>OW203739.1:5873805-6528432 GCA_934045075.1 Yponomeuta sedellus | reverse complement strand
TGTATATTTCACACATGGCAGTCATTAGAACGCTTTCAATTGTTTCTTTGAGGTCACAAGCCTAATTAAAGGAGGGCTGGAGCAATTGGCAACCCTACAGCATCCGCTTTGGGATGCAATTTATAGAAAATTGCCGGCCGGTGCGTTACGACGTTTTTGTTATTCACCCGAGCATTGCGTTGGGCCAGCGCAGGGCCAGACACAAAGACGGACTAAAATTACTACCATCATCCTAATTCGACACCAATTGTAACGAAACGAACGATATTAAATGAAGGCTGTGCCCTCTATCGGGTCTATTAATTCCGTTCGGGAAAAAAACGAACGCAGATGAAGGTGGGCCCGTAACTCCCCGTACGTGCCGCGTCGGTTTCCACCAGATAACGTGCAATTACCGCAGAGGTCACAACAAATAAAGAGCCGAGCGGCCGGCAAACATCGATAAACAAAAACGAAGGAGGCATTAAAGGAGAGGCGAAATAGCCGGTCAATTTGGACGATCATTCGGACGCGAATTTTCGGTGAAAACGATCGTGTTCGTCTCGAGATCACGCGAGCTTCCGCCGCCGCAATCGATCAATGAGGCCACCGGATGCCAGCCGCTCTCTTCATTATGCCGTGGATTGACAACGTCTAGGACCGATGGGCTTAATTAGTCGGTTCTCGTCGAAATCGAAACCAGCGCCCTCTGGTGGGTTCGCCGACCGATCCGCCTCTAATGACGCCGTTTCGGCCGCACCTGCCGACGCCGGCCTCGTGAGAGCGTCTCATGAATGGCCTGTGTACATAAAGTCTTCGCCTCTTTGTTTATAAAACTGTCCACTCGACGCGATCTCAGCGTGTTTGTGTGTGCGCTAGATAAATAAACGCTCTCAGGCATTCGAGTGCTTTAGCCTTATACAATTGAATATCTCACTCGACATTGTTTGGCTCGTGTGGCGCTCTCGATGGCTGGACGGTCCTCGTTTCGGATTCCCCATTGTTTGGTGAGAAAATGAGCGTTTTCGTTCCGCGCGGGAGGCAGCGGTCGTCGTATTGCGCAATGCTTCCAGACGGTTAACCTTAGTCGAGAAAGCTAAATAACTAATTAAGTGCGCGAACATAGTCATAATACGGAGCGAGAGCGGTGGGAACATGCGTCTAACCCAGCAATAGGTTCCTTGCTGAGTTGTACGCTCCTGTTACAGCTTCACTGAAACAAAAGGCGCCCCGCTACGTTTGCAAAGCGCGCACCTCAGCAAAACGTGCTATCTCGTATGGGTTAACTAATAGCGCACGCCGGATGGGGAGATACCTAACCAGATAAGTGCCGTCACAACATAACTGTATCGATAATCGTATCTTGGCCGTGTAATGTCAGCCGGTACGGTAGCGACGACGCCTCGGGCTAACCGGCGAGGCTGGACTGGCTCTCTCATTAATATTTTGTACGAGACGAAACTATCAATGGGCCAACCGGGGTCTTGCGAAACGCGAAGCACTCTTTTCAATTTCGAACTTCGATTTTTGCAGTCTTGGTAAGATCAGCTCTAGAAACTTATCCTCTGGAACAAGCGCTTCGCACGCGCGATTTGGTAATCCGAACGACCGACGTCTTTTGTTCGCAACCAGTTTGTCACTGTCAGATGGAACAATCACTGTCGCATCATCTCGCAGGATGTAAATTTCGTTCGATTTTCAAAACGAAACTGCTGGCCGCTCTCTCGATAGCGATCTAAATCTTTACGTGCGGTAGGCTGGCGTGCCCGCATCATCCGTAAACAACAGGCCCGTGGCAAGAGGCGAGACAACCGAAGTGTGCCCACCTATTATTTGGGGGCACATGCTTACCATCTGTCGGCGATTGCTTCCTGCGTGCTCGTTACATCATAAACTCAACCTTCCGGACTTTGTCTTCCGTGATTTTTTTGTCGACTGAAGACCTAGGACGACGAAAGATGGCGCAGAAAAAACGGCTTCCAGTCCCGGTCTTGGAGCTTTTTAGACGCAAGTAAACAATGTCTCCCCCAGGTGCTGCCTGAGGCGCTAACAAAAGGTTTTCGGTGTGATGCGATCGCTAGGAGCTCATTGTTGGGATGGTAGATTATTTGTTTAGTCGGGAGCATCCCTTTATGCGTCTTTAGGAGCGATCCCGGACAATTCTGAGCACAACTGGGTGTTTATCTATGATATATTGGATTCCTTACATTGTCAGTCGTGTGTCGCGTTATTCATTGAAGATTTTCGCTCGTTTTCTTAGAAGCGCGTGGAGATTCATACATAACCGACTTCCATTTGCCTCGGATTCTTAATCTTTTTGCAACGGTTGGACGACTTTTTCTCGACGTATCGACAGCTGTTCTATCCACAGTCGAATGTTTAGTTAGATGGAGAGAAAAAAAGAGCCGATCGTGATTTAATTAAGCATTAGGCGGGTACGAGTCGATACTACGTGTAACCTGTTATTATCGTTGATTAGATTTCTGTTGGAAAAAGTTTCTCGGTAGTGGACGACGCCCATCGCTCCCGAGAGTATTAAAAATATACACCACAGTGAGCTAATGGTTTTCGGTAAACCGGACCGTAGACACACCTCGGCATATCTTCGGATCTCATTTTTAGTAAATCACCGGGCTCGTTTTGGTTTATTCGGTCAGGAGTAGTAATTATGTCGGTCAGAGTGCAGCCTGTAAGGGAATCTAATTAAGAAGTAGGTGGGTCGGTATTTGCGGACGCCATCTTGGCTTTTCAAATTCAAAATTCTAATTCCGAAATGGCCGCGTTCGAAGTTCAAAACTCCGAGCGTCTTTTGTTTTTGTTGCAGTGAGTTCGTTTATAGGATTTGTTGTTCTTATTAGGTATGCGTTGCGGAGCAAATTATCGTGATGATATATTTACGGCGCAAGCGAGGCGGGGTGCAATTCATTCGGAATCGTTTTTTCGGTCACGCCATGTCGCATGTGCGGCTGTCGATTGTTTATTGGCCGTTTAGGCGTTTTGTCGATGTCCCGGTGTAAGCCAAAGCCTATTCGATTGATTCAATCGCCATTCCCAGTTGTAAGATCCGAAGCGATTACGATCGGAAAAGAAAAATTATTACAATGTGCACATGGAAACTTTAATTCTCAAATTCGATCGCTTGTATCTTCGCGTGTTCTCGCTAAGGCACGCGATCGTAAAGACGCAGAACTTTCGGTGGGTAATCGGTCCTTAGCCTTTTTGCCTTTTTATAATATAACACTTACAGCAGTCTAGGTGTTTTTTTTATCGTGCCCGCGACTAGTTAGTGCGTCATTGTCGGTCAACGGCCATGTGGAATACATTAGAACATTTCTACTAAATTTTCGTCCTACAGAAGGCTGCGTTTATTAGAATACGAACGGCATTGGGATGTCACTCACGCGCTGCTTCGTGCCTTGAACACAAACCAGCGGAGCCATGGGAACATTTTTGTCCTCCACGGTAGTATGATAATATGAGCATTCAAATATACATACTGTCCGTTAAATGCACGATAAACACCCAGAATTACAGTGAAACCTGGATGCGAGCGTGCCGGACGTGCGCCGAATATCGCCGATATTTACACGACCTTAGGTGTTATAATTGCATACTTAATCAGCCTAAATTACACTTGCGTCTCACCGTTGGACTCGGCTCGTATCTCAAGCTGTTTTCCGCTTCGGTTAACTATGTAAAAAGCTTGTTTACTTTTACTATAATTTAGTAATGTTAACAAAACTCTGCCGAAGTTTTACTTCAGTTCCGAGGTTTGAAACATTCAGTCGATCTAAGAGTATATTCTTTGAGGACTAACTATGCATAAGTGCCCTATGCACAGACACGATACCTAAAAGTTCTAGTGTTCACATTTTAGAACTATCGGCAAAACTGACCCTATTCTCGTGATAATTAGCAGACAATACCAGAGTGCTTAGTGCGAGTTTGACAGATCCAATCGAATAACTTTACTACCGCGTTAATCGAGCATCGAGTAGTGATTATGAGTAAGTTAACCGTTCGAACTGGCAAAACGCTGTCACAGTACAACTCGCACTCGCGTTTATTAGTGTTTTGGCTGGTAAACGTGTTCACTTCTCAACGTAAATCATTACAACTCGCACTCAGCAATTTTAATTTCCATACTTGTCGCTAGGTGGCGCTTCCTCGATGCCATAGAAATATGAGTTTACGTTAACGCGATCGAGTAGTTAAAAAACTCGCACTAAGCACTCAGAGGATAGATAATATAGTAATCACAGGATTAACACGCAGGTAAGAGTAGGTAATAGATTTAGAATACTCACCATCTGATCTTGACGTATCGTTCGTGTCGTGCCACGCTTCCACTATGAGCGAAAAGGTGCCCTGCAAATTAAAAACAACGAATTAACAAACACAGTTGCAAAAACACGAGTAAGATAAATGAATGAAAGACTGTTAGGACAAGTTTTTAAATCTATGAGGTAGTGTACTAGAAGAGATATTAAAACCAGCTATGGTGTAGCAAAAGTGGCAGCCCATTGGCTACATATTATTAACTAAAATGAATAAAAAAAAATGGCCAGTCAGTGTTTGTTTGAGATATGTACCCACAAACTATCTCGGTACTTGAAAAACAATATAATACTATCTATGTCCGTTTTCTCAAAATTCTTAACTTCGAGACACGATTTTTTAATGACCAGTTCGTATGTAGTAGGTATATGACGATACCTCATAGTCTTAAGTTGGTAAAAAAGGAAGTTTGTGCATCTTAAAAATAGGTTATGAGGGCCTGTCATGAATTAAACGGTACGGATAAGATAAACAAATGGTAGGTACATTTAGATGGCATTATGGGCTCTTGATGTGCCTTAAAGTGCCCGAGCAGTACGGACATACAAAAAGTGATATCGTATAAGCTGTAGAGTATATGGAGCCCTATCGCAAATTGCGAAGTTTTATTAAAAAAGTAAACGATTCCTGATTTCCGGTTTTCTTATCGCAACCTCAGGGTCTGTGGCAGGGCCTCAGCTAAAGATGAGAGACGCGAGTCGGTATGCTTAAGGGCGTATAAATTAGCCGTATATGACGAACAAGACAGGTGATACGCGGGCAGATGGGCAGAGGCCCCATGCGAAATTGTTTACAGTGCGTACAGTAATAAATTGTACGGGTCTAGACTAATGGCCGTATTGTCAAGGGCTTAAAGGTTAATTTCGTACTTGAGGTGCGTTATCGCGGCCAAATATGGGATGGTAATGGTCGCGGCTGTCTAGGCCGCTTGCTGAGGAGTGAGGTCTATCAACAGCGGTTTTCTGTCTCATAGTTTTATAGGAAAAATGGCGACCTCGGTACATCGCGAGAAGCGGAGCAGATTTGATTGAATACTGAATGAATTGTTGAATTTAAAAACCTATTTAGAGGCTAAAAATTTCATGCATGGGTGAAATTTTTAGCCTCTAAATAGGTTTTTAAATTTGTCCTTAGCACGGGTTAGTGCATTAAAAATTAAAATAGTAGAATTGTTGAATACTAATTTCCTGCTATCCCATTTTCCCTTCGACGCGACCTGTGTAAGACAGCCTGCGTATAACAAAAAATACAGTCCTATTAAAAAAAAACACGATTCCTCCAGAGCACTCGTTAGCTCGTAAACTGACTAGTTTATTTAATCTGTGCTTACGTTTTTCCTTCTACAATTTCCACTACAGACTATTTTAAGGAGCGATTTTGGAGTGTTTTAAGGAATTGTGTTTTTATGACTAAGGCCGTTAGTAACTACGTGAGATCCACAACTTAAACCACGTTACGAGCCAGACCTGCGAGCGCGAAGATACAAACTAAATATCCTTAAATACTTAAGCCGCACTTTCACGGTCTTAGTACGCTCGGACCGAGTGCGCCATACGAGTAAACTAATGCTTCTGATTGGACGGTTTTTCGTGACAACACCAAAATAGCCAATCAGAAGCATTAGTTTACTCGGATGGCGCACTCGGTCCGAGCGTACTAAGACCGTAAAAACCTGGCTTTAGCCGTGTTAGTACTTAAGGCCTATTTTACTAACGCAAAAACGCAACGGGGCTGCGTTTATTTTTGACGGGCATTTAGTGGTCGTGTCGCCGATCTTAACCGGGTATACTCTAACCTATGGGTTTGAGGACGATTTTGATCAATTTCGTGGCGCCCGTACGTCAAAATGTTAAAAAAAAATATTCACTATAAAAACAAAATGTTTACTCAATGAACGTCAAAGCTGTTAGTTTCACAATTAATAGATAATGTGGAGAAGAAACTAAGAAACAAACCTTTATTCTTTGCAAGCGTCATTGCCAAAACCACGACGTCAGAGCCAACACGTCGGCAAAGCTCGTCAAGTGAAAAAATAAGTAAGTAGAGCGGGGGCCTATCAGATATTGACATTCGATGTTTGATCAGTGGTTGAATCGTCAGTCTCGGCTCGGAACGATTATGATAACACGGGTATCAATCTGAGGCGCCGGCAGCTTCGAGTTATCGAGGTATTTTACAACTCCGGAGTCCTTCGGTTCCATCCCAACTGGCACCAAAAAGAAAAAGGGATTTTTCACTTTCTGAGATCTTAGGCTGCACCCAGGTAACAGACCTACATGACAAGTAGGAGAAAAAAGAAAAATCTAGGTCTTTTTCAACTTCGGAACAACCTTCAAAATCCTGTCAAAAAGGGTTTATTCAAAGTAGCACTGTGAAGTAATGAACGTTAGAAGTTACTTATAAGTTAAACCTGGACTTCGCCCCTGTGGTGGAGTATGGCCTAACCTTCCTGCCTTGCAGGAAGAGACCCATGGCCCAGCTGTGGGGATATACAAGGGTTGATATCGAGAAGTTAAGCTACGTTTCCATTTCAAAATCTAGACCATTTAAAAAAAAAAATGCTCAAACTCTAAACTTAAGTCCTTAATTAAAAGTTAACATAATTATTATACATAAACATTCTGAATCTATAATTAATACAAAACACGGAATTCTTAGGTTCTAAATTGCACAAAAAGATTCTGAACGTCTAAGTTACAATTCGGGAGAATTTGCAACAAATATGTAGGCATATCATATCAAGTAGGTTGACTTACTGACGTCCGCATAAATGTATGGTAATCCTAAATAAATACAATTTTAGATATCTGTCGAAACACTTTACGAGTGCGAAAAGAAAATAACCAAGTGGTTTAAATACTGTAACATACGATTAGGTTGAAGCATTGATGAAATTTCTTGCATAATACGAATTAGATGTGTTTATAAGAGTTTTTGTGAAGAGTGGATTAATATTTATAGCAGGCACACCACTTTTCTAAATGTGTTGATACGTAAAAGAATATGTTGTTTTAATGTTTGATATTAATTAATCCCTACTATCTGGAGGTGCGTGACATCCAGAAAGTAGGAATTAATGTTTATGTTATGTTTATTTTTCATTTGTTTAGTCTAAGTATGGAAAAGCGGGGCCTTCCAATGCAGTCATTACTATACTTACTAGGAGGTCTCAGTGAAGTCTTTGTTGTGGTAATATGGTCAAAGAATTAAATGATTTTGATTCACTGTGAATATTAGAAGTAACTAAACCTGGATCGCATTATGTCGAGTCCAACGATGCGGTTTTAGGGAAAAACTTTCATTAAAGCAAGCAGAGGTTTGAGTCACATTGGGGCGGTTTCCGAACTGAAAATTTCACTAAGTAAATACTTAATACTTAACGTTCTGTCACGCTCTTTACTAAGAAAAGCGAAAAGACAGCACTGCAGTTCAGTACTAGTTCAGCGAAATTATCAATGCAGAAACTGGCCCATACCTAATCAATAATGCCTCATTTCGTCTGTAAACTGAAGGACGCACATAAACATAAAAAATATCTTAGGACCAAGAAACCCTAAAGAGGTCGAAACTAAAAGGAACAAGTACAAAAACGGATTAATATTGTCGACACTTCAAGTTGTCAATTAAAATTCGGTCTTGACTTTTATAACCGAATTAATGGCGTGTAAAGCGCTCACAGGGGTGATGCAGAGTGAATTCTGTGACTTGAGTAATTAATAACAAGCTCGGGGCCATATTCTAGTAGTAGGTAGGTGGTTAAAATGGTAATCCATCAAAGAATCGTGCCCCGCTTACATGTGCTTCACGATTTCAGACTCGCGCGTAATTTAGAAATGAGAATATAATTTGCTATTATGTCGACGAAAACCATGTCCCAGGCACTGCAACATCCGAGTGGTCCGTTCACCCATCTAGCGTGAGTAAAGATGCCACTGGACGCCGTATAAATCATTTCATTACGTAGATGCAAAGGCCAACGTTTATGTCCACGACAAAAGATACTGAATGTTTTTTTTAGCACATACATTGCTTCTGGCCCCACACTATGATACCCTGTATCGAGAAACCAGAAACAATGACATCACAAACATGTAAACATCCAAGACCTGGGATTTTTTTGTCCCCAGCCGGGATTCGAACCCGGAATCTTGCATGGTAGGCAGACGCGCTACAGCTACGCCACAGAGATGGTCAAGACACCGAATTAAAGAAAACACCCCCAAATAGACCCTTACATTTCCGTTCCGTTTCTAATCGCTACCAGAACAGAATAGAGAGGTCTAAGAAGTCACGGGTCGTCGCATGCGCAGCTGCAACCAACGGATATGAAGGGTCACCGGCTAATTCCATTTTGTGACCTCACGCTTCCGTCTATTTGTACCTACTTTAAGGTCACCAGATGTCCCTTAACTAGGACTAAGTTTTAAGATGTAGAGGTCCTTCGTATAATTTCTTTATTGATTCATTTTGTGAACTGTCCCTTTCAGCTGTTTGTATCAACTTCTGGATCACCAGTTATTTTAATAGTAACTAAAGAAAATTTAGGATCTGGTGAGCTAAGTTAGCCTAGTTTTAATTAAGAAACGAGAGGTCGCATATCAGCTGTTAAAAGGGGGTTAAAGATGACTCAGTTGCCAGTGACAGATGTCTCCAGAAACAATTAAGAGCTTGGGAGATGAATGTAAATCTTTATTTGCATACTTTCAAGACTAACAATGCATGATTAGCATAACGCGCGTTTGCAAACCGGGAGTGTGCAGCCAGAAGTACCTACATATTATTGTATCGTATAAATACAAGGCCCATTTGATTTTAGGATTGATAGCTTGTAGGTAATCGAAGTAGAGAAGCTCCTACTAATATCTTCTTCTTCAGGCTATATTAGTCCGCTGCTGGACATAGCCCTCCCCTAGAAGCGCCATAGCGCACTGTCTTCAGCTTGCCGCATCCAGCATCTGCCGTCAGTTATATTACTACTAATATTATAAAGAAGAAAGTTTGTGAAGATGTTTTGAAATTTTTTACGCACTCACGCAAAAATGGCTGAATGGATTTACATGAAACTGTGTGTATTTATTTGGGCAAGGGTCTTTAACTTGGTATCCCGGTAATGCGTTTCCGTGGGATAATTTCTCACGCGGGCATAGCCGCGGGTTAAAGCTAGTCGAAAAATAAACCGCGGGTGTCGTAAAAGGCGACTAAGGGACACAAACCGGGGGGGTGGGCAGCAGCGCCCCCTGCAGTACAATTCCACCAAACTGCGATCCCCAACCCGCATGCCCAAAGTGGGGATTATGGGCATTACCCCAATGATGGCACAACCTTGCGCTATGGCGCTCATTAGGCGAGGGCTATGTCCAGCAGTGGACTAATATAGCCTGAAGAAGAAGAAGAAGAAAAATAAACTAGAGATTCAAATGTTTACTTGACAGTCCAGTTTTAAGAACATTTACTGTACACTTTCCCCATTCCTTTATAATGTCCCTATCTCCACAGCAAGGGCTGGAAGAGATTTCTAATGAAATAAGCTCGCCGTGTATATTCATTGCTGAATGTCTTCGGTAAGATTTATCCTGATTTAATAATTGCCTGCCACATGCTTAAGCCATTTGCAATCTTCTAATAGAAGCAATTTTCTTCCTTTCAGCTGGATAGGGTTTATTAATTTATTTATCGATTATGACGGCCTCGGTGGCGCAGCGGTTTGGCACGCTGACTGTGCCACCGAAGGTCTCGGGTTCGATCCCCGGCCGGGTCAAACTAGGAAACGAACTTTTCTAGTTTGTCTTGGGTCTTTGATGTTATCTATGTAGGTATTTATTGTATTAAATATATCGTCGAGTTAGCACCTATAACACAAGTCATTTAGTTGTACTTAGTATAGGACTAACGAGATCTGTGTAATATGTCCATGAATATTATTATTATTATTTATTTGTTTATTTATTGAATTATAATTTTTTTTTAAATTAAATAAATGATATTCATCAATACCTGAAGTTACTATTTTTCCCTGAAATGGGGTCACTAGATTTCCTATGGCAACCCAAACAATGCAACAACCAATCTCAGGCGGCCTCTCATCAAAACAGACCTAAAGAAGAGATGTCAGCCTACAAAATTCTATGGTGCTACCAGAGTAAATCGAAACCTGAGCCGTTCAAGGCATTGGAGAAAACACACAACGTGACAATTTTTGTAAATTTTGTGTTTTCTGTATGATTTTTTTATGTGTGCAATAAATTATAATCTATAATCTTGAAACCGGGGGGTGGGCCGCAGCGCCCCCTGCAGTACAATTCCACCAAACTGCGATCCCCAACCTGCATGCCCAGCGTGGGGATTATGGGCATTACCCCCCAACGATGGCACAACCTTGCGCTATGGCGCTCATTAGGGGAGGGCTATGTCCAGCAGTGGACTAATATAGCCTGAAGAAGAAGAAAAATAAACTAGAGATTCAAATGTTTACTTGACAGTCCACAGTTTCAAGAACATTTACACTTTCCCCCTTCGTTTATAATGTCCCTATCACCACATCAAGGGCTGGAAGAGATTTCTAATGAAATAAGCTCGCCGTGTACATTCATTATTTTTGTAAATTTTGTGTTTTCTGTATGATTTTTTATGTATGCAATAAAGTAATCTTGAAACCGATAAGTTAACTTACGAGACCACGGTACTTGAAAAAGTGCCGAAACGTCGGAAAATTGCAAATGTAAAATTAAAATCCGTGTAAATACAGTTTTTATTACCTATGTCTAGTGCTCGTGTTAATCTTAGAAAATACTCTATAAGTTAACTATTTCACATTCCGAAACCTCTGGTGCAGTACATCTATAAGTAACTGAAGAAACAATGAATATTGTCGATTGATGAAAAGATGGAAACCGCGTCTAATTAAACGGAGACATCTCGAGAAATCAATTAAGATCACACGCTCGAAAAGACAACTACTTTCCTGCATTAATTTACATCCAATTAGCGTCTCTTTTGACGCTGTAACTTCTCCGCAAGTCGTGTAATACGTGTAGGGTATTACCGGACGTGTAATCCCACCACAGAATACTAAATACCCCGTGCAGCGCGACCACGCCAACTTATTCCTTAAAAGCAAACTTACGCTGCCTCTATCAAGCATTTACGAGCCTATTTAGAGAGAAAACCAGTTAAATAAGGACCGAGGCATGAAACGGTGTCAAATAATATGATTTGTGTTGATCAAATATGGCCGGTCGCGCTAC
This sequence comes from Yponomeuta sedellus, assembly GCA_934045075.1. NCBI lineage: Eukaryota > Metazoa > Arthropoda > Insecta > Lepidoptera > Yponomeutidae > Yponomeuta > Yponomeuta sedellus. Next base: position 6,516,871 of record OW203739.1, on the reverse strand, counting down.
GATGTGTGTATTGATTTGTTAATCGTGTATGGAGAACGAATTTCGGTCAACGGTTAACTATATGCCGGTTTCCCACGACGCTGAGTCTCGCTGGATGTGGATGCCCATAAAAACTGACGCAAGTAGCCTTATTGTAAAGTGACTGTCCATCTAGATACGCGGCGATTTATTTCGTTCTGGGTAAAAGTGCTACGTGTAATTATGAAATTGAAAGGTCATCGGACATCGATCGGTCGGAGTAAATATTGGACTTAAAGGAATATGGCCACTACACACGAATCGGGGTAAAGAAAAGTTTTTTCGAATGCTGGCTGGAATGAATTTATGTTGGTGAAAATTAAAAAAAATCTGTTGATGTACACATTGTAAATTTAAATTCTGTTTTTTTAGGCGCCCGAAGATTGAAACGAGTGGTTACCGAATTCTCTGAATGAGAATGATGCGTGAGACACAAAAGCGTATCAAAGGAATTAAGCCCTTCGTGATGTTTGTAATGCGTTAAATCGTATTTACGGATTTAAAATTAAAAGGAGTGGGGTAATACACTGATATCATGAGTCCAAGAGGGCCTCATTTGAAAATCGTTTTATGAGGGTGCTCTAAAGACGCTACCTTCCATATCAGGCCGGTCAAGTTATTTCGTTATTAATTAAAGAGCCCAATATATGAGGACGTGGGAACGGACCCGTCGCCTCTTTTGTAAGAATATTTAGCGCCATATGCCACGGATTTTTCAACCTAAAGTCTCATTGTTCCCAAGGACAATACAAATAATCAGGTGTTAAGTATTTGGCTACATCTTTGAGACACGTGTTTGGGTTGTCCATTGTATTGTTTATTTGTCTAGTGAAATGAGCCGGCTCAATGGGAATAAGCTGCAAGAAAACAGATGTTTTACTGTGTTTGTTTCCTTTTGTGGCGACTGCGCGCGTCCCGAAAATAGTTTAAGAACTCCACGGTCTATTAAAAAAAATGGTAGATATATTGAAAAGTGGTGTCAACTTTGTTCGCGGAAAATATTTAACAAGGCCTGTTTGAAAATACATTAATCTTTTATTTGTAAAAATGGAACAAGGTCCCGTTCGAAATTCGAATATTACACGCTTAATACAGCCAGTACGATATGGAAACGAAAGTAACCAATGAGTTCACGAAGGGGAAAGAAGAAAAAACGCTCCGAACGCTTTCCAGTTTCGAAATATTTGGAACACAAACACCCGGACAAGTGGAGGAGTCGTGATTTCATATTTCACACTTAGTGCGCTCTCAGTGCGGACAGGTTCTCTTTTAAATACGGGCCACGGGTAAAAAAGTTGGGCTGCTTGCGTTCCATCAAATTAAAAGATATGCAAATTCCAATACGTCTGGGCCGATAACTCGAAACGTGTTTCGCTCTTTGAGCGTCTTAAATCGTATTATTAATGCTTTTAATTTAATTTTATCTCCCTCTATTTCGGCGTTACCGTGGTTCGTTGACACGCGATGAATCACTTCCATATAAAGTACTTTTTTTTCTCTATGAACTAAACAAAACGCACGAGGTGAGTTTCGCGTGTTAAATGCCATGAGAACGGCGACTTCCTGCACAAATATTCTCCCACAAAAGCATCCAGGCTGATGTTTATTGGCGACGGTACATGTGCATTGGACAGAATGCTAAGCAGGTCCGTGGAACCACGTAACTATGTCGAGCGGTACGGTACAGCCACTATACAACCGCACTAAATCAAATACGACACGTGAAAGTACAAGTTGATTATTTACAGAGGTATTTCAATTTGGTCGGTTTGCCGTTTGTATGAGCACGTCTCGGTGAAGTGAAACAAGTGGATTCCAGAACGGACCTTGCAATCTTGCATCTGTGAATGTTCGAAGTTGCGTTCCAAATTCGAACAGACACGATTTCTGAGCAACTGCGCTAGGTCTCTTTGGGATCTTGAATAATCTTGTTAGTTTCAATTTCGAATGCTGCCAGTGTTTTTGGGTGCAACCCAAAAATTGAAGAAGAGTAACGATTTAAATTAACACGTACCTATTTCATGTCGTTTCATACGAAAGAGTATCTCGGTATATCATTATGATTTACGGCGCTGTTAGGTTCACATACAAAAATTGAGACGTTTTGTAATGAGCTGCTGAATATTTTTAAAAGGTATTATGACAGCTGAAAAGATTTCCTTGCCAAACTTTTGTCCTGTTGCTCACAATTTCAGATGCAATAAATTGGACTGAGGAAAAAACGCGATCGGAATGAGAGGATGTGCAATAAATTTCAACTGGTCAAAAACATTTTCACACGCAGCACATAAAGATTATTCATCATAATATCGGTACCGCAATGAGGCTCCGAACATTAAGATTCAGTGCCACTAAACAAACATGGCGGGCGGAAAAAATAACACGAGAGAGCCGCTTAGAGACCATTATGATCGGATTAATTGCTCCGACAACTTTAACGAGAAACATTATAAAAAAAGTTGAAACGCTACCTACCTCTTTACGAAATGTTAGTTTTATACGAGTGACGATTACCTACCTCTGCCGCAGCTAGGAAACATTAAAACAGACGTAACCACTTTTTACCGCTAGCGACCGGTCCCGGTGAGCACCGAAACACGAAGTAAGTCAGACATTAACAATTTATTGCCCACAATTACAATCAACGCGAAAAAACCCCGGCCCCGACTCCGGAATTCGGGACTTTAAAATCGGCGCAGCGAAAAGGACGATTAAAGATGGTAACTTTAATTTCACGAGGAATCGGCGGCATCCGAGGAGCCGAGTGACACCGAGCGATGCCCGACCGCGGAGGAATTCCAAACATGAAAATGCCGGCCATAAACAACGGAACGATTTGAATGAAGCATAAGAATTAAAAATAAAAACGATTCACAGATAACAAATTTCGGGAGATGTCCGCACAGACCCCGCCTCGCGGCGTTAGATCGCCCCGATAGCTCTGAGAAGGGTTAGCGATGAAACCGAAACCGCATCGGACAAATAAACAATTTAATGATCAGATCATTCCCACTGAGTATATTTGAGAATGACGCGAACGGATCGCCTTGAAAACGACTCCTCCAATACAAGTTTCGACTTGTACAGCGAGATTTTTCTCACAGCAACTGGAGCTACTGCTGTCACCGGGCTTACTAGCCCGGTGACTGGATAAGTGACGTGTTTATATTCTAATCACGAAAGCTGGCAGCCGTGGATGGAAATAAAAGGAAAACGTTTTACAAGCGGAGGCGAACGAAAGACCTAATCTCCGGCATCAACAATGGCCGCTGGTAAATTTTCCGAGAACGATCCCACACCTGAATCCCAATGGGCCGATCTAATCGCTATTTGGACAGCTCGCGATCGCACACATCTCATTTGCAAACGGACGTTCGGTTCCCAGCCTATGATCGGCCTTTGACACGTCCATAAATTCGTTGACGTCTACCCGCACGTAGGTGACTAGTTACATACCTGGACTACACACCGCGCCCATACCAAATAAAAAAAATCGCGCTGGCTGCGGATACCACCGCAGTACGATCGGAGTCAGGATTCGTAGAAACTGCGCGCGTGTGATGAATAAAGGCGCGGATCGCGAGGAATTTCATCATTGCAGATTTGAGAGCGGCCCGCGCCCTCACAATACGTGAGAACGCTCCCTGTCTATCGTTACCGCCGCGGGTCACCAAACTAAATGGAACGGATTCGATTTGATTTTGGAACGCGATGCGATTGGCCGATACGATGACGTTCCTAATTCGAAAATTTGATTGACACCTCAGAATTTTAATCCCTACTTGTCTCTTGGCATTTCGCGGAGGCCGTGATAAATTGCAGCCGGTAAAATAACATTTTCCGGCTACTATTCACCGAGCATAGGAAAAAAGAACCCGGTTCTTTAGAACAATTTTATTAACAGTCGTAAATGTTTAGAGAGACCGCGTTAAAATGTCAGATCTGACCGTAAACGAGCGTCCATTTGAAAAAGGAGTGTTTTCTTTGGCCCGAGTGGCCCGACGCATAACGAGAGCGGTTAACTTTACCGTCTATTCACTGTTGATGAGCTTATTTTCTTTATCTCCTTGTCTATGACTAATCGTTATTTACGATCTTCGAATTTCGAACCATGTTATTTCAGCGTCGGGGAAGCACTCGATATAATTGGAAGTTTCATTGTTGACGCTTGTTTAGGCGCGGGATTAAATAGAAAACCAGTATTCGCTAATTGTCGGGTCCGTTCGAATACCTGTGCACTCGCGTCGAACAGACAATGCAACGCGATGCAATTATGAACGCTCCGATTCTTTAAATTTGAAACTTATGAAATTGCAATTCAACACGATTTGCGGCAACCGGTCGGGCGGGCGGCGTCTTCGCGCTTTTTGCTTTTAATTAGAGATAAAGACAGGGGAGCAAGACTGACGCATTCCATAGACTGTATTAAAAGAAGCGGATGCATGGGTAAAGTATTTTAAGAGACTCCGGCCGAGAGCGGATTGAGATTAAAGGAAATTATTAAGAGCTCTCTCGGCTTAAAAAAACTCATTGTAGACGGAAGTCGCGCACCGGGAAAGAAACTCACGGAGGGGTTCAGTTCAGCCTTACAGCAATATCATGTTACTATGCGGTAACATTATGATCAACATTAAGAACCAAGGTTTTAAGTGTTCTTCTTTTTGTGGCCGTGAAATTGTTTCTTACATAACGACGGACGGCCAATGAATAACAATGTTGTGGTACGTGTTAACGATTACCCGCGGTTCGACAATTAATCACGGATTTAACCCTCGTAGTTGTTTCGACGCTAGGATTCGGTGAGCTTAGTATTTTTCTCGTGACGTGAGATGTATTGTTAATTACTTTCTAATAGAGATGCCGCTAGGGGAAGAACAGAAGCGGGGTTCACACGGTGACAATAGACCGCTTTGCGCTGACGCCCGTGATCTACCGTTCAATCATTGTTTTGAAATTCGAATCGAACGCGTGACGTCATTCCACAGCAACGCTATCTTCCACGAAACCAACGCACCTTACACATTCTTTTTAATATAGAACGAAACGTTCTCAGGGCATAACACACGCGTTTTCGTACTTTCGTTATGCTAAGCGAGGCTTATTTAGAGCGTGAAACTATTTTTACGAAACATGCAAAATAAGGTAACAATCTCCAGAATTAGTCACGGCTTCGCTCATCCACTTGTTTCGCGATGGCAGTGTGTTTCTTAACTTAACGACACAAATACATTAATCAACGGCCGAAAAGCTCAAGTTTGCGTAAATAGGAACGCGGTCGAAGACACTGCCCGTTAGCCCGGACGTAAAAAATTATATATTAAAACCTATTAGAAATTGTAACAATTGACAGTAAAATCTTTGTTCGTTTTTTATTCACTGTTGAGGCACCCCCCGCATCGTCACTCGACATGCCCTTTGGGAAAGAACCGCCAGAGAAGGCCACATTCTAGAAATAAGAAAAAAATGCAATGAAAATTTTAAAAATATTTTTACAACTTGTCTCACTCGACTTTTGTGATTTAATTAGCCTTAATTAAGTGAAAAAAGCGGCGCTACTTTTCGGTTTTCTCACGGTAATGAATGTATCTTGGTTTTGATAATATTGTGTGAGGTTGAACTTGATGAATATAATAATGAATTGAAATTTGAGGTTGGTTTTCGTTCCGCGCGCCTGCAAATAAAAAAACGTACTGCTTTGCTTACATGGATTTCATTAGCCTGTCCCATTAAAATGTCGTAGGCAAATAAAGAGAAAAAAAAACATAGATAGATAGATAGATAGATCGATAGATAGATAGATAGATAGATAGATAGATAGATAGATAGATAGATAGATAGATAGATAGATAGATAGATAGATAGATAGATAGATAGATAGATAGATAGATAGATAGATAGATAGATAGATAGATAGATAGATAGATAGATAGATAGATAGATAGATAGATAGATAGATAGATAGATAGATAGATAGATAGATAGATAGATAGATAGATAGATAGATAGATAGATAGATAGATAGATAGATAGATAGATAGATAGATAGATAGATAGATAGATAGATAGATAGATAGATAGAGAACACTTTATTGCACAACCAGAAAAATATTACAACCATGATTCTTAAATCTAAGTAATGTTATACAATTGTCGGTCTTATCGCTAAGAGCGATCTCTTTCAGACAACCTTTGGATGGAGTGGATTGCATGAAGAATATAGTCGGTGCGTGGTGCATGTACATAAATAATTAAATCGAAAATATATTGATAACAAACAGCAAGGGAGTGCGAGAATATAATTACTTATAATTACCTACGATATAATGTACATATATCGAAACGAAAGAATTATACCAGAGTAAGAGACACACCCGTATTTTCCTCTGTTTAAATATCGGCGGCCTATTTCACATAAAATACTTAAAGTCGCATTGTCAATTAGTATTTATACATTAAATATTTTGCAAAAAAATTACTTTACAAAATTACGTTCTACCCACTAAAAAACAAGCCAAAATGGCGCATCCCTTCCTTTTTTTATGATGACGTCATCACATGAAGGTTTCATACCTTCATGTTAATCTAGACGGCCACATACATTTCATTACTAGTAAATTAGTCAAATTGAATACTGGCAAATTGTTATTCACGCAAAAAAGTTTTATTCACACAGTATTTAGCCAAAATGGCGCCTCCCTTCCTTTTTTATAATGACGTCATAAAATTGGGTTCTGGGACATTTGGGACAAGTTTCATACCTTCATGTTAATCTAGATGGCCAAATAAATTTCGTTAGAAGTAAATTAGTGAAATTGAATACTGTCAAATTATTATTATACAATAAAGTAAATCACTATTAATAGGTTGGTATTTAGGTTACAAAGAGTCGCTGGCACTAGTATCATAAGCATTTTCTTTTATAAGGTAAATAATAAAGTCTAGCAACAAAGAGATATAAAATAAAACAAGAAGAAAACAGCTAACATAAAGAAGAGGACCCACAAAAACCGCTGTCCGCAAACAAGACGAAGCCGATTATAATTAAGCAACAAACGAATTAACTATTGACCGCTTATCTGCCTTAACTGGGCAACAAAGCGAGATGGACAATTTATCAAGATAACAGACCCAATAACAATGCCGATGAGTTATGTTAAAACTCGAAACTTGAAGAATAAAACGCAACAGAAATATCTTCAAACCTTAAAGCTGGTGTAGGAACGTTGGAACAGTTTTGTTTTCTATTAATTGATGGCAAATTGATGCTTGGAGTTTCTCTGAAGAATAGGATTCGTAACGAATGCGAATCCGACAGAGAACCAATGTGATCGACATAGCTCAGAGAATTAGCGAGCTGAAGTGGCAGAGGGCTGGCCATATCTCGCGAAGAACCGACAACCATTGGAGTGAACGTGATCTTCAGTGGAGACCGCGACTCGGCAAACGTAGTGTTGGACGCCCTCCGACTAGGTGGAATGACGATCTGCGAAAAACTGCCGGCAGATGCTGGATGCAAGCTGAAGACAGGGCGCTATGGCGCTCATTAGGGGAGGGCTATGTCCAGCAGCGGACTACATAATATAACCTGAAGAAGAAGAAGATGGCGAATTATTTTCTTCTTTCTGTACGTACAACTCGTAGTTATACCCGCGCCTATGAACCACAGGGATAGGCAGAGACGAAGGTTTGCCACTTGCCACGATCCTGACAAATTCCCCTCGTCAACATTAATTAGTCGCTGCATGCATACTATAAGTACCTACCAAATAAAGACTGACTACTTCTACTTAGTTCATGCAAGCACGCTGGTTTCCGGACCTTTTTATCTTGCCCTTCACTTATATCCTGTTCTCGGTTTATTCGCTTTAACAGGATCCTAATCTTCTATAATATAAAAATGAATCGCTCAATGTGTTGGTAACCGTACCTAAATCTCGAGAGCAGCTGAACCGATTTCGCTATTCTTTTTTTAAGAATATTCCTTGATGTTATGAGGATGGTTCTTACGAAGAGAAACATAAAAAATAAAGAATCGACTGTTAGGCGGTACGAAGTTCACTGGGTCAGCTAGTTAAATATATAAAAAGTCGTGTTACAGTTTTGTTGTCGAACCCCTCCGAAAGGCTCCACCGATTTTTAAGTAAATTTTTGTGTATACATGTCTGGTAGATCTGAGGATAAATCGTAGGTTATTTAAATATGGCAAAACAATGTATAGCCTATATAAGTCCCGTTGTTATGTAGGGCACAGGCTTTTTAGAAAATGTATTGTCAATATGGGCTATCAGCACCGCGCGTGCCCACCGCGTATTAGAAATTTGAAGCGCCGAGGTAAGCGAACACCTCAGGCACTCAGGTTTCCTCACGACGTTTTCCTTCACTGTAACTTTATTGCAGGATCAGCAACAGGATCTTGAGTCTAAGCAAAAACCTATAGTTCACGGCCAGCCAGGAGAAGCATGCGCGGAAGCGTCCTCTGACATTTTCAAACGTGCGGCAGGTGCAATGATAAATAATAATAAAAAAACCCAATTACATAAGGTTGAACTTATTCGCGGCAAAGGGCGCTGCTCTCGGTATAACGGAACGATATTGTAACTACAGAAGAACAGCATGTGACCCTTGATAGTGATCTCGTCTTTGTCCTAGTCGCTCGACGTGCTATGCCCAAAACGTTCGTTCCGCAAAATGCCATAAAAAGTATAGCTAATAGGCAAAGTCTAGCCTCAATCTAGTTTGTACAACTTTTTATGTTATTTAATAATCTCAAAGCACAGAGTTCTCTTTACGGATCGGAAGTACTGCGGCTAATAGCGCTCGCTGCAGAGCGCAGGGGATTTTTTTGGAACTAAAATACCACCCTGATTTTTTTACTGTACCCTCTTAACAAGCTCAATCGTTCGCTATACTTCTGTAGTAATTGTTTTGTGTTAACGGTTCCTAAGGGCAAATTCTACTGAATGGGGACTCCCGTTCATACTGTAGGACGATTACGGGGTTGGTCCCCGACGTAAAAGGGTGCAATTAAGCGGGAAGCCATGCCGTTAACCTTTCTTCGCCTATATTTAGTTTTATTAGGTCTAAAAGACTACTTCTTAAATAATTGTCGCATCCGGAGTTTACGAGCGGCCAGTGTTAAGTAATATTTAAAAAGGTCCTGGCATACTTGACGGTTTGATATTTTATGAAAAAAAAAAACATTGAAGTATTTAACAATTAACGTGATCAAAATTGGAACACCTTTTTTAATTTAGTGCTAACTGCGTGACTAACCCGTGGATTTTTGTGTCAATATTTTACTACTATAAGCTGTAAGATCTCAAAACATATGAAACAAAAAAAAAACATATGAAACAGTTCTACGCATCTTCGAATAAAGAAAGAGATTTCTTTTGTATAAAGCCATCTCTCTAAGAAGCTGGTGATGAATCGTTTCCATGCATCGTTAGCGCCGCGCGCACATGTACCTATTACCTTTCGATGTTGTCAGTAATATTAATATGCCCATGACCCATTATCGCTAGGTTAGATCCAGTGGGCCTGGCTGTAAGAAGAATCTGATTTAAAAAGTTCAAGACTTTTGCTGTCAGGTAAGCTTTGGCACCAATGACAAATAATCGGCGCAAATTATCTGAAAATTTCTTCAATAATTTTCTATTGAAAGTCCAGGTAATAAATCCGCGATGTACCTACACGAGTGGTGATTGCTTGTGCTTGAGGCTTTGCAGTAAGTCGTATAGGCTGCCTATGTTATGTTATCTTTGGACTTGCATCTACGTAATGAGATGATTTATAGAACGTCCAGTGGCACCTTCACTCACACTAGATGCTTGAAGAGGCCACTCGAACGCTGTAGTGTCTGGGACATAGTTTTTTTTAGATGGGATAGGCTTTTGTTATGTGGGTGAAATTACACACAGTATATCGGTCTGATTAGCATAGGTGCATATCCACCGAGGCTTAGTGAATTCAGGCATAGGCAATGAACGACTGTGACTATTAGATTAGGGCTAATATAAGATTAGGGCTCGGAAAAACCACCACTAAAGCAGCAAACGCACTTGGATATATCAGTAGAGGTAATGGAAGTCATGTTGGGAACCGTTATGCGGCCGCGAGATGCGCCGGCACGGAAAGGAGGATCGTGTTTCAAAATATTGTGATACTGGCCGCTTGAGCGCCGCGCTCTTCGAACTTCAAAAATTATAAAAGCTAATTTCGAAAATCGAACGCGCCGTTCACCTGCCACTGCCGCGCAGTCACGAAGGCGCAACGAACGGAACGACATACATTATGTACCTCACTCCGTTCATGTCGGAGCAATATGGCAGAAACTGGCTTTTCTTACGATGACCTCATTGTGGGAAAAACTTCAGACTAAATAATGACTGCTAGCGCAGATTGTATGGAAATGATAAATACAAAGGTCGAGGTGAGGTATCCGTATGGACCGTACCGACTGGGACTTATCGTGAAATCTCTTAACGACATATGGGATGACACATGGTAGATCCTTGTCTCCCTTGACGATTTGTTCGGGAATTCTATCGAAATAAGATCAGCCGTATGGCTCAAATGTCAGAGGTTTAACTCGTCAGTTTTTCGGCTGTCGTTCGGTCGACGTTTTCGCTCAATTGATCATCCTATAAGCGCCATATGATGAGGTAAAAGAGATGTGGAAATTGAGGCCGGAAGCGTCAATTTGGCGCCAATTCATTCGGAATGATACTGCCGGGAGAGATGGCTGTATCCGGCGCAATATGGGTGATGGGTGGAAAAGAAGAAAAAAGCTACTTTTTTCCAAGTCGATTCACAATCGTGTATTTTGGAGCGATACTGGCCGAATGGAAGGCTGCATCCGCTACTCCGCACAATGTGAATGATATTAAAAAAAAAACAGTTCCTTTTCCAAATATCTCACCCGTTCGTTCCTACCTGACCAAATGTCACGTTCTTAGTCCAGATGGCCAGCCGGAGCTTGTGCAAGCTTAGGATTGTTTGCCCAAACATTACGAGATGGTACGTCATTTGAAGAGGGCCGCTAAATAAAATACAAACAGCACTCGAAACTCGAGGCACAGAACTTAAGACTAGAGAATGTGCGCAGCATTTATATTATGACTTTTATTACGAGTGTATTTTGTGTAGAGTTGTATTTGTGAAAGTAGGCGCTTTTTTGTGGCCTAAAAACGTCCCACTGTAGGGCACGGGCCTTCTCTCAGAGAGAGAGAGAGAGAGTATGGGCTTAACAATCACGCGTGCCCACCGCGGATTGGCAAATTCAAGCGCTGAGCTTATTTGAATTGGACACTCAGGTTTACTCACGATGTTCACGATCCTTCACGTTAACGCTGTATGGCTCCTATAAATTCACAAATATACATAACTTAGAAAACAAAGGCATGTTGGTACACGGCCGCACTGGGCATCGAACCCACTGTCTTTTATTAAAAATGTTGTTTTGTGGTAGTACTGTCAATGAACTAAGGTAATTAAATTCTCAGACTGTTTTGTTTATTTGTGACACAACCATCAATCGAGCCCCAATTTAAAAGACAGGCTCGGTAAAATCAATAAGTCATAAAAGAAGCATTAAGTAGCCAACCGCGCGTCAATAAATCATAGGCGGGCAACACTCAAATTCAAATAATCCGTACGGGCCAAGAGGCAATCGCCTCCAATCGTAAATAATAGGGAGAGAATTACGAATTCTCTTTAGAAGAATCGTTAGGATTCGGGCAGAGAAGTGACTGTAAAGAATTTGTTGAAGATTTAACAAGCGGGCCCGCGTGGGACGATAACGGCGCTCAATAGTTCAATGTTTAATTAATTATTAAATCGGAGGCCTAGTCTTTACACATTAGACGTCGCGATAGCGACACGATATCCAAGGCAAACTTATAATAAACTGCACGATAAACTTTTTTTTCTAATGAAAATAATAGTGTCTATTGAAAATACTAAGATTAACCTACTTATACCTAAAAAAAAAATTATTAGGGGATACATTGCCATGATAGCCTCTCCGCTGTTTGAAGAGGCAAGAGAACAATACAAATTAGGAATATATGGGATTAAAGAAGAAATTCTATAGTTGCACAGTTTAGTATAATTAAGACAAAGTTTATTTTGTTTTATATTTAAGGTGTAGAATTTGTAAGATCAACTTTTAGTAGGGCTGAGTGTGATATGACCACCGTGTGTACCGAACCCTCCATAAATAAAAAAGATGGAAAAAAACTTTTATACTTCAGATAAAAACTATTTTCAAAATAAGAAAAGTTTTATTTTTAATGCCAAATAGCCAACTAAGTGTCACTTCCTCGCGATATTCAAATATCGAACAGAGTGTCTAAAGAAAAGATTTTAAAATGACAGACAGCCGTGTCGGTTTCTTGTGGCTGTAAAAAGGCCGTATAATACGTGGTCAGCCAGCCAGTATGTTATTAGACGGCAACCTTCACTGCAGACGGTTCCCATCTTCATACCCGATTGGAGCGTGGAAGCCCGAGATCGTGATTCGATATTGTAATTGCCTGTTATTTATTTACCGATCCATCTAGTTCCCAAGGATAACGGACATCTTAATTGGACCTTAGTTACGGTTCGCGCGTGAATTGTCTCTGACATGTCTGTTGGTCTCTTGAGATATAATAAATAAAACGGCTAAGGAAGCGTAAGATCGTTGATATCGTGTTAGGTAGATTGATATTGATAACTGCATAAAGGTTCATAGAAGATCATCTATCAAGCATGATAGGAATTTCTGTTTCTCGGTCAGTAGAAGTGACTATGTATGCCGCTTCTTTGTGCAAACGAGGCCTGTTTCATAAAGCTACAAAGTACATAATATAATACATAGAACCGTCAGTCATGTTCGCCTCACGATTGTAAGTTTACATCCAATTGTAACTTTAGGGGAGAGCAACCATGTATCATTTGTTGCACCGAAGAAGCTGTTCTAACCTTTCATTCAACTGCAGCATTTAGTACATATTTGCCGCTATTTTTTTCTATTGTATGAACTTTCTTAAAACTAAAAAAAATAACTTACCGGCCACGTGAAGTCGAAAGGGAACGGTACGGGGTTGCTGAACCCCTCCACATTCAAATTTGGAACGTCCAGCGAGTTCCCGCCAAGCACGGGCGTGGTAATGTCGCCGAACGTGCATGGCGATGTCGTGTCAATATTCGCCTGGTATATCTTGAGGCACACGCGGAATTTTGTCCTGCACGGCGCCAAACAGGGCGCGTCACTACTCGAGGTACTACCATCACAGCACTGGCCACTACTTAACCTACCCAATGTGTTCGTGAAACTTTTTATCCTGAGCTCGAACGAGCCGGAGGTTAGAACCTGAAAGAAAAGAGAAAAGACTATTAGGTATACAAAATTGGTAAATAAGAATAGATTACACGTAAGTAACCAACGCCCTCAAGTCGGCCTAATGTAAACACATAGGTTATTAATCTATCCAGGCCATGAATAATGTCTAGATGGGTAGGGCGTACTAGTTTATGATTAATCCAACGAGCAAATCTAGTCGCGTAAGTAGGCAACCCTAATCTGAATGTCTAAAACACATTTGCAGCAGCCAATCAATCAATAGCATCTTGACAAAACAAACAACACACCGAAGATGTTAATCCACAAACAAAAACCCATATTTGCACAACTGTCTGTGTCATATCGATCCCGACGAGACATTAGTAACGGTTTTACTGGACAGCTATGTAGGTCGCTTTAAAATGGGGTTGGCCTCATATGGGGCCAATGATATGGGGTGCTAGCAGCTACAACATTGACACCCCAAGGTTCAAATCGACATTCGATCGCGCGTTCGAATATTTGAATTTTCTTTTTTTGTTTGTTTTCATATTTCGAATGGCGCCTCCCGCAGCGGACTGGACTTTTTTCTTTTTCTCCGTGTGAGTCCTCGATGAAAAATGGTCGCGATTTGCTACTGGCTGTTGATAGATAAGCGGCCGTCAAGTAAATGACACGAATTCCCCCGTGTTTTTTGTCTATGAATAATAATAGCTTTTTGTCTCGTATCCCCCGCGGCCAGTTCAACCCTTGTTTAAAAATGGAACGTGCAGTTGTTCGCAGCGTTTATGGGGTCAACTAGTTTTGTACTTAGGGGTAAAAAGCAAGTATGCATTCAATTAAAATAGAGCTCCTATATGGAGGAATGTCGAGGAACTACTCCACATGTTATGAATTTTAAAGTTCTAATTGTAAATTACAATTTTGCTCGCTAAGTCTCTGTTACTTGATTCTGAGGCGGCGAAGGAGTTTTTGTAAGGCATCGGAAGGAAGTTACAGCGTTAGGGTTAAATCATTACCGATACATCAGTAGTCAGGAAGGGATCCGTCAAAGATTCTCAAATTATGGAACCCTAATCCATTTCCTCGACGATTAATTGATTGCTCAGCTTGTCTGAACCATAAATTAGATTCATAAAAACTAAACTTTAAGTGCCCTATCATTAAAACGGACGCGCTATGAATGTATAATACCATCGTCTGCCAGGAACGAAATCCTCAATGAACTTACGTAATTCTCTTATCTTAAACAGTATAGACAACATGTCGGTCTGAATGTCAAAATATCACCCCCGTTTACACAAAATGCGGTTGAAAAAAAAGACTAGACCAGATTTCAACAGACTTCCTGTTGAACTCAGGGTTGGTCGGAAATCGACTCACCTCAAAAAGCTAATACTTAAGGTTCAAAGTCACGAGCAGACGCGAAAAACAAAGTTTCACGACCTCTCCTTCAAGCCACGTGAGGAGGAAAAGGATAGATGGAATAAACAATCACGTGGTTACGGCAGGTAGGTAGGAGCGTAGAAAAAAGTTTTTTTTACCAAGAAAAAAAAGATACGGGCCACTCTAAACATCCCTTGCTTTTTTTAGTTAATAATAGTCTTGAGGTGGAAAAAAAGACGTCCGTAGTAGCAGGGTTAAGATTAATGGTGGCTCACTGTTTAATTTGATAGTTCGCGTAATTAAAGCGAATTTCATTGATCACGACGAAGTATCGAAACTTTGGACAAACATGTCGGTCGAAGAAAAAAGCGGTGAGCGGTCAAACGTCTAGCCTGAGGCTGGGTCCAACCCGACAATTAAATAATACTTACTGACTACTGAATAAGTTATGCTTAAAATATCTTCAGGCTATTTGACGCCATGACTCTCTGATTGATGTTATTTTTAATGCTGCTCTAGAGGCGCTAAACTTTTATAATCCTCGTCGCCAGGAATAAAAAAATCGAATTTCGAACTTAGTACATACTCGTTTGTTTTTTCCTCTTTATTTGGACACGAGGCGATTCAATTTGGGCGGCTTTATGTGCCAGTAATCAATTACGTACAAGTCTAATTTATTTAACATACGTACAACTTCACATTAATGCATTCGATGTAACAGAGTCGTGCACATCAATATTCAGTCTTCTTTTTGTCGAGGAAAGTAACACTGGCACGTAACATTAATTGCGCCTGCGCACCGACAAAACCTTCCAAATTGATTTGAGTAATCGTCTATCGCGCAATAACAGTCCAGTTATATATCGCGTACATTAATTCTTTTTCTCACTTAATTGCAGCGCGCTATGGTCACGAACTTTAGATATATTCCGAACTGAATTGCTATGTCAAAATGATTTAATAAGACTAGATTCTGAGCGCGTACGAAGGCTGTTACAGTGGATATAAATCAGTACATAAGTAATGATGGAAGGAAAATATTCTTAGTGCCTTTGTTGTATACAAGCATTTTCGAATCGGCCGGTTAGGTGCGTTCTAAATATAGCCGGATAATAATGAAACGCAGGGGAATGTTTTTCATCTCGACCGTTAAGTACACACGCGAAATGTGTTAAAATAAACAAGCAAACACAAGTGAAGTCTTTTAATAGACGCGACGTGCGGCGTGGCCCGATTCACCCCGCGGATGCAGCCGAATTCGCGATTCAAAAGTTTAAATTTGGAACCGCGGCGGCGACGTATGATTTTTTTGCGAGCGTTTTTTGTTACCCCACTCGCGTTGAGCCTCAGATGTTATAATAAACGGCCAGGCCGAAAATAAAGTTAGTATGATTTAATTGTTGGCTTGCGAGCGTCATAAATTATTACGTTGTTTTATAATAGTGAATGAGCGGCGATGCGTAATTGGTTACTCCCTAGAAGCGGGAGAGAACGGTCAATTCTCAAGCTTGAAGGGGAACGGTCGCGGCGCGGTACACAAAGGGGCTTACAGTTTCAAAGAATTCCTCCTTACAATGATGAAAATAAAGGATACTTGCCCATGTGCGCACAAAACGTCGTCCCATTTCGTTCGGCGCGCGACAAAAGTCGCTATGGCTTTGTTGCCCATTTAATTTTGCAGCAGCTGTGTTACAGACATAAAAGAAAACTCCAAAGGCGCGGTATTAGCGTAGAAGCATCGTAGAAGCTCCGTAGTGAGTAATGGTCCCCTAGATTGCCTGGAACGTATATGGAAAGCGCATAATAAGGCATTTTGTGGTTGTTTAAGCGCTGCTCCGGTGAATTGAGATTTCGTGCTGCGCCGGAGCAAGTTGCGGTCATACAGGGTGTCCCAGGAAGTGTCCAATGACAATACATCCTTTGCTTGGGGCGATCTGGAGACTTGCTGCGCTGGAGTGAGTGCGGTCATACAGGGTGTCCCAGGAAGTGTCCCAATGGGAATACGTCCCTTGCCTGGGTTGATTTTGATACTTGCTCCGCCGGAGTGAGTTGCGGTCATACAGGGTGTCCCAATCACTATACTTCCCCATGTTTGGTGTCATTTTTTAAGACATTTATTTTGGTTTCCTTTTCATATTTATGCTGTATTGCGTACAAAAACACGATTTTAAGACAGTCTCCTAGCTAAACGAAAAGTTTCACTTGTCGTCATGACTGTCTTTCCGATCGCGACTCTTTCGGACACCCTGTAGTGCGCTTGCGCTATCGTAAACTGAATCTTCTTGCTCCAATCACCATTCAGTTTACGTGTGAACCACTCTACCGTCCACAGATTATCTAAGATGGGGGCCGGAGAGCCGGGCATCTTATTAAAATACCATGTATTATTGACAGTTAAAAAGAGCGGTGATTGAAAAATGTCTGCCGGTTACGTCTGTTCGGTTCCTGCTAGCGCGCATTTTTCTAGAATTTATTCTTTTAATTTGCAGTCGAGTTGAGTATTAAATAATTTATGAAAGGTTTGATTTATGACGTTTCCGTGAGCATAGCCGCTTGGAACAAGCAGGAAATTGCAGAAATGTATGGGAGCTAAATTAGCCGGGCAAGCACAACTTTACGAATAGCAGCTGCATCTACTCGGATCGGATTAACCTGTGCACTATCGAAATAGTACGCTTGCAGTCCGAAATTGTTCCCTAATGGTTTAACCATAAAGTTTATAATAGAACAGTTCGACTAGTCAACATACTCGTACGATCCAATGCAGCGTCTTTGCATCGTTTCATTGAATAACCCATCTTGCGAAATGAAATTGGCTGAACGGCAAATCACAGCTATTCCCACAGTTATTCCTTTAGCAGTAAAAATGGTCATACATTAGTTTTCTGTCATTTGCATTGAAAATACGTAGGTAATTTATCTTCCATCTAACAACGTTTTATAAACGATATGATATCTTAACCGATGCAAAAACACGTCATAACTTTTTTAATGATTATTGATTCTAGGCCTTATACGGGGCTTCCTAACGAGTCATATTTTACCTCTTATTGCGAAGTACTTCAAAGTAGATAAGTATTACCTGAGACTACGTGGGACACGCCTAAAGACGATTTCAAAGGCAACACCAACGCGTCTCAAAGCCTAATTATTTAGCGGAGTACAAATACTATGGCCATTATTCATAACTGACGTTTATTCAACGGCCTTACGCGTCTGCCTACAGAAGCATCGGGCTCCACTCATCACTTCGCTATGCGCCTGAAGCGAACGTTACAACACAGTTGCCAACAGAACCTGACACATTTACCCATTTTGGCATTTAATAATTTGTACAACTCACAGCGACAGTGCAAACACACACTAAACAATGGGACCTTAAATTAGAAGCTGGCTGGTTAGATAGAATTACGCGGCATCCGAACCGAACGAAGGTTTCGAAATTCGAAAATTGAAATAAAGAAGAAAACAAATGCGCAGCGATTCGCTTGAACGATGGCCGCTGATGTAATGTAACGAGCGGCAAGTCCAGCTATTCGTGTGTTTATAAATAATGCATAATATTGACTTCCCTGAGCATCCAGTTTGGCGGCATTGCGTAATCTGATCAATGATCCTGGCCGGTCATGTTCCTTTTTTCTGCGCCCCGCGAACGAGACCAGGGAATCAATTAAAGGGCCAGTTTCAATAGAGGAAAAAGTGAAGTAAACTTTTTGAAAAGCGCAGGTAATGGAAGGATTGTGATCGGGAGTCAAGTCGTGGACAATAGAACGACTATGTCACGGTTAGGCGTAATGAATTCGTCATTTGTCATGTTGTCTAGATGCGTTTGGGCGATAGGAGAGCGAACTATGCACGCCGTAACGTATGGCGTGCCTTTACAATCGAGTCATTACGTGGTGAACTCACAATGAGACGAAAATCTCAGTTTCTCATAGTTACGAGTTAAAAACCCGGCGATTATACGACGAGTTTCGTTCAGAAGGCTAGTTTTATAATTAAACCGGTTCACATAGAACAAAAACCTTTATTTTTCGGACAATAGACGAAATTGTAGTAGGGTTAACGCTACCGTTATGGAGTTTCACATACTTAAAGCAGTAATTGCGACTAACATGACATACGACGATTAATTTGTTGATTGTGGCCGTATGTGAAAATGCGCGGCCTCCGAAATTATGCACGTAGGTAGGCAGGTATGTACGGTGCAATTCAGAGAGCCATTTTCCTAAATTGCCGGTGAAATCGTGACGGCTGAGCCGCCAGCCGGAGCTAAGAATCCCGATGAGCTCGTGATTACCAAAACGCTGTCACACTAAAATTGTTAGCAAGTGTAATAACAGAACCGAACGCGTTCATTAAAATACTGGCAATTAGGTATTCGTGTGCGCGGGTGAATTACGATAAAGCAGATGTTGCGCTCGCCAGTGTGGGTACCCAGCACCTGCTGCCACGCAATGTGGATTGTACAGCAAACATGCCCTGCGTATATTAATACAGTGTATACGCAACGCCGGACCCATTGCTTCGACCTGCCCCTAGAGCCTAATACTTACATAGTTTTTCAATAGAATGAGATAAGCACGACAATGGTTGCTATTTGCCTCAATTTGGTAGTCTACAAAGCAATAACAGTACAATGTAATTCCAGGGGTATAACCCGTGCAAATTAAATAGGCATCTCTCGCGAAAAACGTCGAATGGCGAGAGGCGCGTAGTTAAGTAGCCCGGGTTACACCATTACAATGCGATTGGTTACTAGACTACCAATAGTGTGAATGAGACGATCATTACAGTTCTAATATGACTCTATTGGACAACTATGCATTTTAGAGACTCACCTCCTGGGTCTCGATTCTGTTAGAGCATTAGAGTAGGTATCATCATGATAGATGCATGGCCGCGTCACGTGACGTGTTTTTCTTTCTTTACACAATTGACCACTAAAAGGTTTGATATGTATGTGCGCGCCTAGACTTGATGCAGTGCGGAAATAAAATCGCCATGTTCAAGCAATGGTCATTGTACCACAATGCATTAGCAGAATCTGGGCTCTGAACACATGCAAGGCGAAAAGGCAGATTTTTTAAGCAATCACAAACGCGGCACGAGTTGAAAATTTGGAGGATTGTGCAATTACTTAGCTGGGTTCTAGAAACCGTATGTAAAAAAAAAGTACTTACGACAGTTCCTCAAATATCTCTGCCCTTGAAATTGCCAATCCGCGATGGGCACGCGTGGTAATTAAGCATATACTCTCTCTCCGAGAGAAGGTCTGTGCCCTACAGTGGGTCGTTTATAGTTCACATAAAAAAGCGACCATAAGGGACCATACTTGAATTACGTCACAATTTTAGAGGGGGCATTGAAGTGTGATATTGTGTAACGGGTTGAGGGCGCAGGGGTCCAAGCTTCATTTTAAAATACCTATTGTATACCTATTTCATTCTATTCCAAGGATTTCTGTAAGGTTTTAAATAAATATATATATTTATTTAAAACCTTACAGAAATCTTATGAAATCTAACAATGTGTAACGATATAAACACTATATATAGTGTTTATGCCACACCTGGCAATAAAGTGGCTTTTTCCGCACGCTGCGCGTACGGAAAAAGCCGCTTTCTGGCCAAGTGTAGACATAAAAAGATGTACACAACACGGGAGGTAATAAAGAAAGCTCTCGATCGCATATTTACGTCCCTCGCTTGCAGCTCGGGCCGCAAACTTCTGCGATCTCGGCCTTTCTTTGTATTACCACCCTAGTTGTGTAATGTACTATTATATCGTTACACATTGTTAGTTGTCCTTGTTTTTTACATTATACCATAGCACAGGGTATCCTAGTTTGGCACTAGGTGATTGTGTTGTGTGAAAGTTACTACATTGATTTTACGAAAAATAAACAAATTATGAAACTCGTGCGACGCAATGAAAGAGTGTCTCAAATCATTATTCTAATGAAAGATGGTATGACGTATATAATTTTTGCGTCTTTACGTAGTTTGTAAGTATTTTGTTCGATTGGTAGGCAATCATTATTTTTTTCCCAGCTTCACGATAGAACGTTTCATACGTGCTATGACAAGCAATGCCCTAGTTATGCGACAGGTAGACGCCAAGCAATCAAGAATACAGAATATGGCATGCAACAATCTCGGATATTAAATACAGTAATGTCCTGCTCATTGCAAATTTCTTAAGACATGGGAGAAAAATTGCACCTAAGCACAACCGCTTATGGTAAAGCCATTACCCGGACTTTATAACTGACGTTATCCTCAATTTAGACAATATTATAATAAAGGGATAATCGCATTATCATG
The DNA here is from genome assembly GCA_934045075.1 of Yponomeuta sedellus. Classification (NCBI taxonomy): domain Eukaryota; kingdom Metazoa; phylum Arthropoda; class Insecta; order Lepidoptera; family Yponomeutidae; genus Yponomeuta; species Yponomeuta sedellus. The sequence continues at coordinate 6,495,814 of OW203739.1, read as the reverse complement.
CCGGCAAAAAGTGGCCTAAGGTCGATTATTTATTTATGCTTTTATCGTATTTTAAATTGGAAATTATTGGGCTGCGGTTGCGCTCAAGACGTGTTTCCTAACCGCTTCCGATCTCGGAGCGATTCTGGCATCACGCGATGCGCGGGAGCGCATAATCTGCAATTCCAAGTGGCCATTATAATTCATACAACGAAATGGAGCATTATCGATTCCCTAATCTTCCCGCACGCAACGAGCCTTGTTTAGAGCCTTCAGTAGCCGATAGATGTTTTAGCAAAATGGACAATTGCACAGCAAGCCATCAAACGGGGCAACGCAAACCAGTCCCGCGCAAAATACCATGTTTTTTTTAATGAAACAACACGACTTCATTCATAATGTATAAAGCGCCTTGAAAACTCACACACACTCGCCGACCTATAAATAGTTATTGGTGTGTGTGCCCGTAGAATAAAGGCGGCGTTGGCAACACCGGACGAACCAACCCCGACCTATGTAATTTATTCTGTCCAGCTCGAAAACAATTAGCAGGCAGGCAGAACGTAAAAAATGCACGAAAATTGTAATAAGCACACGGAAAAGCGAGATCTTGACACTTTCACAGCGATACAAAGTCAATAATTTGCATTATTTCGTTCGATTTTTCAATAATTAAATCCAGAATAAGTAAAATAACCTGCGGTCTTGTTTATAAAAACACATTTTCTTCAAACACTCTAAAAATGCTGATTAAAATAGTCTGAGGTGAAGATTTTACAAGGAAAAAACGCAACCGCAGATTAAATAAACCGACTCTAAGCACTGCGAGGAATCGCGTTTTTCTAAATAAGGCCGCTATACTATTACGCTTCGGTTCAGAACTAAAAGCAGCTGTGCTGGAGAAAATCAGCAATAAAGCGATGTTTTTTCCTGGGGCACAGTCAATAATTTGTCTCTCAGGAAATAATCAAATAAACACTTGGTTTGTTAACCTTAGAATTAGCTTGAAGATTTCTGTCTTGACTTGACTTGCGATACTAAGTCCATAACTAGGTATTTATATAACTATTAAGAATTTCAATACAGGAAATAAAGCCAACAGTAGACAAGTTTTTTAAAATCACCCCTTGATTTATGAACCTTAAAAATCGTCTATGTCTGTCAGTTTACGAAATAAAAGGTACTAATACAACATAAAATTGATTAATAGTTGTTCTGACTAGTGGGACCAGCCTGTTTAGTTACACGAGTTTCGTGTTGATGCAGGTTTCAAAAATCGCACAGTCCATTCTGCCCAAACTGTTTTTGTGTATGTGTGCAACGCTAACGGGACATGCAAGCAATGACACCTAGGAATAAGTCCAATGAAGTTTTGTTTCTTTTTGCATTTTTAATTAAAAGCGGCCAGTGCATTACCGTTCCATTTTTAATTTACTGCAAAGCAAAGCTGATGCGTGGCGTTAAATTAAAACAGACAATTTTGATCATTTATGAATGGGTGAAAAGTCGCATTGCAAACCTACTAGGTAAGGAAGTGTAGGAAACCGTGTTGAGAAAACTGAAGAATACGAACTGAGTAGGATGACAGAGACGAGGCTGTATGTCACGTTAGCATTTCCTAAAAAGGACGGAGCTTGACAGATGTCAAGAAAACGTCACGCGTTTGAGAAGAGAAAAGATGTCACACGTTTCGAAACGCAAATAAAAAGTTAACACAAATTCAGCTCCTAACTGGTACCTACTTAGGTACTGTGTGGAATAATAAAAATGCGCACACGCAGGGTGCATGATCCCTCAGCAAATCGAGAGACGAGGGCAGAAATGTTGCCTGGTGTACATTTATCGATTTTTTTACCAACTGGGGTTCATGTTGACATTTCGGTGGGGCGAGCTGACGTTACTTTGTCTCTAAATGCAGGTTGCTGCATAGAAATGGTTGCATTGTCGGTTCAATTACAACGCCGTGTTTGATCATAAACAGAATTTAGTCTTTATTGAAATAGGCTATGTTTTTGTCGCTTTTGGTCTCTGAGAAGTTTGGGAACAAATTTTAACTTTTAAAATGTCAGTTTTACGTGTCAAAGGTTGCATCTCCATCCCTGGCAATTCGAATCGAATGGGAAAGCGTGTATCGAGTCGGGGATCGAGATGTTTCGATTCGAGTGATTCATGCCGTGAGCTCGCTCGCTCCGCTAGATAGCTTGAAGATGCTGTTGTTTTAGTACAAATAAACAATCCGCTCGAGTGTCTATCTGTCCGTGATGCAATTGATTGACTGTGCTTTCGGATTCGATTGGTTAATAAATAGGCACTCGAATTGTTTGGGAGATCAGGTAATAGGCACCTTAATAGAGTGGGCGTGGCTTATTTTAGAACGATGCTACGAACGATTGGCCCAAATTGAAAAAAAGAACAACCCTCGATAGGCTGGCCAACCTTGACCGAGGCGGGTCAACGACCCAAATCTCCGCTACACTGCAGATTTCCCTCCCGCTAACCTAGTTGTCAGACCTAGATTTTCCTGAGAACAAACAAGCACTTTGTAGCGTCGTAAACTAGCCTGGACTACTAACCCTTCCAAAAATAACCCGGCAGAAGAAGTTATTTCTCGTCGCCTCTTAGCCACATCCTAAGCTGAGAAGGCTTCAGGAATGCATCTATTTTAAAGCCGCTGAGGTTCGCTCGACCCTAGCTGACCTCGCGCCGCGCGCTATTAAAACCTGAACTTTCTTTATAACTATGTACCCAACTATGTTTGCCTGGTAAACGTATCGAACACTCGGCCCGTCTTTACCTAGGGTAAATAGCGACCGGTCACGACAGCGAGCCCGGTCAAACGGCCTATCCCAGCATCTAGCATCTGAAGTTAGCCTAGCTCTTTCGTGGGAACCTGACGCGCGGATCGCAGACTTTTCACCGAGACAGATGAGACCCGCGGCGAACAGGTTTTTTCACTGTGTCGGTGAAGTGACCTTTTAGCAGACGATGCATTGTCTGGGGCGCAGTGAAATAACTCTTCCACTTGGACTATCCCCTCTACTTTTGACACGAAACGCCGTTCCCTACGCTCGCATGGTTTCGCCGATTGATTTCGCGAGCGGCCCTAGGTATTGCGGTTTCCAGCGCTATCAGTACCTGGGGTAGAAACCCTATGAGGGCGAGCAGCACCGCATGGCCGCGCATGATGGCGCGTCCGGCTAGCGGCGCCGGCGCATACAATCACCCACTAGCACACAAGCGACGGGGATCCCAAGCAATCCATCACTATTAGCACTGCAAGTCACACAAACACTGATATGTCACTGGTCCTGAGAGGTTGCACTGTCGAACTACGTTTTTCGAAGAGCGCGCGTCGCGTGTGTTTTGGCGCGGAGCCGTACGTACATGCGGCATCGGCGGCGGTTGGCGGTGGACTGCGGGCGGGCGGGCGAGCACCTGGCTCGAGGTCGCGCGCCACCGCGAGATGGCGCTGAGCGGCGCATCTGCCGATCTGCCGGCCGGCCGCCCCCCGCGCCCCTCGCCTCGCTGCACGGCTACGAAGCGAGCCCACTTGGCTGAGCGCTGAAAACACGTGCCGAGATGGCAAAAAGTCCACAAACTGTGGACAGTAGAGAAGCGGCATAAGTTTCACGCAACATGCTGGCTGGCTGAAGTCTGGCGTGTAATTGGCGGTAGAAATTTTTTTTTTCGTACAGTATGAAGAAAGTAGGTGACGCGTTTTTTTTATTTTCCGATGTGCCTTCAGCGAATACTGAAAAAAACGTGTCTATTATATTAACCAACCTACATAGTTTATTCGCTTAGACGTATAGTTGTTCGTTACGAGCTTACGGCTAGTAATTTGCCAAGTTAGGTAAATACCAATAAGATTCAATTAGATCACCATTAGATCCCAATTTAGCCACGGCGAGCAAATACCGTTTTCGCCAGTAACACCTAAAGCGACTAATTTAAAGGCAGCTGCCCCAAAAGTGGTCATTTTATGTCGTAAAATTCATACATTATGCATAAATAAATACACCTCGTCCGTAGCTTTTTTTATTTTATGTAACCATTCAACGGGGTTATTTTTGAACGAATCGTTTAATAAAAAACAAAATTACATTTGTTCAGATTTTATTCCTTAAATATGGAATCTTTATGTTCCTAAATGTATCTAATAAACTTTGCCGCGATGAAAATTAACTTAGGAAACAAGAATGTTATGAAATTATTGTCATTAATTACAAGCGGCGGTAGCCCAGTGGGTAAAACACTGGAGTCTGAAGCGGAAGACCCAGATTCGATACCCAGTGCGGGCATGTACCAATGACTTGGTTTTCTAAGTTATGTATAGTACTACACATCATAGAAGTCCCTTCGGGAATCTACGTTCGCGCAGACTAGGAAGAAGTGTAACGAAAGTACCCGAAGCTATAAGTACATTCAACATGATCTTTAACTGATACGGTTAAGGTGCAGAATTGATTGCGGCAGTAGCGCTACCTATTTCGCTCACGCTAATATTGCCAAACTAATAGTCACCTGCATCGATGACGTTGAATCAACCAATAGCAACAAAGGCGCGCGGCCTGCCATAAAATAAAACTATCTGATTGGTCGATCAACTTGCCGCACATCCAAAATTTAGTCATCTGCGCAGGTAGATCCGCGGGACTTATTTCTTGTGTAGCACTGTACATTTGTGAAGTTATTGTAGTAATACCACTTTGCTAAAATTAAAGAAAACATCGTGAGGAAACCTGAGTATCGTGTTCAAATACCTCAGCGCTTGAAATTGCCAATCCGCGATGGGCACGCGTGGTTATTAAACCCGTTCTCACTCTCTCAGAGAAGGCCTGTGCCCTGCAGTGTTACGTTGATAGCCTCAAAAAATATAAATATTTTGTTAGTCGGATGAAAATAACCTAGTTACAAATAATTTGATACACACATTTTTTTTCTGTAGGTAGGTACTCATTCTCATCAACGGTTTACTTAGGTACATCCGGGGAAAGTGCATCTGAGTTACAGTATAAAGATTAGACTAGTGCTAAACGGCGCCGGGCGGGGTAAAACTTCGACAAGTGCAAATTTGTTATGTGCCTAATCGAAGGTCATAATAATTTTAGTTAATTATAACTTTAAATCGAACTAGCCTTGTTATCAATATCAGCATTAATCCACGGGCCACACCCATATTATGATGAGCACTTCTACACTTGACCCAGATGTTAGTGGTCAATAATTTACCTAGATATTAATCAATTGCTAGTATTAAGTCGTCTTCGTCGTCAGGCTATACTAGTCCACTGCTGGACAAAGCCCTCCCCTAAAGAGCGCCACGTTCTGCTATCATAGGGGGTAATGCCCATAATCCCCACGCTGGGCATGCGGGTTGGGGATCGCAGTTCGGTGGAATTGTACTGCAGGGGGCGCTGCTTCCCACCCCCCGGTTTGTGTCCCTTAGTCGCCTTTTAAGACACCCCCGGGAAGAATTTTGTTGGTGCTATTCTCTAGGCCGACACCAGATGACACTTTTTAATCAATTCCAGGCAATTAGTTGTATTCATTGTAAAAACGAAATGTTTACATAATGAACGTCGAAGTTAGTAGTCTTTCTCTAATCTCGACGACTTCTTGCCAGAGTGGTCAGAGGTGGTAAATAAACGAAAATGTTGATCTAAAAGAAGAGAGGCTTTTAGAAAGAAAGGAACTTTCAGTGGAAATTATAATAACCTATTACGTGACACAGTTCAAAGACGCACAATTTTTTTGGAACTTTGAACAGAAATACACTTATCACTTACAGAGAGAAGCTCGCCTTTGTACATGTTATTTCTTATGTAATGTCCTTTTTAATGTTTCGTGTACAATAAAGTAGAATAATAATAATACACCTAGCTGGTACCTGTTGCATACTAACCATTTCTTCCTCAGGAACCTTGCCTAAATGTTGAAGCTGTCGATGGAAGAATGAGCAAGAAAATTAAAACATCGGGATCTCAATGAAGCGTAGTTCTAGTTTGGTTTCTCAGCGTCTTGACTATGTAACATTCCACGTGTACCTCTGTGTGCGTTACGTTATCAACCCTTGTATGTCCCCACTGCTAGGGCAGTGGGGACATACCTACTATTACATACCTATTATACCTACTACATTACCTACTATTAAGAAATACTTGTAACTAATGAAGTAGTAAACATTAACCCCCTTATTTATAATAGTCTGCTAAGTTATAGCATTGCTAATTCTCGCTCTGTCTTATTCTATTGACCTAAGTCAGAATAAAAAAGAACACTCTTTAGCAGCTGTTTTAAGTTAGCTGACCATTATGAATAAAGGGGTAAGCAAATTAACATTAATTAAGACTTAACAGAAAAATTGTTCCGTACCCTGTGTTCATCACGAAATAATAGCAATGGCTTTTTTGCATTACCACTTAACTAAATAACACTTTCGAAGGTCCTAGGTTCTAGACAAGTCTCTCAACACTTTCCCAAGCCTCTACTTCTACCTAAAGCGCACAAAATGGCTCGAATGTTCGATCAATTTTCGGCAAAATTACAACAGTGCAATTATTGCACAACAATAATTGAATTCGTGTCTGCAAATACCAAATTTCTCTTGGCCTCGGTCAAAATTCAGGTTAACTGGTTAATAAATTCATTTACCTAACACTGGGCTTTATGTTACATTAATTAGCTTTATTTTTTGGTAGTTTAGAATTTTTTATTATTTCTGCTTATTCGTATCTGGACGTCATTAAGTTAAAGTAATTACCTAATCAGATTATGTGATCTACCTTGTGCCAATGGTTCTTAACCTTTTAGTAATGAGGGACCGTTTAAACAAATTTCTGTCGTGTCAGGGATCACCCAGTTGGTTTGTATCTATTAATATACGTTACCTAAATGTAAATGAATTAAAAAAATATATTTTAAATATATGAAATAGTAAGCACAGCTAAAGTTATAGATACTATAACTTTTGAATTAGGTTACACCTGTAATGATAGGTTTGGAAATAAAAAAAAAAATTGTTTGATCTATCTATAAATAAAACCGGCATAGTTTCATGGCTAGCAAGTATTTAATTATAATTCCGCGAAAATGTCTTCGCGGACCACTTTGATTTCCTCCAGGGACCACCAGTGGTCCACGGACCACTTTGATTTCCTCCAGGGACCACCAGTGGTCCACGGACCACCGCTTAAGAACCACTGACCTTGAAGGTAGGTAAATAGTTATGCACGAATCCGCAATCATTTGAAATAAAATACAATTGACTTTCTAAAACACATCGTAGAAATAACCAACCTAATGTATAAGTAATGCTGTCAAAAATATATAAGTACCTAATGCTAGACTAGCTATTCCTGCTAATTCACTTCGCGTAGGAATCGCATGTATGATAAAAGTATCTAGAGGTCACTTCAGCTTTTGATCTGATCACTTCAGGACGGGCTTGTGAAGTGTTCGGCCATTGACCGTATTCTGAAACATATGCTTTTGTAAACAAATAAATAAATCAATCACTTCAGGGCCCTGTCAATTTCATGGGACTACAAATTCATGGTAGGTAATTATGACAATTCCAAATACATTAGTGCCGGGTGTCATGTAACGGCAGTCGTTAAGTCATGTCAGAGGCCTTATGGGCGGCTTGATAGCTTCTGACAGTAAGGCCCGCCACTGTCTTACAATCCTCCACCAAACCGGACTTGGCTCCCGTGGTGGAGTATGGCCTAACCTTTCTGCGATGCAGGAAGAGACCCGTGCCCCGGTAGTGGGGACATACAAGGGTTGATATCGAAAGTTCTGTCAACTACCGATTGACGAAGTATTTTTGGATACGACATATTTTCTCTTTTTTGTCTTACAATCCTTCAACAACATCAATATCAAAAATATGAACATGAGTACCAACCCGGACTTGGCTCCCGTGGTGGAGTATGGCCTAACCTTCCTGCGACGCAGAAAGAGACCCATGCCCTAGCAGCGGGGACATACCTTCAAAGGGTTGATATCAATGTACATTGCGAACCCTAGAATCTCTCAAATAAAAAGGCTCGACTATGCGATTTACGTCGAAACGTCACATTAAACTATGAAGTGAAGTTCTATGCAATGTGGTGGGTGTCTTTATAAAAAAAAATTATCGAAGAGCTCACTTTTAGTGACAAGGCCGCCGTCTGTAAGAATAAGAAGAATATTCTTTATTGACCACCAGGAAAAACAAACATAAAATCATGATAAAGATACAGTACAATTGGCGGCCTTATTGCTTAGAGCAATTTTTTTCTGTACTCTTAGGTAGGTACCCTTTGCTGTACCCTTTAAAAGGCAGAACTAGTACAAAAATTTCATTCGTTTTGGACTTTATTCCAATGTTATATCGTTCAATTGAAGTTGGTAACGGTTAAACCTGGTAAAGGGTTAAGAAATATCTGTGTAATTTCTATTTTTATGTTCAATAAAGTGTTCTCTATCTATCTATCTTTACTTGTGCTATGTCATATGTTTAATAATAAAAAAATAGATCAGCATCAAACGCCGGAAACCAAGCCCGGAAGGAAATCCTCGCCTAATTTCCGACAAATCCGTGAACCGATTAAAGCGGTTAGCGAAAAACAACACCCAATTAATGAAAACCCGCACGTAACTGGCCACCCAGACAAAAAAATGCGCGCAAATAGCTCCAGAACAAAAGCAAACAAAGCATTGTACATCCACAAACGTACAGCCACACCTACAGTACAGACCACGCCTTGCCGCGATGCGAGTGCACCTTCACATGCTATTGATACCCCTGACACAAAATTGTTTTAGGATTCGGCAGTCGCCGGCGCCAAAAACCTTTTCCGTCGACTTCGTAACGTTACTAACGCCACCAATGGAATAAAAATCACAACTTGTTTATTATAATAAGTTTTTTTTTTCAAAAAGTAAACATCAAACATTTTAATATTTCAAAAACCTATTTCGTTATCAACCCTTGTATGTCCCCACTGTTGGGGCACGGGTCTCTTCTTGCATCGCAGGACCTATTTAGAGGCTAAAAATTCCACCCATGCCGGGATTCGAACCCGCGACCTCTGGTTATCCGTGCCAGCGCTCTTTCCAACTGAGCTAATGGGCGACTCACCGGCATCAGTGAAATTTCGAACCTCTTTACAATAATCTCTGTATTACGTACAGGCAGTGACATCTAGCTGAAGTAATTTGCATCACTTGCAGCCCCGAGTACCTGCTTTGCAGTTAGGTTGTTACATCGGAATGATATCGCTGTACCCACATGACTATATTATTTTTAATGCACTAACCCGTGCATTTTAATATTTGTGATAACTATTTTTAGAACATATAGCCTGGAATGTAGTATTTAAAGCAACTTTAATCGACCGTTTTTGGCGGAAATTGATTAAAGACCTAGATCGTTGCTCCTAGTTTCTAGACTGTGAATCTAAAAATAGTTGTCACAGTTGTTAAAATTTCTCATGTTCCTATTATTATAACAAAAGTTAAGATTTTTATTCCATTGGTGGCCCTCGTTAGCATAGCACCCCAAACGCCTCGAAGATAATAAATAAATAGTAAATAAATCTTTATTGATAGCCACATACAATCAGCTTAAATATACACAAAGTAGGAGTGAACAGATGGCTGACAAGGAACTAAGTTGGTGAGTCTTCCGTCTCCTAAGCTAGCATAATCTGTATTATAGGAGCCAGAGATCCTCTGTACAAACAGTGGACGGCCTTTTATCACTAAAATATATGAAATGCAATGACTTATTTTAGTATTAGGTACGTAAAAAAAAACAGGAGATAACTGCATCCTGCCAGTTATACGTGACGTATGGATCACAACATCAGAAATGAGACAATCTGCCATATAAAACTAAGGTGACTGACGTATAGCTTAGTAAGATTAGCAAACTGAAGTAGCAGGAGGCATGTCACATACGCTGAAGAATGGATGGCCGATTATGATTTTGAATTTTAGATTAAATAAACTAACTCTAAGAGTTCTTTAGGGGATTCGTGTCTTTGTAAATAAGACGGTAAGCCTTTGAATTGAATGAAATCCCAGTCTTTAACAAATACTAGTTAATTATTTTTTTTTTATTTATAAATTCAGCACGCCTTATTTAAAGGTAAGGCGAATAGATCCGTTTTTACTCCTTCGCCGACTCTCCAAGGTTTGCTGGAAGAAATCTCTTACAGGGATAAGCTCGCCTTTTTACATGTTATTTCTTATGTAATGCCCTATTTAATGTTTCGTGTGCAATAAAGTACAGTAATAATAACGTGTGTTTATGTAATGTAAAGAATCCTACTGAACCAACAATTGAAGAACGCTAATGATATTTCCTTACGGCTAGTTAGCATTGCGTTTAATAGTTATTTCCGTATGATAACAATCCAGCCGCGAACGTTTAACTATTTTACAATTTGTTAATTTATTCAAGGACTGCCGCTGTTGATAACAATAATACGGCGATTAAGTTAGAAAATGAGGCTGTTTTGCGCTGATAAACCTACGCTGAAACTGCTTATTTGTCTTAATGTAATAGAGCCTACGTATTTTTTAAACTGTATTTTGAAGCGCTCGTGGTGCAAATTGAACTGAGTAATTATTTAAGTACACATTAAACTGATTTAAACACTAATTTAGTTTTATAAAAAAAAGAGATTACCAATATTGTCGATAAAATAAAAGATTATAATACTGCTTTCAGCCATTTTGACTGAAACATGTATGATTACGGTGATCACGATGTTTGTTTACCTAGGCGTGACGTCAGATTCGACGCCATGGTACTGCTAGCTGTTTTCCCAAACATTTAAAATAATTTAAGAAAAATTACTTTAACCTTCGTTAAAATTTAGTTTATTAGTAAAATAGGTTTTCTTGTAAATAACCAATGTGTCTCCACATTACGGCAGAGGATTTAAAAATCTTTCGTCATGCCTATTGTCCGAGATAAACTACACTGACCTGCAAATCTAAGTACCTACTACAGTTTTTTATTTCGTTTTATCCTAAACTACCAAAAAAGTTGTGTTTTGTTTTCAGCCATGTCTTAAAGAAAGGTACCTACCATGGAGATTTAGTACACACAATTAAACTCTTTTTCTAGATCTTTTTTTTGTAAGTATATCTTGTGCACTTAAAAAGTTATTGCAGTTTTAAAAGTGTGATAATTGGTTTTGCAGGCCAGTGCCTTTGGACATTAATTCGCATTTTTTCCGTTGCTGTACCTACATGAAAAGGAAGCTAATCTGCGATAGCCCTACGTTTTTAGTTTTATTATCTCACATGAGATTTTCATTCATGATTTTCGTTTTGTAAAACCTACCCATTCTAAAAGGGCCCATAAGCAAACCAGACTAAAATTATCGTCGTGAATCATCGTCAACATTGAAGCTTGTAAAAAAACTGTCACTGCTCTGTCAGTGATTTTTGCTTTGACGTTTGACATTTTGGTTTAGTATTTTCGCGGGTCTTAAATATATGCAAGTGCTGTTCTGATATGCGCCAGCTACCCTTATCGTCTTCCATAATTTATTTATGAGTCGATTTACTTTTTTTGACGATAGGAAGTCAAAAGTACTCGATTTCATGCGTGTTTATTACTTCGAGGATTGATTTTTCAAAGAAAACAGATTAATTGAGAGATTGAAATGAATTATGTTTCTCACTCTGTTTTCATCTGTGATGGCGTAATGACCTGTCTCAGACCTCAGTACATTCTCTTTGGTATCAGTGAGCGAAATAAACGAAGAAATTATTTTCTCGAAAAATATGACACAAAAATAAACAAAAAATTGTAGACTTTTAGTCTGGATCTACTTACGAGTGTTGTTATATCGGTCGGACTCTTCCGATATAACAGCACCCGTAAGTAGATTCGGACTAAAAGTCTACAATGTGTTGTGCTTACGAAAGTTCTAGTTCAAAAAAATATTCTCATTTAGTGACTGTTTATATCTAGATCTTAAAAGAAACTTTCTCAATTCGTGACTCTATAAATAATGCCTATTCCAAGAAATATAAGCTCCTGCTGTACTAACACACTTAAACAACAGTGCCTATCGATGCCCAGGCAAATCGAGCGACTATCTCAGCCAATTATACGTGTTTATCGCCATTATCCTAGTGTTATTATGTTTAATTGTTGGAATTAAGCTAATTGGTGATCCTGATCCCCTTCGGCGGATCTGTCGGAATGCTTCGACAGGTTTGAGCGACATGAGCCAAATGGACAATGGGGCTTAAAACGCATTCTTCTTCAGGCTATTATTAGTCCACTGCTGGACATAGCCCTCCCCTAATGAGCGCAAGGTTGTGCCATCATTAGGAGGTAATGCCCATAATCCCCACGCTGGGCATGCGGGTTGGGGATCGCAGTTTGGTAGAATTGTACTGCAGGGGGCGCTGCTGCCCACCCTCCGGTTTGAGTCCCTTAGTCGCCTTTTACGACACCCGCGGGAAGAATTTGGGTTGGTGCTATTCTCTAGGCCGACACCACACAGCAAAACGCATCTTAGTGGTATTTTATGGCAGAAGTGGTTATTTAAAATGGGTCCGAATAAAGATACTCTTCTCTCTCTCTCTCTCTCAGAGGCAGTTTAAATACCTTGTGGTGAAAGGAAAGACGTAATCACAAATTATTTAAACTGTCTCTGAAGATTGTTTTAGGGGACTCGTGTTGTAGTTATATTTTTTATTATCAACCAATTATGTCCCCACCGAGGGGCACGGGTCTCTTTCCTAAGGAAGGTATAGGCCTGTTTTTGTTACCCAATAGATTAGATTTTTTTTTAGAAAAGCGAGTTTAATTTTATTTAGAAAAGCGAGTATTAAGAATAAATGATCATTTATTTAAAGACGCACTAAAATTAAGAGTTCATTGATTTCCTTAATAATTTCATCAATAGATCTTGAACAAATGTATTCTTTGAATTACGGAGAAATTAGGTATGGACAAACTGAGAACCTCTAACTTTTTTTTAAATCAGTTATAGAAACGTTTTTATTTTCAAGTATAAATAGGTACTGATTATAATGGGTTAGTTGAAGCACGTTTGTTTCTTTCCCACAATCCCACCCTATGTAAATACCTACTGTATTCAGTCTGTACTCAAGAAATATCTGTGTAATTTCCATTTTTATGTACGATAAGTTGTTCTATATCTATATATCTACTCTTTATTGGCCATGTTCAAGAACAGAATTTACTTATGTGCAAAAATTACATTTAAAACTTAAAATAATAAAGAGTTGACTAACTAACTGTGCCCCGCGGAGCTACCCGCGGTTTATCGATTTTCCCATGGGAATAAGATATTTTCCCGCAGTAAAACGTAGCCTATGTGTTAATACAGGGTGTCGGCTAACTCCATACCAAATATTATTAAAATCGCTTCAGCCGTTTAGACGTGAAGAAGTAACAAACATACACAGTGTGATGGGATAGTAATTTCTTCTATACAATCATTTACTTAGCCATCGTACAAAAAACCCAATGTTAAATGCAGTTAGGTAGGAGAAGCCTAATAGGCAAATACGGGTATCTCCATTGAACCTTCTCTCAGATAAATTACCAACATTCAGTCCCAGTTTCAATTCAATTAAATCAACAATACATACCGTACGTCCGTATAAAGTTTCTATGCGCACTCCATTAGCCTAAGTGAACGAAAATAATGAAAGTGCCTCAGACAAACTGACAGACGGACAAAACAACTTTATTATGCATTGTAACGCTTGACATTTTGACTCAATGTTCATCACTCTATGATGCCGTCATAAAACTACAAACTTATTCCGTTCAACCAGTCTAAACTTTAGTGGCTCTGTCTTAAGATGGCAAATGCATCAGTGAAGTTATTTGTTGATTTTGCCTCGGCTCTATTTGACGTATGGTTTCATTCCGCGTATTTGACGCTCACGAAGCGATGTTCTCGGCAAATATAGATCTGTCTAGGCTTAAAATAACTTGGGATTTGCAATCTTAAGCTGCGCTTAAGTAATCCCGCTCGCTGAGTCAATCTCGACTATCTCGAGTTGAATGGGAACGATTTTAAAGAGCTTTGAATACAAATATTTTCACGACTTAGTAGATGTTGATTTTTTTTTCACATTTTCCCCTTATGCCATTTTCCTTTTTTGTAACCGACTTTAATTATTATTTTAATTACTTTACTTTATAAAAAGAAACAATTTTGGGAAAAAATTGTGTAGTGTAACTAAGAAATCAAGCCTTTGTTCCGCCCAGCGGTTGCAAAAATTCTTTAAGCCATGAATTTAATTCTTTCCCTAGTTATAAAAATAGTATCGTCACAAGTAATTACAATAATATTATTATCACATAAAAAATAATTTATGCCACACTTGGCCAGAAAGCGGCTTTTCCGTAAGCTGCGCGTACGGAAAAGGCCGCTTTCTGGCCAAGTGTAGACACAAAAAGATGTACACAACACGGAAGGTAATAAAGAAAGCTCTCGATCGCATATTTACGTCCCTCGCGTGCAGCTCGGGCCGCAAACTTCTGCGATCTCGGCCTTTCTTTGTATTACCACCCTAGTTGTGTAATGTACAATTTTAATACAGTTGCTCAAAAAGTGGCGTATTACAGGGACGTATAGCGTGCGGGATGTGGTCTATTACATACTCGTGCTTTTTTTACCTTTACCGCACTCGTGCCTTTTCTTTCCCAACTGTCAAAATAATGTCTATTAAAAAGAAAAACCAAGCACGAAGTTTTTACTAAAAAAAATCATAGAAGTTTTTATGAGCTACTAATTTAAATTAAATATAATTTATTGCACGCGAAACCTTTAACAGGACAATACATAAGAAATAACATGTACAAAGGCGAGCTTATCTCTGAAAGAGATTTCTTCCAATATCAGATTTAATATTAATTTGTTTCAATATCAGATTTAATGATTTGATTGAATGAGTTAAGTTAGGTTTCATTTCATCTGATCTCATTAAATTTAATTTTCATTTTCATTTCATATCAATAAAAAAATCTACTGAAGACTTGGCTGTATGGGCATAGTTCCCTTTGCCTACTAGAATGGATGAAGAAAAAAATATCTACTTATATTTTTTTACAGTTGGCGCCATTTTCCAAATACAGTGCGTTCACATTAACTTGACGCGTGAGAGAATTGGTAACAGGGACATACTCGTAGCATGTGAATTAGCTTTTGGACCTAATCGGAAGATGGTAAAACCAGCCCTCAATCCTTTTATTTTCCACAAGTAATGGGAATTAATGTCGTATGGAATTATAATGTGGGGTAACAGTACAGACGCACCGCAACTCTTCACCCAGCAAAAAAAATTGGTTAGAATAATGGCAAATATAGTGAATACCGACAGTTGTAAACCATATTTTATAAATTATAACCTGCGTACCTTACCATCTATTTACATATTAGAAATTTCAAAATTTGTCAGACAACATAAAGAACTTTTCATAAAAAAAGAAGATGTCACTATAAGACCCATAAGACACAAAAACAAATTGTTATTACCCACCTCTCAAATGCAATTACACTCTTCCAGTACATTGGTAATGGCTATAAAAATTTATAATAAACTCCCAAATCACCTGAAAGAATTAAATAACGACTACAGTTTCAATAAAGATTTAAAGAAAATACTAATTTCAAAATGTTATTATACGATAGAAGAATATTTAAAACATAGTATAGATGAAATGAGATAAATAATTGTATAAATGTAACTTTATAAATATAATCAATTAAAATTGTATAATAATTAATCAAATTAAATTTAAATTAATGTAATACATACTTTTATATAGCACTTTAAAATGTTGCGTGCCCTACAGGGTCCACAAAGATCTTATCAAATAACTGTTAAGTTATAATGTAACAACCTTGAAACTTGTGGAATGCAATAAAGTATTGAGTATTGGAATGATTTCTTATTTAACATGGTAACAGTAATATTAAAAATAGTCGATCAGTAGTCGATAAGTATTAAAAATAGTCGATCAGTACACGTGCGGAACCGTCATTGCAACTTGCTCCGACTGTCAATCCTCGCCTTCGGCTGCGCCTCGGCTCGGGTAGACATTTGTCGGAACTCTTTGCAATGACAGCCTTTCCGCACTTGTAATGAAATATACTATTATAACTTTCTTAATTTCGGCCAGACATTTTGTAAAGTTCGCGCCTTTATTTTCAGCCTGTGATTTTCTTTTTTTTTGTAGCCTGAACCGAGGCTGTAAAGTTGAATATAATGTAATTTTTTTTTATTTTTGTTTTAATATAGGTGTCTATGCGCCATTCAGCCAGCATTCCGATGTTCGAATCCAACGGCCTAGTAACTAGGCATCGTCCTTCCCGCGCACAAGAATGCAACGTTACGTCACAAACATTCACTTGCTCCACTAAATACGGTACCGAACCTACCTAGATCTCTAAAGTCATAGCATAATATGGAACCATCTAAGTTCATCCAACTATCACTATCAAGTTAGCTTGATAGTCGGGTACCAATTTCTAATAATTCATACTTTGCAACTGTGATTAAATTAGGCAAAATTTCTCTAGTTTTATTAAGCCGTTTATAATGTCCGTATTACGATATTATCACATCAAGGGTTGGCTGGAAGAGATTTCTTATGAAATAAACTCGCTATGTACACTTTTTTATTTTTATAATTTTGTGCTTATTTTAAGATTTTTAAGTGTGCAATGAAGTATAAAGTAAAGTAAGCCACAAAAATATAAAAGGTAAAAACGGGCTCTCAGCTAAAATAAAAAAAAAACATGACATGTACAGTGCGTTCACATTAACTTGACGCGTGAGAGAATTGGTAACAAGGACATAACATGTGAATTAGCTTTTGGACCCAATCGGAAGATGGCTAAACAAGCCCTCAATCCTTTTATTTTCCCCAAGTAATGGGAATGATTTCTTATTTAACATGGTAACAGTAAACATCTCAGTGTTACCAATTCTCTCACGCGTCAAGTTAACGTGAACGCACAATAGTAACTCTGCCAAGTTCATTGCCTAAACGGGATGAGAATTATTTTGATCAATACGGAAAAAATATTGAAAGTAATAATAAGAAATACAACAAAATCAAATGTAATAATTTGCATTTTTAATTACTCAGTACAAAACCACTTAGTAAACGTTAAAGCAGTTACTTTCAGAATTAATAGACGATGTGGAGAAGAAGCAACGAAGAAACTCTATATCAAAGTATAATTATGTATAATTTCGTCCTGTTAAATGTTTCGTGTGCAATAAAGTATAATTAATTAATTATTATTTATCAATCGCTAGCTCGTGGCCTAGGCGAACCGAGTGATTGCAATCAATCACTTGAGTTAAGCAACAACAGGCGCGGTAAGGTGCAGGATGGGTGACCGTCCCGTTGCTACGTCTACGACGACGTAAAAATGCTACTAGCGGCATTCTGCTGTGCTTCGCAAGGCACGTTAAGCCGTTGGTGCCGGCTGTCATGTAATAGCAGTCGTTAAGCCATGTCAGAGGCCTTATGGCTTGATAACTTCTGATGGTAATGGCCCGCCACTGTCTTACTCGTCACTGTCACCCGTCACTGTAATCCTCAAGGCCTAACCTTCCTGCGATGCAGGAAGAGACCCGTGCCCCAGCAGTGGGGACATATAAGGGTTGATAACGATTTATCAATATTTTTCCGAATTTATTATATTCCGTAGTTGTTTAGAGACAAAAAGTTCCCGACATTTTACATTTAATTTAGTGGTCTTTGGTTTATTTTGTTCCTCAATTATAAATTACAATTCATGGTTTACTATGATAATACGGTGTATATGATATAGCCGATTAACCCACAGATTAACAAGTGGGAAGATTAATTTCATTATATTATTTTTAATGCACTAACCCGTGCTAAGGACAATTTTAAAAACCTATGACGAGAAGACTTGGCGTGGTTTCCCAAACGCTGCCCAGCCCAGCTGGATCCTCCTCTTGGTCTCCTTCTCGAAATCGTTTTTAACTAACTGCAAAATCTGCCCGAGGTAAGTGTATTCAGAAACGATTTCGAGAAGGTGACCATGTACGACGACCGGTCCCGGATCAATGTGGCTATTGATCATGACTTCGGTTTTATCCAAATTCATGCCAAGACCGATACGTACAATAAACAATAGTACGTGTGTACAATATAGAGTTCTAATCTTCTTCTTCTTCAGGCTATATTATGTAGTCCACTACTGGACATAGCCCTCCCCTAATGACCGCCATAGCGCTCATTAGGGGAGGGCTATGAGGTCTTCAGCTTGCCGCATCCAGCATCTGCCGGCAGTTTTTCGCAGATCGTCATCCCACCTGGTAGGAGGGCGTCCTACACTACGTTTGCCGAGTCGCGGTCTCCACTCAAGAACACGTTTACTCCAACGGTTGTCGATTCTTCGCGAGATATGGCCAGCCCACTGCCACTTCGGCTTGCTGATTCTCTGAGCTATGTCGATAACTTTGGTTCTCTGTCGGATGTATTCGTTACGAATCCTATCCTTCAGAGAAACTTCAGAGAAAGAGTTCTAATCTAATTAATTATACTAATTCACTATACGTAATATAGCCCCAGTGTACATGAAATTGTCATAATTAATGATGAATTGTCGTTTTAAGCAACGCGGCCTGGTACGAGAACCTAGATAATAACTGCCAATAATAATCAGCTTACCTTGGTCGATCTCTACGTTACACAGAGCAGAGTCAATAAGCTTCCCACACAATAATAAGATCTAAAAATGGCCGTAAACTATTATTTCTAACTTGTTTGCACGCTTCTAATTTGCGTAATTTTTTAATGAGTTAGGTGTTCTGCCTTTGAGAACACCAACTGTAGCACGAGTTTGAAATTCTGAGTTACAGCTCGGCAAACTTAATTAAAAAAAAAAACAAAAACAGACACATGAATCTTTACACGGTGCGCTTAACTCAGTTGTAATAGGAGAGATTTTGCAATAAAAATATGTTAAGGTAAGTCAGCCGTCGGCTGTACAGTTTAAGTGTACAATCAATCAACACTCATGTACCTAAGTACTAGGCGTGTGCGCCGATGCAATTTACATTGGCGGCGGCGTGAAGGCAAAAACTTCACGGCGCGACGGCGGCGTTATCGGCGTGTAAGGGGTGTATGCAGACCTACAAACTTTGCATTAAAAAAGAACCGGCCACGTGTAAGTTTCTTAATGCGTTTTCTGTCATTTAAATCAGGATCTGTACCGAGAGATCGTACCGGAACACATTTGTTTGTATACACCAGGTTAGGTACTTTATAAGTTTTATAATTTTCAATATGCATCAAAAATAAAAAAACCGTAAAAGTCACGATTCCTGTATTGGGACACTCCTTATTTTTTGGGAGTAGTCCACCATGATAACACATATTAAGTGATTTTTACATTACAGAACCCAGACGGACAGACAGACACAGTAGGCATATCGATAGGATTCCGATTCGTTTCTTCGAAGATAGATGGTAGAATATTTTTTATTGCACACAGAAATTACAGTAACAGAAATTATATAAAAATATAGTACAATTGGCAGCCTTATTACTAAGAGCCATTTGAAGAAGAAGAAACCATTTATTTGGAATTTCTTCCAGGCAACCGTAGACGGTACGGTGCGTAACCTATAAATCAAAGTTACAGTGAAAAAATTGAAATTTTTTCACTGTAACTTTGATTTATAGGTTTCGTTTGTAATGTGCCATAAAGAATATTATTAGCTTACCTTTTCTCACTCTAAAAAGTGCCAGTGATTCGTTGTATTTGCGAAGTTTGACATTTTTCCTGTCACAAAGCTGCGCCGACTTCGGCCGACGCGGTGCGAGTACCGAAGCAGAGGCGCGGCGCACAGTCCTACTAAGTACTAAGCCCTTAGAAGCCGCTGAGGTCTAAACAGCTTTTAATAGGGAAGATGCAAGACCGGTACCCAGAGTCTGCCATTAATTATGCGGTTGACACGTCATGCCACGCTCTTAGAAAGCCTGACCCTAGGGGTCAAATCGACCGGGATGATCACTCGAGAAATTGCTGGACCGGTATTGGTCGTTACAAGCTGTAGGATGTTAAGGTTGGCGCGCCAAATTGAGGGCCGGGTCTGAGTGGGATTCGATTCTATCTAAGGGTTATTTCTAAAATATGAAATCCGTGTAACATTAATATCTACTATTTGTTTTCTGCCACGTGAGAAATTTTTTTGGTCCCTACTTTATCATTTTTACGGAGTTTTGTGAAATTGCAGTAGTTATAGCAATACAGTGGTATTGTTATCGCTATAATAACAGCAATTGTTATTCGATTGCCGCGGATTGGCGATTTCAATCGTTGAAGTATGTGACCACCTCAGACACACAGGTTTCCTTATAATGTTTTCCTTCAGGTTAAAGGAGTGGTGTTGCTATTCTAAGTTCATAAATTACATTGTATACCGGGATTCAAACACACGACCTCCTTAATGAGAAGCCGACGTTCTACTGCGTTCTCCGCTACCCTCGCTTAATCGTCTGTACAAATGCTGATGTGCTGTCAACTACAGGAACGTAAAGGTTGATATATTAATGTTTATATGTTGATGTATACTGTCAACAGCAGCTACATGTTCGTGGCAAAGGCAACTGTAAGAAATGGGTTGCACACACATGTAAAGATTAATGTGCTGTAGACTGTACCGGCTAATATGACAAGATGAAATGAAAGGTATGTTATGTATGCATCCTAGGCATAGATTTTTTGTCTTATCTTGTCTAGTGATCAAATACTTGCAAAATTAGTGTTCGAAAGGAGGCCGCTGCAAAAAGGTTAGCGAACGTATTTGTCTGTTTGCTTATTCCGTCTGAAAGGTCTTGACAATCACAACATCGTAACCACATCGTGACAAACAATCATAGAAATATATTTAAAAAAACACGACTAAACAAAATCACCGATTTCAGATGGAAGTTACGATTCCAAGCGCTTAAGCATATTAATAATATGTGAATACTTCGGAGAATCTGTCTTACAATTCTCCATCAACCCCGACTTGGGCCCCTTAGTGGACTATGGTCTAACCTTGATGCGAAGCTGGAAGAGACCCGTGCCCCAGCACTGGGGGCATACATATCTGGGGGCATACCTGGCGACCCAGCGTGGGCAGGTCCTCCATCAGAAGGTCTGACGACCTAGTTACGGTGGCGGGGAGTCGCTGGATGCAGACAGCACAAGAACGTGAAGCCTGGAAAACCATGAGGAAGCCATATATATGTCCTGATGATGATGATATTTTTTTTTATTAGTAATGACTGCGTCCCACTGCTAGGTTAAGGCGCTCCATCAGGTGGTCTGACGACCTGGTTACGGTGGCGGGGAGTCTTTGGATGCGGACGGCACAAGACCGTGAACCTTGGAAAACCGGAGGCCTATGTCCTGCGGTGGGCCTAAAATGCCTGATGATGATGATATTTTTTTTAATTAGCCATGGCTGTGTCCCGTTGCTGTGTAAAAGCTCCACTTTAGATTTCCACTCCTCCTTGTCTCTGGCCAACTCTTCCCACCCAGGCAAATATTAGGTCAGGTCGTCACACCATTTCCACGTCGCCGGTAACCATCGCACGGCATCCAATCGCTGAGCGCTGAGGGCTCACACCCTCAGCACAACGCTGAGTCAGATGCCCTTTGTGGCAACATTTACACACCACAGGATTTACGCTCTGACTTTGTCCTGTCCTATCTTGTATTTATGTGCTTGTTTTCTATGTATGTACTTATGAATGGTATGCCTTCTCGTTCCTGTGATGTGTAAATTTGTTAGAATAAACGACTTTTTTTCTTTCTTCTTTCAATCAGTTAAAATTTTTCCTCACTTTTCCGGGTTCATACGTCTGACAATATATTTTTTTATGAAGCCTATTAACGTCCCACTGTAGAGCACATGCCTTCACTCAGAGAGTAGGAACTTGATAACCACGCGTGCCCACCGCGGATTAGAAATTTCAAGCGCTGAGGTATTTGAACACCTTAGACTTCTCAGGTTTCCTCACGATGTTTTTCTTCACGGTTAGCGAGTGGTATCGCTAATATAACTTCACATAAGTACATACCTTAGAAAACAAAGTCATTGGTGCCTGCCTGCACTGGAAATCGAACCTGGGTCTCTCGCTTCAGAGTCCATTGATCAACCCACTGGGCTACCGCCGCTAACAATAATTACAATGTTATATTGTGCGAGCGAGTCAGCATGCTTCACGTAAGAACAGCCTTGGGAATTGTTAACTAACTAGCCTGATATCAAATGATTAGCTGACATTTTGGAAATAAACAGACATATTATGTCCACGTCTTTTTTAGTTCAAAACCAACCTTGATACGTAAACATTACAGTATAATTTGTTGTAAAAGTATCGAAGGTGCCTGTAATTAGTTAATTTATGCTTCTTTCCACCTTGTTACTGACAGATCTGTATTATTACATTTGGAACTTAAATATTCATCCCATTGATAAGATTCAACGTATCAATTGATTTATGACATTTTAAATTAAGTTTACTCAATTAAGGACATTATAAAATTTCAATTCATTTGTTTCGATTGGCGCAAAAAAGCACACATAAAAATTACATAATTTACGACTGCAAAAATCGAGTGTTTTAACTGTATCGACTGTTTATATTATTTAAAACATGAAACACGGCTTAAAAAACCAGCAAAAAACTGCTCTGTATTTCGGCAAGTACTTTTGTGTAATGAATATTTCCATTTTCATATCTTAAATTTACAAACTTAATAATTACATACTTACTGCGTAGACAAAAAATAACGCTATCTTGATTTAAATTGGATCGTACTGTGGGGCCAACTGGAATCATTATTTTGTATGCAAGTTAACCATAAGATATTTGTTCAGAAACCAATTTGTCCCGATGTCAGATTTTTAGATTACTTGAAAGTAGACGCATAAACCCATGCAAAGAATATTTACCTGGTCGCCTGCCCTCCTGAAAACTAGTACGACATAAAAGGTCACCAGAGTGACTCTTTTCGATCTGTTAGTTGTAAAGGTCGGGTTACATCTTCCTACTTAATGTACGGTAGTTTATTTTAATTATTGACAGAGGCTGGATTGCATTATGCAACCGTGTATACGATTTGTAGCGTGAAATATTTACATGTTATGATAATGGCGCCGGAGTCAACGGTTTATACCTGGGCGACTTGCCACGAGTTGTTCAAAGTTGCCTTAACGAGAAGCATTATCTGTCTCTATTGGACCATTGAGCTAGATTTTTGAACTAAAACTTTCGTAAGCACAACACATTGTAGACTTTTAGTGTGAGACTAGCAACCGACGACGCGAGCTCCGTCTCTGTTCACCATGATTAAGCTCTGCGAATCGGAGCGAAACCTGGTCCGACTCTTCCGATATAACAACACCCGTAAGTAGAACCGGACTAAAAGTCTACATTGAGCTAGATATTTCTATTATATTATTTATTTACAACTCTATGTATTTTTATTTAGATATCTAATTTATGTAGGTTATTTTATTCTTTGTTTTGTGAAAACAGGTTGTTGTTTAGGATGTAGAAAGAAAGAAATACATTTATAAACAGAAACAAAAAACCAGATAAATTAACACAAGCACAACAGAAATAAATGGAACAAAATAAAAAAAAAAGTCTATAAGGAATCTTCAACAAGCTTTATAGTTCTGTCATGGTAACCATGGTATCCTCGCCGAGGTGTTTATTGTGAGTATTCCTCAATAAATTATCCGGGCATTATTAACTGGGCCCCAATAAATGTCTCTTAGCTCGTTCCCGTGTTATGTAGAGACTCGCCTTTGAAAAGGTCTCCGCGTCTAAATTAGTGGCGTGACGAAGGCCTGTATTAAAATGATGTAATTTAGTACGTTTGGACAATTCTTATTAGAGAGAGTCGATAGCTCATCGATCTTCCGATGCAGGTCAGCTGGAAGAAAATACTGTAACGGTGCAAACCTTTTTACACCATTTTTATTTCTTTTTACAAATATTTAAATTATGTCACACATTTCGAAATTTTCCTCATTTTTCATCATTACCACTATACCCTTCGCTTCGACCAGAGCTGACTATTTTACCTGCTTATCCGTTTTAATCCAGTTTTTCTGTTTTATTATTATTATTATTCTTTATTTGGAAATCCAACAGCACAAAATAACAATAAAATATCAAACAATTATTGTAACAATAAAGCCAAAAATTGATTTCACTTGTAAATATCACTATACAATATCAAGCAGTGGAGCAAATTAAATATTAATGTTTTAATTTAATGTAATTGGGAAGTGGACGGGGCGAGGAGAGGGAGGGGTGTTTGTGTGTAAGGGTGTGTGTGTGTGTGTGTGAGGGAGGGTGTGTGCGTGTGTGCGTGTGTGTGTGTGTGTGTGTGTGTGTGTGTGTAATTAGTTGAGTAGCACCTGTAGAGCCTGATGTTTGAAGGAGGCTTTGCTAGATGAGAATAAGTCAATTTCAGCGAAACTTGAATTATAGATATTAACAAGTCTAGAAATTACCGCATGTTGTCCGTAGTTTGTACTAGAGTATGGCGCGTGAAGTGGTTTTGTTTTTGTGTGTCTGGTGCGTTTACTGGGCACATTTAATTTAATACGGGCCAGGAGTTCTGGGCTATCTAGTCTGCCAGAACATATATCGTGTAGAAGGAGCATGTCCAGTAAAATTCTCCGCTCTTGGAGCGGCAGAATGCGATGATATCTGCAGGATTCTTTGTAGTCCAGTCTTATCCTATGCCTGTAGTTCAAATGTTTTGTGAATTTCTTCTGTATTTGTTCTATTTTATCTTTGTATATATCGTACTGAGGAGTCCAGACACAACTACCATACTCAAGGATACTCCGAACATAGGCAAAGTAGACCGCCTTTACAGCTGAGGTGTTGGTGAATGGTTTGCAAGTTCTCATCACAAATCCTAGGTTTTTGTAGGCTTTTATGCAAATCTCTTCAAGGTGTTCTGAGAAAGACATTTTAGTGTCCAAAGTTATGCCTAAATCGCGGATGCTAGTAACCACGTTGACTTTAGTATTACAAAGGCAGTAATTATAACGAACGAAATTTCTGCGTCTTGTAAATGTGATTTTAGCGCATTTGTTAGTATTAACCGATATTCTATTTCTGGTATAGTAGTTGCTTAGTCTATCCAGGTCGTCCTGGAGCGCCCTGCAATCGTCAGAATTCTTAATGTTCAGGAATACCTTCTTGTCATCTGCATATAGGAGAAATTGTGCATTATGGAAGCACGTCGACATGTCAAATAAATAGGCCACATACAGTAGGGGGCCAAGATGTGAACCTTGCGGCACTCCGGACGGAATATCAGTGAAGTCAGAGCGATGTCCGCCCACTGTAACAGTCTGTGTCCTCCTAGATATGTATGACTTGATCCATCGGAGTAGATCCCCCTGTATACCTAAATGCTTTAGTTTTACTAACAGGATGACATGATTTACCCGATCGAATGCTTTCTCGAAATCAGTGTAAATCACGTCAACCTGCTCACCGCCATCCATAGTATGCAAAGTGGTGTCCACAAATTCAGCTAAATTACTTATTGTTCACCTGTGCTTAAGAAAACCATGCTGATTGGGAGGGACAGCACTCACAATTGTCCGGTAAATACTGTCATACACAATTTTTTCTAGAATTTTACTTAAGATGTTCAGTTTGGAAATTGGGCGATAGTTCTGTATTTTATTTTGAGTACCCTTTTTGTGAACAGGGATTATATAAGCCTCTTTCCATTTCTCAGGCAGAAAACCTTCCGTTAGTGATCTACTAAATAGTTTATATAAGGGAAGCGTAAGTCCCTCGCAAGCACGAGCTATAAAAAGAGATTATACTTCTAATCTACAAATAAAACAACACCTGACGTCGTTCCAGTTCTTATTATTTATAAATGATATACAACATTACAATACTATCTGATATTAAGCTCGTCTTTGTACAAAATATTTGTATTTTGTACAACATTCCCTATCCAAAGCCAGCATTCTGGCCTCCCTGCCGAGGAACACCGACCTGGGGCAATTGTTTTAGTTGTAAATATAAAATTATAAGTGTTTACTTTTATTAGTTTATGTTAATTAGATTTTAGTTTAGTTATTAATTTAGTTTTACTTTATATTAATTTGTAATTCATATGCTAAGAAAGCGACTATGTATAGTTATTGTGTATTTCGTATATATAAAATAATTTGCCTTAATAAAATAATTTTTTTTTGCAACAAACATTTTCTTGGACTGACTCAGACTTTTATTAATATTGAAATAGAACAGGTAGAGGCATTCAATTTACTAGGCCTAGTCATGGATATAAACCTTAATTGGAAAACGCATATAGAACACACGATATCGATATCGACCCTTGTATGTCCCCACTGCTGGGGCAGTGGGCCAAGTCCGGGTTGGTGGAGGGTTGTAAGACAGTGGCGGGACTTACTGTCAGAAGTTATCTAGCCGCCCATAAGGTCGATTATATGACAGCCGGCACCAACGGCTTAACGTGCCTTGCGAAGCACGGAAGCGCTCGGAAAAATGCCACTAGCGGTAGTCACGGGACGCTCACCCATTAACAATAACATTACCTACTTAGATTTAAGAAATCATGGTTACGTTCTTTTTTCTGGTTGTGCAATAAAGTGTTCTCTACCTTCTTCTTCAGGCTATATTATTCCACTGCTGGACACAGCCCTCCCCAAATGAGTGCCATAGCGCAAGGTTGTGCCATCATTGGGGGATAATACCCATAATCCCCACGCTGGGCATGCGGGTTGGGGATCGCAGTTTGGTGGAATTGTGCTCTACCTATCTATCTTAATTAGAATTATCATTGTGTTTCTTGTATTGACGTGCTTCAAAGGAACGGTGGTACAACGACAATCTTAATTCAGCTCTAAGCCTTTGCAATAACAAAGGTACAAAGACCAGCATAGAAAGGTTGACAAGCGGTTACATTGGCCAAGTGCTTGTTCCACTTGGAATCGAACCTGTAACGTTTTCTAAGCGTGTGTTTAGAATGGGTCGGTTTTTATAATTCGTGTCGAATCGATATCGATAACGAGCATGGAGACTCGATGGCTGGAGATGATCTCCTGCCACGGTATGGAGGCTGGCCGAGTGGCCACTTGGAAGTCGATATCTATCGTGAAATGTACAACGACTTTAAGTTATTACAAAAAATCTTTGTTCCACTACTAAAACAAACTAAAAGGGACAAAGGTGAAGTTAATACTGTTATTTTCCAGTTAACCTTGGAAAAATATAGAGTAGTGCTTGCATGAGAATAATAAACACAAACATCGTTAACTACAGTTGTATGACAAACGAATTTCGAGCAAAAATATCCCTCATGTAAACCGTAAATATGTTTACAGGGTATAATTATTGGATCACTCAAATATATATATATATATATATATATATATATATTTATTTATTGTAAAGTGATAACGTAGGACCCACTTTTATTCTATCTACTTAATGAGATGATTTATACAGCGTCCAGTGGCATCTTCACTCACACTAGATGGGTGAAGGGACCACTCCGACGCTGTAGTGCCTGGGACATGGTTTTATAGATGGTGTAGGCTTGCCCAGCACCTATACCATACCTTTGTTTACAATAAGTCTTCTTTATCTATCTAACTAATGCAGGCAGTCACAGAAAGGTCCGGTAAAACGTAAGGGGGTTAAATAGATTATTTAAAAAAAAATGTTGGTCATCAATTCCACAATTCTTATAAGCATATTTATGATATTCGCTTTTATGCAATAATTATTTTAGTCATGAATAGATACTAGCTTCCTTATTAAATGTTTATGCACTCAAAACTAAATAAAGTATATTCATAAACTCCTAAGTTTAAGTATAAGTTTCTATAACTTGCAATAGTAGGTAATTAGTTTTTTGACCCTGTCGTTACCCGTTTTACCGGGTTGTTCCATGTTGACCTCACTCCGGTTTTGCAGTTTGCCACATATTTTTCCTTTTCAGATAAGTCATAGACCCTCTACGATGAAATAGATAGGTAGATAGATAGAGGACACATTATTGATCTATGGATCACTTTATTTTACATAAAAAAATAATTTACACAGATATTTCTCAACTTAATACTTTTATTCTATTCTGTACATATCTTCACATGTCTTATCTCATGTGCTTTGGTGTACAATAAAGAATTTACTTATCTTAACTTTAGTGGGAAATATATCCAATATATGAACGTTCCCTTTGATCAGTTAATGACTCTAAAACCAAGTGGCCATACGCCTTCGCCTTATAATTTTAACAATTCCATTCCAGACCACACGATTTTACACTGAACCAGTACGGTACCCTCGCATGCCACCAGCGCTCAGACGAACAGACACGCCTTTTATGTAATTAATTTCTAATTGGAACGAAGCACACTTTGTGAACGAGAATTTTTATTTTTATTGACGTATTTATTGACGTGCTGTTATAAAAATTCGACGATTTTTCGAGAGGTTTTGTTTTAGTTTTTGGGGTTATTGGAATTTCAATTGATTTATCGTAGCCGTTTTTTATCGTAGCATATAACACAAAGTTGCTTATTAAAGTTGTAAGCCATAACAAGGAATTCCGCATTTAAGAAATACATCGATGCCTCGGTGGTCAACACGCTCGACTGCCTAAACCGAGGCCGTGGGCTCGATTCCTACTAGAGGCAGGCGAACTTGATTTGTTGAAATGATTATATATTCTTTTTAATGCACTAACCCTTGCTAAGGACAATTTTTAAAAACCTATTTAGAGGCTAAAAATTCCACCCATGCCGGGACTCGGACCCGCGACCTCTGGCTAACTGTGCC
Source organism: Yponomeuta sedellus (assembly GCA_934045075.1). Classification (NCBI taxonomy): domain Eukaryota; kingdom Metazoa; phylum Arthropoda; class Insecta; order Lepidoptera; family Yponomeutidae; genus Yponomeuta; species Yponomeuta sedellus. The sequence continues at coordinate 6,466,920 of OW203739.1, read as the reverse complement.
AGCGCTCCAACTGAGGTAATGGGCGACCACCGACATCAGTGAAATTTCGAGCCTCTTTACAATACTGTCTGTGTCACGTACAGGCAGCGACATCTGGCTGAAGTATTTTGCATCACTTGCAGCCCCAAGTTGTAGAAATGACCTCAATCTGGGTGTATCTTCATGTCCTTGCCTGGTTACCATAGCACAGCTTATCCTAGTTGGGAACCAGGACAAGGGATTTTGTGGTGTGCAAATTAGTATTGCTATTATTATAATCCTTCATTAACCACTTCTTTCATTTCGATAAAGTTAAAGTCCTAGTCCGAGAAGACCGAAGAATGATACGCGAGGCAATAGAGATCCGCCGGCATCCAAATTATTTTAATAGTGATCGTGGTTGGAACATACCTGCAGCATGGGAACCAGTGCTTAAGTGCCCCTGGCTAGAAGTGTGACTGGAGAGTTAATTTTAATTTCAACTAATTCATCATCATCATTTCAGCCTATTGCAGTCCACTGCTGGACATAAGCCTCCCCCAGGGTGCGCCACAAGACCCGATCTCCCGCTTTCGCCATCCAGTCACCACCAGCCACCTTTTTCAGGTCGACGGTCCATCTGGCCGGAGGGCTACTAATTAATAATCAATATTTTTGAGTTCATGTAATATAATTGGTTTATAGATTTAATTTTAATTTCAATTACTAATAATCAATATTGTTGACTTTATATAAAATAATTGGTTTGCCTATTTTGGAACGTAACTTCAGGATTTCTTTTGTAATTTTTGCCGAGGGTAGTAATCTAACAGTTAATGTTTTCAAAGAGACGCCTGCCACCTTAGTCTTCCGAGATCACGGTACTTGAAAAAGTGCAAAAACGTCGGAAAATTGTAAAAATGTGAAATTAAACGAGTAAATACATACATAACCTCACGCCTATATCCCAGTGGGGTAGGCAGAGACCAGGGACTGCCACTTGCCACGATCCTGACAGATCACCTTCGCCTCCTCAACGTTCATCGTTGCATGCACGTACGCCGGTTCCGGATACTTTTTTTATTTCCCTTTGCTAATACATCCCCTACTTGGTCGATGTATGTCCACCTGGGACGTCCCTTACCAGCCCTTCCACTCACATTCGCAATATATATTTGTTTCGTCAATCTTTCTTCCTTCATCCTCTCCACATGTCCAAACCAACGCAACATTCATTTCTCAATTCTAGTCACTACATCCTCTTTACTACAAAACGAGTAAAATCCGTGTAAATACAGTTTTTATTAAAATCCTGTAAAGCTATATAGAACTAATACACTAGGACCCCACGCAAAGTAGTCGCAAGCACAACCCGCACAGACGTTTTGAAAAGTTACGATCGACTGTCTACTTGGTATGCAATCAATCCGCCTAGACTTTTGACCTAAAACACTAAAAGCTTACGCAATAAAATCGTCTTCATTTCAACACGTTTCGCTAAAGTATTTGAATATTTTCTACTTTTACCCAATAGAATGAGGCTAATTTATTTACTGCATCGCGACGGCTCGACTAATAAGGCTTTACTTTGTTCTAGCCGACCGGAGTGCGAAATAAAACAACTCAGAAAATGCACTCAATCACAGTGCATTGTTCGTAATCATTTTCCAATCCAGTTATTATTCGATCAACCTGCCCGTATTCGTCTACTTCTGGAGGTAGGCCTCCCTCAAAGTTTGAGTTTCGGAAATGGTTAACCATTTTTTGACGACCTCTGTGGCGTAGCGGTAGCGCATCTGCCTACCATGCAAGAGGTCCCCGGGTTCGAATCCTGGCTGGGGAAAAAAAGGAAAAATAGATGTTAACATGTTTGTGTTGTCGTTGTTTCTGGTTCCCACGGCCCAGGGTATCCTGGTGGGGGGCCTGAAGCAATGTATGTGCTTGCATGTAAATGTGAATATTTCAATGTAAATATTTCCGAAACTCAAACTTTGAGGGAACTGCAAACCCAGCATGCCAAAGTATTGAAAATTGAAACGAAGCGCAGACAGGCCTCTGCGAATGTGAAGCGCCTCACACGCAGCTTGCTGCGTCTGAGGAGATGCGATCTGCACAGCTTTGCACTGACGGGCCACTGCCACTGAATAAACATTTAGACACTATAGGACTGACCTACAGTCCGCCATGCCGAGGATGCCTCAAAGAACACAAAACACCCATCAACGTGACCATTCACTGTGAGAGCGTGGAAGTGCAACGGACATCTACCATCGGGAAGCGGGGATTCCGGGAGGCCAGCAGTAACATTGGTGCACTGCTGGCTTTCTGGAAAGAGATTGGCTGAAGTGATCTTATAGCCCTGCTATTTATCATCAGCCAGGACCTGGAAGCGCCCAGATGCATCTTCTTCTTCTTCACCTGTCGATTTGCCTGAAAGAAATCCTTTGAGGAAAATTTCAGAGGTTCGCTCAGTTTAGAATCTATTCTATCCAAGTGCTACCTTTATATCTTTCCAAGCTGTGCCAACCGTCATTGGCAAGATTAGTGTAGTCAATTTTAATCTTAATTGTGCAATTAATTAGATAAATTGTTGCTTGTCAACGGTGTTTGGGTGTAGAGTTACGTCGTCGATTGCAAAATGTTGCAGAAGATGAGACGATGTTTAATTTTTCTTACGAAGATTAATTTTCTTGCTAAATGTACTCGTATACTCCAGTTTATATCAATGTTCTCTCATATATAAACACATATTTAGTTATTGAAAAACCTTAATATTAAGCCCATACTCTCTCTCTGAGAGAAGGCCAGTGCCAGTAGTGGGGATTTTATAGGCTGCTTATAAAACAAATCCGTGCTTCCCAAGGCACGTTAAGCCGTTTGTGCCAGCTGTCACGTAATGGCCGTCGTTAAGCCATGTCACTGCTGTGTTGTGTCGGCTTAGAGAATAGCACCAGCCCAATTATTCCCGCGGGTGTCGTAAAAGGCAACTAAGGGACACAAACCGGGGGGTGGGCAGCAGCGCCCCCTGCAGTACAATTCCACCGAACTGCCATCCCCAACCCGCATGCCCAGCGTGGGGATTATGGGCATTACCCCTATGATAGCACAACGTGGCGCTCTTTAGGGGAGGGCTATGTCCAGCTGTGCACTAGTATAGCCTGACGACGAAGCCATGTCACCTTATAGGCGGCTTGATATCTCCTGAGGTAAGTTACGCCACTGTCTTACAATCCTTTTTTTTTTTTTTTTTTTCACCCAGGAGAAACCCCAATTACGGGTACCACCGGCTCGGGGGAGCACAGTGGTTATGTCGGACTCCCCGCCCTGAAAAGGGCGGTATACCGACTAAAACTCCTGGGGTGTTCCTCCGCACCGCAAAGGACGGGGCCACGGGAACGCTTGCGCACACTTCCGCGACCCCGTCTGCGGGCGCCCTTTCGGGCACTCCTTCGGCGGCGCTTCTGCCCCGTCGGTGCTCGACGACGGGGCTAGAAAACGCCGCATCTCTTCGTTGGAGCGCATAGGGGCCAAGTGCGTATGATCTTGGCCCCCATACGCCCCAACGCGCCGCCCCCTCCATCCCATCGCAACCCGGTCGATGAGACGGGGAGGGCGGCGCACCTCCTCGTTGAGGCGCGTGGGGGCCCAAGCGTCCCGGTCCCCACACGCCCCACACGTGAGGCCCGTCACGTCGCCCACCAGCACTTCTCTGAAAGCAGAGAAGGCGGTGAGCGACCGCGCGGGCCTCCTCCGTGCCAGAAGGCACCCTCGGAACACGCAAGGGCGCCTTCCGGCCCGCCGTGATGGACGCGGAGAGTCCCCCGACCCTCCGCGTCCCGGCGGCCACTCTGGTCCGACTGGTACGAGGCGCGCGCGCTTCCGCGCAGCGGCGCCCCCCCCAGTCGGTCCTTCATTCGGTTGGTCGCCTGGGTCCCGCTCCACAAAGTGAAACAGGGCCCACGCGACCCCTCCCGCCAGATTTTTCGCCGCTGGCCAGCAAGATCCCATAAAGAGAAGTTACTGACCAGCGCCCAGGGTGCACCGGCCCTTGCCACTTACCCTTCCTACTGGTTCAAGATGAATCAGTAGGAACGGAAGCGGAAGGGCACACGGGAAGGTAATCTGGCATCGCACCCCTCTGTCTTACAATCCTGCACCAACACGGAATTGGCCCTCGTGGCGGAGTATCGCCTAACCTTCCTGCGATGCAGGAAGAGACCCGTGACACAGCAGTGGGGACATACAAGGGTTGATAGCGATATCTGTATAAAAAAAAAAATGAAATATTTAAGGTTTGTTTTAATATCAATATGTTATATAATTGTTGTCGTCTGTACAATAAAGAGTTCTAATCTAATATTAAGATTCGATAGGGTCTTACTTGTACACATTATCTTTATCTAACTTCGTCTGATACCATATTGGAGATCGTGGGTTCGATTCCCACTGGGGGCTGTCGTACATTTGTACAAATGGCCTCCGTCTGGGTGTGTTTCCATGTTTTTGATGTCCATGCCTGTATTAACACTGGGTATCCTAGTTTGGGATCAGGACTAGTGATCGTATTATGTGAAAGTTCCTAGTGAAAGCTCCTTTAAACAAAAAAGTCCTAGCCACTACACCGTCTGAGTGGTCATTTCTCCTGTCTGTTACACCAGAGTAGTAGTTGTAACAAAAAGCTATATTCAACCAATAATAAAGATGTAAAGTATCTGTAATATGTATCTTTATATTCAATTATATAACCATTCCTCTTTTATATTTCCGAACTTAAATCGTATTTCTATTTACAGGTTTGTTTACGTATGTGCAACATTCGTCTGAGTACATTATAGTCGTGCTCTGTCTTGTCTTCTAGACAAAACTGGAAGTCACACCACATTTTGTATACGATAATACACAATTTTGTATGACCCAGTTATCATAATTATTAGATTGGCGTGGCATTGCCATCATAAACGATATTTAAATTCAGAAAAAAAATTATTTAAATTTTATCGGTAAAAAAATGCGAAAATTAAGATACCTTTACAAAGAAAATACTTATTGCAGTTAGTTTTTCCATGGGGCGGAAACTGTTTTCTATTATCTAATAAAACTGAAAGCACATTGTAGTTGGCAGCACTCTTGAGTGTTCCTAAGAACCGTCATATAGTATTGTTGGTTGGTCTAAAGGGTGCAGCTATTGTCTTCAATGCTTTGCGTAGAGATTCATCACCTGTAGTATATATGAATGGCGTCCATAGTAATCTTCAGTTTGAAAATGGGCACCACATAGTCTTGACGAAGTACTAGCCTTCCATTTTTTCTGCGAAGAGCTTTTCCCACAGTTTTCTTCTTTTAGTTTCCTTGGGAAATAAATGAATACCCGTATTTTTGCAATCAACGGATGCACAAAGATAATGAAATTATTCACAAAACAATTAATTTGTTTACAAAAATATTATGGAGAACTGTCAAATTAATGGTACACACAACAGAGGTGACATCTGTAGTGAGCATTAGGCAGTTTTTAAGCCCATTGTATTAGTAAACTTAATTATACTGACATAATTATAACACTTTCAACATCTAGGTTTTTAAATGACCAGAAATTGAAACAACAAGGTGATGACTTCTTTATTGATGTAGACACTACAACCTCCTTAGATATTTTTTAAAGCTGGAAACTCCTTTCAAGTTTTTTGAATATTCCAGTTTTTTTTTCGTAATAATTTGACTGGCTAATAAAGGCCTTCACCGACAGCCAGACAGATTTCAAGCTTATTTTGTCTGCAATAAGGTTGAGAACTCCTTGGCGCTTGAGGTCAGATGTGATTGTAGCGAACAGGTGTTGAAAATGCAACAGGTGACTCGCGCGATCGCCAATATATCTTAGTGATATACACACGCCATTATAAAGTGATTTTATATACTTAAGTCTCATATGTACTACATACTAATTGCTTGTGCACTTGTAGAGTACTTACTCGTAGTGTGTACCTAACTACTTACCTAATTTATAACTATGAGGTCACAAATGATGCTTAGGTATTTTTGAAAACTTAACAAACAAACGATGTCGCTGCCTGTACGTAATACAGAGAATATTGTAGAGGTTCGAAATTTCACTGATGCCGGTGAGTTGCTCATTAACTCAGTTTGAAAGAGCGCTGGCACGGATAGCCAGAGGTCGCGGGTTCGAATCACGGCATGGGTGGAATTTTTAGACTCTAAATAGGTTTTTAAAACTTTATCCTGTCCTCCTTTATAATATATTTGTAGATCCTTTGATATTTTTTGTAGATAATAGAGAATATAATAATTATAGATTGTTGTTATATTGTTACATTATACTATTTTTATTTTTAATGCACTAACCCGTGCTAAGGACAAATTTAAAAACCTAACTGCAAAGTAGGTAGTCGGGGCTGTAAGTGATGCAATTTGCTTGCCAGATGTCGCTGCCTGTACGTAATACAGAGAATAGTGTAAAGAGGTTCGAAATTTCACTGATGCCGGTGAGTCGCCTATTGGCTCAATTGGTAGAGCGCTGGCACGAATAGCCAGAGGTTGCTGGTTCGAATCCCGGCATGGGTGATATTTTTAGCCTCTAAATAGGTTTTTTAAAATGTTGTTACATATTATATTGAAGAAGTGAAATCTATTTCTTCAATATTGATAAATGATCACCATTTCAGTAACCAACAGTACCAAATTTTCATAAATATTGTCCGCGTGAAGTTTAATTTTTAATTATAAGCTTTTACATACCTAAAGCCAATACCATAAAAAGTTCTCCCGTACCTATAAATAAAAAGCATTTATTTCAGGTTTCAAGACCCATATATACAATAAAAAAACTACAAGAAACAAAACAAAAACAAACAAACAAAGACAACACATATACAATAATAAATCGTTTTTCAGACCTAAACCTATTCGTTAAATTTTAGTTGTTTAATTGTTAGTTATAGTTATAATGAATTGTAGTATATAACATACCCGATACCGTCTGACGCTTTAGCACAGTGTCAAGACCTACCAATGTGTATAGAACACTATTAACAAAGAAAGATATATTTTGTTATGTTGTGCTCACCTGTAATTGGCTAACGTACTAGAATAGACCCTGGTGTGCCTTAAGTAAATAAATAAATAAATAGTTATCTTTGAATTAGTTTCATTGAGGCTACTATAGAAACAGTGTACATATTTTGCGTTCTTTAATACCTATTTTGTATTACATATTTATTTACTTTCAGTTCTTCTAATGTGTAGTTCGTTTAGTGACCAGTTTTATCTAGTAGAGCAAAATTTTTTTCCTCATTAAAGGTTTTTGAATATTTTAAACGTTTTTATTAAAGAACAAACTAAGAGTGGTTGTTCAGTGGGTAGAACGTAATTTACATCAAGTATTATTTAAAAAACCCGCGTCCATTGCGTTTAATAAAGGTGGTGTGTGTAAATAAAAATCGCTATATTACGCAAATGTACTGTTTGACATTCAGAAGTAAATTCCGGCCGCATTTAAATTATTATTCTTTTTTAGTTTTCCTTTTTACATAACCACGTGTGGCCTCACTGGCCAGTGTTTTTTTCAAATCGAATAAATTTCGAGTTCGCGCCATCGATTCGATTGTTTACGGATGAATCGAGAACCGATTAATAACATTAAACGTGGAACGCGAGGTGCGTCCAATGGATTCGGATGTAGAGACTCGCGCATGCGCTCACGGGTCAAACTACATTCTGAAGCATCTTGTTTGCAAAACACACGATTTTGAACTTTAAAACAGCTCAAGAAGATGCATAACCCAGGCATTGGTATGCTGGTAATGATTATAAGATGCGCACAGTTATGGTTTACGGTGCAGATATTTCATGAAAAGAACAACTAAAGCTGACTAATTAAATTTGGTTTCTGATGCTCGCTGTTGAGCCCCGCTGCTTTCTGAAAGGCTCAACACGGTCGTTAATCGTTCATGTCATTGGATGAAATAAATCGACAGCCTGTGCAGTTATTTATGAAGAAGTGTGACCTAAAATATAGATGCATAAAGTTTGAGCTTGTATACTTAAACAAGCTCGAACTTTACGTACGTTTACGTACGTACGAGTACGTTTTAAAAGAAAACTGAAAGTCTTAGAAGCCGTAAGCTTAAGTAATAATGCCTCATACCTACGTAGTTTGTCGATAGCATGCTCTTCTTCTTGAGGAAAGCTTCGTGCATCCTCATAGAATCTCTACAGCAGTTGCCTAACGCAGAAACAAATATTAAAAGCAACAAAATTTCGTTTCCATCCGAATAGAACCGAAATTCCTTACAAACCAAGTACGTAGAGCCTTGCCATACAGGTCTGTTTGTCTGCGCGCGCGACCTCTGCGCCCAGCCTGACCTAGAGCTCGCGGGTGGGACGTATCATTATAGCTATTCACTTACACAGGGCATGTGCGCGGCTGCGCGGTGGGATGGAGGCGGCATGTTAGTGGGAGACAGGTTGGATATACAGCGGGGCTAATGAATGAAGCCTGAAGAAATTAGACATTCGATCGTCATAAACAGAGAATGAAAAAGAAAATAATAAAATAGGAATGGAAAATAAAGAAACAATCAGATGTTAATTTATCGTTACGCCGATTTTGTACTTACCAAAGCTTAAGTTCGTTTAATAAATAAACTGTGTTACGTGAAGTTTTTAAATGTATTGTGTTTTTATGTTATCACTGTATGTACCAACAAAAAAGAAATATATATTATATAAGTAGCTTTTTTCTAAATTTTTACATTTAATTTCATTGAGATTTGGTCGACATGTGAAAAAACCGTTAATTGCAGACGGCCTCTGTGGCGCAGCGGTAGTGCATCTGCCTACCATGCAAGGAGTCCCGGGTTCGACTCCCGGCTGGGGACAAAAAAAAACCAGGTCTTGGATGTTTACATGTTTGTGATGTCGTTGTTTCTGGTTCCCACGACACAGGGTATCCTAGTGTGGGGCCAGAATCAATGTATGTGCGTGTATATAAATGTTTATGTTAATGCAAAGCAATATTTACACCCAAAGTTGACTTAATCGAAAAATTCGTACAATCACATATTCCGATTCGAGAAGAAATCGGTCTCAATTCGAGTCCGAGACAAACAAAACGGAATCGTCCAAAATGGCGCATCCAACCCTCATAAATTCGCGCTCCGGGAGCACATTTCGTGTGCCATACACTACTTGGTGTCAAGCCACGGAATGCCACGCTAACTACTCGCCCTAACGGAAAGCAGTCGCCCATCTTCATTGGAAAGCGGTTGCATTGAAAGGCTGACTAAAGGTTTCCATAAACAGGATATTAGGCATTCTACTTACTGGTTTTGCTCGGGTAAAGGTTGTGCTATGATTCCAGCACGCTTGTAGTCTGTTTCACCGTCGCCCGGTAAGTTCACACTAGGTTAGGCGGTGGATAAACTGCACTTGTTATTTGGAGACCTTCTGATGTAGAACAAGATTTATTGTAGTCTCTATAGTATATTTCATTACAAGTGCGGAAAGGCTGTCATTGCAAAGAGTTCCGACAAATGTCTACCCCAGCCGAGGCGCAGCCGAAGGCGAGGGTTGACAGTCGGAACAAGTTGCATTGACGGTTCCGCACGTGTACTGAACGACTATATTTTTTTTAATACAGTTGCGAAAACAATAAGCAATTTAATAAAGAAAAAATATTTGGAAAATGGCGCCAACCGTAAAAAAATATAAGCAGAGATTTTTTTTCTTCACCCATTCTAGTATGCAAAGGGAACTATGCCCATTCAGCCAAGTCTTCAGTAGAATTTTTTTATTGATATGAAATGAAAATAAAATTAAATGAGATGAAATGAAACCTAACTTAACTCATTCAATCAAATCATTAAATCTGATATTGAAACAAATTAGTAGCTCATAAGAACTTCTATGGATTTTTTTAGTAAAAACTTCATGGTTGGTTTTTCTTTTTAATAGACATTATTTTGACAGTTGGGAAATAAAAGGCACGAGTGTGGTAAAGGTAAAAAAAAGTACGCGTGTGTAATAGCTCCCATCCCGCACGCTATACGTCCCTGTAATACGCCACTTTTTGAGCAACTGTATTAAAATAAAATAGTACACTACACAACTAGGGTGGTATAATACAAAGAAAGGCCGAGATCGCAGAAGTTTGCGGCCCGAGCTGCAAGCGAGGGACGTAAATATGCGATCGAGAGCTTTCTTTATTACCTCCCGTGTGGTGTAATGTACTATTTTAATACAGTTGCTCAAAAAGTGGCGTATTACAGGGACGTATAGCCTTTTTATATCTACACTTGGTACGCGCAGCGTGCGGAAAAAGCCGCTTGCTGGCCAAGTGTGGCATAATAGTATATACACAACTAGGGTGGTAATACAAAGAAAGGCGGAGATCGCAGAAGTTTGCGGCCCGAGCTGCAAGCGAGGGACGTAAATATGCGATCGAGAGCTTTCTTTATTACCCTCCCGTGTTGTGTACATCTTTTTATGTCTACAATTGTCCAGAAAGCGGCTTTTTCCGTACGCGCAGCGTGCGGAAAAAGCCACTTTATTGCCAGGTGTGGCATAAAATATATTATGACTAGAGATGATGAGATGACGCAATGCCACAGAACATGCGCGCTAGTCCCACTATCAGAATCTTCAAGGAGCGGTAGTCAGATCTAGATCTCTTTCGTAACATTATTATAATAATAATAATATATCGTTATCAACCTTTGTATGTCCCCACTGCTGGGGCACGGGTCTCTTCCTGCATCTCAGGAAGGTTAGGCCATCACGGGGGCCAAGTCCGGGTTGGTGGAGGATTGTAAGACAGTGGCGGGCCTTACTGTCAGAAGTTATCAAGCCGCCCATAAGGCCTCTGACATGGCTTAACGACTGCCATTATATGACAGCCGGCACCAACGGCTTAATGTGCCTTGCGAAGCACGGAAGCGCTCGGAAAAATGCCACTAGCGGTAGTCAAGTCACGGGACGCTCACTTCATCCTGTACCTGACCGCGCCTGTTGTTGCTTAACCAAGTGATTGATTCCAATCACTCGGTTCGCCTAGGCCACGAGCGCTTCGCGGCTTGTTTAATAAATATATAATATATATATTTATTTATATAATAAACTATATATTTAATTATATCTATGTCTTTTTATTTAGATTGTTAATTAAGACCGTTAATAGACCCGTGTTTTACAGCTTTTCATATTCTCTAAGGTTTGCTGGTAGATATCTCTTACAGAGATAATTACAGAGTTCAGCGTCATGAAAACGTACCATAGAATTATATGTAATTACATATATACTACATATTTTTACGAAGTTCTCGGAGGTAAAGGCGTAAGTATGGACTGTACATAATGGTTGTTTTTAATGGGTCGATGACACTTCTAAAGCCGGAAGTCATGCAGACACACCAGAAGCCTGTTTCATAAAACTACAATTTATCGTTTACTATGAGAATTCAATGTACATTGCAAAGTCGGTTAGCCCACAGATTAACAAGTAGACTCTGCTACGCAATGTACATCGAATTGTCATTATAAACGACCCATTACAACGGCATTACTACGGCCACCGGAAAGGAATGGACGAGATTGGCAGAGGACCATGCGGGTTGGCGTGGCAGGGATGGGGCCAATAACTGAAAAGATAGATAGATAGATAGATAGATAGATAGATAGATAGATAGATAGATAGATAGATAGATAGATAGATAGATAGATAGATAGATAGATAGATAGATAGATAGATAGATAGATAGATAGATAGATAGATAGATAGATAGATAGATAGATAGATAGATAGATAGATAGATAGATAGATAGATAGATAGATAGATAGATAGATAGATAGATAGATAGATAGATAGATAGATAGATAGATAGATAGATAGATAGATAGATAGATAGATAGATAGATAGATAGATAGATAGATAGATAGATAGATAGATAGATAGATAGATAGATAGATAGATAGATAGATAGATAGATAGATAGATAGATAGATAGATAGATAGATAGATAGATAGATAGATAGATAGATAGATAGATAGATAGATAGATAGATAGATAGATAGATAGATAGATAGATAGATAGATAGATAGATAGATAGATAGATAGATAGATAGATAGATAGATAGATAGATAGATAGATAGATAGATAGATAGATAGATAGATAGATAGATAGATAGATAGATAGATAGATAGATAGATAGATAGATAGATAGATAGATAGATAGATAGATAGATAGATAGATAGATAGATAGATAGATAGATAGATAGATAGATAGATAGATAGATAGATAGATAGATAGATAGATAGATAGATAGATAGATAGATAGATAGATAGATAGATAGATAGATAGATAGATAGATAGATAGATAGATAGATAGATAGATAGATAGATAGATAGATAGATAGATAGATAGATAGATAGATAGATAGATAGATAGATAGATAGATAGATAGATAGATAGATAGATAGATAGATAGATAGATAGATAGATAGATAGATAGATAGATAGATAGATAGATAGATAGATAGATAGATAGATAGATAGATAGATAGATAGATAGATAGATAGATAGATAGATAGATAGATAGATAGATAGATAGATAGATAGATAGATAGATAGATAGATAGATAGATAGATAGATAGATAGATAGATAGATAGATAGATAGATAGATAGATAGATAGATAGATAGATAGATAGATAGATAGATAGATAGATAGATAGATAGATAGATAGATAGATAGATAGATAGATAGATAGATAGATAGATAGATAGATAGATAGATAGATAGATAGATAGATAGATAGATAGATAGATAGATAGATAGATAGATAGATAGATAGATAGATAGATAGATAGATAGATAGATAGATAGATAGATAGATAGATAGATAGATAGATAGATAGATAGATAGATAGATAGATAGATAGATAGATAGATAGATAGATAGATAGATAGATAGATAGATAGATAGATAGATAGATAGATAGATAGATAGATAGATAGATAGATAGATAGATAGATAGATAGATAGATAGATAGATAGATAGATAGATAGATAGATAGATAGATAGATAGATAGATAGATAGATAGATAGATAGATAGATAGATAGATAGATAGATAGATAGATAGATAGATAGATAGATAGATAGATAGATAGATAGATAGATAGATAGATAGATAGATAGATAGATAGATAGATAGATAGATAGATAGATAGATAGATAGATAGATAGATAGATAGATAGATAGATAGATAGATAGATAGATAGATAGATAGATAGATAGATAGATAGATAGATAGATAGATAGATAGATAGATAGATAGATAGATAGATAGATAGATAGATAGATAGATAGATAGATAGATAGATAGATAGATAGATAGATAGATAGATAGATAGATAGATAGATAGATAGATAGATAGATAGATAGATAGATAGATAGATAGATAGATAGATAGATAGATAGATAGATAGATAGATAGATAGATAGATAGATAGATAGATAGATAGATAGATAGATAGATAGATAGATAGATAGATAGATAGATAGATAGATAGATAGATAGATAGATAGATAGATAGATAGATAGATAGATAGATAGATAGATAGATAGATAGATAGATAGATAGATAGATAGATAGATAGATAGATAGATAGATAGATAGATAGATAGATAGATAGATAGATAGATAGATAGATAGATAGATAGATAGATAGATAGATAGATAGATAGATAGATAGATAGATAGATAGATAGATAGATAGATAGATAGATAGATAGATAGATAGATAGATAGATAGATAGATAGATAGATAGATAGATAGATAGATAGATAGATAGATAGATAGATAGATAGATAGATAGATAGATAGATAGATAGATAGATAGATAGATAGATAGATAGATAGATAGATAGATAGATAGATAGATAGATAGATAGATAGATAGATAGATAGATAGATAGATAGATAGATAGATAGATAGATAGATAGATAGATAGATAGATAGATAGATAGATAGATAGATAGATAGATAGATAGATAGATAGATAGATAGATAGATAGATAGATAGATAGATAGATAGATAGATAGATAGATAGATAGATAGAGAACACTTTATTGTACGTAAAAATGGATATTACACAGATATTTCTTAACCTAAGAGTACAGACGGCGGCCTTATCACTAAAAATGATCTCTTCCAGACAACCTTTGGATGAACTGGACTAATACATTAGAGAAGGAAAAGACTAATATACAGGGTATAATTTTAAGACGCCCAATTCGTGACACATTGCGCATCGCGTATGGGACTCTTTCACTAAAAGTGATCTCTTCCAGACAACCTTTACAATGGTTGGACTCATAATTATCGTTGACTATTTGTGCTACGTTTTAGGAGAGTAGATTTTTGTTTTTTTTATGACAACGTACCCTTACGTAACCTTGTAAGAAATTAAAAATTATATCAATATTTGGAAATCTATTATTGGCTTTAAAATCTAAGTATTTCACCTTCGCATGATGTCAGTGAACGTTAAGATTTGGATTTCCTAAATAACCTAAAATAAAAATAAAATTTTCGGTTAGAGTTTGTCATTTACAACTAACTTTTGTTCTACGACAATAAATTTTTTTGGTGAATTGGCGATTTACGGTACGGGTTTTTTGCCTTGAAGAGGCCTTGTTTGATAGATAATGCTTAAAACCGTATGTGTTAAATATAATTAACAGTGCTCTGCTTTGAACAATGACTTACTAAAGGTTGCAAAATTGGCCAAACGCAGTAAGCCCGACATAATAAAATTAATATTATGTATCACGATATTAAGAAAAAAAGTGGTTACCAAATAAAGCACAGAATATTTAAAGTAAATTTAAAATAAACACCATATTTAAAGCACAGAAAAGGTGTCTTAGATCAATGTGCCAATTACAATCAACTGAAAGCTGTAAGCCCTATTTTAAAAAGCATAAGATCCTCACACTTTCTTGTTTATATATTTATGAGGTTGCTATATTTGTTAAAACTAATGAGTCGTTATTTCCGAAAGCTCACAAAAACCAATACAGGTCGATACGCCATCCACACAAACTCTTAATTGAACCATGTAAAACTACTTTTAAGCAAAAAAGCATTGTGACTATGGCACCAAAAATTTATAATAAGTTACCTGATGAAATTAAAACATTAAATACAATTATATTCAAAAGAAGACTATATGACATTTTAGTAAATAAATGCTACTATGACATAAAAGATTTCTTTGCTGATAAAATGTAATGATAACTTTGTATTTGACATTTTATATTTGTACCATTTAATTTTGTATTGACATTTTTTTATTTTATCATAGCTTAAGTATTTAAATTTTATTCTACAATTTTACTGACATTTCTAATTTAATGTGATTATTACTATTTTGATTTGACTGTTAAAATTCATATTAATTATATTCTATAGGACATGATTTGTATGCCTATTTAGGTAGAGCACATAGCAACCCAACTTTTCAAATTTATAACATCTTTATGTACTTGTGACTCACAGATCAATAAATGAATTATGAATTATGAAATATGAATTATAAAAACTTTAATGCAACTGTCACAGGAAATGCGCATTTTGTAAATAACCCTGTAGGCACAAGTAGGTGCTAAAGTGGCCTTAAAAAACTCCCCCGACCACCAATGGGATAGCAACGGCGTCTTCCATGAATGAAATCCACAAAAACGCTCAACATTTCTCCCACACGTCCATTGAAGGAAGGAAAGGGAAGCTGTTATCATCCCATCGGGCAATACTGGACAATCAGGTCCGCACTAAAACTGTTAAAATTATACCGGTGTTGCTGGCAAGAAACTCTTTGCAAATCTCGTCTTCCCTCCCTCGTGATAGAGTTGATTATTGTCTGGCAAGGGTGACAGGCTTCAGAAAGCAATAAGTCGGTTTCGCGAGACCGGTCGGACTGCACTCGTCGTATCCTGTCGATCGGTCCTACCGGACAGGTGGTTATGATCTGAGAACTGTCTTTTTACTGACGGACTGTGGTTCGATTCCTGGGAGGGACGCGGTCGTGGGCGTTTTTGCTGTCGTTTTAAATGTTTGTGCCTAGTAGGGTGCCATCGGTTCGCGAGAGTTGAATTGATGTAATATACTGTGCAATTGTTTCGTTTCAATCTAATATTAAATAAGTAATACAATGAATTGTTTGTTGGTTGGCGCGTCAAATATGGACCGAATAGGCTAATTTTTTTATCGTTATCAGCCCTTACGTGTCCCCACTGCTGGGGCCTAGGTCCACCACGGGGGCCAAGTTCAGGTTGGTGGAGGATTTTAAGACAGTGGCGGGTCTTACTGTCAGAAGTTATCAAGCCACCCATAAGGCCTTTGACATGTCTTCGCGAATGCCATAACATGACAGCCGGCACTAACGGCTTAATGTGCCTTGCAAAGCACGGAAGCGTCTGGAAAAATGCCACTAGCGGTAGTCACGGGATGGTCACGCATCCTGTACCTGACAGCGCCTGTTGTTGCTTAAGTCAAGTAATTTATTCCAATCACTCGGTTCGACTAGGCCACGAGCGCTTTTAAAAATAGTTTTGATTGATTGAGGGTAGGTTGTTACCGAAAATGCCTGCGGACGTAGTGAGTGTTGAGTGTCGGCTTCAGTCTTCC
The DNA here is from genome assembly GCA_934045075.1 of Yponomeuta sedellus. Classification (NCBI taxonomy): domain Eukaryota; kingdom Metazoa; phylum Arthropoda; class Insecta; order Lepidoptera; family Yponomeutidae; genus Yponomeuta; species Yponomeuta sedellus. The sequence continues at coordinate 6,450,240 of OW203739.1, read as the reverse complement.
CCCAGACTAAATATATTCAATATCGATATCGAATACATTTATATGACTAATAGCTGCCCCCAATATATATTATACAACGTTACGAAAATTTAAGACATTATGTTAGTTAGTCCTTTTTTCTGTTGGAGCAATAAAGTGTTCTGTATCTATCTATCAATATTTTTTATAGCAAATATAGTTTTGTCATATTAATTAGACCACGATATATTCTCGGGTATATTGTATATGAAAAATATATATGTGGTATACACACCAGGTATATGAAAATACATCAAAATACCGATATTTACCGGGAAAACCGTTTCGGAGGAGTTGCAAACACTGTGACACGAGATTTTTATATATTAGATGTATGAGTAATGTGAGTCATTAAAAAATACATTGGTTACGGTATTCTGATTCTGAATAGAGGGAATCTCTAACATCAATGGTCACAATTAAGTTACAACTTAACCAAGTGCCCAATTTACTCGGCCATTATGCGCTCGCGCAGACACTGACCGTTTGCTATTGACACAAATTATAGACCGTTTTTCTTAGCCGCTCCGGGTTTTTACTTACTCGACCCATTAAGTCGACACGAACGGAAGAGTCTGTTCCTGATTCGGCCCATTGCTTTCCTGATTAAATCTTCCTCATCTCACCCTATTTCTGTTAATGTGACGGTATTTATTAATTGCGTGAAGTATTTTTTTAAGTAGGGACGTACGAATAATGGCGTAGTTGTTGTAGAAATACCACTCGCTAATGAAGCAACACGTCGTGAGGAGACCTGATTGTGTCATTCATATACCATTGTAAACGACAAATTTTGTATGACACATATGTATGGCGAAGCCTGAATTGAATTGTTATTTCAGTGTAAGATATTTTATAAACATAATATTTTCCATTCGTATATAGTTTTTTTATAAGCTACCAAAGGGTTGAATGAGGGCACGGTGGGTCGAGACGTCATTTGAGGAAGATTATAACTATTAGTTATTTAACAAAATTCTAGGTCCAGTCGACACCAGCTCCTTGATTATATAACTTTTCACGTGTACATCTGTGTGCGAAAGCGGAATGTTTACTTAGCTCTGCTTTACAGATATGAGGCGTAGGTAATATGTATCTCACATAGTGGAGACCGCATTTTAAAAGTCTGATAAGCGACAGTGATATTGGGTAGCATAATTGTACTTCTTCTTCAGGCTATATTATGTAGTGCACTGCTGGACATAGCCCTCCCCTAATGATGACCATAGCACTCTGTCTTATACCATCATTGGGGGTGAATGCCCATAATCCCCACGCTGGGCATGCGGGTTGAGGATCGCAGATTGGTGGCATTGTACTGCAGGGGGCGCTGCTGCCCACCCCCCGGTTTGTGTCCCTTAGTCGCCTTTTACGACACCCGCGGGAAGAATTTGGGTTGGTGCTATTCTTTAATACGACAACACATAATTTTACGACAAAGTACAATAAATATTTTGCTTTTGAACACCGTTGTATACGTGAAAAGGTACATAGTCAAGGCCCTGGTCAAGTTCGACAAGTCATCCGTAGCTACTGAGGGGAATGCGCGCGTGTAAAGGTCGATGCGCTGTCGACTGAACCCTGTTTTTCCCAGCCACTTATCTTACTCTTCTTATATGGTATAAACGTACCTACTAAGATCAACTGTGCCTTTGTCGATTGGGTCAAATTGGCTACCAAACTATAGACAATGTTACAGACGTCAATCATCGTAATTGAATTAAGTTTTTTTTGCATTGTCATTTATCGAATTTGGGCCTCTATACAGGATGTTTAAGAACTCCCGGCTCCAATGAAATAAGACTTTAAATCTTACTACTATTAAACTCCTCAGATACCGCCCTCCTCATCTTAAATTCCTATTGTTATGTTCAAGGTTAATCATAAACTCACGCTTATATCCCAGAGGGGTAGGCAGCGAATGGGGTCTGCCACTTGCCACGATCCTGACAAATCTCTTTCGTTTCATCAATTATTGAAGGAAAAGAAAAAATGGGTCGTTTTTGGGAAAGATGCATGACATGATAACGCAAAGCATGCTTTAAAATCTCAGGTTTTGTCGTCAGGTTTAAATTTTGTGTACGAGTATATAAGTCGTTGCATGCACGCACATGTTTGTTCATCCTGATTAAATTCTGAACCTTCTTATCTCCTTAATCAGGCATGGATAGGATGATTTTTTCATTGATTTTAGACTTTAATTGTAGGCGACAAGGTTCAACTGACTGTGATAACTATTGTACTATTGCCCTATTAAGAGTTAAAATGCTACCAGACATTTACATAGAAAAATGCACAGCAGTCGATTTTTGGTAAATCCGGCATCTTTTCTTACATTTACACACAGAGCCCTTTTTGCAATAAACAAAACAACAAAAGTGTTACCATTACCACTGTGTGGGTACCCAAATATTTCGGACATTTTCCGCCTGGTCTAAAGTTGCCTTATTTTGTCTGGGCCATGACTCACATGAATCATAAGTTTTAGGACACCCTGTAGAGTCATTTCAAGTTCAAGATCGATTTAAAATAATGAATGGATGGTCAAATTGAGGCGTGCCCGATGTGAAGCTTGAATGAATGACATTTTTTGTTTTCTTTTGGTAGGTACTGACTCCATCTTAGTTTATTTCTTCTAGTTGCTCGAGTCCCGGTTCACGGTGAGGCTTAGCAAGTTTCACCTTGTATACTCACTACTTTTTTTTATTTAATTAAAAGCCGGTTTACGTACAATACGACATTGTAAATGTGCTCGAAACTGGCGTGCGTGCATGAACGATCAAAGAACGTTGATGAAGCGAAGGTGATCTGTCCGGATCGTGACAAGTGGTAGTCTCTGGCTACCTCTCTGGGATATAGGCGTGAGTTTATGTTATTTTATGTTTTGTTAACATTGTATAAATAGTAGGTGGCGATGTAGTAATAGGATTGTTGTTTGAAGTAGGTACAACTTTATTTACGTCTTTTTTGTGTTGTTGTGTTAGTACAGTCTACATCAACCTTAAAATGCGTGCACTCTAATCAGTTACGTTGTGTAAAAGTGTTAAGGTTGACCTGCTTTTGACTGTACCTTAGCTTGAAGGACCGAGTTTATATCAGAAAAAAAATAGTAATATTTTTTGTTCGGGTTGTCCTGTATAATTTTGTTTTGCCGGCTGCTTTGGTGTATCTTGAGGTCGTGGGTTTGATTCCTGTTGGAGGCTGACGTAACATTTTACCATATTTGTGACGTCAGTGTCTATAGTTACCATACCGTTCATGTGGACTTTACTATCCTTGGTTATTACTTTATGATTCATTGACTTTCACCCGCGGCTTCGCCCGCGTTAGAAATTACCCCAAAATTATAGTCGTATCAGTATATCAAGCATCCTATGTCTCAATTCATCAGATCGTTGTCTATCTGTACACCAAGTTTCAAGCAAATCAGTTCAGCCGTTATGGCGTGATTGAGGAATGAACATCCAAACATCTTCACAAGCTAACACATTTAATTTTATTATATTAAAGTAGACGTTAGTTCTATTTAACGTAGAATGTCTAACGTAGAATCTTGAATGCAGCGAGAGATTCAAAGAAAATCGTCGGAGGGGAATTTCTCGTCACTTTTTGCAAAAACTATTGAACCTCTTTTTTATTCACACAGCAGTCTCGAGGTCACTTCTTACATGGCCCGTCTCACAAGTCATAGTGCCGAGCTCGACACTGAAAAAGTCAGTCCTAAAAGTCCAACCGGTAATTCCTCCGCCATGTTATGACTCATAAACTCTTCCCATAGAAACCAACTGCGGTAGTCGATGGAGCTCTTGCCCATATGGAAACAAAACTGACGATCTTACAAATCCATAGGCCTGTAATAATAATAAGCCTGTATCTTTGTAATTATTTTATGTTTAAAAACCTATTTAGAGGCTAAAAATTTCACCCATGCCGGGATTCGAACCCGCAACCTCTGGCTATCCGTGCCAGCGCTCTACCAATTGAGCCAATGGGCGACTCACGGCATCAGTGAAATTTCGAACCTCTTTACAATATTCTCTGTATTACGTACATGTTTTATGTTTGTTAATTCCTTTTTCTTCTTCTTCTTCTTCAGGCTATATTAGTCCACTGCTGGACATAGCCCTCCCCTAATGAGCGCCGTAGATTCAAAGGTTCTCGAATGGAGGCCGTGAACTGGCAAACGTAGCGTAGGACGCCGGCTCGCTGGACCGACGATCGGAGGCTGTTTGCTGGCAGTGGATGAAGATGGCCGAGGAGAAAGGGAAGTGGCGTACCTTGGGGGAGGCCTGTGTCCAGCAGTGGACGAGTACGGTGGATGAATATGGCAATAAAGGAATCTGATTCTGAATCAGGCTGATTATTCTAGTAATCAATTGATTACAAATCCATGTTGATTCCCATTGAGGAACGGAACCCTAACTATCGAGTTAGTAAAAGAAACATCTAACGATGGCACACCTCCCTTGTAGGTGTGCCACCACAGCTGGGGCTCGGGTCTCGGGTTAGGCCATACCTACTCCACCATGGAGGCCAAGTCCGGGTTGGTGGAGGATTTTAAGACAGTGGCGAGCCTTAAAGTTAGAAGTTATCAAGCCGCCCATAGGGCCTCTGACACTCGGAAAAAATGCCACTAGCGGTAGTCACGGGACGGTCACCCATCTTGCACCTGACGCGCCTGTTGTTGATTTACTCAAGTGTTTGATTCTAATCATTCGGTTCGACTCGGCCTCGAGTTCTTCTCTGTTTCTGTCTTTGTGTTCGATTGTGTTTTATTTAGGAGTAATTCGATTTAATAAGAATTATAATTTTAAAAACCTATTTAGAGGGCAAAAATTCCACTCATGCCGGGAATTGAACCTGCGACCTCTGGCTATCCGTGCCAACGCTCTTTCCAACTGAGCTAATGGGCGAACCACCGGCATCAGTGAAATTTCGAACCTCTTTACAATATTCTCTATATTAATATTAATAATGCCAGCCTGTCCACAAAATGACTGCTATAAATGAATTACATTAAATTGAATTTACATTGATCGACGAACGGGCAAAGTCCCAACTATTGCAGAAGTCAATGATGACTAAGGACTAATAAATTCAGGCTTCGTGAAATCGTGAGGAAATCTCCGCATACGTGGGTTCCTCTTCATAAAACGAAGTATTACTATAATTTCGTGATTGGCAATAGGTAAAGTTTCTCATTCGCAGTGAACTGTGGGGATATTTTTATTTATTACTAGCTAACCCAGCGAACTTCGTACCGCCTAACAGTCGATCCTTTATTTTTCTCTCCGTAAGAATCACCCTCGTACTTCAAAGAATAGCCAAAAAAAGAATTAGTTAAATCGGTTCAGCTGCTCTCGAGATTTGCGCTTACCAACACATTCAGCGATTCATTTTAATATTATAGATAGAAGATTGCGATGCCATTTGAATCTGTGATTTTAAAACCCCACATGTGACGCCATTTTATCTTATATTCATACAATATAAGAATATTTCAAAATACGAAATGTACCTTCATTGTTGGTGGCGGCTGTCATGTAATGGCAGCCGTTAAGCCATGTCAGAGGCCTTATGGGGGGCTTGATAACTTCTGACAGTAAGGCCCGCCACTGTCTTACAATCCTCCACCAACCCGGACTTGGCCCCCGTGGTAGAGTATGGCTACCTTCCTGCGATGCAGGAAGAGACCTGTGGCCCCAGCAGTGGGTACATACAAGGGTTGATAACGATAACGAACGATGATACTGCGTTCACGGCTGTATGTTCTAAAAATAGTTGACACACCTATTAAGAGTTTTGATGTTTACTTTTGAAAAAATATCTTATTACAGTTATGACTTTTATTCCATTAGTAGCGCTATTTACAACCCAAAACGCCTTAAGTACTTGATGAAATTATCGATTCAGAAACCGGTCCTAAGCTGCATGAAAAGTTTTGATAAGCTTTACACGCAGAGCTTTTAAGACGAATATCGCAGAGCTTTTCAATGAGTCTTTCTAGCTAAAAACATAAAACAGTAGTGCCAATAATGATTATAATTGTACGGAAACACTTACCTCTCTTTTAGATACTAAAAGTTCCGTTATTAGAAATTGTTAGTATATTGTTAATTGTTATATATATGCGAGGGCTATGTCCAGCAGTGGACTAGTATAGCCTGACGATGACGATGATATATAATGCTGAGCTATTTTTGACTTTGACTATGCCAGGCGTCGCTCACCCATAGACAGAATTTAAGATAACATAGGTTTGTTTTAGATCATGCCACTGCTATCAAAGGCTATAAGCGTGAAGGTTATATGCTAAATAAATGATAAAGGTTGACAGCTCCGGTCTAGCGGTATCACGTTTGATTACCATGACGGAGGTCGTGGTTTCGAATCCCACTGGGGGTCGCCGTAGATTTGTACAGTCTGTTAGCTTTTAGAATATACCTCGGGCTCTAGAGTAGCCTTCGGTTTTCGCCGAAAGAACACAAGTTTAATACTACTTCCTGCTTGTATAAAACTTTTCTTCACTATTTTCTGTTAGCTTTTAGAATATACGTCGGCTACTATCGGATAGAATCGGATATATTCGTGTAATAGAAATATCGGAACTAATATGACACTTAATTTCGAAATCAGAACTCGATCTTCGGTAGGAAAACCGGCGAAAGTTGGCGAAAACCGAAGCCTACTCTAGAGCCTGAGGTACCTATATTCTAAAAGCTAACAGACTATAGGTAGTTTATGCCCGGAAAGTCTCTCAAAGATATTTGGGTGTTTTTGTTGAGTAAAAATGGTCGGGTAAAAAAGTATTGATTTAAATCGTTGATTTTGTTTTAAATAACAACACTGCACGCTGTATATAGATAGATGGAGAACGCTTTACTGTAGATAAATCGATATAAACCCTTGTATTTCCCCACTACTGGGGCACAGGTCTCTTCCTGCATCGCAGGATGGTTAGTCCGTGCTCCACCACGGGGGCCAAGTCCGGGTTGGTGGAAGACTGTAAGACAGTGACGGGCCTTACTGTCAGAAGTTATCAAGTCGCCCAAAAGGCGTCTGACATGGTTTAACGACTGCCATTACATGACAGCCGGCACCAACGGCTTAGCGGTAAAAAAAAAAAAGAAATTAAATTAATTGTGTGAACAGGATAAAACATTTTTACCTCTTCAATCTACAACGTAGCACCTACATCGTTCAAAAGACAACACTGCAGATTGCCCATGACCATAAAACAATTAGAATGATCAATTCGTTGTTCCGAGATGGGATCATCATGCATGCATATTGTTAAATCACAATATGACTGTGGGAACCGCAAGTTTATTGGTATCCTATTGCTTATGACGTCATGCGATGATAGTGACGTCATCGTTTTATGACAGTCAGCGATATACGATCACGATTTGCTCGATAGAGTAGATTATTCTTTATTACGATAGGATTTCATTGATATACTTTTAAAAGCTTCTTTAATGCTTGGCGGCCGGTAACTGGCGCTAACTTGGCGGTAACTAGTAGTATTTTTTTTCAGACAACCATTGAATACTGATAGCTTTTCGGTATAGTGTCTAAGTCCTGATACAAAATCAAAACATGAGACTCCCCTGAAATTAAAGAACACATTCCAAGGCCACTTTCTCTCGTCAAAATCTACAAATCGCGATTCACGTTGAAGCTTTATTTTATAGTGCAAAAAATACTTTGGAGCTGTTTATAATTTTACAGTGACTTAGATTATTATGTGCGCTGACGGATGACTTATCGAAGTTGACCAGCGCCTTGACTATGTAACTTTTCACGTATACATCTGTGTGCAAAAGCGAATATCTACTGGACTTTGTCGTACAGTACTACACATCATAAAAGTCCCTTCGGGAATCTACGTTCGCGCAGACTAGGAAGAAGTGTAACGAAAGTACCCGAAGCAATAAGTACATTCAACATGATCTTTAACCCATACGGTTAAGGTGCAGAATTGATTGCCGCAGTAGCGATACCTATTTCGCTCATGCTAATATTGCAAAACTAATAGTCAGCTGCATCGATGACGTTAAATCAACCAATAGCAACAAAGGCGCGCGGCCTGCCATAAAATGAAACTATCTGATTTGTGGATCAACTTGCCGCGCATCCAAAATTTGGTCATCTGCGCAGGTACATCCCCGAGACTTATTTCTTGTGTAGCACTGTACTTAGATGTTTTATTCATCGTCAACCCATTATGTCCCCACCGAGGGGCACGGGACTTTTCCTGAGGAAGGCATAGCCCACCACGGGGGCCAAGTCCGGATTGGTGGAGACCTGCAAGACTAGATTTTTTATTATAGGGGGTTAATATTACTGCAGAGTAACAATGGCACAAGACCTGTGCCTACTTGTTCCGAAACATTTGGTCTTCAGCTAACATTTGGTGGCCAGATGTTTATAACAAAGACGTCTTCCATATACCAATAAACCCCAAGTTATATGTATACTGAATCAGCGAACATTACAGGTAAATTAACATGGAACACACCTGCGTCTCGACAGAAAGGGCGAAGAAAGAAACCACTTTTTACCCAAAAATTGCACATCCTAAAAGCCTATTGTTTGTTTATCAACAGTCACACGTGTGCCAGTGCAACAGTTACTGCCGTTTTGTGTTTAACCTTAGTTACTAAGGACAAAAGGGTAATAGTCCTCCGTTTATTCCTAACAAAAACAATCACATACATATGGTGTCCAGCCTACACGTGTTCTTCCCATTGTTTTGTCAAGGAGACAGGTTTCGACTTGGATTTCGCTTACTTCGGTGTAAGATTATTATGGAGTTTCGAATTTGAGTCGCAAGTGCGGATCCTTACGGGACATACTTTGCTTATATTGAGATTGGTGATGGCTGACCGCTGCGTTATGTTCGTGAACGAGTGCTGTTCGTGTGTCTGATCGCAGTACTAATGTTTTCCCTACTTTTGTTATAAAAATAAATGGATAATGCTTTGGCATTTAAGTTATTGATGGTAATTAAGGAATCTTATAAAAATGATCATAGCAGGTCATCATCTTAATTTGCGAAAAAATAGTCAGAGTGGAGTTTTTTCTCCAGTACAATACGGTTTGAAAGCAGCGACTTATATTTTACATTGTACATTGACATTCATTCAGCAAACAGAATGTGTAATCTGTACGTATTTTTTTATTTGATTAATATCCTTATTCTTCTTCTTCTTAACCCTTCTAGCGCCCCGCGCGCTCGGACAAAAGAAAGTTCAGAGGTACCGCATAGTGCAGGGTCATTTCGCACCGCCATTTTTTTGCATCTTTTTTGTGAACACAGTTCCGCATTTCTCAAATTAGAGAAAGTACTACGTAATTATTCAATAAGTGTTATATATCACTACAATCTGCATAAAATGCCCTATCCGGTTATTATACTTGTAATGCTAATAAAATTATCAATAAACTTATATGATATTCAAATGACGAGATGAATTTCACTATCCACGCTATTTTGACACTACTTTGAACTTTGTCTCACTATTTTCACTAATTACTCATTCACTAGCACTGAACTAACACTTATAATATGATCTGCATATTATCTATTACTGTTTACACAATTTTCATACTCTAATTCACCAAAATAAAGCTATAAATGAATAATTACCAGGAAGAGGTAAAATGACACTGACCGCCCATACAAGCGGCACAATCCGGGCTAAAAGTTCGAGGCTTTTTTCACTTTCTTTTCCATCAAATACAACGAAACTATTATTTGAAACATAATCTACACACTTTTCCCAGTAATTTGATATATAACACATGAACAAATACGCAGCGTTGCCTTCTCTAAATAACTTATAAAACTTTAGCGAGCGGAGCAACTCACGACGAAAACGCAAAATGGCGTCTGACCTAGCAAGCTCATGTGGTTTCGATGATAATTCAATTTTTTTCCACGTCACGTCATTTGATTGGTTGGCAAAAGTAATCCTTACTAACCATTGGCCAATAAAACAACAGATATTGTCCATAGAGAATGCACAGAGCATAGATAAAAAGAGTCCAATCTGAGCGTTGCATAGTGTACATACGTCTGTACACTAAGCGCTTGGGGGATTGCGCGCGGCCGGGCTGATTAGTGTACAGACGTATGTACACTAAACGCGAGAAGGAAGATTGTGTCAACTCCAGACTTCACGGTGGAGCAAAAGGTTGCTACATTTGCTCTTCCTTGAAGTCTGGGGTTGACACAAGGGATTTCCCTTTATCTCTGTTCATGGCTTGGGAGGGCAACTCAACTCTCCCTTCTCTTTTACAAAATATACCTATCGCAAACTGTAAACAAGAGGTGCTACCGAGCTCTGGATGTCTTAGAATGCCGCCCAGCCATGTGCCTAATATAAATAAAAACTGGAGTTATTCACACACAATCACGTGGTTTACTTTTACTTTAGAAATCGCAGTACCAGATACAGCATCAAGAAGGCCCTTGCTGAAAATCAGTGTTGTGGGTGCAAACCGTCAGCTTATACTGAGCACGAGGCCTTTCCGCTGCATCGACATATGTGTAGCGTTAGAATTTATGTTCATTTCATTCATCTGTAGTTCCTCTTTTCTTCTGCTTTTGTTTTACTCCTGCTTTCTTTTCTGCATTTCCCTTTTTTGTCAAATTTGGTATGTCTATGTGGCGTTAAATAAATGTTTTTCTTTTTCTTCTTCTTTTAATATAATTATGTTTTTCTAAATACTCGGCCGAAAATTTTACGACTTTTCCAATTCTCAAAAACTAGACATGTTATCTCACTGGGTATTTAAAAAACTTTGGCCTTTGCATCTACGTATTGAATGAGATGATTTATGCAGCGTCCAGTGGCACTTTCGCTTGCTCACACTAGATGGGTGAAGGGACCACTCGGAAGATGCAGTGCCTTGGACATTGATTAAGATGGAGCAGGCTGCGCTGATGGGGTTTTGAAACCTTGCAATTAATTGATTATATTGACCACCTTTTTCAATATAAATGCAATGTCCAAAAAATTGTGTTCATGAAACACTGTGCGTATAGTTTATCTTTGTATAAAATATACCTCAGCCTCAGACCTCATTCCCTATCTACTTCATGATTGATTCTAGACAGAGTAAATAGTTTCCCCTCCATGCAATAAGGTCGTGGAGACCACGAAATCGTAGTAAAGCTTTTAATGGCGGCCTGACAATTTTCTTTACGACATTGGCATCTTTGAAATGATAACTCCACCAGTGCGATCTGCAAAACGAATCGTGACACGAACGTTACTTGTTAGTATTCTATCGCTACTTAGATTGTACCTAGCTATTGATTCTGGCAACCTCTAAAGCAGTAATGAGTGGTAAGAAATTGCAGGTCACAAATGAGCGGAGATGGTTCGCAGGTACGCTTCCGTATTACGCCGGTTCTGTTTGACCTTTACATCATCATCAGATAGTTCAGCAGGCGTGTTTCGAGCTACTTCTGCGTTGTGCCAAGTGCTACGCTCAGGTTTCCTTACAATGGGAATAATATAATTGTGATTCCTTTCGATAGATAATCTGCAGTTGATATTTCAAAGCAGTTGATTTTTGACGACCTCGGTGGCGCAGCGGTAGTGCATCTGCCTACCATGCAAGAGGTCCCGGGTTCGAACCCTGACTCGGGAGAAAAAAACCCCAGGTCTTGGATGTGATGTCGCTGTTTCTGGTTTCCACGACACAGGGTACCCTAGTGTGGGGCCAGAAGCAATGTATGTGGCTGTATGTAAATCTTATGTTATGTTATTTCTATGTCGACTATGCCCAACAAGCATTGTGATGTCGTCTTAAAGGTCGATCGAATGACTGTTGCCGCTTCTGAATGCGCTTGCGCATTTGGCATCTTGCTTTTTGGATGCGGTATTCTTGCCGGAGCGACGATGCTTATGTACACATTATTTATTTTATACCGACTGCATTAAAAGTGAAAATTACTTTGCTAAATTCCGCCAAAAATCCCACAAGCACCATGCGGTTAGTTAATGCACCGCCCTCCCTCCCACTTTTTCAAGCAAAAGCAAGACACGAACACACCACCAACGACACCAATACTTGTGTGAGAAAATACGCGACGGGTTTCGCCTTTAACACGAGGCATCCTCAGGCTCACAAGTGCAAGGGTAAATTCCACATTTTTATGCTATTATGGATTTCCGCAAATGAACACCTAATTCCATACATTATATCGACTGAGCAAACCTTGTTGGAGCTTCTCCGTAGAAGCCCTCAGCCTCATAGTCCGCCGGTGTCAGTCCACTGCTGGACATAGGTCTCTTCCAAGACACACCACTGAGCCCGATCTTCGGCTCTCCTCTTCCAGTCACTGCCCACTGCTTTGCGAATATATCGCTCCACCTGGTCACAGGGCGGCTTACGCTGCGTTTGCCGTAGAATACGATTCATGATCGATTCACGTGACAGGTGTGAAATACAATTGGTGGGAGTTTATTAGGGGGTATAGTGGAGGTACTTAGATATATAAGACTTTTAATGTATTTTATTTTCTGGTGTGAACAATAAAGAGTTCTAATCTAATCTACAGTGGCCAACATGTCAAATTTTACATTTTCATTGCAAAGTGTCGTGTGGTATCGGCCTAGAGAATAGCACCAACCCAATTCTTCCCGCGGGTGTCGTAAAAGGCGACTAAGGGACACAAACTGGGGGTGGGCAGCAGCGCCCCCTGCAGTACAATTCCACAGAACTGCGATCCCCAACCCGCATGCCCAGCGTGGGGATTATGGGCATTACTCCCTATGATAGCACAACGTGGCGCTCTTTCGGGGAGGGCTATGTCCAGCAGTGGACTAGTATAGCCTGACGATGATTTCAAAGTCGCTCGTAAGGTAACTGTTTAGAGTGCATGCGTGTAAAGGTTCAAGTGTTGTCGTCTCTAACGATTTATCATCCTAGGCCAGCATATACCTTCCATTTCGGTGTCACAGCGAAACAGCTCCTTAGATTTGGGTTAAGCATTTTCTTTGTACTCGAGTACGAAGTGATGTATGTGTGTTTGTGTGATGTTTATCTTTTCTATTGACAGGCTAAGTAGCCTAAGTACCTATTATAAGCGAGTAATTTAATGGCAAAGGTTAATGAGTTTTTTGCAATGTTATCTGCCTTGTAGGCACTCCATCTTACTGCCAGATTGTGTAGCTGTGTGCTGTTCACACGAATGCAGATTCAGGGCCTCCGTAGGTAATATTATACCACCAATGGCAGTGACTTTTAGGACCCATTGCCGTCAACCTAAGGCTAAAAACCTAAGACTAGATAGCCCTAACGCCAAACACGATTGTTGTTAGGGCGTCTCAGTATACTGTATTCGTTTGGCAATAAGATTGCTCAAGATATATTACTTACCACAAAAAAACGAGCAGAATATCTCCAAGTACCCGTTGGCAAATAGAAGATGCTCTATAGATTTCTTAACCCTAAAACATCTCTGACCGATGTTCGACCATCTGTCAATAGCCGCTAACCCTGTCGGCGTCGATCGGGTCTGGCAGACCATATGTCCGTCGATTGTTAAAAATCACCTCTGTTGCCGGTAGACAATAGCCTACGGCGAGATTCATTAGCGAAAGAGAGTTTTCATTTTTATATTTGTAACATCTGGGGTTTCAATTTTAGTGTTAGTTTATCTCAGTTGATTTTCGATTACTAAGGATTTGTTATTGAGAATAGGTACTGATTAACTGGAAAATGTTTTCTGCAGTAACTATAATTCAATTAAACAAAAAGAAAGTCACCTTCGCAAAGTTATTATGCATAAAAAATTCGGTGGCTGGATTGGTTAAAATATGTTTGGCGAAATTATGCCCATTGAATCCAGTAATTGGCGATTAAAAGGCTTTAATTACTTTTACATGACAAATGAATGCTCGTTAACTCGTTTATGGCCGATCGTTATGTATTTACGACTTTCAACAATAGCCTAGCATGCGTTCATTTGAGTTATTTAAATATGTTTCCCATCGAAATACCTAATATTAGGTAGGCTGTAAGAATAGGTTGCCTCGTTGCAGATATATAACCTTATTTTTATGGTAAATCCTGAGCGTCCAGTAAGATGGACATGCATCAAGTATGAGCCAGTAATCTTAGCAGTGTAGCCGACAGATTAACTTGTCCTATATTGTTTTTTCAGTGGCTTTATGGTACCTAGTAAATTTTTTTTTTCATAACCGCTACAGAAGTCATTTCTCTTTTACGACAACGCGAATAAAAAACAGGTTATTGTCATGCATTTTTATCAAAGTTGTGAGTTTCGAAATGATTCGTTGACAATTTAGCAAGTTGGACAAAAACCAACCAAATCTAAATACAAACAAAATCTAAATTAAACTTCCGTTCAAGTCTTCCGGACATATACTTAAGATTCAGAACAAGTCAGCTTTGTTTCGGTACCGGGATAATCCATCGAAAAATTAAAATTATGTCCTCATGGAGTCTAAAAGAGCAGCGGCTGGTTATTGACTTGTCAAGTAAATCCAGTTTAGAAAAAGACAAATCACTTTATAATCACACGACTTCATAAAAATAATACAACGTTGGCATTATGTCTGAAATTAAGAAGTCATAATCATAATGAAATAAAAAGCAACAAACGCCAAAAACCACAAAATGCCCGCCGCGTGGCACGCGCCATCTTTAGCATATTATCCGTATTATCCGTATACAATATGCAATTTAATGATGCAACGTGTAATCTTATGCACATAAACTTCTCGGCTGGAACCGGCCGAAAACCGCTCGACACTTTTATGTCATCGGGCAAAAGATTATCTTAGTATCGGGCATCGCTGCTGGAAGGTTACGCGCTCAATTGTGCTGAGAGATATTGGTCGTATAAATCCCGCAGTACACAATGGCCCATGCTGGCCCACTGCTCGTCATTGCCATTATGTACACGGGGCAATAGTGTGCAGTGGCGGACAATTTTCTATCCTAAATGTGTTCAGACAGTTGCAATAATGTATCTATACTAACTCGCCTAGGGCAATTTTTTCGTTTCATCTATGAGGCTTAGTGATAGTTAAAGACAACGTAGATAGATTGATAAACATAGAGAACACTTTACTATTTACAAAAAAGTGTTTTTTCTGTAGCCTACACGTCAAATTGCTGTTCTCTTAGAGAGAAAAAAATACGCAGATATTTCTTAGCCTAAGAGTCCAGACGGCGGCACTGATCTGATACCACTCAAAGTGATCTCTTCTAGACAACATGTAGATGGCTTGTAATGTGGATAGCAAAAAATAATTATATCAGGATGTAGTGCAGGATTCTGTAATGACCATTTCTTATTTCTTATCCAATCCATTGTACACTGCTAGGCTTAACTCATAGCTTCCTCAAGTACACAACTTTTTTCTGTACTCGGTTTTCCTCATTTAGACTCTACCTAATCTCGGCACGTGCCCTGCTTTATTTCACCACTTAGTGTCCCGAGCCGTTCATTTTACCCAACTATTATTTTTAATTTACTGTGGTTTTGATTAACTACTGTTTTAATTTTATTTCTATCGCCCGAGCTTCTCGTTTGCCATTCTGTCGTCGTCATCTTCAGCTATTATTCGAAGTCTGATGTGTATTTTCATGTTTGTGATGTCCTTGCCTAGTTACTATAGTACAGCTTGGGATCCTTGTTTGAAACCAGACAGCTAATTGTGTTGTGTCAATGTTATTTATTTGTCTTCAGACTAAACTGCAGCACAATTTAGTGGCCACACCATCGTCAACCGATTGCAGAGCGACACATGACGCCTCGCTATAATTTTTAATTAAAAAAAGAACCCGAGAGCCATCGGCTCAGGATCACCTGCCGATGGGGTCTGCAGATTGACTGAACCCTAAAATACTCAGTCCTCCATACCCGTCCTTAATTTCTTTAATTACCGTTTAGATATCTCGGCGGCCGCGCCGTGTTTTCGAGTTTTTACAGGGACACGTCAAAAATATCGTCAACGGCATACGCGAGAAAGATTTTATTGTACAGTCAACCTTCAGATACGTACAGGTATGTGAACGTTCTAATCTAATCAGTTAAGGACTATTTTGCTACAAAAACGTGAAAGTTGACCTGCTGTCGAGTATAGATACGTACAGCTGAAAGGGTTGTAACTGGTACCTAACAAAAACAAATGATTAGCGAGGTAACATTGCCACTTTGAAATTCGAATACAGCTGTACATACGTACAGCTGAAAAGGTTGCAACTGGTACCTAGCTAACAAAAACCAATGATTAGCGAGGTAACATTGCCACATTGAAATTCGAATGTTTAAACATAGAATTTTTTACTTTTTGTGGTTGAAGGTTTAACGAACTGATAATTATTTATGTAAGTTGTGATTTCGAGGTTCGTACTTGGCCTCTGCATCACGTGATCGCTAATTATGTGCATCAAATCATGTCTGCATCCTAATGTTTGTGATAGCAATTAGTATATAGTTTAATAGAGATAAGAAATCGTTCAGAATTTGGCGCGCGTTGAATAGAAGCTGGTGCTATATTAATACGAAGTATAAAATCTTATGCTTGCCTGTTAAGCGTCACAAGACATCACGTGAGGTATCGGACGTTGGTTCTTAGTTACTGCCTAAGGCTTCCACTTGTGATGTTTTTGATACCACCTGGGACTTGCATACCCCAAAACCATAAATATTGGTACAAGAAGTGTATGTTTCAGTACAGGAGCGCTTGTGGGCTAGTCGAATCGAGTGATCGGAATCAATCACTTGCGCTAAGCAACAGGCGCGGTCAGGTGCAGGATGGGTGACTGTTCCGTTCGATATCAACCCATGTACGTCCCTTCTGCTGGGGCAGAGGTCTCTTCCTGGATCTTAGGAAGGTTGGGCCTTACTCCACCACTGCCCCGTGACTACCGCTAATTTAAAGCTTAACCTTTGTAAATATTAAGCTTTAAATAACAGGTTGCCATTCAATATTTATTATATACTACTAGCGGACCCAACAGACGTTCTCCTCTTCTTCTTTCTGAAAACTCCAAAAATTCTTTCGAATCTGTCCAGCCGTTTAGGAGATGTTCTGTGACATACACTGTACAGTAGAAATGAAATGAAAAGGTTTTGTTCAAAGATAGCACAGAAACTGCGGCTTAATGAACGTTACAATTCAAACTAAGTGTCCATTTCAAAATCTAGATAATTTTGGAGAAAAAATGGACAAAAAAAACTCCAAACTTAGTCTTTTCAAAGTCCTTAATTAACATAGTTTACATAATTATTATAAAACATAGAACTCATACATTGTACTGGCTTTAATTCCAGACCTCATTGTCATCTAGATAATCCTTTATGTTATAGTAGCCCTTTTGGCACAAAGTGTGCTTAAAAAAACATATTTTTTGAACCGCTATTCAGGCAATCTTAATATATCTTAATATATTAAGTAAAAAATATAATAAGTCTCACTACACTAATAATTATGGTACTTCAGTGTCAGGGGTTAAGTATCGGAGTCGGGATCGTGACGTCTATTGTAAATGCGCTTTTTAGTGTTCGTCTGATAAATTCCTTTTCTGGACGTAAAATTTAGTTTGATGGCCCATGAACGGACGTGCTAATTTTCGAGACGTAAAAACGGATTTTAACGTTCACATTTCATTTACTGTCGGTGTCTTTTGTTTCTCTATACTTTTGTTATTTTTTAAGCCGTAAATTTATTATTAAGGCATTAAAGAAAGGTGTAGACTGACTACCGACAAAGTCTAGGAACCCTTTGATTCATCGACGTTACTAAATCACTTCATCAAGTGAACAATGCGAAGTTAGTGGTTTATCTGCCTTATTTAATTGTAAGGATTTATAGGTAGAGGCCTAGAATGATTTTATTGCTTAAAGCTTATAATAATGCATAGAAATCCGACACATTTAGCTCGAACTTCACATTTTGGTTGCAAAGTCACTCATACATAACATAACGCATCTGAATGAAGAACACACACGTGTAATATGTAAAGGGCGATATTGGTCCATTGTATTGAAGGAACACAACGTGGGGAAACCTGAGTATCGAGGTGTTCAAATACCTCAGTGCTTGAGACTGCCAACCCGCGGTGGGCACGCGTGGTAATTAAGCCCATATTCTTTTTCTGAGAGAAGGGCTGTGCCCTGCAGTGGGACGATTATAGGCTACAAAAAAAAGTCTTTCTAATTGTTATTCGGCTATGCAATGTACACCGATTGTCATAGTAATTCAATATATATCGAATTGTCATAGAAAACCAATAATTGTTGTTATGTAAAATAGAGCCCAGGGAAACCGTATCGATGGCAGCGGCTCGAAGCAGTTTCTCACATCCTCTATTTAAAACGCGAACAAAACCTCCCAAACTCCGTTATAATAAGGTAAATACGCCTCTGATGAACAGATGCGCCGGTTCTTCTTGGCGCAAGGTTCCCTGGGTTCGAATCTCTCACGGAGTATCACAAAGGCACACCTAACGGATTGGAAAAACACATCTGCTGATCTCCGATCCTCCCTTTGGTAAGCGGTGCAAGAGCGGCGATCCTTGCGATCCTAGAATTATAAAATCTAGTTATATACTAAACGGGTCAAATCGCGATAATTTATCAGGTAAAACGTAATAACTTATTTCCCGACGTTTCGGCAGCGTTACAGTTGCCGTGGTCTCGGATAGACGCTAGACGGATAGACGCTTTACCTGATAAATAATCGCGATTAGACCCGTTTAATATATAACTGTGTATGAGTATCGCGGATCATTAAGAAATATTATAAAATGTAGCAAACGTTAGTGGGTCCGGAATGTCCTAGATTTAATGGGGCTGCTTTTCGGAAAGATTGGAGTGACACTGTTTTTACGCAAAAGAAAACGTAGAAAAATGAAAAGGCTTCCAAAAAATCGGCTCTCCAATGGAGAGCCGATTTTTTGGGATTCTCCATTGAGGTATAAAAAAAATCGTGCCAATTAATGTCTGAGCCATTTCGTACAAATCCTTAGATTTCAAGGATCGCTATAACTAAGCTGGATTTTAATACAAGCTACAGTTTCTAGGATTAATTAATTATCGCTCGATCACTTGATTACTTGTCAGCCTAACGACTGCCATTACATGATAGCCGACACCAACGGCCTAACGTGCCTTGCGAA
The DNA here is from genome assembly GCA_934045075.1 of Yponomeuta sedellus. Taxonomy (NCBI): domain Eukaryota; kingdom Metazoa; phylum Arthropoda; class Insecta; order Lepidoptera; family Yponomeutidae; genus Yponomeuta; species Yponomeuta sedellus. Next base: position 6,431,046 of record OW203739.1, on the reverse strand, counting down.
TCACGGAAGCTCTCGGAAAAAAATGCCACTAGCGGTAGTCACGGGATGGTCATTCATCCAGTACCAGACGGCGCCTGTTGTTGCTTAACCCAAGTGATTGATTCCAATCACTCGGTTCCACTAGGCCACGGGCGCCTCGTTAAGCCATATCAGAGGCCTTATGGGCGGTTTGATAACTTCTGACAGTAAGGCCCGTCACTGCCTCACAATCCTCCGCCAACCCGGACTTGGTCCCAGTGGTATAGTATGGCCTAACCTTCCTTCGATTCAGGAAGAGACCTGTGCCATAGTAATGGGAACGTACAAAGGGTTGAGTCATCATCAATGCGTTAATTATTTTAAGAACCCACAGCATAGAACCCAAAACCTGATATTTTAACAGCATCTTTTCCAAAAACGACCTGCATCATTACTTAGGTAGGTACGCTGGTCTCCGCTCGCCTCTCTCAACTTGGACCACCTGATAGCAATAAAAGGCTGTCTCAAAGGGTTGCTGCCACAAGGTGCTGCACTACGTTTTTTGGCCACAACTGTATGAGAAAGGTGTTTTCTTTGCTTTACGACCATGGGAATATGTTTGTAATGTCTACAACAGTTTCCATCCTCTAAGTAGCTCTTACATCGACGGAATAAGAACGAAAATCAAACCTAACACTTCCAGTTCTTATGTAGGCGACTCTATAGCCTGACACAATCTTTGAGAAATATCATCTGATATTACTCTCTATGGTTCAGAAATAAGGCACAATGTTCGGCATATACTCGTATGTAGGAAAAATAATGAGTCAGAACGTTTCTGCAGCTTCCAGTTTCTCCTGTTTAGTAATTTTGACCCTTTTAAGGTTTTCACCCCTTTTAACATAAACAAAGGCTGTAGGTTGGAAGTGCTAATATGTGAATTGTCATGTAACGAATAAAAGAGGGTGGTTTTGGATCAAGTGTCGAATCAAGTCATAAGGGTGGGAGATTTCCGGTTATAAGATCCGGAATAAAGATCCTACATATTATGGAACTAGTTCTTCTTCTATCTACAGTACGCATGGTTAGCTGGTACAGAATACTTTATAGTATTAAGCTCGCTTTTGTGATGGTTTTCTTGTGCTATAAAGAAATTAAATCAAATTATATAGGTACAGTCGACGGCAACTAAACTTACTGTTTATTGCAAAGTAGCCCATAATGTAACAGGGTAGAAAGCACCGAAATGAAGGTTGACGTTCAGTTGACTATACAATCGACAAGTGACAACCTTAATATGGTTGCTTCAAAATCACCCGTAGCGTACTTGAGTAAAGTAGGTACTCACATTGTATGTGAACTTGCTGTCCCGTCGACTGTACTGACATGGTTGTACATTAACGGATCTGATCGAGATTGTTTATGAGGTATTTTGCCATATTTTCGGTGTTAAATAAGTATGAACATCATAAAATACTAGGTCCTTAAATCTACGTATATTTTTTCTTATGTAGACATTGTGTCTTTCCTTACAGGAATAACACAAACGTATCGGATGTCGTAAGATCTTCTCACACGATTTTTAAGTTATTTATTATTTCTGCGTCTGCCAGGTGCTTGTTCAAACAAACTTGATAAATTGCCTACAAATGACATGTCAAAATAGTCAAAAAACGCGCCAAAAAAGCGTGGTACACTCGCCATATGGAACTTTAGAATCACGAGCCGAAGATTTTTCTCAAAAACGGATGTATCCCAAAATGGAGGGCGGAAATTGGCAACTTTTTATTAGAAACCTGTAAAAAAGACCTCAACTGAAAGCAAGATGTGGAACAAAATATTCCCACTGCACTTTAGACTCGAATGCTTGGTGTTAAAGCAGGAAATACATTCTAAACATCTAAATTATGCTCGTCAACGAATTAAGAGCACGATTTTTTTGGAACTTCTTAAGTTTATTAGGTCACCTTTTTTGCTATCAATTTATTATGCAGATGTGTTTTTAAAAAATAAGAAGCTTCCGAGTCAGGCAGATGCATGAAACAGACCTTGAAGATATTTGTTTGGCAAAAAAGGCACCACCTTTGGTTTGGCTCGCATCAGGCGTTTTTTTCTTCAATTTTTTTCGTTTTTTAAGGAACCGATGTTAGAGATACGCTCCGAACAACTAAGAACCTAGCACCGTCTAATTTATTACAAACACTTTTTTTCTCATTATCGTTTTTTCTTATGAATTAATCGCTTTCAAAGGTCGCTTACTTGAAAAAGTTTAATAATTATATATCTGTCTAAGTAAGTATTTAATGAAATACGTTGTGAACCTAGACCATCAGAATTAAATGCCAAGATTGCAATCGTAAACTCTGACAAATTTATAATAGGGCAGCGCAGCTACGATGCTTTTTACAGGAAAACGTAAATTACACAAGAACATGTTTATATCGCCCTAAATTGTCTTACACGTCAGAACAAATCACCAAAACGACTGTGATCTGCATCAAACTCGTGAAACTAAAATTGACGATATAGTAAAAAGGTCGAATGGACTAAATTATGCATTTCGTGTATAAATTAGCTTGGGGTCAAAATTAAGATTCGTCAAGCAATACTCAAAAAGTCAAGACACGCGTCCGAAGAAAGCCGAGCGCTTCCGAAAATTCCCGAAGACTACTGCCGAAAAACCATTCTCAATACGTGTTCTATCCTCGAATTGCGGTACTTCGCATTTTGGCTCTTAGTTTTAACGCCACAAAGTGGATATTACCGTACAACGTTTCTGTGACAAGGGACCTTCTCAAAATGTACTCCGTATCATTGAGCAGATGTACGGTCCACTGTTAAGAAGTAACTTTTGTATCTTTATGAGATTTTTTTTTCTTAAGAAAGGCATATGCTCTGGAAAGAAAGATGTCCAGGTACAAGATACAGCCTTGTGTTTTGGAGCAGATGCTTTCCACTGACCGTCAGTTGTCTCGTAAGATGTATCATTTGGTTAAAATATAGGTGAATGTGTATGCACATGTAATTTAATTTTACATTGCAGGTTCGAAAATTGTCACCGTTTGGGCCGACTTAATTGGTGGTTTTATTTCAGATAACATGGGTACAAAAGTATTACTTGATTGCTTAGTTTTAGTAGGGTCCAATATAGTGTATGTGTCGCCGGAAGATAACAAGATCCGCAAGTTTATAAATTACCTAGGAAATTTATAAACTTTCGTAAGATTGTAAACGAGAGATATATTGAATTATTTTACGCCCACATTTTCGCAAATTTATTAATTTGCGAAGTCTCGTGGTTAATTTATAAACTAACGGATATCCATTCGTAAGATTCTAAACAGTTCGACCAATCACAGAAGAGTTTTTATTTTACGCTTTTATAAAATACGGCAAATAACAGACTGCTCTCTGATTGGTTAACGTCGAGAGTGGCAATGCTTGCGTCCATAGACTTAGGTACGATCAAACTTGCCAAACTAGTATAAATTGATCAGTTTCGATTACCTACCTGCAATCCATTCTTGCCGGAGACGCGTAGTTTTCGAGAAAATTATTGTTGAATTTTCTGTAAACTTAACCTCAAAATCTTGCTGTATGAATGATTTTGTTCTTCTGGACCATTTTTTTTTCTCTTATATAAAAAAACCTAACACCCGAAGTTCTAGGATGGAGCTTCGCTCCGCTCGCTCCATCCTGAAACTTCGAACCTAATTTCGGTTTGCAACATTGCGACGTCCCAAAGCTTTAGCTTTATTATAGTCTTACATTATTTTAACGACTTTTTTAATTTTCCACTTTTTTAATTGACTTCTTACTATTTTGGTCATGACCACTATAAAACTTTCGTAGCTCTGTGGTAAATTTAACTTCATCAACGATATTTCTAGATGGTGCAGGAACACGTGACTTATTGAACCAATCTGAGCGCAGGTGGCGTTTCGTTAAGGCTTACTTATTATTTTACGCTTGAATTTGGTAAGTTTATCAATTTGCGAAAATGTGGGCGTCAGATAATACAATATATCTCTCGTTTACAATCCTACGAAAGTTTATAATTTTCCTAGCAAATTTATAAACTGGCGGATGTTGTTATTTTCCGGTGACATATGCATGAATCATTGATCTGAAATAAACGTATTTATTATTATTTACTAATAATAAATAATTAATATTTAAAAATTATTTATAATATAACCAACCCGGACTTGGCCCCCGTAGTGAAGTATGGCCTTACCTTCCTGCGATACAGGAAGAGACCCGTACCCCAGCAGTGGGGACATACAAGGGTTGATAACGACGATTTATAATAATATTATATTATTATTCAAGTTTATACATACATACATACATACATACATACATACATACATACATACATACATACATACATACATACATACATACATACATACATACATACATACATACATACATACATACATACATACATACATACATACATACATACATACATAACCTCACGCCTGTATTCCAGATGGGTAGGCAGAGACCAGGGACTGCCGCTTTCACTGCCACGATCCTGACAGATCACCAGCACACAGTTCCGTCCGGGTACTTCCCTTTGCACACAATTCCCTTTGCTAATACATCCCGTATTTGGTCGATGTAAGTCCATCTGGGACGTCCCTTACCAGCCCTTCCACTCACATTCGCAATATATATTTCGTCAATCTTTCTTCCTTCATCCTCTCCACATGCCCAAACCAACGCAAACATTCCTTTCTCAATTCTAGTCACTACATCCTCTTTCAGCCCACAACGTTCTCTAATCAGATTATACTATAGTTTATACTAAAATACAAAAAGATTTTTAAGCTGCTGAAGAATAAGTATTATTTAATATTTGTTATATTGTCCTAGAGAGGGGCGCAGAAGTGTGGGCAGGCAACCAACAAGATGGACTGACGACCTGGTCAAGGTGGCAGGAAAGGACTGGATTCGAAAAGCCCAAGACCGAAATAAATGGCGTGCATTAGAAGAGACCTACACTCAGCATTGGGTGGCTATGGGTTGAAGAAGAAGAAGAAGAAGAAGATATTGTCTTTAGATTACGAAGATAAAATACCAGTAGACTAAGGAACAACTTACTAAGAACAATTAAATTATAATTGTAACTAATTATATAATAAGTTATATACATATATTTAAGTTTTATATATGACTTAGTTTTATACTTTCGTAATCACTACACATTATAACTTATTATGTAACTATATAAATGTATATATATATATATATATATATATATATATATATATATATATATATATATATATATAGTTATAATGTGTAGTGATTACGAAAGTTTAATAAAAAAAAAACCTATATTTCATCCACTATGAGCCTGCTTTCGATATACGATAGCGTGAGACAATTTGTAATGCCAATCCCCGGTGGGCACACGTGGTAATTAAGCCCGTACTCTCTCTCTCTGAGAGAAGACCTGACCGTCCAGTGACACGTCATATTATGGGCTAAATAAAAAAATGGGTTTGTGACGTCGTTGTAGAATTTTTAGGTTCTAGTCTTACAACTTGAACCTTATGGAGGCATTCCTGCTTAAGACAATGTTATGTACCTTGACATAACATCTCTTAACGTTAGGAGGCCTGAACTTCAAGTTCCTTTTACACTATTCCTCAAAACTTCAAACGAAGATTTGAAGAAAAAACCCCGATGTTTTTTTCCCCAAAAAACTTAAACGTCGGCTGTTAAGAAAGAACTGGATTTTTTTCGCTAATCCTGTACGGCTTTTTCCCCAGCTTCATTCGTAAGAGGAGAGCGTTTTTTTCGTCGTCACAAACATGGCACGTACCAAATGTCACGCAGGCAGCTGCGCTCGCTCGATCAAGAAACCCATCCTTTCGCGAAAATTCGTACATCGACAGCTGTCTTACAAGCTACAACTTTACCAAAGACGTCCTTTGGGAAGTAAAAAGTTCTAGAAGGACTTGCGTTTCGATTGCGATGGGTTCAAGTGGAAGGTGAAAGTGTGCGATGTGAAAAGTAGCATGCCTGTTTCATAGTACTTATTCATGGTTTCATGATTCAGTCGATCAAGAAACCCATCTTACAAGTCTTACAAGCTTTAACAACCTTCAACTCTACGGACGTCTATGGGAAAGAAAAAAAGTTCTAGAAAGACTCGGGTTTGGATGGTGAAAGTGTGCATTGTGAAAAGTAGCGTGCCGGTTTCATAGAACTACTATTTCATGGTTTCATGGTTCAGTCGATCAAGAAACCCATCTTTTCGCTAAAATTCGTACATCGACAGCTGTGTTACAAGCTACAACTTTACGGACGTCTTTGGGAAGTAAAAAATTCTAGAAGGACTCGCGTTTCGATTGCGATGGGACCTTGTTCAAGTGGATGGCGAAAGTGTGCATTGTGAAAAGTAGCGTGCCTGTTTCATAGTACCTACTACGAGTATTCATGGGTCTGTCGATCAAGAAACTCACAAATTATTGTGAATATTCGTATATCGAGAGCTGCCTTATTATAAGCTAAGTGCTTTTGACTTCCTGAAGACTCTACAGAAGTTTTGGGATGTCAAAAGTTCTAGAAGGACTCGGGTTTCGACTGCGATGAGACCATGTTCAATAGGCATGACAAAAGATTTTTAAATTCTTTTGCATAATGTGGGGACACATTCATTATTTACAAAAAATCTCAGTAGTCCAACGAAGGATAAAGCCATTTTTCTAAAATTATTTTATGTATGTGAGAAAACAACTTGCAGTGCAATTCAAGGTTTGCTATGACAATTTGATGTAGGTACTATTGCAAAGACGATTAATCGACAGATAGGTCGTATATATAATGCAGCCTACATAGGTCCCACTACAGGGCCTTCTCTCGGAGATAGAGTATGGGCTTAATCAATAGGCGAGCCCACCGCGGATTAGTTATATTAAGTGCTGAGGTATGTGAACATCAGGTGTCCTCACGCTGTTTTCTTTCACAGTTAGTGAGTGGAATTGCTACTACGATATGAATGAACGGGACATATACGGGACATAGGGTCTAACAAAACAACGTTATTTAGGACGTGCTTGGACGTTATTTACGGGAGCCAACTTTTAGACTGTCACAGAAATCGGTTAGATTAGATGTGAACTCTGTCTTGTACACACCAGAAAACAAAATACATAAAAGGCTTACATATCTAAGTTTTGCCGTATACAATTGGCGGTCGTATACAATCGAACATGTTTTGATTTAATATTGTTTCAATTGTTTTGTCATTTCATAATAAAATGAATAAATTTAAAATATATTAAATTTACATTCATAATTGATAATTGATAACGTAACAATAGGCCGATAGCACTACCGTGCCTACGAGCCACCATTCATTCATTTTAGAAAGAGAAGTAGCGTTAGCACATACAATTTAAAAAAAGTTCGATATTCGTGACATTTATTTATGAATGAAATGCAAACGTATGACTACGAGTATTTGACTCCTGGAAATATCCTCACCTATTTTTGTTACATCGGCTATATCGGCTACTTTGCTTATATTATAATTTTGCTGCATAAATTCTCTGTAAAAGCCATATACCTAGTCGTATTTATAAAGCCTAAAAACCATCTATAAAAACCATGTCCCAGGCACTACAGCGTCGGAGTGGTCCCTTCACGTGTGAGTGAAGATACCACTGGACGCTGTATAAATCATCTCATTAAGTAGATGCAAAAAGGCCAATATATAAATATATATATATATTTATAAAAACGCGATTTCTTAAAACACTCGGAAAACTCTGACCAAAGTAGTCGGTGGCCGAGATTTTACAAGGAAAATACGTAACCACAGTACACTGCCTCGATGCTTTAGAAGAAACGTGTTTTTATAAATAAGACCGAAAGTCTTCTAAAGTGTCATCATCAGCCAGTCTCATAACTATGGCCATAACATAATGAGACCGTAACTAAATGTACCACGGCCCTAAAGCTTAAAGCTGTAAGCTGTGACTCAGCTTTGTCTTGTCTCTCTTTGCTGTCATAGAACAAAAAAGAGACCGATAGTTAACTCTGGCCAATTTTTGAATTTCACGTTGTTTTTGAACAGAGATTTTCGGAAAAAACGAGTATAAAGGTCACACAGAAGGGGAGTGGATTTTTTTTCATAGAAAATCTATTGAAGGGACGGACGGGACGAAGCCCACACAGAAGGCGCGAATTCTGTACAACGCGTTGTGTTTTTGCCGCGCCCGCGGCCCACGTCCCGACGTGTCGCCACTGTTGTCCTAAAAAAAAGAGATCGTTAATTCACTCTGACCACCTTTTCACTCTGACCACTTCCACTAAGCAAACGTTTAAAATTGTGTATTGTTATTGTAGTACTTGTAAAATTGTATTGTTATTTTTAACTAGGTAAAAATAAAAATAAACATACATATGAACAATAAAATGTCGTACTTTGCTTATTGGAAATGATTTAAATATTGCATGCGTTTATAGTAGTACAAGATAACGTATTTAATAGCAACAATTATTAAATACCTCCGCCAACCCGGACTTGGCCCCCGTGGTGGAGTACGTCCTCAGCAGTACGTCCACACAAAGGGTTTGATATCATTAAAAAAGTTTTGCCTTATTTCATGAATACAGATTCTTCTGAAAAGTTGCAACTCTATTTTGTATCTCTACATACTCTTGCGCAGGTCGTACACACACACAAACAAACAGCAACTTAACAGACGGACCAAAATCGTGACTTACCTTTTTGGTACGTTTCAAAAATGTGCATTCTATCCACTGCTTTTTGACGTAGAGTATTTCCTTTTAAAGTCTGAAGTTAGTTAGTAATGGATTGTCGGTTAGCCGATTTAACAGGCCGTTAAAGTCCCCGTGGTTAGCATTACGGATGTCGGTAAACGTAAGCAGTTAACCACCTGTTTACATATGGAAAGCGGTGTTTTAAACCTTTTTAAAAGTTCTCTTGTCTACTTTACGTGAGGTATTTAATTGAGATGTCACTTTGACGGTTTTTGTTCACCTCTTTAGTTAGGCTTAAGTTCTAACTTTAAAGGAAAATATGGTGAGAAAAGCTGATTCTCCAAGGCAAAGGCTAAGTGCAAGACGGCTTGAGTTCCGTACCTCGAACCAAACATTAATTAAATACTTAGCAAAAACCGCTCGCAGCCCCGGATGCCTGAGTGATCTTAGACGATCACGAAGGTTAAGCAACATAAAGCGCGTTCAGTGCATGGATGGGTAAACCGTTAATGAATAACGCTAATGGCATTTTTCATAGTGGTTCCTTGCTTCGCAAGGCACGCTAAGCAGATGTCGCTGCCTGTACGTAATACAGAGAATAGTGTAAAGAGGTTCGAAATTTCACTGATGCCGGTGAGTCGCCCATTGGCTCAATTGGTAGAGCGCTGGCACGAATAGCCAGAGGTTGCGGGTTCTAATCCCGGCATGGGTGAGATTTTTAGCCTCTAAATGGCACCCTTAGAACGAGAGGCCTAAGTAAAAAAATAGTGAAATTGAGTTACAATCATAGAGCCATAAAAAGGTATGCCGTGGGCGGAAGATTCGCTATGCTCTTTTTTTACAATAAGTGCCTTTGTTTTACTATTCATCGGATAGAGCATACCTTTTTATGTCTCTCTATGATTGTTAGGTACTCAATTTTTTGAGATTTTTTTGATTATTTAAACTATTTTTTGACTTAGGCCTCTTTCGTTCTGTAGGTTTTTTAAATTTGTCCTTAGCACGGGTTAGTGCATTAAAAATAAAAATAGTAAGATATTAAAAATCAAGTTTATATTAGAAGCGCTCGTGGCCTGTGCGAACCGAGTGAGTGGAATCAATCACTTGATTCAGCAACAACAGGCGCGGTCAGGTACGGGATGGGTGAGCGCCCCGTGACTACCACTAGTGTAATTTTTCCGAGCGCTTCCGTGCTTCGCAAGGCACGTTAAGCCGTTGGTGCCGGCTGTCATATAATGGCAGTCGTTAAGCCATGTCAGAGGCCTTATGGACGGCTTGATAACTTCTGACAGTAAGGCCCGCCACTGTCTTACAATCCTCCACCAACCCGGACTTGGCCCCCGTGGTGGAGTATGGCCTAACCTTCCTGCGATGCAGGAATAGACCCGTGCCCCAGCAGTGGGGACATACAAGGGTTGATAACGAAGTTTATATTAGGCAATGTAATAAATGATCGTTAAAAGCAATAACGACCTCGGTGGCGTAGCGGTTTGGCACGCTGACTCTAAATCCGAAGGTCTCGGGTTCGATCCCCGGCTGGGTCAAACCAGGAAACGAACTTTCCTAGTTTGTCTCGAGTCCTGGATGTTATCTATGTGTTTATTGTATTAAATCTATCGGCGAGTTAGCACCTATAACACAAGTCATTTAGTTGTATACTACTTAGTATAGGGCTAACGAGATCTGTGTAATTATGTCCATAAATATTTATTTATTTATAAAGTGCAGAGTACAGTCGTCCAACACATCAACGTAACTTTTTTGTTGCAAAGTTGCTTTTAACGTAACGAAGCATAGTGTAAGGATGTAAAAGATATTATGCTATCGACGGTACCTAGACAGTAAGGTTATTTAGTTATAGAAATAAACTATGTCCCCAGCACTGCAGCATCCGAGTGGTCCCTTTACTAACTAATGTGAGTGAAGGTGCCACTGGATTCTGTGTTTTTATTTAGTTATAAAAATTTGTATTAAAAGAAAGTTAGTCAAGGCCATCCAAAGCCGGGGTGCGATGCCAGATTACCTTCCCGTGTGCCCTTCCGCTTCCGTTCCTACTGATTCATCTTGAACCAGTGGGAAGGGTAAGTGGCAAGGGCCGGTGCACCCTGGGCGCTGGTCAGTAACTTCTCTTTATGGGATCTTGCTGGCCAGCGGCGAAAAATCTGGCGGGAGGGGTCGCGTGGGCCCTGTTTCACTTTGTGGAGCGGGACCCAGGCGACCAACCGAATCAAGGACCGACTGGGGGGGGCGCCGCTGCGCGGAAGCGCGCGCGCCTCGTACCAGTCGGACCAGAGTGGCCGCCGGGACGCGGAGGTTCGGGGGACCCTCGACGCGCGGTCGCTCACCGCCTTCTCTGCTTTCAGAGAAGCGCTGGTGGGTGACGTGACGGGCCTCGCGTGTGGGGCGTGTGGGGGCCAACAGGACATTGGCCCCCATGCGCCCCAACGAGGAGGTGCGCCGCCCTCCTCTAATCCCATTGGACCACACAACAATGGGATGGAGGGGGCGGCGCGTTGGGGCGTATGGTGGCCAAGGGGTTCGCACTTGGCCACTATGCGCTCCAACGAAGAGATGCGGCGTTCCCTCGCCCCGTCGTTCGGTCCGATGCGATGGGGCAGGGGCGCCGCTGAAGGAGTGCCCGAAAGGGCGCCCGCAGACGGGGTCGCGGAAGTGTGCGCAAGCGTCCCCGTGACCCCCCGAGACCCGTGCCCCAGAAGTGGTGACATACAAGGGTTGATATCGATCGATATCGATCCAAAGGTTGTCTGGAAGAGGTGACTTTTAGTGATAAGGCCGCCGTCTGTACTCTTAGGTCAAGAAATATCTGCGTAATTTTCATTTTTATGTGCATGTACAATAAAGTGTTGTCTATCTATCTATCTAGTTACAGGTAGGTGCGCAAATTCCATGCTAGCATCATCCACACTACAGTGACCGTGATCTTTGTAAGGATTAAACAGTGCGCAATTGATATTGCTTCCTTGATCGATAATGTTGGTAGCAACACCGCTACTATTGTCTTAACAATGGACGTTGAAAAACCCAACAACAACATCACATCATCAAAAATACCCATAAGACTTGCACGTGAGAATATGGATTATACAGTCTATTTATTCATACAATCTCCAATTTAGTAAACAAGATTCTACCCTTAAACTGTGACTTTTAGTCCAAAACTGCCAATTTTCCATAAATGAAGTAACCTGGAACACTCTTTTAGACAACACGCTGCCAATTTTATAAACATAAGTTTATGATAGTTCATGAATTTGCGAGAAAATTTCTAGTTTAGGCATCTAATCTCAATTTTAAGGTTAGAATCTTGTTTACTAAATTGGACAAGTAAGAATAAATAGACTTGTACATTTAAGTATCTCAAGAAGCAAGAAAGTAGAATTAAGAAATGAGATCCTTGAGAAATACGAGTATGTGTAGTGTTACTTTGAATGATAGGTTATGCAATAGTCTGATTAGAGAACGTTTTGGACTGAAAGAGGATCTAGTGACTAGAATTGAGACAGGAATGTTGCGTTGGTTTGGACATGTGGAGAGGATGAAAAAAGAAAGATTGACGAAACAAATATATGGACATACATGGACCAAACAGGGGATATATTAGCAAAGGGGAAGATAAAAAGTACTCGGAACCGGCTTGCGTGCATGCACCGACTTATGAACGTTGGTGAAGCGAAGGTGATCTGTCAGAATCGTGGCAAGTGGCAGTCCCTGGTCTCTGCCTACCCCTCTGGGATACAGACGTGAGTTTATTTATGTATCTCGAATGACTCGCGATGTTGGGTAAGGTTATTCTCTCTCTCTGACAGAAAGTACATGCATTGGGAGGTATAAACGTGTATAAAGCTACATAAAGGAAATGTTTTCAAAATATTGTTACCTGCATATGAGCGCTGGCACGGATAGCCAGAGGTCGCGGGTTCAAATCCCGGTATGGGTGGAATTTTTAGCTTCTAAATAGGTTTTTAAAATTGTCCTTAGCACGGGTTAGTCGATTAAAAATAATATAATCATGTGGGTACAGCGATATCATTCCAATGTAAAACCTAACTGCAAAGTAGATACTCGAGGCTGCAAGTGATGCAAATTACTTCAGCCAGAGGTCGCTGCCTGTACGCAATACAGAGAATATTGTAAAGAGGTTCGAAATTTCACTGATGCCGGTGAGTCGCCCATTGGCTCAGTTGGAAAGAGCGCTGGCACGGATAGCCAGAGGTCGCGGGTGCGAATCCCGGCATGGGTGGAATTTTTAGCCTCTAAATAGGTTTTAAATATTGTTACCTGTTTTATATACATAATAAAGGAAACAGTACAAAAGCAAACTACGTTGGTATGGGCTAACAATCTCTGACTGTGTCTATCGTCAATCGAAGTGGAGTACGAGGCCCTGTATTGAAGTACGTGCGAGCATAACAGATATTAACTAACAGTAAATTTTCGTATCCTAGAAAGTGTGTTCTTAAAGGAATCATTAAGGATTCACGAGTAGAATTTTGGAGTCAAAAGTTGTCATAATCGACCAAATATAGCCACAATTAAGGCAATGTTCTCGGCACGGAATGCAAAACAGCTATCCACTCGCGAATAAGGGATTTCGGTGCCCAAAAACAGCTCTCCTACTCGTTATTTGGACTAAAACCGCAAACGTAATCTAAGTAAAAGGCTGCAAAATTGGACTATTGCTCTGTTGGTCCGCTCCGACTGAAGACGAGACGATTACGCCACAGAGTAAGCGGAACAGAAGTGTCGCCTGTCAATCGGCCCATTTTCGTCCATTGCTGATATTCCTATGTAAGTAGGGATGGCATGTCTTGGCTTAATTAAAAAAAAGTAAACCAAGTGATATGCCCTACGTATTTTCCTATACTAAATAAGTATTTTAAATTGAAAGAAAACACAGTGAAAGGTTCCTGCCAATTTTAAAGAAAATTTGTTTTATATTTCGCCATCTCATAGTTTTTTATCTCAAAACGAAGGACTACAATTACTTTGATATTCGTTTTTCCGCCTATCCGTTCGATCGTCTGTCAAGACCAATGTGCTCAGAAAAAAAGTCTTAGTAAAAGACATGAATATGAAATATCTAAAGTAGGTATCTAATTAAACTAATCGGCTACGCAATGTACCTACATCTAATTGTCATAGTAAACCAAGTATGGTACATTTACGAAATGCGGTCCTAAGGGACTCGTCCCTTCGGACTCGTCTCAATTAAAAGAGTCATGGTCGCGCTAAGATTAGACTACTAACAAGTCTCTTCTTTTGTAATGGTCATTTACCTATATATAACTCTACTAATAAAAAACTTACACCTTATTATAATTGATTAGTTATAGCATTGAATTTTAAATTCAATGCTTATAGTTTGTAACTATTTAGAAGAATGCTCATTGAATATACGGTTCTACAACTTGGATGGCATTGCAATTCAATTGTGTAAGAGTTGTATACAGTTAAACAATAATCTCTTAATGGACTTTGGAACCTGCTCTCGGCTCTACATGGCGTAAGTTTAGTTTATCAGTTAAATAAGCGTTAGATAAAAATCGAACCGACAGTGGACGAATATGGACTGACTGCAGATGGCCTAGAACTAATATGCACTTTGTCTGCAGCCACTTCTGTATCAATTGTTTTGTGATTACACTTCGCATATCCGACTCGGTTCCCACGACCGACGCAAACTGGTTATTATGGACACCGTCAAAGAATTCCAGCCCGTATTATCGAAGTTCTAAGGCAGACTTTCATGTGTGCGCACAATTGGTAGAGTCAAATATAGCGACGCGTAAACTGAACTTAAATGCAATGTGCATTGAATTCAAAATACGAGGAATAAAGCCTCCACAGGAGTAGCCTCCGAGAAGGCTATTTGAAAATTTGAAATTGGTTGTCCGGCCACGGGATTTTGAGCTCTGCTCCTTTGGTTGTAGCACCTAAGTTGTGTCTCCTCGTGTAGCGGTAAAATCTGTCTTATAAAGTTAAGTAGTGAACGTATTAATTGAACCAGTTGTGTTTATATTGGCCTTTTGCTGTGATGGACGCTCCGTATCTGAGATGACAGGCGCACAGAATGCGTCACCGTTGATGTGTCAACATGACAGTATTTCCTTATCTCTGTCAAAGTCCTTGCCTGCAAAGATTTTTTTTTTGCTAGGTACTGCCACTATTTATCGTGTGGCAACCTATAAGTCATTATGTTAAAATATTCAAACGATTTGGTATTAAAGATAATGTACAATTAATTAATTCATAGATGTCGGTTCTAACAGTAAGTATATAAATTGTAATATAAAAAATGTTCTACTATTTATAAAATTATTCTAATGGGTTAAAAAAGATGTTTGTCATTTTTGGTTTCTGTTTTTTTTTCCTTTCCCTTTTTTGTCCTTGACTTATTATTATAATAATTATTTTGCAAAGATTGCCTGCAAAGATTAAGTTCATTAGAGTTTTATATTCTTTTTAACCTTATTCTACTAACCCGTGCCAAGGGCAATTGTAAAAACTCTAATTCGGTTTTTATAATTAGAGTTTTGTTTAGTTTGTAGTAGTAGTGAGTATTGGCAACCCGACAAAGCCTTCTCTGTGTCACCGTTGAGCTATAATGACGTTCTAATTTATAATAAAAAAAATAATATGTGAAGACTAGTGTTTCCGTGCTCCAAACCCTCTAGAAGTCAGTTAACCTCTACATAGTTTGGTCCTTCGAGCCGAATATGAGCCAGCGACCTATGGCTGGTTGAAGATATGAAGACAACTATGCTTTGTTGGGTTGCCAACAGTTAGTACCTATTTAAGTATAAAAATATGTTTTATTTAAGTTGTCATTGCTGACAATAATGTGTAAGCATGAGGCAAACACATTTTAAACAACATTTTTGTAAAAGAGGTGTAGCATTACGTGTCTGGATGCTGAATGAATCATAGTTAGAGTTGCTGTATTGCTGTATAGTATTTTTTGGCTATTCTGTATGTAAGATGCATTCTTGAAATTAGGTAGAAACATTAAACTTTGAATTTGGTTATTAACTTCACTGCGCATGCCCACCGCGGATTGGCAATTTCAAGCGCTATGTTATGTAAAAACCTCATATATCTACTTAGATTTTGTCACGATGTGTTCCTTCGCCGGTAGCGGTTACCGGTTCCTTCACGCTAACTGTGAAGGAAAACCTCTCCCAGGAACCCCGCGGACTTGACTAGTATTTCTTGTGGGCTAGGCCGACTAAGCTCTCAGGATGGTATAGGCACAAATAGGTGCTGGGCAAGCCCACATCTGAAAACAATGTCCCAGACACTGCAGTGTCCGAGTGGTCCCTTAACATATCTAGTGTGAGTGAAGATACCACTGGACGCTGCATAAATCATCTCATTACGTACAGTCTAGCTCTTAGAATATACCTCGGCTACTATCGGATACAATCGGATATATTCGTGTAATAGAAATATCGGTAAGTACTGATATGACACTTAACTATACATAACTTTTCAAAATAGTGAAGAAAAGTTTTATGCAGAGCAGGAAGTAGCATTAAACTCGTGTGCTTTCGGCGAAAACCGAAGCCTACTCTAGAGGCCGAGGTTAATTCTAAAAGCTAACATACTGTACGTAAATGCAGACTCCAATGTATCCTTCGCCGTTAGTGAGGAGTATTGCTGTTATAACTTCACAAATGTACATACCTAACTATACGTGTATATTGTACATAAGTATGGTATGTGCGCGTGTGCAGTGTGGTGTCGGCCTTGAGAATAGCACCAACACAAATTCTTCCCGCGGGTGTCGTAAAAGGCGACTAAGGGACACAAACTGGGGGGTGGGCAGCAGCGCCCCCTGCAGTACAATTCCACCAAACTGCGATCCCCAACCCGCATGCCCAGCGTGGGGATTATGGGCATTACCCCTCAATGATGGCACAACCTTGCGCTATGGCGTTCATTAGAGGAGGGCTATGTCCAGCAGTGGACTAATGTAGCCTGAAGAATAAGAAGAAGTGCGCGTGTGTACATTTTTTTCTTTCATTCATATATTCTGATCCATATACAAGACGTATAAAACGCCAATGCTTAGAAGTGTGATAGAGGTTTCAAATCTCATTTGTATTCGGAGCAGGTCTTTGACTGCAGAAATTAAGAAATATTAAATTTATTCGTGGCCAGCCTTCTTGCAATACAATATTTGCCTTCGTAACGTCGCAACCCTTATTATAACCACCATATTTGTCACAATAAACCATCTTAAATCTCGAGTTATTGCATTAAAAGACCAGTACGTTCTGACGATAAGTTAGGCTGCTTGCATACTGACGCGTGTCTAGCGGTTAACTGAGGGAGGATATTGTATGTGTTATGCCCGGCAAATGACTTCAACAAATAACTTTGACATCGCATGGATGCATGGATGTTTTATTATATAAAAATATTTATTTCACAGTAATTTCCATTTAAAGAGCCCCTTGTTTTTATCGATTTTTGCTCTATCGCCTTCTTATCAAATTAGTCTTAGACCACAAAATATTTATTATTATCTTAATTCAAAACATTTTTCAAAATAAAATTATTATTATTATTATCATTTTGAGACCTATAAAGCCTTTTATTATGAAGAGTACGTCGGGTGTAACAGTGAAAGAACACACGGCGTTACAAAACATACATACATACATAACCTCACGCCTGTATCCCAGAGGGGTAGGCAGAGACCAGGGACTGCCACGTTCACTGCCACGATCCTGACAGATCACCTTCGCTTCATCAACGTTCATAAGCCGTTGCATGCACGCACGCCGGTTCCGGGTACTTTTTATCTTTTCCTTTGCTAATACATCCCCTATTTGGTCGATGTAAGTCCGTCTGGGACGTCCCTTACCAGCCCTTCCACTCACATTCGCAATACATATTTGTTTCGTCAATATTTCTTCCTTCATCCTCTCCACATGTCCAAACCAACGCAACATTCCTTTCTCAATTCTAGTCACAAAATGGACTGTATACATAAACAAGAAAACTAGAGGAAAACGTATAAAACGAAGTAGGCATTCGGAAAATATGACCACAACAAATAGGCAATCAAATCGTGACAGCAAGAATATTACAGATATGAGAAAGAAACGTCGATAAAATGAAAAATATACAAATCAATAATAGTATTAACAGGCGATCGAACTTGGTACAGGCCGGACAGCGGATTGAGTGTACCATCGGACCGAGCGAACACGAAATAGTACTAATTGCGTTTGGCGGACAGCTTTACATACGAACGGATGGTATAGCGTACCAAATTCCGCTGTCCGGCCCAAATTCCAAATTCCATCCTCTGTTAATAGTATTAAATGAATCCGAAGATTCTTCAACACAAAGAAAAACTCTCTTTCAAGTTCTAGTGCAAAATGGGCTTGCAGCCTAACTGTCAAAGTGCGTAATCAGTCATTCTCAATTCAGCCTGTGTACAGGCGATTACCATGCGAGACCGCGCCAGATGCGGTGTAAATGCTATATTTTTAGGCCGAATCATATGAAAATGCTCAATTTTCCGTTCACATCACGTAGAGGTCTCGGGTCGGGGAACCCGGAATAGGCGAGACTATTCCACCACTAGGATTCTGTTTTGACTGTGCAATTTGCATTTTTCTAGTTCACTTCAGGTGGTAGAGCTTATCTTTAAGGAGACCTGTAAAGAAACCTCGTTCTCTCAGCCCCCCTTCTCTCTTTCTCTCTTTGAAAACCATTAATCATCATTGACTTCAATGCAACTACTAAGAAGTTGTGGCCTAGTAGAACCGAGTGATCGTAATCAATCACTTGAGGTAAGCAACAACAGGCGCGGTCAGATGCAGGATGGGTGACCGTCCCGTAACTACTTCTAGTGGCATTTTTCCGAGCGCTTCCGTGCTTCGCAAGACACGTTAAGCCGTTGGTGCTGGCTATCATGTAATAACAGTCGTTACGCCATGTCAGAGGCCTTTTGGGCGGCTTGATAACTTTTGACAGTAACCTGCCACTGTCTTACAATCCTCCACCATCCTTGGCCCCCGTGGTGGAATATGGCGCAACCTTCCTGCGATGCAGGAAGAGACCCGCGCCCCAGCAGTGGGGACATGCAAGGGTTGACATCAACATTGACAACTATTAATATAGAGTACGATGTTACATCCATTCTCATACTTTTACTAGTTTTATGTATAAAGTACGTAAAATGCTCTATAATTCTCTTGACCATTTTAATGTATGTACCAGTGACGTGTTTATTGGTTGCCCTAATCTATAATATAAAAATGAATCGCTGAATGTGTTGGTAAGTGCAAATCTCGAGAGCAGCTAAACCGATTTCACTGATTCTTTTTTTAGAATATTCCTTGAAGTACGAGGATGGTTCTTAAGAAGAAAAAATAATAATAATAAAGAATCGACTATTAGGCGGTACGTAGTTCGCTGGGTCAGCTAGTCTATAATATAATAATGAATCGCTGAATGTGTTAGTAAGCGCAAATCTCAAGAGCAGCTGAACCGATTTCGCTAATTCTTTTTTTAGATTATTCCTTGAAGTACGAGGATGGTTCTTACGGAGAGAAAAAAAAGGATTGACTATTAGGCGGTACGAAGTTCGCTGGGTCAGCTAGTTGTGAATAAAATAAAAATGAAATTGGCTGACTGACAACACATCTAATCCCACCAAGAAATACGTACTCCGACGCAAGCGCCGGTTAATGGCGATGACGTGACGTCTGCCGCGATGCCTACTGTTGAAACTGGCTCCCACGATCCTGCGCTGACGCATCCTGTGTGTACCTTGCAGGTAGGTATGCGTAAAAAGTTGCTTTACGTCCGCCCGTTGATCGTTATGAAATTGTCAATGGCACCTGTATTCTGAAGAGATTTCATTCAATCAATCGTGTAGGTACTATTAAATGTTTTTAATTTGTTGAATTTGTGCGGATATTTAAAGTGATACATAAAAATATTGGAATTTGACAGTCATATTCCATTGTATTCTTTTTAATGCACTAACCCGTGCTAAGGACAATTTTAAAAACCTATCTGAACGTAATACATATAGTATTGTAAAGAGGAAATTTCACTGATGTGAGTCACCCATTAGTTCAGTTGGAAGAGCGCTGGCACAGATAGTCAGAGGTAGCGGGTTCGAATGCCGGCATGGGTGGAATTTTAAGCCTCTAAATAGGTTTTTAGAAGTCATATTCCATACAATAAAGTGTTCTCTATCTATCTATCTAATTTGACGGTAAGGCGAATGGGAATCAGGCCCTAAAGTGGAATGGCGCGTACCTCGGCTTAAGGATAAGCCTGGCCATCCAAGGAGGCAACGTCACTAGAGTTCTGGACTCATTTCCGTGGTACAGCGACCTACTCGTAAAGCAGGTATTTTATTTAACAATGTAGAATTTAAGTCATTTGCGTATCGATATCACCCCTTGTATGTCACCACTACAGGGGCACGTGTCTCTTCCTGCGTCGCAGGAATGTAAGGCCATACTCCACCAAGGCGGCCAAGTCCGGGTTGGTGGAGGATTGTAAGACAGTGGCGGACCTTACTGTCAGAATTTGTCAAGCCGTCCATAAGGCCTTAACGACTGCCATTACATGACAGCCGGCAACAACGGCTTAACGAGCCTTGCGAAGCATACGGAAGCGCTCGGAAAAAATGGCACTAGCGGTAGTCGCGGGACGGTCACCCATACAGCAGCTGATCGCACTTGTTGTTGCTTAACTCAAGCGATTGATTCCAATCACTCGATCCGACTAGGCCACGGGCGCTTCAGGGCAGATATAGTTGGAAGCAATGACTTGTTTTGTTCTATTGTCCAGTTGTGTTGACAATACGTGGCATTACATTGGTATTGTTTGTGGCGTAATCACACGGTAATTACAAACATTAAAGTACTGCCACTTTGGCCTTGCATCCGCGTGATGAGATGATTTATGCAGCGGCGTCCAGTGGCAACTGCATTCACTCTAGATTATTTCTTCCCAAAGTTGCACCTGGGAAATAGAATTTGTTTTGGCGATTTGGGCTTCCAAAAATAAATAAATGTTTCCCAAAGTCCTTAGCGAAAAAAAATCAAATATTTGCTTAAAAAAGTCTATGCTTAAAATAGTCCTCCACAAAGTATAACTTTCTAACGCGGATAAATTCTTTACAGATACAATAAATGCACAATGAATACTTTCCACAATTAATAAGTTCTCACCAAACTGGATAAGTGCTGACCAATTTTCATACATTTTTTTATAAACTGCATGTATCCATGCATCGACTAATGAATCTTTACAAAGCTAGAGAAGTTTGTCGGGCACGATCGTGTCTTACAAAATTCTGTTCCCTACTTCCTGCCTACCCTTTGAGGATACATGCGTGATCTTATGCTGTGTAGTGAGAATTAATTTATTTTTTCTTTTCTGCAAGAGTTTAAATACAGCCTGTATCAAATCTCAAATTTTGCTTAACATACGGCATAGTGTAGTGCTCAGAAGCTGGGAGGCTTTATGGGAATAAAACCGGTAAACATAAACACCGATTCAAGGTCCCTTCACGTATAATTACAGCTAATAATCAGCGAAGATGCGTTTACGCAAGTTAGTTCTCAAAACAAGTAATAAAGTTGCACAAAACAAGGCGATACAGCAGATTCGCTCGATATCCACAATGAAGTTAAATCCTTTGTCTCCTATGTTACGAGTATAACTGCTCACCTCTGACTAACATAACCTCACGCCTGTATCCCAGAGGGGTGGGCAGATACCAGGGACTGCTACTCGCCACGATCCTGACAGATCACCTTCGCTTCATCAACGTTCATTATTCTGACTCTCACTGTCCACTGAAGAAGTGTATGTAGGTATTTTACAGCTCGAAGTAGGTTAAATCGAATGAGTCTATGATTTGGAGTAGTTACGTACAGTCGACAGCACTTCAACCTTCAATCACGCGCACTCTAGTTAGTAACGATAAAGGCGACTTTGCAACAAATATGTAAAGGTTTACCTGCTGTCTACTGTACAGATATTATTACCCGTAATAACGTTACTTTCTTCGCGAGATATAGTTACGTACTTTATTGTATGTTATCTGATAAGATAAGATAATGTTTTATTTACAGACCAAAACACACATACATTAGGTGAAATTAACACTAAAAAATACAAAAAAATTTGCAACAAAACAATGCAAAATTAAACCTTATTAAAAATCTACATAACAATGTCTACATAAGCTCTACCAAATTAGAAATAAATATAATGATGCAACTGTCACTAGTTTTAAAACTTGAAAAAATTAAAATACCACTTAAATAAAATGGTTTCTACCATTTAATTACTGCGTTTATTTGAATTTTTCAGGAATTGCGCCAACGTGTATACTGGATACAAAATATGTCCTAAATGCTGTAAGGTGGATATAAAATTTTCATTGATAAATTAAATCAAACCCCGGCAGTTCTATGTGATCTATTTGAGCCACACACACACAGGCTATCCTATAGTGTGGGGCCAGAGCAATGTATGTGCCTTTATGTTAATGTTAAAAATATATATATTACCTATACATATTATGTTGAATGTACTTCCGTCTAATAACTACGCAAAAGTGTCAATAACACCGCTAATGGAACTGGATCTTAGTAAATATTTTATGTTCGTTTATTTCTATGTGTTCAATAAATAATTTTATATCAACATCTTATCATCTGTCATAGCTTCATCCCACTTCTGATTAAGCATAAAGAAATAAAGCAACACAAATAAAATTAAACTTTTACACTTATAAAATATATCACAACTCTTACAAATTTAACATCCAGAACCTAGGTGGATAAATATGTCTTCTATGCAACATAATTACGAGTCCTGGTCCCAAACCCTGTGCTATTGTAACCAGGCAAGGTCATCACAAACTTGTATACAATATACACCCACATTGAGGTCATTCGTACAAATGTACGGCGGCCCTTAGTGGGAATCAAACCCATGACGGCATGGTAATCAGACGTCTCCTAGACCAACCAGCCTGTCATATATTGAACACTTGACACAATTGTCCTCTAGCATTATTGTACTGTTAACTAGTATTTAGGTACAATGCGGTCATTCTGTAACTCCTATCCTATTGTGTGAAAACGGTCAGTATTTATGCCTGATTGCAGTTTCTGACCATCTCTTTATTTATAGCTTAGGTGCAGTGGCCTTGTCTTAGTCGATTGTGATCGTGGGATTGCGTTATTAAGTCATTAGAGTCGTTTTTTCAGGAAAAAGGATAAGAAAAGTACAGTTTTCCGGTTTTCTTTATGGTTCCAATCACTGAGATTCGTAATAATCATGCGAATATATTAGTACATTACTGCATCGGTCAGCAAAAGAGGCATTCATGGACGAAAGTGGAAATGTAGTCCGAGGCAGTCGCGACACATACGTAAGTCCATCAATGGCCAAGGCATGTATTGTACTTTTCACAAATAATGCGCGGAAATTAAAACTAAGGCATAACTTTTAATTTTAAAATACAATTTCTTTTCAAAATCAATGACCAATAACGAAAAACAATATTTTTCTTGCATTAAAGTTTTTTTTCTCAATAAACGCTTTCTAATTTTTGCAAGTCAATTAGAAATTTAAATAAAACTTTTGTTAAGTAACCTCCTTGGTTGAGAAGTTAAGGGGGAAAAGACCGTTGCATTTTTTAAATTATAATAATATATTGGCCTTTTTGCATGTACTTAATGAGATGATTCATACAGCGTCCAGTGGTATCTTCACTCACACTAGATGGGTGAAGGGACCACTCCGACGCTGTAGTGCCTGGGACATGGCTTTATAGATGGTGTAGGCTAAAATAAAATAAAAAATAAATAAATTATATGACAGATGTAAAAGAAATTTATTTGGCCGCTGAAATATGACAGAATATGGATTTTCATACAACTTATGCCGGCCGCTGCTAGCTTGTATTTGGCCAGTACAACATTTTCGATTTATGTCGAAGTTTAAAACATTGCCTGTATTTCCAATAATGTTTGAGAAAAAGTGATTTTCATCTGCTTCAGCATTTTTTTGTCCACAGTTGGACTTACGCCTATGTACAAGACCGACATCGCAATAGATATGGGCTGTTGTACCCCAAGACTGACCTGTAGTAGTCTTCATGTCATCAGATCTTCGTGCAGGTGGTTTGCAAACACTTCAAGCCCATGTGTCTCCATCACAAGACTTTACTGCTACACCTTCCATCCTCCCGGTGAAATACGTATCCTGTCCGTATGTGGAATTCATGCATTGTTAACTGGTAATAGATATTAGGAATTGGACATTAAAGTAATTTGTAGAAAAAAATGTAGCCTGTAGCAATTTTTTAAGCGATTTCAAAAAAGGAGGAGGTTATCAATTTTACGCGTATATTACTTTTATTTTTACCATGTTTTCGCATATCTTCGTCAAATCTTAACCGATATGGAAGTTTTTTTTGTTCGACTAGGTGTAGCGTCCCATTATTATTCACTCAAAGCTCTTACGAGCAGATAAAGGTCATTTGCTAAATGCCCAGAGAGCTCGAAGCTTTCTATCTTTTCCAAAATATGTTCGTTACTCCTTCTGTTAATTCTTCTGTGTATATTTCCTGCACAATGCGAGATTACTTTTTTTGAGCCTTTGATGCACTTATTTTTAAGTATTGTAGCTGTTAATTGTACCCTTTGTCTTAAAGTAAAATAGGAGAATTATTGTTTTGCCTTGTTTATAAGTGGTATAGTTTTATGTTTTCTTATTGTGCTTTTGTTTAGTAAGAATGATTATGGATTCGTCGTAACTGAAATAAATACTCTATAGAGAAAATGGGTGTTTATTGTCTTTAGTGTCGTGTGTTCTGTCTGTATTGTCTGCTTTAACTAGTTACGTTTGGTGTGGGCTAGGCCGCCTAAGGGATGGTATAGGTGCTGGGCTAGGCCGACTAAGCTATCAGGATGGTATAGGTGCTCGGCTAGGCCGACTAAGCTATCAGGATGGTATAGGTGCTTGGCTAGGCCGACTAAGCTATCAGGGTGGTATAGGTGCTGGGCTAGGCCGACTAAGCTATCAGGATGGTAAAGGTGCTGGGCTAGGCCGACTAAGCTATCAGGATGGTAAAGGTGCTGGGCTAGGCCGCCTAAGCTATCAGGATGGTATAGGTGCAGGGCTAGGCCGACTAAGCTATCAGGATAGTATAGGTGCTGGGCATGTCCCAGACACTGCAGGGTCCGAGTGGTCCTTTCATCCATTTAGTGTAAGTTAAAGTGCCACTGGACGCTATATTAATCATCTCATTAGTTAGATGCAAATTCCGAATTATTTTTGCTGAAATAATCTGAGGTGATAATGATTGATAAAGTAGATCGACAGTATTTATGAACGTACACGAGGAATTAAAGGAGAAACTTAAACTAGAACATGAAGTAGTTACATGATTTTTATTTTCATCGCAATCCATTACTTTTAGTAATAACACCGCCAATTGTACCTTAATCTGTATCTTCTTATTTTCTAAATTGTAATTCCTGTTGTGCAATAAAGTATATTAATTTCATTTCATTTCATTCAGATGTTTTACTATTATGTGATTGAGTCGCAAAATGTTCAAATGACTTAACACCTCATGTTAAATAATATATTTTCTCTATAAATATATCAGTATCAGATGTTAAACCGTTTTTTAGTAGTTATGTTTAGATTTGTACACGCTTCTTCTTCTTAGGCTATATTATGTAGTCCACTGCTGCATATAGCCCTCCCCTAATGAGCGCCATAGCGCCCTGTCTTCAGCTTGCCGCATCCAGCATCTGCCGGCAGTTTTTCGCAGATCGTCATCCCACCTGGTCGGAGGGCGTCCTACACTACGTCTGCCGAGTCGCGGTCTCCACTCTAGAACACGTTTACTCCAACGGTTGTCGGTTCTTCGCGAGATATGGCCAGCCCACTGCCACTTCAGCTTGCTGATTCTCTGAGCTATGTCGATAACTACACGCTTCAACAGGTGTCAAAATATGCCTACCTTAGAAAATGCATTATAGATTAGTCCATGTCTTGGTACTTAGGCGTAATTAATAGTAGCATTTTCTACTAGTCAACCTATCATGGTCATACGTGCCGAAACCGGCGTGTGCGCATGCTGCGTGTAATGAATCTTGATGAAGCGAAAGAGGCCTGTCAGGATCGTGGCAAGTGGCAAACTCTGGCCTCTGTCTACCCCTCAGGAATACGGACAGTAGCTTAAATGAAATGTATGTATGATTTTAGTAATTATTATTTGCTCTGGATCTACTATCATTGCTTCAGTGGCCAAACTTTGTGTCTCAATCCAGCTACCATAAAAAACTTTGCCGGTAGAAAATCCTTATTAGTATTAAGCTCGCCTTTGTACCTTTGTACCCCTTTTTTGTGCATTAAATAATTTTTGAATTGAATTGATATGAATTGAATTACAAAATTGACGCCAATGCCTCCTACGGTCTCCTCGCACAGAACAGTCGACAGCACATCAACACAACATGCACTCTGTTCAGTTACGTTACGGGCGATTTTACAACAAAAAAAATAATACAGGTCCACTAGTTCTCTACTGCACTACCTCACGAATTGACCAGGAATCGGCGATTACTGTAATGATAAATCGTTAAATCCAACACATAAATATACGTGAATCTGATGAGCACCGTAATGATATACATAACTCCGGTGGCTGTTGTTTTACCGGAGCTGTAGTGTGCAGACCAGGTAGTCTCTTCAAATATTGACACTTATTATTATTAATAAGTACTAAGCTCTCGTGGCCTAGGCGAACCGAGTGATTGGAATCAATCACTTGGTTAAGCAACAACAGGCGCGGTCAGGTCAGGATGGGTGAGCGTCCCGTGACTACCGCTAGTGGCATTTTTCCTAGAGTTTTCGTGCTTCGCAAGGCACGCTAAGCCGTTGGTGCTAGCTGTCATATAATGGCAGTCGTTAAGCCATGTCAGAGGCCTTATGGGCGGCTTGATAACTTCTGACAGTAAGGCCCGCCACTGTCTTACAATCCTCCATCAACCCGGACTTGGCCCCCGTGGTGGAGTATGGCCTAACCTTCCTGCGATGCAGGAAGAGACCCGTGCCCCAACAGTGGGGACATACAAGGGTTGATAACGACGAATCACTCGTAGCCCCGGCTGCCTGAGCGATCTTAAACGATCACGGAGGCTAAACAACACAGGACGCGTTCAGTGCATGGATGGGTAAACCGTCTATGACTAACGCTAGTGGCATTTTTCCGAGTGGTTCCGTGCTTCGCAAGGCACGTTAAGCAGTTGGTGCCGGCTGCCGTCGATAGATGGCAGTCGTCAAGCCGAGTCAGAGGCTTTAGGGCGGCTTGAAAACTTCTGACAGTAAGACCAGTCTTGGAAGCCTCCGGACTTGGCCTCCGTAGTGGAGTATGGCCTATACCTTCCTCAGGGAAGGGACCCGTGCCTCTCGGTGGGGACATAATGGGTCGATGATGATGATTATTAAAATTCTTTTAGCAAAATATTTATAAAAAATTAAGTACCTAAGCGAGGCGAGCATAATGGTACTTAGCATTACCTACCAGTTTAAGTACTGATTATAGTATTGAACGAGCTGCAACAATAAATTTACGGACATTATAAAACTTTTGATTGTGACACGTGTCATTGGTATTACTCTTATGTTTTGTGTAAAATATTTCTTTCTTTGTTTAGAATAAGGTATAAACTACCTAAGTGAGAAATTTTAGGGGACACTTTTATTTAAACAACTAGCTGACCCAGCGAACTTCGTACCGCCTAACAGTCGAAACTTATTATTTTTTTTTATTTTACCTCCGTAAGAACCATTCTCGTACTTCAAGGAATATTCTAAAAAAAAAATTTGCGAAATCGGTTCAGCTGCTATCGAGATTTGCGCTTACCAACACATTCAGCGATTCATTTTTATATTATAGATTTAGCTGTCGCTTTAGGTTCACGGGAGAAAACAAAAAATTTTGTACTGCAAAATAATAGCGCTTCCGCTAAAACGGCCGCTTTTTGGCATAAATACTATCTGGTTCCAGGCTCATGATCGTTTTTGCAAAAAAACGTCTTTTTATTAATTGTATAACATTATTTATGACCAGTTTCTTAAACACTAACAATCTGTTAATATACTGTTAACAGCTGTCTAATGTGTTTTTTCGTATGCACTTTGGCCACCTGACAGCTGTTAACATTAGATTAACGGCTTGTTAGTGTACCAGAAACTGGGGGTTAGAGTTAAGAAATCATGGTTGTATTATTTTTACTGTTTGTGCAATAAAGTGTTCTCTATCTATCTATCAATTTAAACATGTGATTTATAGTAATATTTTATTTTTAGTGCAACACCGACCTTAGGATTGAGTACTCAATCAAGGATCAAGTACTATAATCAGTACTCGAACACTCAGCTTTCCTTACAACGCCTTCCTTCACCTTCAGACCGAAACATTTTTTTTCATGTGACGTTTGAATCTTTGTACATGTTGCTAATCTTTTATAATATAAAAATGAATCGCTGAATGTGTTGGTAAGCGCAAATCTCGAGATCAACTGAACCGATTTCGCTGATTCTTTTTTTTAAATATTCCTTGAAGTACGGGGATGGTTCTTACGGAGAGAAAAAAATAAATATATAAAGAACCGACTTATAGGCTGTACGAAGTTCGCTGGGTCAGCTAGTCTACTCGTATAATATACAAATGAATCGCTGAATGTGTTGGTAAGCGCAAATCTCGGGAGCAGCTGAACCGATTTCGCTGATTCTTTTTTTTAAATATTTCTTGAAGTACGGGGATGGTTCTTACGGAGAGAAAAAATAAATATATAAAGAACCGACTTATAGGCTGTACGAAGTTCGCTGGGTCAGCTAGTCTACTCGTATAATATACAAATGAATCGCTGAATGTGTTGGTAAGCGCAAATCTCGGGAGCAGCTGAACCGATTTCGCTGATTCTTTTTTTTAAATATTCCTTGAAGTACGGGGATGGTTCTTACGGAGAGAAAAAAATAAATATATAAAGAACCGACTTATAGGCTGTACGAAGTTCGCTGGGTCAGCTAGTCTACTCGTATAATATACAAATGAATCGCTGAATGTGTTGGTAAGCGCAAATCTCGAGATCAACTGAACCGATTTCGCTTATTCTTTTTTTTAAATATTCCTTGAAGTACGGGGATGGTTCTTACGGAGAGAAAAAAATAAATATATAAAGAACCGACTTATAGGCTGTACGAAGTTCGCTGGGTCAGCTAGTCTACTCGTATAATATACAAATGAATCGCTGAATGTGTTGGTAAGCGCAAATCTCGGGAACAGCTGAACCGATTTCGCTGATTCTTTTTTTTAAATATTCCTTGAAGTACGGGGATGGTTCTTACGGAGAGAACAAAATAAATATATAAAGAACCGACTTATAGGCTGTACGAAGTTCGCTGGGTCAGCTAGTCTACTTGTATAATATACAAATGAATCGCTGAATGTGTTGGTAAGCGCAAATCTCGGGAGCAGCTGAACCGATTTCGCTGATTCTTTTTTTTAAATATTCCTTGAAGTACGGGGATGGTTCTTACGGAGAGAAAAAAATAAATATATAAAGAACCGACTTATAGGCTGTACGAAGTTCGCTGGGTCAGCTAGTCTACTCGTATAATATACAAATGAATCGCTGAATGTGTTGGTAAGCGCAAATCTCGGGAGCAGCTGAACCGATTTCGCTGATTCTTTTTTTTAAATATTCCTTGAAGTACGGGGATGGTTCTTACGGAGAGAACAAAATAAATATATAAAGAACCGACTTATAGGCTGTACGAAGTTCGCTGGGTCAGCTAGTCTACTCGTATAATATACAAATGAATCGCTGAATGTGTTGGTAAGCGCAAATCTCGGGAGCAGCTGAACCGATTTCGCTGATTCTTTTTTTTAAATATTCCTTGAAGTACGGGGATGGTTCTTACGGAGAGAAAAAAATAAATATATAAAGAACCGACTTATAGGCTGTACGAAGTTCGCTGGGTCAGCTAGTCTACTCGTATAATATACAAATGAATCGCTGAATGTGTTGGTAAGCGCAAATCTCGGGAGCAGCTGAACCGATTTCGCTGATTCTTTTTTTTAAATATTCCTTGAAGTACGGGGATGGTTCTTACGGAGAGAAAAAAATAAATATATAAAGAACCGACTTATAGGCTGTACGAAGTTCGCTGGGTCAGCTAGTCTACTCGTATAATATACAAATGAATCGCTGAATGTGTTGGTAAGCGCA
Organism: Yponomeuta sedellus; assembly: GCA_934045075.1. NCBI lineage: Eukaryota > Metazoa > Arthropoda > Insecta > Lepidoptera > Yponomeutidae > Yponomeuta > Yponomeuta sedellus. The sequence goes on along the minus strand of OW203739.1, from coordinate 6,401,005 downwards.
AATCTCGGGAGCAGCTGAACCGATTTCGCTGATTCTTTTTTTTTAAATATTCCTTAAAGTACGGGGATGGTTCTTACGGAGAGACAAAAAGGAATCGACTTTTAGGCGGTACGAAGTTCGCTGGGTCAGCTAGTTAATTATAAACATGTATGTAAAAGGTCAAGGTTAAGGTTCCACCAAGAGAATAGGTAATTCTGTCTTTGTGTCTGGCTCGGTACCTAATAATCGTGATTACGCGCTGATCTAAAGATATAATGGTAATTATGTTACACAATTACGCCATATCTAATGAGATTCCTCTGACAGAATCCTTGCTTCCGTCCGTGTTCCCTAGATATAAACAAAACAGTTCGTTCATAAAATACATAGGCGTGACGACAGTATCAAGTAAGCACAGATTCAACGGTATTAGGGGAAAGTACGTATTAAAAGGACTTAAAACACTGATTTAGTTTCATAAAAAAAAAGAGATTACCAATATTTCCAACAAAATAAAAGACTATAATACTGCTTTCAGCCATTTTGACTGAAACAACCATCACACCGCGTGACGTCACGCTTAGGTAAACATTGGTAAACGTCACCCATGCTTTGTTGTGACTACTAGTGATTAGGATAAGGCGTGACGTCAGATTCGACGCATTTTTCCCACAGATTTAAAATAATTTTAGAGAAATGGTGTTAACCTCCGTGAAACTATTATTACTTATAGTTAGTTTATTACTGAAATATAGTTTTTTTTTGGAAATAATAAATTTGTCCGCACATTATGGAAGAGGATTAAAAAATCTTTCGCCATACCTCTTGTAACCTAATTATTTATTTATTTTATTAATCCAGTTGGGAGTGCGCGCGTTAATGTGACAACCTTATATCTCATGATAAATAAATAATCTATATATAAACTCCACCAACCCGGACTTGGCCCCCGTGGTGGAGTATGGTCTAACCTTCCTGCGATGCAGGAAGAGACCCGTGCCCCGGCAGTGGGGACATACAAGGGTTGATAACGATAACGACGATATAAACTATTAACGAGTGGTACTGCTACTAAAAGAAACAAGTTAGAATATAAAATTATTCATATAGACACTCTTTCCTCTTTGAAGCGCTCTTAGCGTAGTGGAACCGAGTGATTGGGATCAATCGGTGATTGGGATCAATCAGTGATTGGAATCAATCACTCGGGTTAAGCAACAACAGGCGCGGTCAGTTATTGGCTGTGTGACCATCCCGCTAGTGGCATTTTTCCGAGCGCTTCCGTGCTTCGCAAGGCACATTAAGTCGTTGGTGCCGGCTGTCATGTAATGGCAGTTGTCAAGCCGTGTCAGAGGCCTTATGGGCGGTTTGATAACTTCTGACAGAAAGGCCCGCCACTGTCTTACAATCCTCCACCAATCCAGAATTGGCCCTAGTGTTGGAAGCAATCTAGGAAGAGACCCCTGCCTCGGAACTGGGGGCATACAAAATGTTCATATCGATCCTTTCTTCTTTGATATATTTAATAGTTCGTTAGTTTCCAATAAATTAAAATGCTACTACACTACACATTTTACTCACCCTCTCACACACACACACACTCACTCACATTCATAAAACACACAGAGAGGACTGAACCCTATAGTTGCTTTTATATTATTTTCAATAATTATTGTTTATTGTTAATGATACCTAGTAACATTTTTGAATTAGTTTACGCCAGTTGTTTATGTAATAAAAATTAACAAAAAAGGCAAGAGGCGCTGTATGCTGAAATACAGGCTATAAACCTAGTTCAGCAGCAGGTGCTACAAAAGACATGTTATTAAGCATGTTAATAAGCCAAATTTTGTTTTGTTAACATGTTCACGCCTTTTTCTGGTTTAATAAACGTTATCTTATCTTATTTAATTTCTTATATCATCTAGAATTGTCCGCTTACACCTATCGAACTTTGATCTGGTAGAGAGTATAGTCTCATTGTGGGAAGTTTAGATATTGTAGTATTGCATATTTTTATGCTGCAAGAGTACTAGTGCTGTAACAGATAAGGCAAAGAATTACGCTTCTCAAGCAATGACTCATGTAAGGAGATGGAATCCTATTGGGCATTGAAGAAACCTTGAACAATATCTAGAAAACAATGCCTCTAACTAGGCCAAGAATTGCATATTTCCTAACAAGGGCTTATAACGAGTTCAGAACACAATTATGTATTGTTTAGGATATTAAAATGACCATAGCTTGATGTTTATTTTGTAAGAAAGTAAAATGTATGTTTGGTACTATTTATTGTGTATTGTAGAAAAAGCTGTGGGTGGTATAGTACTAATAAGTTGTAGTAGTTTTTTTTTGTAATATTCTTTATTTTCTCTAGTAAACTAAAAGTTATTTATGAAATGAAATGAAATGAAATGAAATGAAATGAAATGAAAAGGTTTTATTCAAAGTAGCGCAGATACTGCGGCTTAATGAACGTTACAAGTTAAACTAGGTGTCCATTTCAAAATCTGGATCATTTTGGAGAAAAAATGGACAAAAAAACTCCAAACTTAGTCTTTTCAAATTCCTTAATTAACAGAATTTACACAGATACTACAAAACTCGTGAATTTTACATGCTTGAATTCCAGACATCATTGTCATCTAAATAATCCTTAATATTATAGTAGCTCTTTTGGCACAAAGTGTACTTTACACATTTTTTGAACCGCGCTTCAGTCAAACTTAATATATCTTCAGGGATTTTATTGTAGAAGCGTATACAATGCCCCATGAAGGATGTATTAACTTTTGCCAGCCTAAATCTTGGGATCAAAAGTTTATGTTTATTTCTAGTATTTACATTATGTTGGCTACCTGCAGTTTTAAAGTTGCTAATATTTTTCCTGACATACATAATATTTTCATAGATATACTGACTGGCAACTGTCAGGATGTTTGTTTCTTTAAAGAATTCTCTTAACGAGTCTCTACTGCCTAGCTTATAGATGAATCTGATCGCTCTTTTCTGCAAGACGAAGATGGTCTCAATGTCCGCTGCCCGTCCCCACAGTAGTATGCCGTAGGACATGATACTATGGAAGTAACTAAAATAAACGAGCCTGGCAGTTGCGACGTCAGTTAATTCCCTAATTCTTTTAACAGCATATGCTGCAGAGCTAAGCCTATTTGCCAATTTTTCTATATGAGGACCCCATTGAAGCTTTGCATCAATTGTGATACCTAAAAATACAGTATCTTCGACAAGGTCTAGTTTGTCCCTTCCCAATATAACTTTGCTGTCAACTACTTTGACATTTGGTAGAGTGAACTTTATACATTTTGTCTTTTTTGAATTTAACAATAAGTTATTAGACGTAAACCAGTTTAGTACCTGAGAGAGAGCAGCATTAGTATTGTCAAGGTCATCTTCTTGTCTCTTAATTTTGAAAATAAGTGACGTGTCATCTGCAAATAGTACTATCTCTGACATATTTTGAACCATGAACGGCAAATCATTTACATATACGAGGAAGAGGAACGGCCCCAAAATCGATCCCTGTGGTACTCCTATCCTGACCTCTGACCCTGAAGATTTAGTTCTATTTATATCAGCTCTTTGAATTCTTCCTTCTAAATATGATGTCATAAGTTTTAGGCTATTCCCGTTTATACCATAGTGCTTTAATTTTAAAAGAAGTGTTTTATGGTCAACGCAATCAAATGCTTTTGACAAGTCACAGAATACGCCTATAGCATCCTTGCGATCTTCCCATGCACTAAATATATGTTTAACTAACATGACGCCGGCGTCCGTTGTAGAGCGCCCTTGCGTAAAGCCGAATTGCTGACCATGGAGAAGTTGATAGTCATTGAAGTGTGTAAGCAGTTGACCTAGAACTATCTTCTCGAATATTTTACTCAAAACGGGTAGAACCGAGACTGGTCTGAAATTTGAAGGATCTTGCTTATCACCACTTTTAAATAAAGGAACGAGCCTACTATATTTCATTAGATCTGGGAATATACCCTCATCTAGACATTTGTTAAAGATTCTGGCTAAATAGGGTGCTAGGGTGTCGATTACTGAGCTAACTACTGTTACTGACATACCCCACAAATCTTCAGTTTTTTTAAGCTTTAGCTTTTTAAACGATTTAATCACGGTATGAGCTTCAATATAATCAAACGAAAAATCGTGATCGCATGGGGGGACATTGTCTTTCAAAATAGTTTCTGCAAGAGCTGGAGAAGAGTCTAAAGGAGCTGTCGTTATAATTGGAACATTTGTAAAGAACTGTTCAAAAGCCGCAGCAATGTCTTCATTTGAGGTTATTAATTTATTATTTATTTTAAGTGCAAATTCGCGATCTCCCAATTTGGATTTACCAGTTTCCTTATTTATAATAGCCCAAATTGTTTTAGATTTATTAGAAGATTGAAGGATTTTTGATTTTATATACTCGCATTTTGCTTTGTGGCAGACGGCCTTAAATAATTTTGAATATAGTTTTACATACTGTATAAAACTGGGGTTGTATGTATATGTTTTTTTCTCATACAGTGAATAAAGTGTGTCCCTACTTTTTCGGATGCCGGCAGTGGCCCATTCACTAAATTGTAATTTATTTTGTTTGCAGGATATCTGTTTTAATTTAAAAACTTTTTCAAAACTATATGAAACAGCCTTGAAGAAATCTCGATAGAGAACATTAGCATCTTGAGTTTTATTTTTTTGAATAGGTAATCTTTTTTTTAAGTCAAGTTTAAACAATTCTAGTTTTTTATTTGTTATCACCCTGCAGAGTACATCTTGCTCTATTTTTTTTAAATCTGCTTTAAAATGTACAATTTGACCACTGTGGTCTGATTTAAGACAATTCACTGTAGAATAATGGGAAAATTCACAGTCACAGTATACGTTGTCAAGGCAGGTGGCGGTGGTTTCGGTAATCCTGGTGGGCTCTAAGAAAATATTCATCAAATTAAAAGACTTAAAAATAAGTTTTAATTTAGCACTCGAAGGGGAATCTACAAGCAGGTTTACATTAAAATCACCACAGACTATAACCTTCTTATTATTACTGCAGGCTACTTTTAATACATCCTCTAATACAGATTCGAATACACTGTAATCGCTGGTGGGGGGCCTGTATACGCTTACTACAATGTGTGACGATAATTCAACACAAGATAGTTCAATTATTTTTTCAACAGAAAGCCTGCAAATATCTTTCCTTTCTTTAAATTTTAAACCATCCTTTACTAGTATTAAAGATCCCCCATGCAATGCTAACTTTCTATTGTAGCAACTGGCTAACTGATAATTATGTACAGAAAAATTCATATGAGATTCTAATAGCCAGTGCTCCGTAACACAAAGTATGTCAATCTCATGTTGCTCTAAGAACAATTCTAACTCTAGTAGCTTTCCAGAAAAACCACCCTGTATGTTCTGATTAGCTAAAGTGATTTTTTTTAAGAGGGGCTTTTCTGTGGTCTGCGCTGACAGTTTAAATCAGCAGTCAAGCTTAACTTATTTATGTTAGGTTTTTTTAAAGCCTCTGAGTACAGAGGTTTACTAGTAGAACTTTTTCTACAGTTTTTATTTACTAATGGTACCTGTTTTATTGTCGTAACAATAATAGGGTCATAAATATTGAATGCCAACAATTTGGCAATCTGTCGTTTTGAACGAAGGGGCACATACATTGTGTCCCTAGTCAATATAAAATTTCGAATAAAGTTATTCGTATCAAAATAAAAAACTTGATCTCTATGACCAAATGTCATGTTATATAACAGACGGTTAAGTTTACCTATCCGTGCATTCTGTGTCTCTGACAATGTTTTTGAATAGGGAAAAGCACAGATAATGATTTTCCTTACATTTAAAGCTATTATGGACTCATAGTAATTTATCAATTCACTTTCTTGAATCCCTGTGCTGTTCCCCATTAATAATACAATAGTAGTATTTCTATCATACTGTTTGCTGAGCAGAGCGTTGATTAATTGCATGTAAGAGGCATTTGGCATACATATGTTTTCTACATGCTGTTTTAAATGGATCTGCAGCCTGGTTCCTAGACCTACACCTATTTTGTCTGAGAAAATTATTGTCTTGTAAGGGGCACCATTGACTGGAACTGAACTGCTCGTTGGCCTGGTTGTCGGTTGTCTGTCCAGTACTGCATTCCGGGTCGATGGCGCACTGGTCTCCGCTATCGCATTTGATGGTGCAGGCTGTCTGTTTGGCTCGCCTTCATGCTGTTGTGCCCGATCCAGCGGTAAAGGGGCTGGTGTGTTGGGCAAGCTGCACGGCGGTGACAAGCATGGCTTCTGACTGCCTGTTGAGTTCAGCTGTGGAAGGGCTGGGTCTTCAAGCACATTATTCGGTGGCTGCAGGGGTAACCAGCTTGGTTTGTCTTCTGAGTCTTCTGATTCATGGATGAAGGTGGACTCAACACGTTCCAGGTTGCTTTTGCCAAGAGAAATCAACCCATTCACAGTTGAAATGCAGTCATTGTACTGAGTTTGCATAGCCGAGTACTTGCAGGTGATGTCTAGTAATTGAAACTGCAAATCTTCCACTTGTAATTGCAGTTCAGCCATCGCTAGCTCATGGTCCACATTACTAGCAAATAATTCTTTCTGGCATTCGGCCATTTCCGTTTCTAACTGTAGTTTTTGACGAAGAATTGGTACACTTTCTATACTTTTTCTGTTTCGTTTTATCAATTTCTGTACCTTCTGAATGTATTTATTTGTTTTAATATACTTCTTTATGGTTTTCACGCTGTTCATTTTGATACTACTGGTATTCCCCATAGCGCAGGACTTATCGCTGGCTGTGGTTAGGTCGACTGTTAGTATTCCGGCTTCACTCATCACTTCACTATACAAATCCATGGTTCTAGCGCTATCTTTTTGTTGCTCTTGTTCACTGATTTGCTGAAGCTCCTGGTGCGCCTCAGCAAGCTGGTGTTCAAGCGAGCGTATTCGTTGCAGTGCTACACCATGGACATCATGGCACTGGTTGAACGAGTTGACTTGCTGTTGCAGCTCATCCCGTTGGGCACTTAGATCTTGGCATTGTATGTCCAATTCACTGAGCTCTGCTTTAAGCGCTGAGTTGGTTTTATTCTGTTTATGAATCTCCTCTTCACTTTCCTCTCGTTCTTGTAGAAGTGTGTCGCACAACTCTTTGGTCTTTTTGAGCTCAAGCAGCGTGGCTTTCAGTTTCAGCTCCATGTCTCGCACAGTCACCTTGCTTCGGGTGAACATACTGGTGTCACCTGGAAAATAACCGGGAATCGGTGTCAGTGTGTGACCACTTAGGATGTTATTGGCTGATAAAGAGTTGGTGGTACGTTATAGATGTTGAGTGAGCGTGTTATGTTGACTGAGGCTAGTTGTTTTGTCTCAACTTTGCTTCCACTACGCGTCAAGTAAAGAGAGCCAGAACTGAGCCGGAATGTTTGTATGGGACGTGTCTCATGTACATGAGATTATGTACAGTTTGTTTATGTAGGAAAACTGTAGGATGAAGCGAAAATTACAGGATTAAAACAATACTTCCCCGGATAAGTCGTTGCAATTTGAACCGTTTGACAGTTCGGCCGCCCGTTGTAATTTTTCAGTACAATAATTTGTATTTGTTTGATTTTTCACCAGTAACTTTTATTTGCATGTCACTACTATGTATTGTTTAATGAATTTACGTTTAATTTGACTCGAAATACACTAATAACACTAATTAATTAAACAAAATCTACTGAGCCGCTTTTGAAAGCAGCTGTTCGGTCTGGAGTTGCCAGCCGAAAAAAGCCTTTAAGTAGCATCAAACACTAAATTTGAATTCTTAATTTCAATATTTCTAACTTGCATCGCCTACCCGTCTCTAATTTATTTCTTTTCTCCGTCTATGGTTGCCTGAAAGAAATTGATTTTAGTAGTAAGGCCACCAATTGTACTCTATTTTTGTATAATTTCTGTTACTGTAATTTCTATGTACAATAAAGAATATTTTATCTATCACTATGGTGCATTGTAATATTTAACCTTTTTTTTATTAAACTGAACACAAATTCACATTTAATTTCGTCAAGTCATGAAAGAGTTAAGATTTTAAAAACCCAACAAAGGTAAGCAAAAAAATAAATTTATAGTCACTCCGCGCCATTACTGATGCAAATGTCCCCAAAACATTGCCTATTACAAAAAACCTTTACTAGCTAGGTAAAGGAGTCTTTAGTTATATATTAAACGGGTAAAATCGCGATTATTTATTAGGTAAAACGTAATTACATTATTTCCCGACGTCAACTGAAACGCTGCCAAAACGTCGGGAAATAATTACGCTAATTATGTACGTTTTACCTAATGAATCGCGATAAGACCCGTTTAATACATAACTATCGTTATCAACCCTTGTATGTTCCCACTGCTGGGGCACAGGTCTCTTCCTGCATCGCAGGAAGGTTAGGCCATACTCCACGACGGGGGCCAAGTCCGGGTTGGTGGAGGATAGTAAGACAGTGGCGGGCCTTACTGTCAGAAGTTATCAAGCCGCCCATAAGGCCTCTGACATGGCTTAACGACTGCCATTATATGACAGCCGGCACCAAAGGCTTAACGTGCCTTGCGAAGCACGGAAGCGCTCGGAAAAATGCCACTAACGGTAGTCACGGGACGCTCACCCATCCCGTACCTGACCGCGCCTGTTGTTGCTTAACTATGTGATTGATTCCAATCACTCGGTTCGCCTAGGCCACGAGCGCTACATAACTATGCATAAGTATAATCATTAAGAAATACTAAAGTAGTCTTTGTGATAGGAAGTGGTCACTTCACGCTCAGTAAAAGGATTCAGAAATGGCAGCACGTGCTAAATTAGAATTGGGGTAGACAAGTTGGAACAATGAGTTTAGGAGAATTGAGTCAATACTCTTTGTACCCTTTCCTTGGACCTTATTTTTTTCATATATTTTTATCATACGCCAGACTCAGATTGATTGGATTAGATTGGTCTAAAGATTGTGTAGCGTTTGGGAGGTCAGCCCACTGTCTGAAACTTCCTCACGAGACAAGCACTTGACCTCTTTCGTATTCTTGTAAAACAGGTTACGTTCAGTAAGTTGGAAGCCGCCTTCATAAGGTTGATGTGCTGTCGACTGTACGTTAGGGAGGATGGGGAAAGTATTAACACATAGGCGAGAAAGCTTGGACAGCGGTGGCGAATCAAACAAACGGCAAATGACACGTTTCTCAGAATTCATCCTCAGCATAAATGATATCAACCACTTCATGTATGTCCCACTGCTGCACCACTACTTCACCACACCACGCCCATAAGGTCTCTGACATGGCTTAACGACTGCCATTACATGACACCCCGCAGTAACGGCTTAACGTGCCTTGCGAAACAAGGAAGCGCTTGGAAATGCCACTAGCGGTAGTCACGGCTTGGTCACCCATTCAGTACCTAACCACGCCTGTTGTTGCTTAACCCAAGTAATTGATTGCAATCACTCGGTTCCACTAGATTAATCTTAACAAACGTAGTCTATAAACTTAAGTAAGTAACAACGGGAGATGGCTTCCTACCCTCCTTACTAGTAAAACGTATTGTAGGGCATAGTAGTTTATCTTCCCAATATGACTAAAATACTTCAAATACTTCAAAGTAGCGTTTGAGAAGTTGCACGATGCACGAAACACCGTGGAAACACAATTTATCCTAATACCAATACCGCAATCCCGACAGGACTGAAACCGACAAAAATTGCAAAACGCACTGACAGTCAAGTGGCACTATATCCCTATCTTCACTCCATCACGTTTGGGGGCTAGAGTGGACAAAAAGTGTTTTCAAAAGTGATTATCGCGTACAGATTGTAGAGTTCCCACTTCCCGAGGTGACGAGCTTTCGAGTGGCCATTTTGAAAATTTCCGCTTTTCGGGAGGAAGTAGTGGTTAGGGGATGTTGTTTAAATATGGGTAGATATAGTGGATGGTAGTGGTTAGATTATCTAAGGGCTGATAACTTTGTTGGCACGATAAACGCGCTTAATCGGTTTGAAAATTAAAGAAAGCACGTTTATGCGCAGAATGTCCAATTCGCGAAATGTTACAAGTCCAGTCTCTATAGAATGTTCGTCTCGGAATTCGGCTCCAGGGTTGGTTCAATGAGTGAAGAGTAGGCAGATTGTAACAAACATAGTCTCTAAATTTACGTAAGTAAAAAGTAGCAGCAGGGAATGAGTTTCTACTCTCCTTACTACTAGAGACCAGGGAATGCCTATCATCACTATCATCAATGGTTTCGGGAATTATTTATCTTATCCTTGCCTAATACATCCCCTATTTGGTGGAAGAATGTCCGCCTGGGACGTCACTTAACAGCCCTCCCACCCACATGCGCTCGATACATTTCTTTCGTCAATCCTTCTTCCTTCATCCTCTATCAATCCTTCTTCCTTCATCCTCTATCTATAATCCTCCAAACCAACGCAACATTCCTTTCTCAATTCTAGTCACTACATCCTCTTCCAGTCCACAAGATTCTCTAATCAGACTATTGCCTTTTCTGTCACTCAAAGTAACACCACACTTCTCAAGGACCTCAGTTCTACTGCATTAATCCTCCGTCACAGTCATAAAAAGAACATTAAACTTATTTGAAGACAAGTTCCATACAAGAATTACAGGTAGAAAAATCTCGCACACATTGACACCAAATCCGCTAATAACTACCAAACGAGCTCCCAAATTATAAGCTCGATTTAATTAAACCCGTCCATTCAACTCGAGTTTCGCGTCTGAGTCAACACAAATGATCGTCTGTCACGGATGTTTAGAACTCGGCAAAGGCCGGCTTAGTGAAAACTTTTAATTCCGAGATTGATTGATTACAATCAAAACGGAGGGTATTAACGTCGGGCGCACCGCCGAGAAAAAGTAACACGCCAATGCTTCGCAAAAAACCATGAACGATTCATTCTTGCTCAAATACGTATGGGGAAGTAATTTTAAGAGTAATTTTTGTACTACATAGGTAGCCCAGTGGGCTTAACAATGGATTCGGAAGCAGGAGACCCAGATTCTATTCCCAATGCGGGCATGTCTTTGTGAATGACTTTGTTTTCTAAGTAATTTATGTACATTTTGTGAAGTTGTACGTGGCCTACATGCTACAGGAGTTCTCTCTCATAGAGACAGTGCATGCCCCCAGAGTGGTGATATATGAACACCTTAGAAGAAAACATCGTGAGGAAACCTGATTAGGTCTCCTCACTTGTTTTCCTTTGCCGTCGTTATGCTAGCTACCATAAATTCACAAAGTGTTTGTAATATGAAAACAACTTGCTGACAGCTAAGGAAAACATCGTGAGGAAACCTAGGTGTTATTTTACTACCAAAATTTGGACAGGCCAACGTCCGTCAGGTCAGCTGGCTTTCAATACAATCTGCATAATTATGGCTTCCTGCAACGCGTGTTCTCAGTAATTAGGCACATCAATTGCAATTTAGGCAACACAGTTAAGATATTAATCCTACGCAGTTGTGAAATCATTGATGATTAAGAAAAGAATTATGAATATGTTAGCCGCACATAATTTCAAATGGCTTCAATGAACCGAGAATATCTTTAACTGTTCTGCTAATTAAGAACAATTATACGCTTTGCATTTAAAATTTAGACAAGATTACTTAAACCATTAATTTAAAGTTATTACCATAAAATATTATTTAGTCGAAATAATGTTTATCATTCTACTTCTTAGAGCCAGCATCATTGGATACTCTCTCATTAAAAAAACAATCAATCAGCCCATCGATATCAACCCTTTGTATGTCCCCGCTGCTGGGGCACGGGTCTCCTCCTGCATCGCAGGAAGGTTAGGCCATACTCCACCACGGAAGCCAAGTCCGTCGTTGGTGAGGGATTGTAAGACAGTAGCGGGTCTTACTGTCAGAAGTCATCAAGCCGCCCATAAGGCCTCTGACATGGCTTCACGACCGTCATTACATGACAGCCGGCACCAACGGCTTAACTTGCCATGCGAAGCATGGAAGCGTTTGGAAAAATGCCACTAGCAGTAGTCACGGAACGGTCACCCATCCTGTACCTGCTTAACTCAAGAGATTGATTCCAATCGCTCAATACGACTAGGCCACGAGCGCTTGCGAAACGAAATGAAATGTAAAGGTTTTATTTAAAGTAGCACAGAAAATGCGGCTTAGTGAACGTTACAATTCAAACTAGGTGTCCATTTCAAAATCTAGATCATTTTGCAGAAAAAATGGCCAAACATCTCCAATTTTGTCTTTTCGTGTGCTGGTTCTCCAACAAATATGACCAGCTATTTGCCACTTTAACTTGCTAATACCTATAGAACTTCTTCTATCTATTGTGAAGGTTCATGACCTTCTGTTGGTTTCTATGCTATGTTTTTTCGCGTAGGAAATCCCATATCCACTTGATATGGTCTGCTTGATCACTTCTGTGCTAATATTGGTAAAGTAAAACAAATCCACAAATCCTATGGCTAATACACCGTCTAGAGTGACATTGGCGGTCAAGTTTGGCTTAGTAAATATTGGCTGAAAGCATCTTAGAGCAAGCTTTGCCTTCTCCAATGTCGTGTTAAGTCCGATTAGTAATTTTAGCGTCTTTACAGTCGCTTTGACTGCCCCGCTGGTCTAGCGGTGTTACCATGCAGGAGATCGTGGGTACGATTCCCATTGAGGGCCGCCGAACATTCCTACTCCCCAGACCGGGGAGCCTGGATGTATTTCCATGCTTATTATGATTCTGCTTTGATACCTTTTATTGGAAGTTATTGTTATTATCTATATTTTATTGCTCACGAAACATTAAATAGGACATAAGTAATAACATGTAAAGCGAGCTTACCTTATTATTATTAGTTTACTTTACAATAATTTCCTCCTTGGTCGAGCAGTATCACAATTGATTCTCAAAACAAAAGTCGTGGGTTCAATTCCCAATGGGTCATTCTTTGATTTGTTCAAATGACATCAGTCTGGATATTTTTCCATGGTTATGATTACTTACTTTTACTTATTACTTGATTCTTCACAGCACACTAATTGAAGCGCTCGTGGCCTAGTCGAACCGAGTGATTGGAATCAATCACTCGAGTTAAGCAACAACATGCGCGGTCAGGTGCAGGATGGGTGACTGTCCCGTGACTACCGCTAGTGGCATTTTTTCCGAGCGCTTCTGTGCTTCCTAAGGCACGTCAAGCCGTTGGTGCTGGCTGTCATAAAATGCCAGTCGTTAAGCCATGTCAGAGGCCATATGGGCGGCTTGATAACTTCTGACAGTAAGGCCCGCCACTGTCTTACAATCTTCCATCAACCCGGACTTGGCCCCCGTGGTGGAGTATGGCCTAACCTTCCTGCAATGCAGGAAGTGGCCCGTGCTCCAGCAGTGGGGACACACAAACGTTGATGTCGTCTCAGGAGTTCAAATACCTCAGCGCTTGGAATTGTCAATCCTCGGTGGGTATGCGTGGTAATTAAGCGGAAATATATTTTTCTCAAAATTTCGATTGTCTAGCTATCACCGTTTATGAGATATATAGTCTGGTGAAAGGCAGACATACAGGCGGACAGTGGTCTTAGTAACCCCTTGGGTCTTCTTCTTCTTCGTCGTATCCTCATGGCCGAGGGACGTGACTATGGGGCAGCTTCCGCCACCAGCTCTCTCCATTCGTGCCGATTATGCGCCAGATGTATGGCTGCTTGCAGGGTCCCTCCCGAAGCTTTTGTTTTAGATGTCTGTCTAACGCGAACCCTTTAGACCCTAAGGGGTTCGATTAGCCCAATGGGTTACCCTAAGCCTTAGGGTAACCCATTGGGGTACGGAACCCTAATAAACCATTTAAAACATGTTCGTAGTTAATTGCTTTTTGTTTTTAAAATAGTTTTCTTAAGCGTATTGTTACACACAGTAAAACAATTCGAAGTAATTTGACGGAACAATTTGGATCGATCAATATCGCGTAAGAGAAGTATTTTGTTGCGGACAACATAAAAACAACAACAATGTTGTTGTGCGTTTTATCTCTCGGATCTGCAATGTTCTACCTCTATGAAGAACGACAGAAGTCTTGCAACTACCCCTTATTAAAGTTGTGGTTTAGCCAGCGTTTAGCAATAAGGCTGACAATTGTACTCTTGATCATTACATGCTTTATATCATGCGCTGTGGGTGTACAATAAAGAATATTGTATCTATCTATCTATCTATCTACGGGTAAGTTTTGTAAGAAATTTAAGAAAGATAAGATAAGAATATTCTAGAGCACATATTATAAAACATGTAAAGATACAAAGTACAATTGGCGGCCTTATTGCTAAAAGCAATTTCTTCCAGACAATCTTACGACGGAAAGTTGAATGATATATTCTATATATGAGATAAACCGCTATCTTGATTCGATTGTCAAGACTCTGAATAAATTTAAATTATATTGCTTTGTATCTAGTCCTAGTTGCCTTTTAATAATTAAAAAATAATAACTAAACCAAAGGTAACTCGGAGTAGGTATAAAGGAATTGAAATTTATTTCGCGAAATCCGAAATTTATTCTTTGTTTTTTTGTCCATTTTTTTTCCAAAATTATGTAGAGTTTGAAATGTACACCTAGTCTGACTTGTAACGTTCATTAAGTCGCAGTTTCTAAGCTACTTTGAATAAAACCTTTTCATTTCACATTTTACACGTACAAAATATAAACAAAAAATCGTTAAATTCGGTGCAGCCGTTTCGGACGAGTTCGATAACAAACACTGTGAAACGAGATTTCTATATATGTATTAGATAGATTATGTTATTAAAACAACAGAAGACCGTTCCTCTGTTGTACTAAGCCTTTGTCGTATGTGCTGTAAATGGAGGAAATCGCCAATTGTCTGAAACAATGCACCTCGTGTGGCAGATGGCTCGATATGTATCAGTTGTAAAACTGTTCCAAGTACATTGTGGATAGGTAGCGAGGACTAAACTAGAATCTAAGTAAAGTTGGTGTGTCAAGTTACTGGGAATTTTTTTAAACTTTCTTATATAATTTATGGTGTACGATATCATTGATATCAACCGTTGTATGTGACCACTGCTGGGGCACGGCTCTCTTCCTGCATCGCTGGAAGGTTATGCTATACTCCACAACGAGGGCCAAGTCCGGGTTGGTTGAGGATTGTAAGAAAGTGGCGGTCCTTACTGTCAGAAATTATCAAGCGGCTTAACGACTGCCGTTACATGACAGCCGGCACCAACGGCTTAGCGTGCCTTACGAAGCACGGAAGCGCTCGGAAAAAATGCCAGTAGCGGTAGTCACGGGATGGACTACCGTACGCCGCATCGTACGTAGCTCAATGACGTTCCATGCTTTACAAAATCTGCGCTGCCCTGCGCTGCGCTGTGCTGCGTCGCCTGCACCTCAGCATGCGCCTAGCCTTTTGGCCTGATTAGAGACATAGAAATCACCACACAGCCAGATTGGAGCGATGGGGTGCGTAATGCGCAAAGGGTGCGCCCGCGCAGCTAAAGGGTGCACGTGCCCAACCGCAGCCCTTTCACTTCCACCCTCTATCGTTTCCGGTTCCAATCTGTTCATTGTCTCGGTGTGTAAGTGCGCTTTTGTTGTACAGTCGACCAACTTTACACGTGCACTCTAATTAGTTGCTTTAACGGTTACTTTGCAACAAAAGTGTAAAGGATGACTTGTAGTCGACTGTACATAAGGCAGAATATCAAATCAAATGAAAAACCTTTATTTGTTTAAACATAGGTAGGTACTTTATAGTACAGTGGAGACAGATTTAATTTTATATATTTTGTCCTTTATGCTTTACTAATCGATATTTAATCGATAAACAATCTATATTTAAGTTTTAGTTTCAAATTCATCCGTAAGGTATCGGAGTAGAGTCCACGTATGAAATCCCTTCCAGTCAACATTCAACGTGTCAAAGTGCATCGTGCTGAATTATTGTATGAATTGCTGTCACCATTATTAAGATTTAAAACGTTTTATAAAACTATATGGTGGGGCTGGTTAGTACAATATTGATTCCAACCAAAATATTGATACCGGCCTAAATATAGAATCAAGCACTACTTACATAACTAAATTACTGCATACAAAATTAAATTTTGATGGATATTAAAGTGATTATTTAAGAAATGGTACAAATTGACCTTGGAGGTTATTATCCTTTCGTGCTGTCATTTAGTTAGGGAATATTGTTAACATTACGTATTAAATTATCGCTTTCATTCGATCTATCAATCGAGCATTGTTTTCAGAAAGCATCAGGGAATGCAGCCCTTTTTTATTAGAGTTCGGTGCTCAAACGGTGTCAAGTGGTCACCCTGGATTTAAAAAATATATTTTTAAAAACCTATTCAGAGGCTAAAAATTTCACCCATGCCGGGATTCGAACCCGCAACCTCTGGCTATCCGTGCCCGGCATGGGTGAAATTTTTAGCCTCTAAATAGGTTGTTAAATTTGTTCCTTAGCACGGGTTAGTGCATTAAAAATAAAAATAGTATAATTAAAAAATATATTTAATAAAGCGAATACTATATTTATTTATATTATACAGACTAAATACGATTAAATTGTTGGTATTTGATATGTTATTTGACATTTAATCGTTCTAACGTATTTATGAACTTACATGTACATAATTTGAAAAAAAAAACCAAAACTTATAAAATATAAGTTTTGATGTGAAACTCAAATTTTTGACGTGTTTTAGGAATCGCAAATTTTTGAGGTAATCCTGCATTTAAACATAAATGTAAGTCGTCTCCCAGAGGGCTAGCCAGACACCAAGATTGACTTGTCAAGATTCTCAAGACTTTTTTTATGTAGCTTCGATTGTGTCCCACTGCTGGGCAAAGGCCTCCCCTCTCGCCTTCCACTCCTCCTTGTTCACGGCCACCTCCTGCCAGCCCGGAAAAAAGTTCGTGAGGTCGTCCCGCCATCTCCGCTTGGGTCGGCCACGTTTGTGTGCGCGTCGTTCGGAATCCAGTCAAAGACGTATTGTGACCACTCCTGCCAACAACTATTAAATCATATCATCAACCCATTATGTCCCCACCGAGAGACACGGGTGTCTTCCCTGAGAAAGGTATAGGCCATACTCCACAACGGGGGCCAAGTCCGCATTGTTGGAGGAATGTAAGATTATTGGGTGGTCTTACTGTCAGAAGTTTTCAAGCCACCGTAAGGCCTCTGATTTGGCTTAACGACTGACATCTATCGACGACAGCCGCCACCAATGCTTAGCGTGCTTTGCGAAGCACGGAACCGCTCGGAAAAATCCCACTAGCTTTAGTCATAGACGGTTTTACCCATCCATGCACTGAACGCGCCCTGTGCTGCTTAACCTTCGTGATCGTTTAAGATAACCCAGGCAGCCGGGACTATGAGCGATTCAATAAAATTTGAAATTCTCGAACTTAAACTAAAATAAATATTTATACGTTAAAAAAATGAACCACTTAGTTATTGCTAAGATAATTAATTACACATATTTTAGCACATTATTCTTCTGATTTCGTGTCGAAAACGCCGCCCTCCTCTTAGAAATTTCGCACTCAAAACCGCGCCACTGCGAGCTCGCCGGGTGATGTCTCAATGAGATCCCGCAAACTGCACTTTGGAGCTTCAGGGCAGACACAAAGATGCATTGTTGTTTGTGCAGCTCCACATCGGCACATGATGGCAGCATCTTCGGGCCGGATCCCCATCTTTTCAGGTTATCTCTGGGTCGAGCAACACCAGCGCGCAGATAAAAATTACAATAAACCCCGCGATATTGGTGGAGTTGCGGAACCGACAGTGGGCGAGTTCGACTCACGCTTCCGGTTTTTTAACGCGAGAGTGGAAGGGTTGAGCAGATGCATGATTTTGGCCGCGCTTCATTTCGTAATTGGTTCTGTTCTGTTACAGTTTAATTGGATTTTCGTTGCGTTGTCGAATAAACAGCTGCCCCTTTGACGTAATTAATTTGGACAGAATAAGCGTGTGTCTTAACATACACGGTGTTAAAATTCTAACTCTCAATTCGAAGGCTTCATATACTGGACACTAGAATAGAATAGAATAGAAATGGTTTATTACACACAAAACACAGAATAATTTTAACACAGAATAACCAATCAAAGAAAAACATTAGACACTTATAACTAAAAGTTAATACAAAAGCGAAACTGTGTGTCGTGGCAATAAATGGGTACCTGACTCAGCATTGTGTTACGAGTTTTCCCGTAACGCTGGTATTCTGTCAAGACCCAGGGTGACAGTCACGAGAATCAACAGAACAATAACTTTATGCTTACAAACAAAAGACGAAGTGAGATTAAGTAGGTATGTAGTTTACATTGTATTTATATTTTTACTTGCATAGGTACATTAAATTATTGTGGAATTACATATTATAAACGTTACACTATATCGAATTTGCTCTAAATCATACACATATCCAATGCAAGCTCCTAAATTGAGCTTTGGGATTTTATTTATTGTTTGTTGTTATTAGTTAGTTTAGGGCATGCTACCTTGGGCAAGGGGCATATAAGCTGTGGCAAGCTTTTGATTACTCAGCAGATGTATCTTTAATTGTGATTTAAAACTTTGACTCAATGCTTCTCAGGGGTGGAGGGAGGTTATTCCAGCACTTTGATGCAGCGTACTTGAAACTACCCCTAAAGGCTGCAGTCTTGTGCTGAGGACATACGATAATGCCCTTTCTAACACTGCGTAGATGTTGACTATGGGTGGCAGTTGACCATTCGATTCTACTACTAAGGTACTTGGGGGCACCAGGACCAAACACTTTATGTTATGCAATATACGTGAGTTCTATACTTATATCTTGGGCCAAGGACAAGAGATTTTTTTAATCACTTGTCCTGCGCCTTGATTATGTTACTTTTCACGTATACATCTGTGTGCAAAAACGAAATATGCGCTGGACGATGTCGTAAAATTTTGTGGTTCAATATCACTGTCACGTTTTAGCTATTCACTGTAATGCGGTATCCACTATGTGTGATACACATTACTCCTCATACCTCTACGGGCTAAGTAAACATTCCGCTTTCGCACACAGATGTACACGGAGAATGTTACATAGTCAAGACGCTGAGAAACCAAACTAGAACTAGAAGCGCTCGTGGCCTAGGCGAACCGAGTGATTGGAACCAATCACTTGGTTAAGCAACAACAGGCGCAGTCAGGTGCGGGATGGGTGAGCGTCCCGTGACAACCGCTAGTGCCATTTTTTCAAGCGCTTCCGTGCTTCGCAAGGCACGTTAAGCAGTTGGTGCCAGCTGTCATATAACGGCAGTCGTTAAGCCATGT
Organism: Yponomeuta sedellus; assembly: GCA_934045075.1. Classification (NCBI taxonomy): domain Eukaryota; kingdom Metazoa; phylum Arthropoda; class Insecta; order Lepidoptera; family Yponomeutidae; genus Yponomeuta; species Yponomeuta sedellus. The sequence goes on along the minus strand of OW203739.1, from coordinate 6,381,632 downwards.
CGGAGGTCTTATGGGCGGCTTGATAACTTCTGACAGTAGGGCCCGCCACTGTCTTACAATCCTCCACCATCCCGGACTTGGCCCCCGTGGTGGAGTATGGCCTACCTTCCTGCGATGCAGTAAGAGACCCGTGCCCTAGCAGTGGGGACATACAGTCTATTTGTTCTTACTTGTCCAATTTAGTAAACAAGATTCTACCCTTAAACTGTGACTTTTTAGCCGAAAACTGCCATATTTCTGTCTTTTAGATAACACGTTGCCAATTTTATAAACTCATTTCATGATAGTTAATGAATTTGCGAGAAAATGTCTCGTTTAGGCATCTAATCTCAATTTCAAGGTTAGAATCTTCTTTACTAAATTGGACAAGTAAGAATAAATAGACTGTACAAGGGTTGATAACGTAACGCACACAGTGGTACACGTGGAATGTTACATAGTCAAGACGCTGAGAAACCAAACTAGAACTACGCTTCATTGAGATCCCGATGTTTTAATTTTCTTGCTAATTTTTCCATCGACAGCTTCAACATTTTGGCAAGGTTCCTGAGGAAGAAATAGTTAGTATGCAACAGGTACCAGCTAGGTGTATTATTATTATTCTACTTTATTGTACACGAAACATTAAAAAGGACATTACATAAGAAATAACATGTACAAAGGCGAGCTTCTCTCTGTAAGAGATAAGTGTATTTCCGTTCAAAGTTCCAAAAAAATGGTGCGTCTTTGAACTGTGTCACGTAAGAGGTTATTATAATTTCCACTGAATGTTCCTTTCTTTCTTAAAGCCTCTCTTCTTTTAGATCAACATTTTCATTTATTTACGAGTTCTGACTACTCCGGCAAGAATCCGTCGAGATTAGAGAAAGACTACTAACTTCGACGTTCATTATATTAACATTTCGTTTTTACAATGAATAAAACTAATTGCCTGGAATTGATTAAAAAGTGTCATCTGGTGTCGGCCTAGAGAATAGCACCAACCCAATTCTTCCCGGGGGTGTCTTAAAAGGCGACTAAGGGACTCAAACTGGGGGGTGGGCAGCAGCGCCCTTTGCAGTAAAATTCCACCGAACTGCGATCCCCAACCCGCATGCCCAGCGTGGAGATTATGGGCATTACCCTCTATGATAGCACAACGTGGCGCTCTTTAGGGGAGGGCTATGTCCAGCAGTGGACTAGTATAGCCTGACGATGACGATGATTAAAAAGAAAATATTAAGAATGAAAAGAAAGTTATTTAAAATAAAAACGAATGTTTTGGCACCTAACTGTAAAGTAGGTACTCGGGGCTGCAAGTGATGCAAATTACTTCAGCCAGATGTCGCTGCCTGTACGTAATACAGAGAATATTGTAAAGAGGTTCGAAATTTCACTGATGCCGGTGAGTCGCCCATAGCTCAGTTGGAAAGAGGCTGGCACGGATAGCCAGAGGTCGCGGGTTCGAATCCCGGCATGGGTGAAATTTTTAGCCTCTAAGTAGGTTTGTAAATTATCCTTAGCACGGGTTAGTGCATTAAAAAATATATTATGATAAATGATTTGTTAAATGTATAGAAAAATAGTAACAATTGTAATGAAATGAAAAGGTTTTAATTAAAACTGTTTTATACGGATTTATGCTCGTTTATTACATTTTTACAATTTTCCAACGTTTCGGCACTTTTTCAGGTGCCGTGGTCCCGGATGACTGAGGTGACAGGTGTCTTTTTTCAGAAAAGGTTTTATTTAAAGTTTCGCAGAAACTGCAGCTTGATGAACGTTACAAGTCTAACTAGGTTTCCATTTCAAAATCTAGATTAGGTTGGAGAAACAACGGACAAAAAAACTCCAAACTTATTATGTATTAATTGTATTGTAGATATGATAAGATAAGAATATTTTTTATTTTATACCGGAAAATTGATACAGAAACAGCAGATACAGAAGATAAGATACAATTGGCGGCCTTAAAGCTAATAGCAATTTCTATTAGCAATAAGATAATAGAAATAATTTGTAGATGTCTTGTTTTTGGCTCCTCTATCTCTATTAGATTAGAGCTCAGAGAGCTGTTGCACACCAAACCTTAAACACGAGTATGAAAGTCAGTTTAATATTACCAAGGTCTTACCTAAAAGCGCGATAAACATAATAAAAATCGCATACGGCTGTAAAAGTAACCGTAAGAGGTTGCATGAGCAAACACTGCCACTTAAAACTTAATATTCTGACTGTTAGTGGCTGTCTTAATAACATTCTTTCATAATTACTCCGAGCTGTAATTACAGAACAAATTCAACAAAGGTACAACTCAGTTGTAAGAGCGATCCTTACCGTTGTGATATCCTGTAGCTACCAGTTACATTTTAATTGCGAAAAATAATCGATATTTTTTATCATTTTTATCGTTTATCACATATATGTTACGTGACTTCGCACGTAACATATATGTGATAAACGCTCGTGGTCTAGTCAAACAGAGTGATTGCAATCAATCACTACAAGCACGTTCAGGTGCATGATGAGTGAACGTCCCAAGGCTACTGCTAGTGTCATTTTTCCCAGCGCTTCCATGTTTCCCAAGGTACATTAAGCCGTTGGTGCCGGTTGTCATGTAATGGTAGTTGTTAAGCCATGTCAGAGGCCTTATGGGCGGCTTGATAACTTCTTACAGTAAGGCCCGCCACTGTCTTAAAACTCTCCACCAATCCAGACTTGGCCCCCGTGGTGGAGTGTGGAATAACCTTCCTGCGATGCATGAAGTTACCCGTGCCCCAGCAGTGGGGACATACAAGGGTTGACATAGAATACTATTTGTTGCACACCATACATTTTGAGAGTACATGAAAAACTTAAATATCTAAGTTACATACACAATTGGCGGTCATATCGCTAAGATCTATCTCTTGCACACTACCTTGGGATGGATAGGACTGAAAGATGAAGAAAGTACTCGTACGTATGCACAAAGTAAATAAGGATATAGTTAAATGAACAAAATTACTTCATCATCGTCAGGCTATACTAGTCCACTGCTGGACATAACCATTCCCTAAAGAGCGCCACGTTGAGCTATCATAGGGAGGATGCCCATAATCCCCACGCTTGGCATGCGGGTTGGTGATCACAGTTTAGTGGAATTGTACTGCAGGGGGCGCTGCTGCCCACCCCCGGTTTGTGTCCCTTAGTCGCCTTTTACGACACCCGCGGGAAGAATTTGTGTTGGTGCTATTCTCTAGGCCGACACCACACAGCACCAAAATGACTTACATTAGTATAAATACTTAAACTTACTTTGCTTAATTGACTTAGCCTTCTGTAATAATGGCTTCGGTGAGGACACAATCTCCGCAATAAATAACGTTCGTTACTATCTGCTTTACGCCTTAAGTAAATAGCTTACTTATCATGCTAATATTGTGCAAAGCCTTAATTACTTATTGCTAAGTTAAATGAAGACAGATCGATATTCGAAGACGCATCATAACAGTGTTAATTAAAGAAGGGAAGGGAAGCTACTGGCTTCTCGCTTTACAAGGTTGTCTGGAAGAGTTTTTCTGTGATAACGCCGTCGTCTGTACTCATAAGTTAAGATAATGTGTTATTTACTTTTTCATGTAACCTTTATCATGTAGCGTTTATCATATATATATATGATAAACGCTCGTGGGCTAGTGGAACCGAGTGATTGGAATCAATCAATTGGGTTAAGCAACAACAGGCGCGGTCAGGTACTGGATGGGCGACTATCTCGTGACTACCGCTAGGGCATTTTTTCCGAGCGCTTCCGTGCTTCGCAAGGCATGTTAAGCCGTTGGTGCCAGCTGCCATGTAATGGCAGTCGTTAGCTATCTCAGAGGCTGGGCAGCTTGATAACTTCTGACAGTAAGGCTCGCCACTTGTGGAGTATAGCCTAACCTTCCTGCGTTGCAGGAAGAGACTCGTGCCCCACCAGTGGGGACGTACAAAGGGTTGATATTATTATCATCAAAGTTCAATAAGCAATTACGTGGACACATTTTTGGAACGTTATGGGATCTGTCAATCAATCTTTCGCTATGAAGATTAATCATTTAAGTGGACATTACATTTTTTTTTATTTATGTGGTACATCCCTTTACCGATTATATTCAACTTGCAATGCACTCCATTCTAAGGTTGTCTCGAAGTGATTGCACTAAGCGATAAGACCGCCAATCGTATTCATTACATAGATATAAGAAATCACTTGTAATTCCTTTTGGAATATACCTCGGGCTCTAGAGTAGGCTTCGGTTTTCGCCAATTTTCGCGGGTCGATCGAGTTCTGCTTTCGAAATTAAGTGTCATATTAGTTCCGATATTTCTATTACACGAATATATCCGATTCTATCCGATAGTAGCCGAGGTATCTTCTAAATGCTAACAGACTATCGCCCAGTTTCTCGTACACTGACAATCTGTTAATCTACTGCTAACAGCTGTCAAATGTTTTTTTTGCATTCATTTTGGCCAACTGACAGCTGTTAACAATAGATTAACGGCTTGTTATTGTACCAGAAACCGGGGGTTAATTTGTTTAGGTAGGAGTTAGGGTGACAAGGGAAGTAAAACTAACTGGCCATTTCCTGCAGGGTTGCCAGACCACAATCTAGCGATCTACAGTCATAAAATTACTAAAAAATGCAAGTCGTAAGTTCGCAACTCCGTCTTGAATAGTGTTGCCATAGCTTAGGATAAGTCGGAAATTTCCGGCTTTTTGATTCTCGCCGTGAGTCGTGCACTTCCTCAGTTATCCTTTATAAATCAAGGAACTACAGTTCATACTTTACTCTAACCATTGGATTTACGTTGCGTATCTGAGTCTTCTTGTTGTTGATCTGTGGGCGGGGCTTCCTGACTTTCCACTGTAATGGGCATAGACATAGACATCTTTATTCATAATTATTAGTTACGCTTCAATTAATTCACAATTTGGTTTTAATTATTACCATTCAAAATAACACAATAATTATCATTAACATTTATCAAGCCGTACGACTTTAATCATTTCGAGATGGCAACCCCAGTGTTGCAGCAGTAGTTAGTCTTTTATGTAAAGAGCGCTATATCTTTACGATCGACTTACGAAAGCGCGGCGCATGCGCAGTGGGAAGCAGAGCGAGAAGCCGTTAGCCACCATCACGCCAGGGCGCGGAGGAGTAGGCAGAGACGTGAGCCGACTGAAAATTTGTGTGAGAATATCGTAAAAAAGATTTCTGGTAGCGGCTGGATAAGGATATCCGAGGACAAAACGTAGTTCACGCGCCTTATCACCGGACCTGTCCGCGGGCGTAAGAGTGAGTGTTGTGCGTCGGTCAGCTACGAAAAACTAATATAATCGGGAAATAAGATAATACGTTTTACCTAATACATAATTGCGATTGGACCCGTTTAATATATAAATGTGTATGAGTATCGCGAATTATCAAAAAATACTAAAACATAATTGCTTTCTTGGGGTTCCCTACTTCATTCCGAAAATTCTTTGTTCGAAATACGGTTCCCCACGAATGATACTTCGAACGATTGATTATTCGACGCCTTATTCAATCAAATGTTTCATAGGTACACCGAGTGCTTGTTGGTTCGATGCCTCGTCACATCGAAAACTTTACTCCGATGTTTTTTAATGCGGCGGTTAATTTTATCGAATAATCATCGTTAATGCACAGATTGCTGTTAGTTTGGTGCATTGCTACATCATTATCATCTATTGCTGAATTATTGTGAAAGTATCTACATAGAAGTATGCTTTAAATCTGCTAGCAGCGGCACAATAATTGACTTTACTAGACACTTCAGGCCATCAGAGACCACGTCAACTGTATCGCTGCCGAAACGTCGGGAAATGAGGTAATTACCTGTGTTTTACCTATAAATAATCGCGACTGAACCCGTTTAATATATAACTATGTATGAGTATCGCGAATCATTATGATATGCTAAAACGTAGTTGCTTTCTTGGGGGAAGTCTATGTCCAGCAGTGGATGAATAAGCACTGATTGTTTGATTTATAGTCAATATAGAAGAAGAAACCATTTATTGCATCAACAGAAACACACACATTTGTTTACCACTTTACAACATGAAATCTTATAACAAAATACAAGTATGGACATAAAAAAATACAACAAGAATATAAAAAACTTATTTATTTCTTATCAATGGAAAACCAACAGCTGATAAACAACATATGAAACTTACAAACTAGATAGTGAGCCATTAACAGGTTTTCACCTATAGCAACAGACTGCTAGATTTCTGCAAGGAAACAATAATAGCAACACAATAGCACAGATTAGATAATAGTTACACAATAGGTAGGACGACCTCTGTGGCGTAGCGGTAGCGCATCTACCTACCATGCAAGAGGTCCCGGGTTCGAATCCCGGCTGGGAACATAAAAAAAACCCCAGGTCTTGGATGTTTACATGTTTGTGATGTCATTGTTTCTGGTTCTCACGACACAGGTTACCCTAGTGTGGGGCCAGAAGCAATGTATGTGCTTGTATGTAAATGTTATGTTATATTATATGTTATATATAATATATAAAGCATGCACCGCAATATGTAATAACTTAACTCACATAAGCCGCGGCGCGCCCCTGTCGCAGCAAAAGGCAGCAAGTATCATATCAACCGAGGTACCATATCAACCCAAGCATCATACCAACCGAGATATCAACCCTTTGATGTCCCCACTGCTGGGGCACGGGTCTCTAACCTAACCGTCCTGCTATGCTCCTGCATCACAGCCGGCACCAACGGCTTAGCGTAGTCACTCATCGGACGGTCACTCATCTTGCACCTGACCCCGCCTGTTGTTGCTTAATTCAAGTGATTGATTCCAATCGTTGGGTGAGTACCACTATGCCGGCAGGAGCATAGCAGGACGTTTAGGCTTTATTGTTAAAAAATGTCGGGAAAGACCATAAATATAAAGTAAACATAATGCGTCATTTATCTGTACTGTACGTAGAATCAGAAAAAAAGAGTTATTTCGACGTATAAAAAATCCCTTCTGATTGTTGAATGTCAAGGTACAATGTTAGCCGAGGTACGGCGAAAAAAAACTCCACTCTGACCATATTTAATTTAAAAACCTATTTAGAGGCTAAAAATTTCACCCATGCCGGGATTCGAACCCGCAACCTCTGGCTATTCGTGCCAGTGCTCTACCAATTGAGCCAATGGGCGACTCACCGGCATCAGTGAATTTTCGAACCTCTTTACACTATTCTCTGTATTACGTACAGGCAGCGACATCTGGCTTAAGCAAATTGCATCACTTACAGCCCAGACTACCTACTTTGCAGTTAGGTTTTACATCGGAACGATATCACTGTACCCACATGATTATACTATTTTTTTTGCACGGGTTAGTGCATTAAAAATAAAAAAATAGTATAATCATATTTAATTTTTTTATCATAACATAGTACTTCTTGTCCAACTTATGTACAGATACAAGTACCTAGTAATACAGTCGACTGTAGGATCCAGTTTCATAAAACTTCAATTCGTATTTTATTGTGATATATCGGATTATCATATAACATATTTTAATCTTTCGCGACTTGAACTCTTAGTTAAAATATTTTCGGGGCTTAATCGCGTAGTAATTTATTGCTATTTTACCTCGACGTTTCGACGACGTTACATATTCTTATCATATTCTTTTTAATGCGTGCTAACTCTTTTTAATCTGTATAATTCTTTTTAACCCGTGCTAAGCACAATTTTTAAAAACCTATTTTTAGCCTCTAAATAGGTTTTTAAACATCGATTATCGATTAATATTATTGTACATTGCGTAGCAGAGGTATTCTGTGGGTTAATAGACTTTGCAATGTACATCAAATTGTCATCAATATGAACCCTTGTATGTCCCCACTGCTGGGGCACGGGTCTCTTAATGCATCGCAGGATGGTTAGGTCATACTCCACCACTGGTGCCAAGTTCGGATTGGTGGAGAACTGTAAAACAGTGGCGGGCCTTACTGTCAGAAGTTAATATCAAGCCGCACATAAGGCCTCTGACATGGCTTAACGACTGCCATTGCATGACAGCCGGCATCAACGGCTTAGCGTGCCTTGCGAAGCACGGAAGCGCTCGGAGAAAATGCCACTAGCGGTAGTCAGGTGCAAGATGAGTGACCGTCCCGTGACTACGCTAAGCCGTTGGTGCCGGTTGTCATGTAACAGTCGTTAAGCCATGACAGAGGCCTTATGGGCAACTTGATAAATTCTGAGTAAGGCCCGCCATCGTCTTACAATCCTCCACCAACCCGTACTTGGCCTCCGGGGTAAAGTATGGCCTACGATGCAGGAAGAGACCCGAGCCCAAGCAGTGGGGACATCCAAGGGTTGATATCGAAAGGTTGACGTACTGTTGACTGCTCATCATGTACCTCCATTATAAAGAACAGTTAGATGGGCTAAACCAAAACAATAGTCTAGCGTACTTCGGTTTAACTAAACTGGGTAATCAAAGAAAGCAGTAAGTGAAATTGAGTAGAAAATTGTAACTGCCGTGTGTCACAAAATATTCGATAGAGACAGAACGACGACTTCATCCGTCCATTTTTCTGAACAGAGTGCTTAGTGCGAGTTTTTTAACTACTCGATCGCGTTAACGTAAACTCATATTTCTATGGCATCGAGGAAGCGCCACCTAGCGACAAGTATGGAAATTAAAATTGCTGAGTGCGAGTTGTAATGGTTCCCAACCAGCAAAACGTGGTTCTATAAAAGACCATAGAACGTTTCCTAAAAACCAATGGGTGGTGAAATAAAGGACCTAAGAAGGTGCACCTACAAAGAAAGTGGCGCAATTATATCTCCATTCGGTTTTAAAGTGGAACTATACCGGCGTCAAGGACCACAATTTTGGCCTATACGGTTGATGTAACAGTAACGAAATCTCCATTTGGTGATATACAAACCACCATAACGCTTCTAAAGTACCTTTTGGAACTGTAGAAGAGTTTAACATTCCAATACTACACTATTAATTTATCATTCACTCGTTTTTCATTCGTTCACGCGTAATTCACACAGCTGATGTGTTTTTTTAGAAAATAAATAATAAAAGAAGAGTGCCTGGTAAGTAAGATTTTTTTTCGTAATTGAATTATTCGTCTCTTATGTGTGTAATGATGTGTGGGAACGTAATTTTACTGAGAAAGCATAGGTGAGATTACGTGAATATTTTAATGCCCTCTTCCAATTATTGAGATTTAATTAAAACAATTATGAATTTAAAGTCATAAACATACTTTTAGTGTTCTGAAGTCCACTACAACACTCGTCATTACACACCGCAGCCACCATTAAATGAAATTAGGGTTCCGTTTGTGCTTGTTCTAGTGCCATATATATTGTATAAATGAGATAATAATGTTTTTTATACAATTTAAAAAAATACGCCTTTGTTACAATAAAGTGTTTAGAGCAGCTCTATTAGGGCGTTATGTATTTTCCGTTATTAATTACTGGGATACTTACTTTGTCAAAATTATGTTTTTTTTTCTTTTTCAGTGCATTGCTAAGCAAAATGGTTGTCATTGTAGATATTGACAAATTTCTTCCTCGTGACGATTTTAAGCTACCTACTTGTAGAAGCGGAATGGCCGTGGGAAATTACCCATTTTATGTTAACTACAAACTGTATTAACAGTTTATGAGAGTTATGATAACAAACAACTTTTAATCTTTATAAAATGCAAATCTCAAATAAAATTACTCTATGGTAACATGTCGATTAAACAATTTATTTTGTATGAAAAGTATTTATTTTTCGATTTCCATGTAGTTCCATAGTAAAAATTGTATGTTATCATGAATACAATCATTTGTTTCAGATTACAAGTTTCCTAGAATTCCTCTTTAAGTAGGGAACACCCTGTATTACCTAATATTAGATTCTTTGTAGAAAGACTTGACACTATTATAATTTTTTAATTAAAATAAATCAATTCAGCATAATGTACTGTTTCTTCATGTCTTCTGTCCTCTTTAATGTAATATTAAAATCAGAAAAAAAATAGTTACCTCTACTCCCCTTAGAAAATCTTTATAATTTATATTTTTTCATTTTAATGTGCTCGCTGATTGTTATTGAAATAAGTTGAAATAAAGAATAGAGTGATTTTTTTACAATAATTTTAATTAAGAAAACGTTTCATTATTCCCAGATCTAATAAATGTAGCGCATCTCCCACTACAACTACAATGTTCTAGCAGTGGAGAGTCGGTTTTATGGTGCTGCCCATATTTCTTCGCGCGAAAATCTTCATTGGTCCTTTTTGTACTGTACATTTTAAACAGCCATGTTTCCCGTTGTACACACCTGCAAAATAATCTGTTTTATGTTGGTGCTTATTTTCTCAAAAGCTAGAGAAAATAAGTCTAGTATACATGTGTTCAGCCATAGATAACGCCAAAACAAACCAAAACGCAACAAGTTATATCGCCGTATAAAATAAGTAAGTACTAAATTCAGTTAAACAGTTTTCTATTCAAAATATCAGAATTTACTATTATAGTATTTTGACATAATATATTAATTAACTAGGTTTTATTGTGATAGAATAAAATGTAATTTGTTACACAAGAAAACGTAGTAAACTTTAACTAACCTTTGATCATACGATAGCACGAGCTGGAGAATCACATATAAAGGGCCGTATTTTGATGCCTATTTTTTCTCCTTTTCATTGCTATTTATTGAAAGGCCATTTGCAAGTAGACCATCTACAAACATTCTTAGGTAAACATCTAAATCCGATGGTTTGTCAGTGCCTGAATAAATTCCAATCACAATGGGTCGCAGACTCGCAGCTTTGGTATTTCAAGAACGTTGCATAAAATTGGCCATAACTGCAATTTTGAACTGCCTGCAATTTTGAATTGAACCACCCAATTTTTTAAACCATCTCGCAGTTGCCGATTTTTGTCATCTGTTGACGAATCACTCGAATCGAATTGTTCTCTAGTTTTTCGTAACCAAAAAATGTATTTGGTACGGAACCACTTTGTATAACTTGGTCTCGAACTTGGGTTTGACTAGTAGCGATTTGAATATTGGACGAAGTCACTGTTTTCTTGTATTGTCTCTTCACTTGACGTCTATATGTACCACTGCGGTTAAATCTTTTCCAGGCTTCAAAATCCATTTTTTATTAATTATTAAAAACAAAGGTGTTTCATTAGTTACCGTAAATAAAATGGCGATTAAGTCTAAAAGAGTTATAGAAATGCCTTTACAAAACTGAATTATCGTTTTAAAGTAATTAGGGTACATTTATATACCGTATTTATGTTTTAAAACATAAAGAACTCCTTTTATAACACTGTGGTGTAAAAAAAGGACTATAATAGTAACAAAAAAAACAATGCTGTTCTAAGAAAGTGTCTTTGTGACAATTTTAAAACTACATAAAGGATTTAAAAACCTAGAACAATTTAAGCTACATAAAGGGTAATTTGAATATCGTCTGTATCACGAAATAGCTCTGTTGTAGAGTTTTTGTGCTTAATAAAGTGCCTTGTGTTGTAACAGTGTTCTAGAAAACCACAATATCACAATATTACCCTGTTGTAGAGTTTTCATCTTTACTATAACGAAAGACCTATTAAAGTATTTTAAGACCTTTTATAGCGAAAAACAGCCACATTATTGTGACAGTCAACACTGGTATAGAGCTCTATCGTTGTATACTGGTCACATTGGAGGTCGCTATATTATTTGCCTATAAAAACTACATAAAGTGGCGATGTAAGCATTTACATCACTTGATAATAGGTCGTTTTTGCTGTATAAACTTAAAGAGCTGAACTGTATTGTCAAACGCTATTATACAACCTTCGGTCACCGCTAAAACCTTAATACATCGCTTACTCAGCTTTTTTGAGGTATAAGGATTTGTTATAGGCCAAAATTGTTAGTTGGGTTTACATTGACAAGTGAACACGTTTAACAGCCAAAGCACGAATAAACGCGAGTGCGAGTTGTACTGCGACAGCGTTTTGCCAGTTCGAACGGTTAACTTACTCATACTCACTACTCAATGCTCGATTAACGCGGTAGTTATTCGATTGGATCTGTCAAACTCACACTAAGCACTCAGAATGTCATGAATACCAGTTTTGTCTGTATTTTTACGTGCTTTATATCAAGAGCTCTGGTATACAATAAAGAATATTCTATCCGCGGGTAAGTTTTCGTAAGAAATTTAAATCATATTTTTTAGACTGACATAAGATAAAAATTTATCTTGATCTTGTCAAGATTCAAAATGAATATGAATTTAATTTTAACTGCTCCTAGTCACGTGTTTACATTGGTGTGATTATGATTACAAATTTACTTTTAATTTACTTTGGCCTACGTAATGAGTTGATTTATGTTTTAAAGATTTTATTGATAACACACAGTTAATATTTACATTTCATAAGGCACCACTTAAACCTTAATAGGTTTTTGTGTAAAGCCTGAGCCGGTTTTAAACATTTTTTAATATTTTCTTTACTTATTTTTACCTTCTTATTTATATTATTACATGACTGAAGGATATTACTAATTAATTATTGCTATTGCATGGCATTATAATACTATTAATAATACTTTCAGTAATTTTAAGGGTTCCGTACCTCAAAAGGAAAAAACGGAACCCTTATAGGATCACTTTGTTGTCCGTCTGTCCGTCCGTCCGTCCGTCTGTCAAGACCCTTTTTCTCAGGAACGCGTGGAGGTATGAAGCTGAAATTTATATCAATTACTCAGGTCTACTGTCCCTTGAAGCTGTGAAAAAATCAAACTTCTAAGCCAACGCAATCAAAAGATACAGCCGTTTATGCCGCAAATTTTCGACACTTGCAAGGGAATCAAAACCTACAGGGTGCTTCCCGTAAACTCAGAATCTTGAAATTTGGTACGAAGCAACGTCTTATAGCATAGATAAAGGAAAAATTACGAAAACCATAAATTTTTAGTTACATCACATAATACATTTTTTTTAATAATTTTAAACTTACTACCCATTTCCTAATAAACGCGTAGAGGTATTAAATTGAAATTCATACCAAATACTCAGGTCTATAATACCTTTAAGCTGTAACATGTCGTAATGAACGAACTTTGTAAACCTTGCAGATTTGTACGGAACCCTCGGTGCGCGAGTCTGACTCGCACTTGGCCGGTTTTTTTTTTAACACATGTACCGTCCTACACCTAGCAGCACGTAGATAAGTGAAGGGACCACTCGGACGCTCTGTGTCTTTTCTAGACGTAGCACCTATAGCATCCAGGCAGATTAGTCCGCCTAGCCTACAGGAAGGATAATTTAAAAACCTATTTAGTTCTAAAAATTCCACCCATGCCCAGACTCGAACCTGCGACCTCTGGCTTACCGTGCTGGCGCTCTGCCAACTGAGCTAATGGGCGACTTACCGGCATCAGTGAAATTTCGAACCTCTTTACAATACACTCTGTACTACGTACAGGAAAGATAAGTCAATACGAGTAGAGTAAACCAAGCCGCGGGATTCCTCAGGATGTCGCGATGTTGTTTCCCTTCATTGCGTATCTATGCTAATCAGCTATGCAATGTTGATCGTATTGTCATAGTATGAAAGAATAGTTGTTCTACGAACCCACGACTTCCGGCGTGATAATCAGACGTGATAGAGCTACACCAACGAGGCAGTCCTATTAATAAAATCATCCTAATATTTATACACACCTCTCGCACGACTGGTACTTCTGTGACATTTTAACAAAAGTCGTAACTGGCTCTGCAAGTGGCACCTTAGTTTGACATTACTGCTTACTGAACTATGACAAGAGTACCGACTTGCTACGCGCTCGCTTGCTATTGGAGACTCCTATAATATTAATAGGTACGGTCCGGACAGCGGATTCGGTACGCGCTATACCATATCCGTTCGTCTGGAAAATCAATCACGCAAAACCGGCTGAAGGGACTTGGATGAAACTTGGCATATAGATAGACAAAGATCTGAATCGAAGATACTTGATAATGCGTTCGGTAATGCGTACCCGTAGGATAATATTTCATTGTCATCGTTACCTTTTTTCACGTCAAACTCTATGATATTTATTTATTCCGTTGCCATGGTAACAAGAATCGTATAAACGAATTCTGTGCCGGTACAAAATTCTCCGGGACAGCTAGTTATCTAATACGTAAGTACTAGATTGTGTTATGAATGAATAAATGTACGTTAAACCTAGGAGCTAACTGAGCTGAGCTTGGCTTTGTTTTCTAAGTTATGTACTTTCGTGAAGTTATACTCGTAGTAGCAATACCACTCGCTAACGGTGAAGGAAAACATCGTGAGGAAACCCTCTCTGGTATGAGGTTTTTCAAATACATCAGCGCTTCAAATTGCCAATCAACGGCGGGCACGCATGGAAATTAAGCCCATACTCTCTCTCTGGGACATGGTCTTAGATGGTGTTAGCTTGTCCAGCACCCATACCATCCTGACAGCTTAGTCGGCCTAGCCCACAGAAAATCGTGCGTAGCCAACCAAGCCGCGGGTTTCCTCACGATGTTTTTCTTAGCCCTCTCGCTGAGAGAAGGCCTGTGCCCTGCAGTGGGAAGTTTATAGGCTACAAAAGAAGCAGAAAGAAAAAAATATTTCTAACAATACTGTAATCGTTGAGCAATCAGTGAATCATCCGAGAAACTAGTCGGATTTAAGAATCGTACTCAGAGGTACTCTCAAGAACATCGCAATATACACCTACATAGCTCTTACGATTTGATTTGATCGATAATAGCACTTAAGCGCTATTATCGATCAAATCGATGCACTTTACTGTGTAGCTGTCAGTAAATGTACTTACGGATGTTGAGTTGAGCAATTCCAATAAATATCAAGGATATAACATCGTCTTACGTCTCGTATTGTATTTGGACTTGTTCCTGACAGGTTTTGAGCTTAGTTTGATTGGCTAATCATGTTACGGCGGATCCACACTATCTGAATGAACAATCCTGATCTTTGCGTGGTGTTTTGAAAATGAAAAATCGATAAATTTGGTGCTGAAACAAAGTGTTTGTCTGTTGCAAGCCAGTTTGTGTGTTTAAGTTTATGGATAATAATAGAGAAGGAGAATAACACTCATTCTATGTACGTTACGCGTGAGACGCGACGTGGGAAAACCGGAAAATCGGTTTTCACACTTGTTCTACGTGCATACGTGCGTGATATGTATTTCAGCATTTGATGACTCGTTTTCTATACAACCTTAAATATGAAGTTTTATTCTGAGTATCAATTTGAGAACAATTTTTTGGTTTTATTAAGTTACTCCATTTGAGATAAAAACGCGCGTGCAAAAATTTATTTGCGCATGCAAAGAAAATGAAAAAATAAATAAAAGAGAAGAGTATATCATCACGATACTAAATGCATTTTATGTAATCGTCGTCGTCGTCGTCAGGCTATACTAGTCCACTGCTGGACATAGCCCCCCCCTAAAGAGCGCCACGTTGTGCTATCATAAGGGGTAACGCCCATAATCCCCAAGCTGTAATATGTAATAAATTATATCATATCGCCAAAGCACAGTCCAGTGTCCGACTCCATATTCACGACTTTAATTTACCCATGTTGCGTTACAAAAACCCACCTCCCATATCCCGGAGGGGTAGACAAAGACCAGGGTTTGCACTTGCCAACCTGAAAAGAATTGAATCAAAGAAGAACATAAATAAGAAGGATAAATGTAGAATTTTTAAAAACCTATTATCTGGCTAAAAATTTCACCCATGCCTTGATTCAAACCCGCGACCTCTGGCTATCCGTGCCAGCGCTCTTTCCAACTGAGCTATTGGGCGACTCACCGGCATTAGTGACATTTCGAACCTCTTTACAATATTCTCTGTATTACGTACAGATAGATGTAAAATTGTCACTCGCAAAGATTGATACAAACTATTACATCGAAACCTGCATAGGTAGTACGATGACGCGCGTCACGCGTTTTGTGGCGATGAATTGTCAAAATTTGACAGTTAATGTATTGGAAAGTCGCGACTTTTGACGTTAAAAGGCGTGACTCGCGTCGTCGTACTCGTGAGCGACTCCATATTTAAATCTGGCCAAGTCTTCGCAGACGCGTCTGCTAGGATAGTAGAGAGTAGGGACGCCCCTGAGGGCACTGTTTAGACACAGCATTTCCATTCCCTCGTGTTACCTCCGAGAGTGTAGACGCGAGTAAAGATTTAAGAATTAGCAAAAAATTTTATGTTGAAATAGGTCTATTCACAGGTATTCATGTTAGGCTAGACATGGTTTTACACAAATATCCTGCCAGTCATACTTTTGGGGGTCGTCTATTCATCTAGCTGCCTCAGCATGGTATTTACTTCGAGCGATATAAGTTGCGCAATATTTTGCATGTTTAAGGGCTGATTTTCAATCCTCGGATTAAACTTATAACACAACTATCTGTGCCCGCGGTGTTACCCGCGGTTTATGGATTTTCCAATGAGAATATATTTAGATATTTTCCCGCAGTAAAACGTAGCCTATGTGTTAATCCAGGGTGTCAGCTAACTCCAAAGCAAATTTTATTAAAATAAAGTAACAAACATACACACTCACAAGCTTTCGGCTTTATAGTGTTAGTGTGATGTGACGTAATGTGATGATGATGTCACCGTGAAATAACAAAAGAAAATTTTGAAATTGTTGTTTAATACGACATTCGGCGAATAAAATCCGAGTAGATAGATAGATAGATAGAGAACACTTTTTTGCATAACCAGAAAAATATACCGAGAATCCGAGGACAAAAAAATCAGCCATTTTATGAAAGTGGAATTTTTGAACTAAAACTTTCGTAAGCACAACACATCCGGACTAAAAGTCTACAAAGACTTTTAGTCCGGGTCTACTTACTACTTAGTTCATAAACCTTAAGCCCACATAATTCGCTCTATTCTGTGGGCTTAAGGTACCCTTTGAGTTCCGCGTTCATTTCAGTTCGCTTGTAAATAAAACTACAAAGATTAGAAAGCAGTTTTCGTAATAATTCCACTCACGTAGACTTTTAGTCCGGATCTACTTACGGGTACTACTACGTACGAAATGAACTCGGAACTCAAAGGTACCTTAAGCCCACAGAATAGAGCGAATTCTGTGGGCTTAAGGTTACGATCTAAAGGATACGATCGATTTGAAGACCAAAACTAAACGATTGATTAGCTATCGTAGCCAAATTGAAGAACAAAAACCCGGTTTTCAAACCTCCTCTAAGAAAATAGACTGCGATGATACAATATCAGAAACAATATCGTATCACTGCCCGACCGCTAACATCCTCTCTATTCATAAAGCGACGCGTGCTTTCCACGTAACTTGGGGTAATGTTCCGACCAACCAAAGTAGAGCCCTGAGGGTCCGTGCAAAAGCTGGTTGCTGTATGGAGTTTCGCGGCTAAAGGAGGGACGTGGGAGGTCACATTAAAGTGGTGCTCCTCATAGTAATATAAACCACCACAGTATGTCCGTTCCGGTGGTAGACATCTCCGCTTGGCGGACTTTGGACACCTTTGGAGACAAAGATTTGACCCTGTTTGTAAAACCAAAAATCAGTGGAAATTGCACCAGTGTTCAATAGTCTCTGTAAGTAAAGCGGCAAGTTGTAGAAACTATAAAAGTTTTGCTGAAAAGAATATACCTTAACATACGTGACTGCTCCTTTAGTTTTGCCTAGTTTGGATTCCCTCTAGACGCCTCGTATATCCATGTTCGTGTTGCTCTTGCCTGTTAATTATAGCACAGCGTTTCATACTTTGACTTTAGAACAACATAACATTTACACACAGGTACTCTTTTAAAACTTCCTCTCTTATTAAAACGCCTTTCTTTTAAAACTATTTCCTTCCTATCTCTCTCTCTTTCTCTCCTTGTCTCTCTCTCTTCTCTTTCTCTTTTATGTAATATTTCTTTAAACATAACATTTACATTACTTCTGGCCCCACACTAGGATAACCTGTGTCGTGGGACCCAGAAACAACGACATCACAAACATGTAAACATCCAAGACCTGGAGTTTTTTTTTGTCTCCAGCCGGGATTGCCGGGATTACACTCGTAGTTTTCTCAGCTAATGTGAATACAGATTAGGACCGCTTGGCTATATATTTCACTCGCTGGACGGACAATCTAGACGACCACTGACGGTGGTCAGTTTTGCCTAAATTGTGACATGTTTATGAGATAAGTTAAAATAGCAAAACAAAGAAGAGGCAGAGAAAATAGTCCCAAACACGGTCTTCTAGTTACAATCTAATTAAAAACAGTTTTTATGCAAAGTAGCACAGAAACTAACTAATTGAATGTTTATAAACTATAGAATAAATCACACCTCGTGTCCAGTTCAAAATATAAATAATTTAAAGAAAAAGCAACAAAAATGCTACAAAATATCAATTTTTTCTCCAAACTGATCTAGATTTTTTAACGACACCTAGTTTTACTTTTAACGTACAATAAGTCATATTTTCTGTGTTATTTTAGATAAAATACTTGATTTTGTTCGAAACACTGGAAGACAATTATGAACCTATTGAGAGGCTAAAAATTCCGCCCATGCCGGGACTCGAACCCGCGACCTCTGGCTAACCGTACCAGCGCTCTCCCAACTGAGCTAATGGGCAAGTGCCGGCATCAGCGAAATAACGAACCTCATTACAATATTCTCTGTATTATTTAGCCTCTAAATAGATTTTTAAAATTGTCCTCAACACGGGTTAGTGCAACAAAAAGAATATAGACAATTACGAATTCAGAAATTTATTTCAAAATAAATTGCAAGAATTGACATTCAGCGGTTGCATCTTGTTTGTTGAATGTCAATATTCTCGTACAACGTTATTTTTATTGCTGTCTTCGGCTCGACTAAAAAACATTAAAATGATACGAAATTGGACCAAGCCCTCTGTACCAGTAGGGCATTAGGCACCCGCCGCCCGTCAGTTTGACCCATGAGCTTGACCTAGGAGGCAACAATGCCGCACACAACTTTGTGTTCTACCTGTCTACCCACGTGGCTGTAGAGATTCAAACTTATATTACTTTATTGCGGACAAAACTATCCACATAACAACACACAACAACGTCTGCTGTGTGGTGTCGGCCTAGAGAATAGCACCAACCCAAATTCTTCCCCGCGGGTGTCGTAAAAGGCGACTAAGGGAGACAAACCGAGGGGTGGGTAGCAGCGCCCCCTGCAGTACAATTCCACCACTGCGATCCCCAACCCGCATGCCCAGCGTGGGGATTATGGGCATTACCCCCCAAAGATGCATAATCTTGCGCTATGGCGCTCATTAGGGGAGGGCTATGTCCAGCAGTAGACAAATATAGCCTGAAGAAGATTTTGTTAGCATAAGACATTTATATTTAAACTAAATACGTTAGTGAGATCACAAAGCAAAAATTCTAAGTAAAAAATCAAATTTCAGATTTGAACTTAAAATTTTACTTGTACTTTGGTTTAAACGTAAAGTAAAATTTGGTTTCTCATCATAAAAAACCACATACATGCGGGGTATTGTAAGCCTGAGGGCTTTACAAAATCACTCGGAAAAATACCACTGGTGCCACCGTAGTCACGGGACGGTCACTCATTCTGCACCTGACCACACGTCCTGTTGTTGCTTAATAGATTGATTGATTCCAATCACTCGGTGCGACTAGGCCACGAGCACTGCTGACAGTAAGGCGCGCCACTCTCTTACAATCCTCCACCAACCCGGACTTGGATGCCGTGGTGATATGACCTAACCTTCCTGCGATGCAGGAAGAGACCCGTGCCTCAGCAGTGAGGACATACAAGGGTTGATATAGACTATTCCTTCTACATCGTTTGCTTCCATCATCCGTGACTCAGCACTTTGCTTCAGATCGTCGGATCGGCAGTGGACGTTTTACGTTGCGTTTTGATTAGTGAATCACTGGTGGAACCATTGTTTGCGACTAGGTGTGGATGACCGAGGAGACAAAAATGTGAAGTGCCTTGGGAGGCGTATATCTAGCAGTGGACGAATATGAGTTGATTATATTTCTCGTCATCATAATGTCTACAAATCGCTCGAAGCCCCGGCTGCATGAGTGATCTTAAATAATCACAAAGGTTAAGCAACATAGGGCGTGTTGAGTGCTTGGATGGGTGAACGTCTATGGCTAACGCTAGCGGCATTTTTCTGAGCGGTTTCGTGCTTCGCAAGGCACGTTAAGTGGTTGGTACCGGCTGCCGTTGAAAGATGACAGTCGTTGAGCTAAGTCACAGGTTAAGGCGGCTTGAAAACTTCTGACAGTAAGAACAGCCACTAGTCTTGCAAGTCCTACACCAATCCGGACTCGGCTTGTGGTGGTGTATGGCCTATACCTTCCTCAGGGAAGAGACTCGTGCCGCTTGTTGGGGCCATAATGGAGGCGAAGACATGATTTCCAGTTTCCAGGCAATTTCCAGAAATTGAATCCGCGGTGGGGACACAATCCGCGGTGGGGACTCTTGGTAACTAAGCCCATCTCAGGGTAGATGTCTTCTCTCTCTGAGAGAAGACATCTACCCTGGGATGTTTATCGTTATCATCCCTTGTATGTCCCCACTGCTGGGGCACGGGTCTCTTCCTGCATCGCAGGAAGGTTAGGCCATACTCCACCACGGGGGCCAAGTCCTGGTTGGTGGAGGATTGTAAGACAGTGGCGGACCTTATTGTCAGAAGTTATCAAGCCACTCGTAAGGCCTCTGACATGGCTTAACGACTGCCTTTATATGACAGGGATGTTTATAGGCCACATAAAAAAACCTTACGCCTGTATCCTGAACGGTTAAGACACCAGGGTTGGTTCTTTTCAGCTTTCCTACTCTCGGAAGAGGTTTCTTCGATAGACATATCAGAAATAAACCCTGAGTAACAAAATAAACACTTCACAACTCCGCCTGCAGTGGGTGGCCATCTCGAAACTCAATTAAAAACCGCGGGACGCTTTGCGCTTTTTATTTTCACTTCGGCGGCGTTTCGAGTCGAGCCCTCACTTCGATAAATCATCGGCGGGTAAATAAATAACAACAATATTTATTTATAATGACAGAACTAGGACGTGTAGAGGCTTTTATTGTGTTTCTGGGCTTGTTACAGACCAGGCAGGGCATACAACCTCGACGAACCAAGTGATTGGAATCAATCACTGCCTGTACGTAATACAGAGAATATTGTAAAGAGGTCCGAAATTTCACTGATGCCGGTGAGTCGCCCATTGGCTCAGTTGGAAAGAGCGCTGGCACGGATAGCCAGAGGTCGCGGCCTCGAATCCCGGCATGGGTGGAATTGTAGCCTCTACATAGGTTTTTAAAATTGTCCTTAGCACGGGTTGGTGCATTAAAAAGAATCACTTGAGTTTAGCAGCAACTGGCGCAGGTGCAGGATGGTCACCCGGCCCGTGACTGTCGATGAAGGGATGGAAGGTTACGATATCAACCCTTGTATGTCCCCACTGCAGGGGCACGGGTCTCTTCCTGCATCGCAGAAAGGTTAGGGCATACTCCACCAAGGGGGCCAAGTCCGGGTTGGTGGAGGATTGTAAGACAGTGGCAGGCCTTACTGTCAGAATGGCTCGTGGCCTAGTCGAACCGAGTGATTGGCATCAATCACTTCAGTTAAGCAGCAACAGGCGCGGTCAGGTGCAGGATGGGTGACCGTCCTGTGACTATCGCTAGTGGAATTTTTCCTAGTGCTTAAGCCGTTGGTGCCGGCTGCCATGTAATGGAAGTCGTTAAGCCATGTCAGAAATAAGACTATTCTTTATTGTACACCAGAGCACATATTATAAAACATCTAACGATACAAATTACAATTGGCGACCTTCTTATTATTATTATTAATACGTTTATTGCACATAAGTAAAAAAAATACAATGGCAATGTGGCGGACTTAATGCTAAAATCAATTTCTGCCAGACAACCTTTTGACGGAAATTCGCTGATGGAAATGAGAGACGGGTAGTCAGTGCAAATAATATGAATATTCATATTGAGTCGGCCTCTGCATCTTTACTCACACTAGATGGGTGAAGTGACGCTGCACTGCAGTGACTTGGACTTTGTTTTAGATGGTGTAAGGCTTGCCTAGCACCTATACCATCGTGACAGCTTACTTAGCCTAGCCCACAGGAAAGACCAATCAATATCGAACCCAATCTTCTTTCCTGTTTTTCTTTACGTTGGCATGTAGCGTGGAGACTACAAATTTGCAATTATACGTAACTTTGTCATTGGCACATGCCCGCACGGGGATCGAACCTGGGTTTCTCCCGCTTGGTTACCACCACTTCAGAGGTGGCTTTACGAGTACAAAGTGTAGTATTAGAGGACCAGTCTGTGACGGTATCTCTAGTGCTAGAGGTAAAGAGGTGTCCAACCAACCAACAATCGGGCCCGCAATAACGCGCCACACGTGCCCGGGGCGTGGCGTACCGGCGTGCGCGCCGTTCCGGAGCGTGCGCAGGAGTTGACGAACCTCGCGGCGTCGGGGGTTAGGGAGCCAAGACGACTCGCTTGTGGGCTGGAAAATATTGTTTTGAGTTTTAGAAAGGCAGGTAGGTACACGTACCGAAACAAATAATTACTTTTTTTTTTTAATGCACTAACCAGTGCTAAGGACAATTTCAAAAACCTATTTAGAAGCTAA
This sequence comes from Yponomeuta sedellus, assembly GCA_934045075.1. NCBI lineage: Eukaryota > Metazoa > Arthropoda > Insecta > Lepidoptera > Yponomeutidae > Yponomeuta > Yponomeuta sedellus. The sequence goes on along the minus strand of OW203739.1, from coordinate 6,358,891 downwards.
AAATTCCACCCAGCCGGGATTCGACCCCGCGACCTCTGGCTGTCCGTGCGAGCGCTCTTCCAACTGAGCTAGTGGGCGACTCACTGGCATCAGTGAGGTCTAAATAGGTTTTTAAAATAAATTACTTGAGAGGAGTGACTGACAAAATTGGGAGTATTTTGAAACGCGCCTCAATCAGAACCATCTACCAGCCGCCAAGAAAGATACACCAATTCATGCGAAGTGTCAAGCACAGGATTCCCTTACAAGAGGCAGGAGTATACAAGCTTGACTGTGAATGTGGTTCCTCGTACATTGGTCAAACGAAGCGTACCATAGCTGAGCGGGTGAAGGAACATATCGCTGATGTGAAACATAAGCGCTCTGGTAGATCTGCAGTCAGCGAGCATACACTTAGCGGTACCAACCACTTTATACATTTCGATAAAGTTAAAGTTCTAGCCCGAGAAGACCGTTTCTTCCCTAGAATGATACGTGAGGCAATAGAGATCCGCCGGCATCCAAATTTTAATAGAGATCGTGGTTGGAACATACCGGTAGCATGGGAACCAGTGCTTAAGTGCATGAGACCCCCTTGCTAGAAGTGTGACTGTAGAATAAATAATAAAAAATCAATTTAATTTCAATTAATAATCGGTATCTTTAAGTTCATATAAAGTAATTAGTTTATAAATTTAATTTTAACTTCAATTACTAATAATCAATATTGTTGACTTTATATAAAAAATAATTGGTTTGTCTATTTTGGAACGTAACTTCATAATTAACTTTTGTAATTTTTGCCGAGGGTAGTAAACTAACCGTTAATGATTTCTAAAAGACACCTGTCACCTCAGTCATCCGGGACCACGGCACCTGAAAAAGTGCCGAAACGTTGGAAAATTGTAAAAATGTAATAAACGAGCATAAATCCGTATAAAAACAGTTTTAATTATAAATTACTTACTTCTAAGGAGTACGGTATCAACCCTTTGTATGTCTCCACTGCTGGGGAACGGGTATCTTTCTGCATCACAGAAAGGTTAAGCCATACTTAACCACGGGGGCCAAGTCCGGGTTGGTGGAGGATTGTAAGACAGTGGCAGGCCTTACTGTTAGAAGTTATCGAGTGGCCCATAAGGCCTCTGACATGACGTAACGACTGCAATTACATGACAGCCGGCACCGACGGCTAAGCATGCCTTGCAAAGTACGGAAGCGCTTGGAAAAATGTCACTAGTCACGGGATGGTCACCCAGCCTGGAATTGACCGCGCCTGTCGTTTTTGCCACAAATAAATAAAACTTTATTCAACAGTAACGACATTTGCTTATGATACGAATACATAATTTAGTTTATAGTTGTAAAATTGTCGGAGCCACAGCACTAATGCATTATTTATCATTTTGTTATATAAATTTATATGTCATAGGTATGCTATTATTCCACTTTATATACATAGTATATATTTTTTTAATTTAAATTACTTAACGGTTTGGCAGAGGTTTGGTACTACCGCTACCTTTTCCCGTCAGCTATTGGTTGGCTAGAATAAATTACTAAAATTATTAGTATTAAGCCCACCTATTCTACAATATTAAGAAGAAGATAAAGATTTTTTTTCTTTATGTAGCCTATAAACGTCCCACTGCAGGGCACAGGTCTTCTGGTATTTGAAAACCTCAGACACTCAGGTTTCCTCACGAGGTTTTCCTTATTCGTTGGCAACCGTTCCGTTACTTATTATTAGTAAATGAAAAAATTGGCCAATGGTAATGAAAATTAACATAACTTAGTAATTAACGTAAATAAAAGTAACCCTTCCACACTCCGCATCAACGTAGTTTAGCTGGAAGAAAATACTATCTAGTATTAAGCTCGCTCTTGTGCAAATTTGTTTTTTTAGTGCAATAAAGAATTTTATATAACAACAACAATAAAGTTAGATACAATAAGAATTTTTATTTATTCATGTAAAATAAAACAAACACTTAGACACTAGATTTTCATATACTAGATGCCACTCCTAGAAACTCTTAAGTTTTTTTTTGTAGCATCCATAACATGGCTCCCTGCAGCAATTCACAGGACTTCGACAAAAACTGGTCGAGATCATCCTGCCATCCCTAAGATTAATATCGGGGCAAACATTTCACAATACTTATTATAGACCTTGAGATCTCCATAGAAGGCCAAAAGAGGCAGAGGCGAGAGGGTTATTATTCTGCTTTTTTGAAAACTATGTCGCAAATACGTGCTCTGCATGTGGCAGAAGGAATAAGGCTAGGCGCATGCTGAGACGCAGACGACGCAGCACAGTGCAGCGCAGATTTTGTAAAGCATGGCACGTACGTACGTACGCTGCGGCGCAGGCACCTGCGACGCAGACATGTGTCTGCGTCGCAGGTGCGTCTCGTTGTAGTGCCGGCACAGATTTCTGCGCGACACGTGCACGTCGAGGCGTGTTTACTAATAATTTATTTGCAATGACAGAACTTTTAATTGAATTAGTTCGCTGTGAACCTTCTTTGTATGATACAAATCATTCAAGCTATTCTAAAAAGACATTGAAGGAGTTAGGTTATGGGTAAGAATTTCCAAGAAATGGAGCGACAGTGAAATAGATGCGGGGGGAGGCATATGTCTGCCTCAACTGCCCTGCCCTGTACTGAACTGTGCTGCGTGTTGCTGCGTCGCCTGCGTCTCAGCATGCGCCTAGCCTGATAAATGAAATACAATGTTGTGTTGAACAAAATACAATGTTGCGCAATAAAACTTGTAAATACGGCGATAGTTTGCAACGAATGACAGATAGGGCTTAAGTGAAGCGTAACTGTATCCCGCCCGCTATTACTTCACCTTGCGCGGGCGCATGTCGGGAAATTCGAGAGTTATGCAGCGACTAGCTGTGCCCCGCTGTTTGTCAATTTTTCCATGGGAATAAGATATTTTCCCGCAGTAAAACGTAGCCTATGTATTAGTTCAGGGTGTCAGCTAACTCCACACCAAACTTTATTAAAAGCGCTACAGCCGTTTAGACGTAAAGAAGTAGCAAACATACACACTCACTAACTTTCGCATTTATAACATTATTAGCATGAAGTGTGATATAAGCAATATATAAATAAGTATATAATATAGATAGATAGATAGTTAGATGGATTGATGGATAGAGAAAACTTTATTGTACATAGAAAGGGAAATTACACAGATATTTTTTAACCTAAGAGTACAGACGGCGGCCTTATCACTAAAAGTGATCTCTTACAGACAACCTCTGGATGGACTGAAGCAATATATTGAATATAATATAATATACGTGTATAGTGTGTTGTGATACCAATGACAACGTTTCCGTATTGAACTGACTTTAGTACTATTCAGTCCTATAATACTATGTATTTTAAATGGTGATTAGAATAGCGCCTTCAAATTTTGCTAAGGAGTTTGGCGTCACCCTGTAAAAACTACTATCGTGTGTGCTATACAATTTGTCAACTAAAGACTTCTTTTTACATTAAACAAGCAATAAATGACTGACTATCCCTCTAATAACATAAACCATTTATGGTATGAAATTAACCGTGAAGACTTTATTGTTATTGTCACGGAACCAGACGGAAAATGCTCTTTTAGAGCAGTTTAATCGTTAAACGACTTTCAATAGCCATCTATACTCTAAGTCACGCGAAAGTTCGAGAAATGTAAACTAACAAGAATGAAATATTTGCTGCTGCTGCGATGCAGGACGAGACTCGTGCCCCAGCAGTGGGGACATACAAGGGTCTATTATAGATGAGTTTTTACTGGACAAAACATACTATATTTTATGAAACACAAACAAGGCCAATAAATTTACATCAAGTACTTATTTCATGCAACAATGACATCAATGCAATCATCGGTAATTTGAAGGAAAACATTGTGACGAAACCTAAGTGCCTGAGGGTTCAAATACCTCAACGCTTGAACAGATTGCCAGGAACTGGGAACCAGAAACAATGACATCACAAACATGTATTCATCCAAGACCTAGGGTTTTATTTGTCCCCAGCCGGGGTTCGAACCCGGGACCTCTTACCGTGATAGGCAGTCGTGCTATAGCTGCGCCACAGAGGTTGTTGTCGAAATGATTTCCTCCGAATCATCCATGATTTCTTAAATTTCAGTAATGTTATACAATTGGCTTAGTAATAACGCTCTTTCAAGTCTGACAAGACCTCATAACGTGGATATTTGTCAAATATAACTTTATCCACTTCGATTGTCTGTTAAAAAATATGTTTGCGTCCCACGAACTAACGTTTGGTACAACATTTAAGGGTAGGTCGACACTGCAGCTGTTTAAAACAAAAGCTGCTTCAGCACTAAACTTCAACTATTTAACTAATAGGTAGGTAAGCAAATCGCAACATTGTCCGGAATTTCGGAGGCAAACACTTAAACGGTTAACGAACTATTAAGCAACGTCGGTGCGGTGCCCCTTAATTTTATAAGAGCTACTTTGTAAACACAATTAAGATACAAACTAAAAAGGACAGGACAGAAGTTCCTCGCAGTGTATAGTCACCAATGAGTGCAGCATTCTTTGGTTTATTGTGTGTATTTTTTTAAATTTGATTTTGTGATAATGTACCCTATAAAGGTCCCACAGTAGGGCACAGACCTTCGCTTAAGAGAGAGTATCTGCTGATTCCCCATGGCTGATCTCTGCCTACTCTTTCGGCATACAGGCGTGACTTTTTGTCATGTAATGCAGACGGATAGATAGAGATTGAGAACACTTAATGGTACATAAAAAAGAAAATTATACAGATGTTGTAATGTCGTCGTGAGGCTATACTAGTCCACTGCTGGGCATAGCCCTCCCCTAAAAAGCGCCACGTTGTGCTATCATAGGGGGTAATGCCCATAATCCCCACGCTGGGCATGCGGGTTGGGGCTCGCAGTTCGGAGGAATTGTACTGCAGGGGGCGCTGCTGCCCACCCCCCGGTTTCTGTCCCTTAGTCACCTTTTACGACACCCGCGTAATGTACGGTAATGTAATGTAAGATAAGATAACAACAAATACAAAATAATTACAAGGGTACATTGTATAATTGGTGGCCTTGTTGCCATTTTTTTTACAGACACCATTACGATGGAAAGATGCTGAAGGAAATTAGATAGCCCGTGGAAATTGTTTTTTATAATGTAATGGTCAATATTTGCTATATAAATGGCCAAGCATCGGCCAAGGCGCCGGCACAATAATGATTCCCTGTCAGCCGACCTTCTATAAAATACTCTGTCTAGTGTTTAAAGAAGCTTCGTAATTAAAACGGATACAAAGTAATTCCTTAAAGTTCTTTGATGGATGGACATTTGTTCATTAATTTATTATCTAATGGGCCTGACTTGAAATGGGGGCTGCGAAATGAATATGCATTAAATTCATTAACTTTGTCTTGTTTCATTATTTTTATGCTGTCTTAAACGGAGTTTGGAGAAATTTTATTACGGCTAAGTTTTTTAAGGAACATTCTCAGCAAATTTTACATGTTCATACTTTTAAGTTGCTTGGTAAGTTCGTTAATGTTAAGCAGGGTTTTCTGCGACCATACAATATGCAGAACTTGTATACAACTTTTTTTTCCCGTAAAAAGGTATCTACACACAAAAATGTATGTTGTGCTTTGCCCTGACAAATATATCAAAAAAAAAAAACAATAATTTTAGTTTAAGTAGTCTTCTAGTCAATATTTAAACTGAATAACTTTGTTAATTAAAATAATTTTAGCGTATGACTTTAAAATATAGATATATTAAACAGTCTTCTTCTTATCACCACTAAAGCACTCTTAAGACGGAGGTAAAGCAGGTTAATAGGAGGAAATCCTGCGGTAAACCGGCTTTATCACAGTCCGGTGAAATGTTCTTTTTCAAAATAATATCTTAGCCTCATGCAAGAGAATAAGGATATACGTATACGGTTTTACTGCAGGACTTGTAGCCTCTCTTTTAAAACTCTTTCCTACCTATCTCTCTCTCTCTTTCTCTCTCCTTGTCTTGTCACTCTCTTTTTCTCTTTTATGTAATATTTCTTTAAACATAACATTTACATTACTTCTGGCCCCACACTAGGATAGCCTGTGTCGTGGGAACCAGAAACAATGACATCACAAACATGTAAACATCCAAGACCTGGCGTTTTTTCGTCTCCAACCGGAGTTAAAAAAATATATTTTAACTGTTTATTTCAGAGGTCGATATCAACCCTTGTATGTCACCACTGCTGGGGCACGGGTTTCTTTCTGCATCTCAGGAAGGTTAGGCCATACTCCACCACGGAGGCCAAGTCCGGATTGGTGTAGGATTGTAAAACTGTGGCGGGCCTTACTGTCAGAAGTTATCAAGCCGCCCATAAGCCGTCTGACATGACTTAACTACTGACAATACAATACAACCAGCACCACAGCTTAGGGAGCCATGCGAAGCACGGAAGCGCTCGGAAAAATGCCACTTGCGGTAGTCACGGGACGGTCACCCATCCAGCACCTAACTGCGCCTGTTGTTGCTTAACTCAAGTGATTGATTCCAATCACTCCGTTCGACTAGGCTACGAGACTTCTATTCTTCTTATTGTGCTAGTGAGACAGCATATGCGTACTATTTTTCGCCTGGTAATATTTTTCCACTGGTCGGCGTATTTCGGCTGTTATTAAAATAGTTGTCAACCAATTTGCTAAACCTTTAATGTGGGTAAAAACCTAGTCATCCATCAAACATCCATTTGTCTTAAAACCATACCTTTATTTTTATTTATTCACTGAGCAGACAACTCTCCATAATTTTACAAACGCTAAGGCGAATTTTACACATCACGTTTTTCCCGTAAGCCACGGGCAAAGTTAGTCAAAATTTGTCATTCGTTTTAAACTTTATCTCAATGTCATAAGCCTCAATTTAAGGCGGTACCTAACTGTTATACCACTTTCTGGTAAAGGGTTAAGAAAAACACGCGTCAAAATCGGCCCGCGAGATTTCTTTGGCGACCCAGACAAGCTGACTCAGAGTTTATTACGAGATATAGGTATTGCCATTGCCGCGGATGTAATCTTTTACATCCGTGGGTATTGCGCAGACGAGTCTTTCCACTTGTTAATCTGTGGTTTTATCGACTATACAATGTAACTAAATTGAATTATCATGGACTTGTCTTAGGCTAGTCTTAAATCTTACAGGCTAAAAATTCCACCTATGCCAGGAATTTTTTTTAGCCTATAAATAGGTTTTCAAAATTGTCCTTTGCACCGGTTAGTGCATTAAAAAGAATATATTAATACGACTTTTTAAGTTTTTTATTACAATGATTATGACTAACAATATTTGTAAGCGTATGAAATCTATCTTCTTCTTCTACTTCGTTGTTCCCTCATGCTTGACTGAGGATCGCGATCAAGGGTCGCTTGTTTCCGCAACGAACGGGTTTCCGCCATCTTCTTCTTCATTGTTCTTCTTCTTTAACCCTTCCCTAACGAGCGCCAGAACGCCCTGTCTTCAGCTTGCCGCATCCAGCATCTGCCGGCAGTTTTTCGCAGATCGTAATCCCACCTGGTCGGAGGGCATCCTACACTACGTTTGCCGAGTTTCCGCCATGTCGATCGCTAGTTGAAATCTATAATTGTACAGTAATAATAATTTGCAAGCGATGAAAATTACTTCAGCCAGATGTCGCTGCCTGTAAATAATACAGAGAATATTGCAAAGAGGTTCGAAATTTCGCTGATGCCGGCACTTGCCCATTAGATCAGTTGGGAGAGCGCTGGTACGGTTAGCCAGAGGTCGCGATGTCGAGTCCCGGCATGCGCGGAATTTCTAACCCCTAAATAGGTGTTTGTCCTCAGCACGGGTTAGTGCAACAAGAAGAATATAATCATGTACTATTTAATGAATTATTGTAATTTTTTGACGTGTCATGTCAATTATGACACTGTATCAATAACTGGATTATCAGATATTGTAGTTCCATGAAATAGATCCCCAATAGAAACAGCTAGACAGACCGACAACCTTTAGAATTGTAACCCCCCCCCCCCCCCCCCCTTAAAATCAGTTAAAATCAGACACCTACTTGTTTCTCGTTTAGCCTCTTGCATGAGACAATAATTTCCTCGTGTAATCAATCTCTAAAGACGAATCGAAGTAAAATTAAAAAGTAAAATAAACTCGCTGTTTGCTCGCCCATTACCGCTTGCGCCTGCGCACTGCAGCGTAACAGAAGGGTCGCCATCTTGCCCCATGCTACCATTTGTAGATAGCAACTTCGACCTTACAGATGCGCTATCGTAGCGGTTCTTAAACTTTTAAGGCTCTTTTTTAAAACCTATTTAGAGGCTAAAAATTCAACCCGTGCCCCGACTCGAACCCGCGACCTATGGCTAACCGTGCCACCGCTCTCCCAACTGAGCCAATGGGCGACTACCCGAATCAATCAAATTTCGAACCTCTTTACAATACTCTCTGTATTAGGTACAGGCAGCAACATCTACCTGAAGTAATTTGCATCACTTGCAGCCCCGAGTACCTATTTTGCAGTCAGGTTTTACATCGGAATGATATCGCTGTCTATCTTTTTTATTTTTTATGTAGTCTATAAACGTCCTACTGCAGGTCACAGGCCTTCTCTCAGAGAGAGAGAGAGTATGGGCTCAAGAATAACACCAAGTACTTAAAGCTTCAAGAGATGTGCTATCATGCTGCGCCGGTGATATAAAGTTGATATTAGATACATTACTTGTAATATTAATAAAAACCCTCTTTCTTGTATTTTCTAAGGTTAACACGAGCACTACACATAATAAAAACCGTATTTACACAGATTTTACTCGTTTAATTTCACATTTTTACACTTTTCCGACGTTTCGAGTACCGTCGTCTCGGGAGACACTGAAAATTTGAAATTAAACGAGTTAAATCCGTGAAAATACAAATTTTATAACCCCCTTTCTGTTCTATATAGCTTGTAAACTTCTCACTGCAGGGCACAGGTCTTATCTCAGAGAGAAAATATTAAGTTAATTACCAGGCGTGCCCACCGCAGATTGGCAATTTCAAACTCTGAGGTATTTGCACACCTCAGACAGTCAGGTTTCCTCACGATGTTTTCCCTCATAGTTAGCGAGTGCTACTGTTTCTTTACAAATGTAGATAATTTAGAAATAAATAAATATTCATGGACATATTACACAGATCTCGTTAGCCCCATACTAAGTACAACTAAATGACTCGTCATACAGGTGCTAACTCGACGATAGATTTAATACAATAAATTATATATAGATAACATCCAAGACCCAAGCCAAACTAGAAAAGTTCGTTTCCTAGTTTGACCCGGCCGGGAATCGAACCCGAGACCTTCGGTTTTACAGTCAACGTGCCGAACCGCTGCGCCACCGAGGCCGCCCAGAAAACAAAGTCATTGGTACTTGTCCGCGAACCTGGGATAAATTCTGCGGAATTCCAAATCAAAATATGAAATTCGAGATTTAACTTCATTTCAACATTCAAGCACTGGTAGCAGTGGCTCACTAGATAGATTAATTTAATATATAATATGTATAAATGTCGTGTTATCGAACTCCTCCGATACGGCTATATCTTCTCTTCTTTGGTCCTTTAACTCCTAGCGGAGTATAGGGCCTCAACCACAGATTTCCACTTCTGACGGGGGTCAGCGGCAGCCTCCAATTCAGGCCAGCTATTGCCGATCGACTTGGCCTCTTGGTCTATTGATCTTATCCAGGTGGTCCTTGGCCGCCCCCTCTTTCGGCTGCCTAATGGGGTATACGTGAGTGCTTGTCTGGTCAGGCATCTCACGGCTATACCAATATTTATAATTTTTTTTGTGTATTTTTGGTAGGTCCGAAAGTAAATCAACGTTTTCCAAGTCAGCTAGAACTATACAGTAATTGTAGCTGAGAAATTATTTACCACAGTCCAAAAAATACAATGTGATTTGCGGAACTGAGTTTGGGAATCGCTGCTCTATCGGAACTAAGAATTTACTTAGTTGATTCATAAGATGACTAACTTAGCGTCAAGAATACATTTGAATGAGTTAAAAAAGATTTGTCTTTACTCACATATGACGTCATTTTGCATAATACATTAACATTCACATACATGCGCTTGTGCCCCGGAGGGGTAGACCAGAGACCATAAATACTTTTGCAATTGATGCATCGATTTCAACCCTTGTAAGGCCCACTTGCGTCAGCCTAGGTTAGCTCATTTAACTCGAGTTAACTGGTTAAATCGATCATTTCGTATGCAAAACAGTCCCCACAGCTGGGGCAAGGGTCTCTTCGTGCATTGTAGGAAGGTTAGGCAATACTCCACCAAGGGGGCCAAGTCCGGGTTGATAGAGGTTTGTAAGACACTGGCAAGCCTTACTGTCAGAAGTTATCAAGCCGCCCATAAGGCCTCTGACATGGCATAACGACTGCTATTACATGACAGCCGGCACCAACAGCTTAACGTGCCTTGCGAAGCACGGAAGCGCTCGGAAAAAATGCTTCTTACTCACGGGATGGTCCCCTATCCTGCACCTGACCGCAGCTGTTGTTGCTGAACTCCAGTGATTTATTCCAATTACTCGTTATTATTTTGTGCATAACTTTAAAAAAAATACAGATTATGGATTCTTCTATTACTCGTAATAATAAGAAGCCATTACCTCTAAGATTAAGATAAGTTTTTTAAAACATTGGCTGAAAGAGATCTCTCTTAGAAATAAATTCACCTTTATAAATGCGTTTACTTAGAGCCTGATAAATAAAATAAAGACTACTAATCTAATCTAACCGAATCTAATATATGTGTAAAGGTGATGCGCTGTCGACGCTACATCTTGAGAGTTCTGCATGGCCGACCGCCGAGTGCAAGGGAAGGTTCAGTTTTACTGCACCAAAATGTTTTATGGTCATTCCACGAAAGGGGTTGTGCTTTTCTGTAACCGTGACTCGTTACAGTCACTGCGCCGGGGGTTATTTTGTTTTATAGCAGCGGTAAAACCTGGCCCAGTAACGGATGTCGTGGTGGATGATTGATGGGTCAAATAAATATAGATGGGCAACAAATGGGTAGTCGCACAAGGTAATGATCTGGGGCCGGTTTTCATACTACAATTCGTGGATAATAACAATTTCATTACATTCAACAGAGTGACTATAGTAAGAAGATTAATTACTGTAGTCGCACAGGAGATGACCTGGCGCCGGTTTTCCTACTACAATTCGTGGTATACGAGTATTATGACCTTCATTATATAGAACAGATTTACTAGAAAGAGGGCCAATTGTGGTAGTCGCACAAGGTAACGATCTAGGGCCAGTTTTCATACTACAATTCGTGGTATACTCGTATTACGACATTTCATTACATTCAACAGATTGACTAGTAAGAAGATTAATTGCTCTAGTCGGCTACGCAACATATTTTTTATCATACTGTTATTTAAGTAGCTGTTATGGTTTTATTGTGCAATAAAGTGTAACAAACAAACAAATAAAAAACATTGGATTACATTACATAAACTCATGTCTGTGTGTCATAGGGATTGGCAGAGACCAGAGTTTGTTATTTGCCATGAGCACGGCCCTGGGGTCAGTTTCACAGAGCTACAAATTCATGTTCTACTATGACAATTTGATGTGTCAAAAAAACAAAGATCGTGTTCGAATCTCGGCATACTAGTTATAGGCGAAGCAAATTAAATTGGAAAAAGCGTTTGAGGAATTAATTTCCAGAAAGCTGGATATCATTTTAATACCTTCATTTGGTCCTGAATGAATGCGTGTAATCTGAGTTCGTACGGTCCCAGGAGGAGAGCTCAATTTTTGGGGGGCCAAAACCTCGTCGATTTTCCATATTTTTCAGTTTTGTGCTTGTAGCTCGGAAACGGTACGTTGGACTCAAAATATCGTTATTGCAATATTAAAGAGGGTTAAATTTTGCGTCGAATGGTCATCTAAAACTTCAAATTAGGTTTAGTGGTATAGCCAAAATCAAAAGTTGTGAACCAAAAGTTGATTACACGCATTTAGGACCAAATGAAGGTATTAAAATGATATCCAGCTTTTAGGAAATTAAATCCTGGTTTTTTTTTAATTTGATTGACATATTTGTATTAGAAGCTACATTCTAGACTGTAATAACAGTTGTCACAGTTGTTAAGATTTATGACGTTCACTTTTCGAAAAAACGTATTATTTATCAAGTTCTGATTTGTATTCCCTTGGTGGCGTTGTTAGCACCGCGTGACGAGTTAATTTTGTAATGCTGTATGCTGCTGTGTGGTGTCGGCATAGAGAATAGCACCAACCCCATTCTTCCCGGGTGTCGTAAAATGCGACTAAGGGACACAAACCGGGGGGTGGGCAGCAGCGTCCCCTGCAGTACAATTCCACCGATCTGCGATCCCCAACCCGCATGCCCAGCGTGGGGATTATGGGCATTACCCCCCAATGATGGCACAACGTGGCGCTCTTTAGGGGAGGGCTATATCCAGCAGTGGACTAGTATAGCCTTACGACGACGACGACGTATGCAGGAAAATCCCCAATTTCAACTAACTTAAAGCTTGATCAGCTGTCGTCTGTACACGACAGTTGTTCAGAGTCACGCGGGCATGCAGTAAAATTAAACGATTACCGAAGTCGAGTCAAACTTTTCAAATGTCTCCGTCGACCTAATTTTTGATACGAAATTTATTGCTTCCGAAGTGATACGCTCAATTATAGGGTTTAACATGAAACACATAAGGACTATAACTGTATACGTTGATTTAAGCGAATAGATCAGGATTCAAACGAACTGTTTGTTCAATTATAGGAGCTAAAGCTGAAGACGTAAGAGCTATGAGACATGTGTCTAATTTAAGTTGGATCAGAGAAGTGTAGGGCATTTCTAATTATTGTATATTCCAATGGCAGGTGCTAGGTTTTAATGTCCGTGATGGGTGAAATTTATATGTCCATTAGTAATTTAACGGGACTCCTTTTATAAGTAGGGATGGGGTTTGTTTAGTCATTTAAGCGTATAATTAGTTTTAGACACACGCCAAGTGGAATGACGGATACTAACGAAGTTTTTTAAGGGGCCGGAGCTAACGAGTGTACTTTAGAAAAAATCATATTTTTTACGCAATAACAAATTGTAACGTTTTGTGAACATCACTATTTTTGTAGCTAGTTTTAGAAACTGTAACCGAGGACCTAAGAATAGGTTTCTCTTTTTTACAATCAGTGAAAATGTTAGATTGTGTCAGCAAGACAGCCTGCAAAACGTAACGCGAGACTTGAACTTTTTTGAACTAAAACATTCAGGTGGCATGCGCGGGAGTCATCACTATATTTTAGTTGTCCCATACGTAGTTTAAAATAAAGTTTATATACTAAACGGGTCTAATCGCGATTATTTATTAGGTAAAACGTAATTACCTTGTTTCCCGACGTTTCGGCAGCGTTACAGTTGCCGTGGTCTCGGGTAGACAAATCGGTAGTGGTCGATTTAACCCGTTTAATATATAACTATGTATGAGTATCGCGAATCATTAAGAAATACTAAAATAAGTTTGTTTTACAATAAATAAATTGTATAACATTACTTAGATTTAAGAATCATGGTTGTAATATTTTTTCTGGTTTTGCAATAAAGTGTTCTGTATCCATCTATCTACCTAAAGATTTTTCTTTTCTAAAATGATCAATTTCGGAAAGAGATTTCCTTAATCAAATATAATGATAAAGAAAAACAACAATAACACATTTGTACAAACGCTTGTGCCTCCGTGGCAAGATAAAAGAGTCACAAACTCAGCGTGCATTACTGGTGTGTGCTGCAATAATCTTAATAACGTAATTAAGCAGGCTGTACTGAATTAAAAGTCGATGTACTCATACTTATACTCATGTTAGTAAAAGTAAGCGGAGTGGAATGATTGTCCAATTTTATCTTTAACATAGAGCAACCTCTGAAACACTATAATCTTATTAAATGTAGAAGATTCTTAGCTTCCAGAGCGAAAATATTTTTCTTCCAGAGCTAGAAAATTTTGTTTCCAGAGCTAGAATATTTTGTGGATTATTTTTATAAAATAAACAGTTTCATTTTTTTCTTGTGCTGTCGAAAGTGCAACGGGTTTCTGAAAGGTACAGGCCGTGAGTTAAACCAATGTAAGCGTTTATTTATTTGATGTATTTCTTGACAAACTATCGGCCTTACTAATAAATAAGTTATACACTCAATATAACTATTTGACGTATATCAATTTAAACTGGTTTAATCGCATTTAGCGTACAAGTAACCAGTTTGTCAGACCTCGCACAACGGCTGTATACACAGCTCATAACCTTTATAAGTAAAGTCGTAGATGTTTTAGAGTACAGCAAGTGTCTGAACACTCCACTAGGCAAGCCCTATGTATAGTATGTACTTAGGTAATACAAACATCGTTCTTCTGTTACAAGAAAGCTGTATTTTTATGGAGAAAGTGAAGACCTGAAAGAATCCAATCTTATTCTCTTATACTAAGTTGTTTTTTTGTACTTTTTTTTGCGATAATTAAAACATTTTTCAATTTCAATTTCAATTACATACAAATCAATTTCATATTTTTTTATTATTCATTTATTTCAGGCAAGGCCCATATAGTGTTAGTAACAATTTGACTTATAGTATGTTAGTAAACTATTTACATTATTATATTTATTGAAGTGTACAGCCTAGTCCCAGCCAGCCCCCCTGCTTGTCGGCATAAGTTGCATTGACACACGTTGAGGTATTTAGATGTAAAGGTGACCACATACCTCAGCGCCTGAAATTGCCAATACGCGGTGGGCGTGGATTAGTCACCACTCTCTCTTTCTGCGAGAATGTGTGTGTCATGCAGTGGGACGTAGGTATATATAATTAAAAAAGAAAATTGCCGCTGCCCCCCTGTACAAAGTACGATTGTTCGCTGAAACTGCAGCAAGGTTTAAGTAAAAGGAAATAAACAACAAAACTACAAAAAGAGCGGCGTAAGTTCAATAAAGTGTTTATCATAGAGATTCTCAAAACGACTTCCGGTCTCGTGTGGTCACGAGCGAGCGAGCAGACGCGTGAAATATTCAAATTAAAAGTAAGGCCCGTTTACACTCGAACAGTCTTACGGAAAAGTACGTTTACACACATCACACTTGGCAGACATACATCGACAAAATAGGGTAGGTATACATACTCTCGAACAGTCTTACGGAAAAGTACGTTTACACACATCACCGGACATACATCGACAAAATAGGGTATGTATAAGCAAAGGGGAAGTTAATAGTACCCGGAACCGGCGTGCGTGTATGCAAAGACTTATGAACGTTGATGAAGCGAAGGTGGTCTGTCAGGATCGTGGCAAGTGGCAATCCCTGCCTACCCCTCTGGGATACAAGCGTCAGGTCATGTATGTGTATGTACGTACGTTTACACACTTCTACTTCCATTTGAAGTCGGGTTTGTTTCACTAAAAAGTGTTCGATAAAGTCAGTTCACAACGTTCACACACAGTTCAATCATACAGGGACAGAGTCGATTGTATCGAATACCGAAACTCAAACACAGACAGAGACAGAGGTCATGGATTCGATTCCTACCGGAGGCCACCGTATCTGATTAGTACAATTAGTCTCAGTCTAGGTGTTTGCCATGTTTGTGATGTCCTCGCCTGGTACACCGTATCCTAGTTGACGATCTAGGATACTGCATCCTAGTTTAGGACCTAGGATACAGTATCCTAGTTTAGAACTTAGGGTACACTACTCTAGTTTAGTATCTAGGATATTGTGTCCTAGTTTAGGAGCAGGACAATAGTGATCGTGTTGTGTGGTCGCGGAAGATAAACAGTCAGAAATATTGTAAATTGATACACTTACGAGTATGTATTGCATTGCATGTGCATTTAATGATGCGTGAATAAGGAGATAGAGCTACAACGATAGGAAATATAAAATTAGCTTTAAAGACATAATTGTACGCGGCTTCCTGGATCAATCGTTGTAAACAACATATTAGGGGTCTTCCCGAAGTAATTAATCAACTCAGATTTTTTATGGTCGGTAATGTGTAAACCGGGGGGTGGGCAGCAGCGCCCCCTGCGGTACAATTCCATCTAACTGCGATGCCCAACCCGCATGCCCAGCGTGGGGATTATGGGCATTACCCCCTATGATAGCACAACGTGGCGCTCTTTAGGGGAATGCTATGTCCAGCAGTGGACTAGTATAGCCTGACGACGACGAATGTGTATATTTGCATACCTTAGTTAGACCTGAGATTTCCGCACTTAGCCTCATAGTTGGGCCATTGCACGTAGCAAGCGCTGAGGTACGTTAACACTTCAGACACTAGGGTTTCCTTACGATATTTTCCTTCACCGTCAGCGAGTGGTATTGCTACTATAATTTCACAAATGTACATAACTTAGAAAACAAAGTCATTGGTACATGCCGGGGTTCGAACCTACGACCTCCCGATAGACAAGCCGGCGCTCTACAACGCTCCGCTACCACCGCTTCCATGTAAATGGACTTTATGGAAAATATAGTATAAATAGTATAATATACAAATCAGTTACATTCTATAGTCACAGTGGAAGTGTTTTAATACTTGCCCCAGATCACTGTCCCATGATTTTAATTTATTTTACTCTTTTGTATCAAATTCAATAAATGAAACGAAAAATATCATAATTTTACACCTCTGGGACACAGGTGTCAATAAAATTTATGTATTTGCTAACAGAGAAAAAAACGACTAACCACTTTGTTTGAAATGGCGAATGATTGAAATATATTAATTAAATACAAATAAGACAAAATCACACGACCCCGAAATCACCTACTTACCTACATGTTACACAGAATAATATTTTGGTCAGTTTTACACATTGTGGTACAATCAGCTACAAAAATCTGTTCGACGTTTCTGCAAAAACTACCTCATTATAAACATTTAGTTAGATAGTTATTTAACCTAACGCAGAAATGCTTGTCAAGTCGATGAAGTGCTTGTAAGTTTTCCACTGTATGGAGTTGTCTGATTTAGCCTACTCCGAACTGTCAAAAACATACATATTTTGACAATCTGGAATCGTCTAAAGTGGAAAGTCGCTTGATACAAGGGCAGAATTTGTTGTGTGGAAGTATGTATTCCGTGAAGACCGCCAATTGTATAACATTATTTAGATAGAATCGCTCGGAGCCCCGGCTGCCTGAGTGATCTTAAACGATCACGAAGTTTAAGCAAAATAGGGCACGTTCAGTGCATGGAGGCATGGATGGGGACTATCTATGACTACCGCTAGTGGCATTTTTCCGGGCGGTTCCGTGCTTCGCAAGGCACGTTAAGCAGTTAGTGCTGACTGCGGTCGATAGATGGCAGTCGTTACGCCAAGTCATAGGCCTTAGGGCTGCTTGAAAAGTTCGGACTGTAAGACCAGCCACTAGTCTTGCAAGGCTCCAGCGATCCGGACTTGGCCCCCGCGGTGGAGTATGGCTTATACCTTCCTTTAGGAAGAGACCCGTGCCCCTCGGTGGGGACATTATGGGTTGATGATGATAAATTATATGTACTTAAAAACTTGTTAAACCATGAATAATTATTGATTTTCTTAGCCGACTATTCGCAGATCCGTCACACTCGCAGAACAGCGAGCGTGTCCGAGGCAGAGATGCAGAGAATTGCATAAAAGCCGCTTCGGGCGCTCGAACAGTAAAAATGTATGATTGATAACGCGGTAGAGGAACCGTCGCGTGGTGGCGAGGACGAGCGCGGTGGCTGCTTGTGGATATGACCACTCTTATTGCATGTAGAATAAATGCTAGGATGGAATGAAAAAATCATCCAAGTGCGAACCATATTCGAAAGTGTCTAAAAGCACTAAACTTAACTGAATTCAAACGTCGTCTGTGTAACATTTTATGCGATAAATGCTACGATAAGATAGAAGATTTTTTTCGATATATATTTTTTTCATTGGTATGACAATATTACTTATCAACTTATAATACTACTTGGTTCATGAAATTGTATGATTTGGCACTACTTTAAATATTTAAAAACCTATTTAGAGGCTAAAAATTTCACCCATGCCGGGATTCGAACCCGCAACCTCTGGCTATCCGTACCAGCGCTCTACCAATTGAACCAATGGGCGACTCACGGCATCAGTAAAATTTCGAACCTCTTTACAATATTCTCTGTATTACGTACAATTTTTAAATTTGTTCCTTAGCACGGGTTAGTGCATTAAAAATAAATTAGTGTACTTTAAATATTGTTAATGACATTGTAATATTTTCCATTATTATGACATTTTATATCTAGAATGGAGAATACTAACAATATGTACGCCGCGAGGGCTAATATGGCGGACAATTTTTTTTATTTTAATCACCTGCATGTAAACACCTATATTTGATAAATAAAGACATTGTATTTTCGGACTCGCACGCCGAGGGTACAAATTTATAGATAGGTAGGTGATGACATAATATAAATAGTTTAGGAATCGAGACTCGTAGCTGTTTCGCAACTTTGAAGACTATTTATTATATGATTTAATTACAAATAGTATTTTCTACGGTTAACACGAGCACTAGACATAATTAAAATGTATGACTGACTCGGATGACTGAGGTGACAGGCGTCTGACGCTAGACGCCTGTCACCTCAGTCATCCGAGACCACGGCACCTGAAAAAGTGCCGAAACGTTGGAAAATTGTAAAAATGTGAAAAATTAAAAGTGTAATAAACGAGCATATATCCGTATAAAAACACTTTTAATTAATTACAAATGTACAGTTTACAGATTTTTTTCTGTATTTGTAGTATAAGACGATGTATCTTGCCAAATTTCATAATTCTAGGACCTAGAATCTAGGTTACCTGGAAGTAACCTAGTGTCGAAAAATACATCTTTGCGACATAAACGGTCGTGACTTTTTTACTTAGAATTTTGATATTTTCACACCTTCAAGGGGCTGTCAATTGACAGATGAATAACCAAAACCTTGTACTTGGCTGTCAATTAACAGATGAATACATGTTGAATAACCAACAACTTGTATGTGTTTCAATTTCTGAAACTTAAGTAATCGGTTTTAATTTCTACTCGTTACGTTGACGTGTTCCGAGATAAAGGGTTACTCACAGATGGCTGCATGGACTACAAAGTGGTCCATGAGGCACGGAATCCTAAAATTCATATGTTTCTTAAGAATACATAATATTATTTCTTTTACAAAATATCAAGTTTTGCCAGCAATGGAGCGCAGCATTCTAAGTAGAAAAAAATCGACTGTACTGAGAGCCGCTCAGGCAGCCGGGGCTACAAGGGATTGATGATACTTCGAGTCCACTAAAGGATCTCCTCGGCGTCTCATCCACACGATGCCCGCGCGGCCGCAGTGAAGCAAGGCTGGACCGTCGACCGGTCGCACATCGCTGCTCGTCCAATTATCATATCCACTTTCCCCGCGTCGGGTTATGCCATAGCCATGTTATGTTACTGCCCGGCCTGGAAACTGGGTCTAGACTTATTGGATAGCTGGGCCTCGATTCTGTTAGTGCATTCTAGAAACGCCCGTGGCCTAGTGGAACCGAGTGATCGGAGTCTATTACTAGGGTGACGCAACAACAGGCGCGGTCATGTGCTGGATGGGTGACCATCCCATGAATACCGCTAGTGGCATTTTTTCCGAACGCTTCGGTGCTTTGCAAGGCACGTTAAGCCGTTGGTGTCGACTGTTATGTAATGTCAGTCTTTAAGCTATGTCAGAGTTAAAAACCTATTTAGAGGCTAAAAATTTCACCCATGCCGGGATTCGAACCCGCAACCTCTGGCTATCCGTACCAGCGCTCTACCAATTGAGCCAATGGGCGACTCACGGCATCAGTGAAATTTCGAACCTCTTTACAATATTCTCTGTATTACGTACAGTCAGAGTCCTTAATAACTCCTGACACTAAGGCCCGCCACTGCCTGTACTGTCTTATCCTCCACCAACCCGGACTTGGGCCCCGTGGTGAAGTATAGCCTAACCTTCCTGCGGTGCAAGAAGAGGCCCGTGCTCCAGCAGCGGGGACGTGTAAAGGGTTCATATCATCATTCTAGTACAGCGAGGTCTCAGACTAGTAGATCGGGTACCCAATGTCGTCATCGTCATTGGACAAAGGTCCAGTCTCAAGGTTGATATGGAAATGGACTTGGCACCTGGCGAGATAGGAAGGCAGGTGGACCAAGGCAACCTTAGAGTGGCTTCCGAGATAGGACTTCGCTCAGTGGGCAGACCAGCAGCTCGATGATCGGACGATATAGATGTATCGGCAGAGGGTCCGTGGATGGGGATGGCAAGGGACCAGAAGAAATGGCAACTTTGGGCAGCGGTCGGCTGATGATGATTATACTATAATGACAGATACATGGTCGGGTCAGTAGTTAGTTAGACCAGAGATTTCTTCATTTAGCCTTATAGTTGGGCCATTGTACTTAGCAAGGTGAGGTATGCTTACTCCTTCAGACACTAGGGTTTCCTTACGATGTTTCTTATACACACACTAGTGTTTACTCACGATAATAACTGCTGTACAAATGTTCGAAAGATTCGAATCCACGACCTCCCGCTTGCAAGGCCGTGCTTTTCATACCATTGACGCCTAGGAGGTTTGACACGTGTGCCCGCGTAGGGTTGAAGCGGCAATGAAATGCAATTGGCGACTTAATACAGTTGTCACTGTACTACAATGCCTTAACAGAATCTAGGCCCTGATTTAGTCTCAGGCAAATACTTGTGGGGTTTTCGAAGAAATGTCTGTTTGATGTCCGGAAATGCACCATTGACGTTCCAGACTGACGCGAAAACTCAGGGCTGGCTTAAGCTTAAGGCTGGGTTCTCCGACCGCCCACCTAAAACAGGTGTTTGAAATACTAACCATTAGAGAGCAAAATGTGTTTTAAACATTTTGGTCTCTACTAGTATAATAATATCTAGGGCCGTCAATAATGATTTTTAGGTTTTCTAACTTTTTTATATAGCGTATAAACATAGACAGCACAAGCTTTCTCTCAGAGAGAGAGTTCGGGCTTAATTACTACGCGTTACCACTGCGAATTGGCAATATCAAGCGCGTATTTGAACACCTCAGATGCTTGGGTTTCCTTACCACGTATTTTAACGACCAAATATGGTTTTATCTAAGATATACTGAGTATTGGATTAGACAAAATATACCAAAATGATCATCATTGAACGTAGAAATGACGTCAGTCGTCAAAACTCTGTTAATTGGATGTGCATTTCTGTGATTTCAAAAACCCCTACTTTTCTCCCAAACAATTCCGTCACACAGCGACATAACTTCACTAGAAATCTGGCCTGTATCGCAGTACAGCAGCTGTAAGGCGACAAATAAATGGTTCCTTTTTAATGCAAAGGTACTAACAAATGAATAAACGTTAATATGTATTTAATGCTAAGAAAAAGCTACTCATTGCTGCTGCATACCTTACTTACGTCATAACTTATACTGTTTAATCAATTAAGTGATTTGGAGTAATTTATGCAACAAGCGACTTATTCTGTGTTTTCTTAAAAAACGTTTTTGTTAGCAATGTATAATTAATTTAACCCTATCAACATATGAAATGAGAGCACGCTTTTAAATTTTAAATTATGGAAAGCTTTTTGCCAATCTGAAATAAATACTCTACCTTCACATTTTGTAGAAATAGCGGAGCCTTCTAGTACAGGTAAATATTTACTAATAAAAGGAGGCTTCTCCAATGTTCTGTAGATTCATGGTTTGTTTCAATAAAGGCATTTTGTAAATCCAATATATTATTATAATATATTAGTATTACATAATTACATACCTATTAATTTATAATAATAATACATTGGATTTGGAAAATGCCCGCCCTTTTCTACAAATGTATTTAGTTACGTTATGTAAGGTATTAAGTTATTTACCTTCCTCAGGGAAGAGACTTGTGCCCCTCGGTGGGGACATATGGGTTAATGTTGATGATGATGATTTAAGGTAGATATAAAATCTTTTAAGGTAGGTCGTAGAACGTAAGGTACATAGTAGAAAAGCTTTTTTTTAATTTAAAATTAAGAAAATCTTATGTTACAGTGTCACTATCGAACTCCTCCGGATCGAAGTCACCGATTGTTCTGATTTTTTTAAGTCTTTTTGGTAAGTCCGAGAATAGGTCGTAAGCTAATGAATTAATATGGCAAAAAAAGGAAAGAAAATAAATTAAATTAAGTTTAAGGTGAATTATAATGATGATTTACCATCAAATATTTTATACCTACCATCAAATATTTTTCACACTGTTAACTATATTCACATGTTTTACATTGTTAAGTATGAATTTAAAAACCTATTTAGAGGCTAAAAATTTCACCCATGCCGGGATTCGAACCCGCAACCTCTGGCTATCCGTACCAGATAGCCAGAGGTTGCGGGTTCGAATCCCGGCATGGGTGAAATTTTTAGCCTCTAAATAGGTTTTTAAATTTGTTCCTTAGCACGGGTTAGTACATTAAATATATATATATAAAAAAAAAGTGTAATTGTTAAGTATGTTTAAGGAGGAAACTTAGAACGTTAAGTTTGTGTAACAGTATGACATAATACTTATACCAAATAAACTATTTGAATTTGAATATTTGAATTTGACTTATCGTCTAAAAGCTATACTTTTTGAATTCACTAAAATAATAATAAAATTACCAAACTTAAATAAGCACTGTTTAATCGCAAACAAATATATATAAGGTCAGAAAAAAGTAAAGAAAAAAAAAATTATAAAATACATTCCCTATGTAGAACATTTATTTTAATTTTGAATAACCGGCTACTGTACACTAACCAGGCATTGAAATATGATTCGATAAATAAGCGAATTAATTTAAAAACATCAACATCCATACACAAAGATGAATATCTCAACAGCTGCCACGGAACGTTGGGTAACCTATCGTAGATTAACGTATGAGTTATTTCAGAACTTTCCTGTTAACTCATTGATACATATCTCACTTCGAAACTGCCCGCTTGTTTTCTGATAAGCTTGGAATGATAATTAAGATTCATCTACGACTTGCGTTTCTAAATTGGAGTTGAGAAAAACATGTGTATTGAATTACTGGAAACTATTTGTGAGGGAAAGTATGCTCTCTTCGAAGGTCGTCACAGCGCATCAGCCTTTACCTTTTAGTTTCAAAGTCACTTGTTACTTAATTGAATAGAATGAATGCGTGTAAAGTTTATTGTACACTTTATTGCACAAAAAAAACAAGAACTCAAATAACATACAATGTGAGAAAAATTCCGTGCAAAGGCGGACTTCATCATCAACCCCTTATGTCCCCACCGAGGGGCACGTGTCTCATCCCTAAAGAAGGTATAGGCCATACTCCACCACGGGGACCAAGTCCGGGTTGGTGGAGGATTGTAAGACAGTGGCTTGCCTTACTATCAGAAGTTATCAAGCCGCCCATGAGGCCTCTGACATGCCATTACATGAAGCACTAAAAATGCTACTAGCGGTAGTTACTGGACGGTCACCCATCTTGCACCTGACCGCTCCTGTTGTTGCTTAACACAAGTGATTGATTGCAATCACTCGGTTCGACTAGGCCACGAGCGGCGGACTTATTTCAATAGAAATTTCTTCCAGCCAGCCAGAAGCAAGGTTGATGTGCTGTCGATTGTAGGTACTGAGTGGCAGTGCTGACCATTAGTTTCTAATTTGTGAATCCCGCTATGTAGGTAGGTACTTAAGTAAACAGAGTGCCAAATCGTTTTTTTTCCTTAATTTAAGTTTGTTATGTTTTATGTCTTTCTAGTATTATGTGGGTATATTTTTCGTTCATTCCCATATGTTTTTTGTGTACCTATGTTTTTTTATTTCATATTTATGTACCGTTTATGTATGTGTATCAATTATAAAATACCTCGTTTATATTGTTTAGATGCGCCGACTACCCGTCTTTCAGTTTTTTTTTTCATCTATGGTTGTCTGAAAGAAATTACTTTCAGTAATAACGCGCCACTTGTACGAGTATGTTATTGTTTAAGTATCTTAAGTAATTCCTGGTCAATAAAGATTATTCTATCTATCTAAGCAGCTGATAAGAACACACCACTTTAACATGTAAAACCAAAAGAAAACGCCTTATTCTATCACCTTGTGCTCGAAACATAATCCCAGCTTATTACTAAATCCCGTTTTTAATGCAATTAACATGGGAAGCGGTGACTTCCGTGCAATGCTGGAATCCGATACTGATTCCAGTCGATTTGTTTAACTGTTGATTTGAGCCGATTGTTAAACTGCTGGTCGGGTCAATAACAGATCGTTTAACTTAGTTAGCGCCCATTGGAATTTGTTTACTCGCTTGATAAGGTGGCCATAGAGCGAGGGAAATAATGGAAACGGCTATAGACGTAATTTATTATTTCTATATTTATTTTGATTACTTATGGATGATTTTTAAAAACCTATTTAGAGGCTAAAAATTCCACCCATGCCGGGACTCGAAACCGCGCTCTCCCAACTGAGCTAATGGACTTATCAATCCTTTGAATATTTGTTTGTTTTGGAAATACAAAGCGATTCGATATCGATATCAACCCTTTATATGTCCCCAATGCTGGGGGACGGGTCTCTTCTCGTATCGCCGGAGGGTTAGGCCATACTCCACCACGGGGGCCAAGTCCGGGTTGTTGGAGTAGTGGCATTTTGTTGGTGTTGGTTGGTGTTGGTATTAGTGGGGTAGGCCGTTGGTGCCGGCTGTCATTTAATATCAGTAGTTAGGCCATGCCAGAGGCTTTATGGGCGGCCTGATAACAGTAAGGCCTGCCACTGTCTTACAATCCTCCACCAACCCGCAATTGGCCCCCGTAGTGGAGTATGGCCTCACCTTCCTGCGCTCCAGGAAGAGACCCATGGCCCAGCAGTGGGGACATACAAAGGGTTAATATCAGGTAGGTATATAAGTAGTTATAAAGCGACGCTGATACTTAATAATGAGCCATACATACTTACTACATTGTGTAGTCTGTGCCAGTAAAAGTACTTTCCAGTAATTAATGCACGCAAACCACGCACTCGTGTGGTTTCGTTGAATTATACAGTTCGTGTGATAATGTTACATTTCTCCCGAGCTTTCATCACACGCGCGATACACGCATAGGTTTGAGAGAGACAGAGGAACTTAGAGCATTATTGAAATTGTAACCGGATAAACTTACTCCAGTAGGTATGGCCTGCCCTCCCTGCGATGCAAAAAGAGACCCGTGCCGTAGCAGTGGGGACATACAAGGGTTGATATCGAAGACCTAATTAGAGGCTAAAAATTTCACCCATGCCGGGATTCGAACCCGCAACCTCTGGCTATCCGTGCCAGCGCTCTACCAATTGAGCCAATGGGCGACTCACCGGCATCAGTGAAATTTCGAACCTCTTTACACTATTCTCTGTATTACGTACAGGCAGAGACATCTGGCTTAAGCAAATTGCATCACTTACCTACAGCCCCGACTAAACTTACTCCAGTAGGTATGGCCTGCCCTCCCTGCGATGCAAGAAGCGACCCGTGCCCCAGCAGTGGGGACATACAAGGGTTGATATCGAAGTCGAAACTTACTAGGCTATTCAATAACATAACATTTACATACAAGCACGTAGGTACATTGCTTCTGGCCCCACACTAGGATACCCTGTCTCGTGGGAACCAGAAACAACGACATCACAAGCATGTAAACATCCAAGACCTGGTTTTTTTTCGCCAGCCGGGATTCGAACCCGGGACCTCTTGCAGTAGGCAGACGGGGGCGACCGAGAAGACGATGTTGTTGACAACTTTTTGGCGAAGTGGTCAGTGGCAATGACCGAAAATCTTGATCTAAAGGGGGGAGGCCTTTGCCCTGCAGCGGGACACTCATTATGGAGCCTGCGTAAAAAAATGGAGCTTCTGTATTCATCTACTTCATGTGAAACACTCTAATTTTGAAATTATGATTAGGAACATTTTTGTAGGTGTTTGAACCCTTTTTGGGCTAATTAGTCTGCGACATTATTGAGCTCCGAGCTTTGTTAAGTAATTAAGGTCGTGACAGGCTCGTTACGTTCCTCAATTTCCTCTTTGCAATATTTTTTTAATTTATTACGATTTTAAATTATCTAAGGAATGTTCCAGGCATTGTTACAGACATTGAGATTATTTAGATGACAATGATGTCTGGAAATAAAGCCAATACAATGCATGAGTTCTATGTTTTATAATAATTATGTAAACTCTGTTAATGAAGGAATTTGAAAAGACTATGTTAGGAGTAGTTTCGTCAAGATGATCTAGATTTGAAAATGGACAGATGTCCATTTTCAAATCTAGATCATCTTGACGAAACTACTTAGAAACAGAGTTTACATAATTATTATAAAACATAGAACTCATGCATTTATTTCCAGGCTTTATTTCCAGACATCATTGTCATCTAAATAATCTCAATGTCTGTAACAATGCCTGGGACATTCCTTAGATAATTTTACAATTCAAACTAGATAGTTTGAATTGTAAAAATTACCGCTGCACTTTCTGCGCTACTTTGAATAAAACCTTTTCATTTCATTTCTTCGACCAAATAGAGTAGTATTAGCGAAAGGCAAGATAAAAAGTACCCGAAACCGGGATGTGTGCATGCAACGAGTAAATGTATGTGGACGAAGCGAAAGACGTTTATCAATCGTGGCAATTGGTCAACATTATTCTCAATTTTCATTATCAATGACCAATTGGCAATGCCCAACTGCCATTTGACCAACAAAACTAGGATTGAGATTTTTAATAAATTACGTTACATAGACACACGCCTGTGTCCCACAGAGGCAAAGACTAATCAGATTAGGTATGAAATGTACCTAATTTATCAAAAATCTCAATTTTAGTTTTGTTCCTATTCTTGCAAACTGACGTTTAAAAATGTGCAACATTTTCAATTAATTTTTTATGGCACTTCTAACCTAGAAGTGCCGTAAAAAAACGAATTCAGATAAAAACGAAAAGTCAAGTATGTTGAGATGGGATACAACATTCAAAACTCATCTACATAATCTATAATTTGAAAATAGAACTTTTACTTTTTATTTCTTGGCCATGAAGGTGCAAAGTCAGACTTTCACGTTTCACGTTCCATATTCAAAATCCCCGTTCCGTTTTCAAATTCCAGCGCATCGTGGGAGCGGGGCGCGCAAACAGCGATCCGCAAACACACAGCTGACAGCCAGCTTGTTGTCTCAGTCTATCACAATGATAGATGAGAGGGCACTAAACTCTACCGTCTGGCTTTGATGGATCTTTAGAACTGAGCTGGGGACTAGGGAAAAAAGTTTTGCTGTAAACACTGTTAGATTGTAGGATTCCAAGGCTGTTACGAATCTCTATACGTATAACGCCAGACTAATAGCTTGATCAAGTGACTTTGACTTGGTTTGGATGTATTTTGACTGCCTCGTTGGTGTCGCGGTTAATACGCTTGAATACCGAAATGTCGTGGATTCGATTCCCGCTAGAGGCTGTCATACTAATGACCTCTGGGTGTATTTCCATGCTTGCCTGGTTACCATAGCACAGGGTATAAATTTCAGGACAAATTATCGTGTAGTGCGAAAGTTTATTTATTTATTTCGGATTTTCGGGTGACTTAGAATTGTTCGGACTTGAGTTTAATCATATTAAAATATATTTGCTCTTACATTTCCATCACAAATTCATCCTGACTGAACGGATTTTTGTTCAAGTTATCTGCCTGACATTATAAAACTGCAAGGATGCTGGCGGTTTATTTCGCTCGATATTGTTATAACCTACTTACGTAGTACTGACTGGAGGGTAAGTTTTTCGTACTAAATAAAAAAAGTTTCTTCTCTTAAAGTGACGAATTAAAGATAGGTACTTATACATTTCCAGAAAGATCGTATTGTTAACGGATGGGTGAGCGTCCCGTGACTACCGCTAGTGGCATTTTTCCGAGCGCTTCCGTGCTTCGCAAGGCACGTTAAGCCGTTGGTGCCGGCTGTCATATAATAGCAGTCGTTAAGCCATGTCAGAGGCCTTATGGGCGGCTTGATAACTTCTGACAGTAAGGCCAGCCACTGTCTTACAATCCTCCACCAACCCGGACTTGGCCCCCGTGATGGAGTATGGCCTAACCTTCCTGCGATGCAGGAAGAGACCCGTGCCCCAGCAGTGGGGACATACAAGGGTTGATAACGAACGTATGAGAAACTGGGGGCTAGTATTTTCATTAGTAGCTTACTATTTCCCCACATCGAAAACTATGCGTGTATAGGAAACAGGCTGGCAGGATAACAACATGCACGTGAAGTTGAATTAGAGCGTAAAAAAGGTCTGTTCAGTGTAATCTGACACTAGCTAGTAGGTAGGTAGTAGGCTACACCTACCATCCTCTGCGATCCTCGCAGAGAATCCGATACTGTACTTCCGACCGAGCCAGCCAACATCCGTTTTGACTTGACTCTGTCTGTGCAGGTAGGGGATCTGTGCATCTTATGTGGTAGGTACATACTTACTTAACTTTCGTTTTGGACGGAAACACATAGGCGTGACGACAGTATTAAATAATCAAAGCTTTGACGATGTTAGGGGAAAGTCCATATTAGAAGTATTTAAAATACTGATTTAGTTTATAGTAGAATATTTTCAATAAAATAAATGATTATAATACTGCTTTCAGCGTTTTTGACTGAACCACCACTAACACCGCGTGTCGTCACGCTTAGGTAATCATTTGTTTACTTTCTGTTACTGCGCTTAGACACATTTGACGTTTGATGTTTGTTTACGTAGGCGTGACATCAGATTCGACGCCATGACACTGCGAGCTGTCTCCCCACAGATTCAAAATAATTTTAGAAAAATGTTAAATCATCGTTAAACGTTAGTTTATTACTGAGTGTTTTGGAGTTTTTTTGTCCATTTTTTCTCCAAAATTATCTAGATTTTGAAATGGACACCTATATAGTTGAATTGTAACGTTCATTAAGCCGCAGTTTCTGTGCTATTTTGAATAAAACCTTTTCATTTCATGAAGTATAGGTTTCTGTGTAAATAATAAATGTGTCCCCACATTATGGAAGAGGATCTATTATTATTAATATTTTTTACAGCGACGGTAGCTCAGTGGGTAGAGGAATGGACTCGCAAGCGATAGACCCAGGTTCCTAAAATCCAAGTTTTTATTCCATAAATATAAATTTCACTTATTCACGCTATTATTCTTCGTTGTAGACCCTTGTTTATAGCATTGGTCAATAAACGATTATGATTACTATTGCTACTGCTGTGGCTATCGCTATTGCCATTGCTATTGATATTGCTATGGGTATTACTATATACTAAAAACATTTACCAAGCCATCGCTCCGGACTCCTTCAACCTACCTCCTTTGTTCTAACGTATAACATCATCAGAGGGCCACGGGCCTTACTGCTTAGGACTTAAAAGGTAGTATTAAACAAAAATGGTCCCTCGGTATGCCTTAGAGAAACCTGCGGGCCGCACCATATGATCGTCAGTTGTTTGAAGCATTTTTTTGCCTAAAGCAGGTGGCCGCCTCACAATCTGTGCTGTGCTTGAGAAACCTGCGAATTTAAATGCTGCGAGATGGAAAAAACAATCCGACTGCCTGGTATTGACGTAGGGGGTGTGCTTTTAGGATAGTGACACTTGATCTTGATCCCAATACGGTTCTCAGTGTCACACAGTGTGTGTTCCGTCACCCATTGGTTGGGTAGAATCAAATACTAATTAGTATTAAACCCGCCTATTGCACAATATTTTCTTAGTGCAATAAAGAATTTAAATAATAATAATAATATTTCCGGAGTATTTGGGCTCGATTGTACGTATTCTTGTTGTGTGCATGAAGATTCTTCTATCTGTCTTTGTATGTTTGTTTCTTTATGACCACCCAGAGACTAAACGTCTTGACCGATTTTGACACATGAGGTAGTATTTAAAAAGATTGACGATATTGTTACGGGTGATAACATCGCAAAAAAAAAATGGCGGATGCCATAAATGGTAGTTATTCTCATTCTTAGCATGGCGATGGCAAGTCATCGTGGCGAAATGATTTACGTTAGGGATTCGCTGATTATTACTCATATCACTGATGGTTTTAACAAGTATAACCTCCTAAGCCCTAGAGGTAACAGTTACTTCATGTCTTCTGAAACTGAGTAGATTTTGAAGAAGTTTTTCTTCTTGTTGTTTCCAAAAAAATTATGAGGAAAATTGTATAGAATCAGGCGTTACTTTGCGGAAATCCATAATAGCATTAAAAAGTTAAAATTACTTTGCTGAATTCCGCCAAAAATCCCACAAGCACCATCTGTCTCTCTTGCACTTTAAGACTTGCATTTGGGAGCCTGAGGATGCCTCGTGTTAGAGGCGAAACGCGTCGCGTGTTTTCTCACACAAGTATTGGTGTTGGTGGTGGTGTGTACGTGTCTTGCTTCTGCTTGAAAAAGTGGGAGGGAGGGCGGTGCATTAGCTAGCCGCATGGTGCTTGTGGGATTTTTGGCGGAATTCAGCAAAGTAATTTTAACTTTTTAATGCTATGAGGAAAATATTGGACCTGGAACAGTAAGTTTTCCGGACTTCCTAGTAAATCATTGGGAGTGAATTAAGACAGTTATTCGTGGTGTCCTATTTCTAGGACGCCAGGGCTTTTAGGAGGATAAATAAAGAAATGAATTAAAATTTAAGATTCATAAAATTTTGTGATAATAAACTTATATTTCAGTTGATTCGAAAGTTTGTCAATGAGATAGGTAAGCAACGAAGTAAAATATACTAATACTTAAATATTACTTTTAATTTCAACCTATAGAATACGCAGAGCCAAGAGATATACATTGAACACTATTTAGTGTCAAGTACCAACTTCCGGTCTCTGAAGAGAATACCTTGTCCCCTTCAGGAATCATTTAAAGGAAGAAGCGAGACAGCTAGCCGGAGAGGGACGGAGATATGGCCTTTCCGTTTCCTTTCTATGTGGACAAAAAACGGGAGCATCTGGGAGAAGGTAGACAGATTTGACGTGTGTGATTCGGATGACCGATGATGGGAACGCTGAGACGGATGTTGGGATAAGAATCTTGGGGACACACTGAGGAAACATTCGGAAACTAATCTTACAAACTTGAAGAATCAGATAGAATAGAATTGGATCGTTTTATTTGTCAAATCAAATCAAAAAATGTTCAAGGTAAAGGTTGTCCGCTACAAAGTCTGTCGGGCTTATCAACAAAAATAAGATTCCGCTAAAACATTAGTAATAGTGTTTTATTCAATCTGTAGTTACGTATTTTCGTTATCTCCAACACAGAGTATTTTAGTGAGGGTTTTGGAGTGTTTTAGATTCTTATTTTTTTACTTAATTGATGTGTAAAACAGGAAACAAGCAATCAATTTATAACATACCTAATAGCTTAAGAGTGAAGATCTAGATCATCATCAAAAGCATACACACACGTAAGATCCGGAAGATGTAAACAAGCTTCTTCCCGCGGGTGTCGTAAAAGGCGACTAAGGGACACAAACCGGGGGGTGGGCAGCAGCGCTCCCTGCAGTTCAATTCCACCGAACTGCGATCCCCAACCCGCATGCCCAGCGTGGGGATTATGGTAATGCCCATAATAATCATAAGGGGTTATGATAGCACAACGTGGCGCTCTTTAGGGGAAGGCTATGTGCAGCAGTGGACTAGTATAGCCTGACGACGACGACGAAACAAGCTTGCAAAACAAAAGATAACTCAAACTAACGGCAGATTTCTGAATTGAGAATTTTACTAAGTAAATACTTAAGTAACATACTGTCACGCTCTTTTCTGAGAAATGAAGAGACAGTTAAGTATTTCCTACCAAATTATTCAACACAGCCTTGCTGGCGCAGTGGTTTGGCACGCTGACTGTCAAACCTTAGGTCTCGGGTTCGATCCCCGGCTGGGTTAAAATAGGACACGAGTTTTAGTTTGTCTCGGGTCTTGGATGTTATTTATGTATTTATTGTATTAAATTTATCGTCGACTTAAGCACCTGTATGACGAGTCGTACTTAGGCCGATATTAGACTATCATTTAATCATCATAGAAATATGATGTCATATCTGTCAAATTCTAGGATCATTTTTTTCTATGATGCTGCTCTTTAATTGCATATTATATATAAGGTCATATCCACGTCATAGGTAATGAAAATGCATACCAATTTAGCCACGTTTTCCATTGCTATGAGCACAATTATAGTAATTGCCTTTAGGTTGAGAAAAAAGTAAAGAATAAAAAAAGGAACAATCGACGTATTTGGGTTAGACCGTGGATTGCGAGGCAATCAGATAACGTGGATTCATTAACATAGTACCAGAAGAACTTAGACTAGAATACTTAAAGTCCTACAAAATGTACCTCCGTGTGGACGGAGACGTATTTAACTATTATATTGTCAATGATTTCAAAACAAAGACTCATTTAAAATGTCTAATCAGTGCAAAAGATCATCTACTAGTTACTCTAAAGTTAGAAATATGATCATAATTATACGCATGCTGTCAAATAGGATCATACTTCTATGATCATAGACAATATGAATCATATGTTGACATTACACCGTCATAGATTTTTCATACAAATATGAGTCCTACATCTATGATCATATTTCTATGATAGTGTAATATTTGCCTTAGTATGGGGCTAACGAGATCTGTGTAATATGTCCATGAATGTTTACTATTTATTAATTCTCAATTTAGGAATGTACCCTAATCTATTTTAACAAAATTATAATGTGAGAAATAAAGGAAAAGAAATACTTTAAGATCTATAAGTTACTTACATTATTACAAGAGATAAAAGCTAATCGAAATTGTTTTAAGGAATTGTGTTTGTGCAAATTAATAAAGTCGCATAGCTACAAACATCATTAACTCTACTATCTCTACATCACTAACATCTGTCCAAAACTTGTTACAAAAGACTCAAGTTAGACGCAGCAACTAAAACAATCGGGTTTGTTTTTAAACTGTTAAATCGTTACCCTTTAGCTTCTGTACGGTTATTTTTAACTAAGTTTTTAACTGAAAGCGCCGGACATATTTTTGTCGTAAATCATTTTCACATGCCTTTAACATTCTACTTCAATATAGTACAGTCAACGCCACAAACGCATTACATGTTTTGTGAATCACTCTAATTAATTTTCGTCTTTATGTCAATATCTAGCAGCAACGTATCCGGGAGGTGAGTCTCTAAAATGCATAGTAGTTCAATAGAGTCATATTAGTCCGGTAATGGTGGTTTTATTCACACTATCGGTCTAGTAACCATCGCATTGCAATGGTATAACCCGTACTGCTTTGCTTTACGCGGTTCGATCTTCTTCGCGAGAGATGCCTATTTAATTTGCGCGGGTTACACTCCTTGAATGACATTGTACTGATATTGCTTTGTAGACTACGAAATTGAGGCAAACATCAACCATTGTCGTTATTATATCATTCTATTAAAAAGACTATGTAGGTATTAGACTCTAGGGCCCAGTCTGAAGCGCTCGTGACCTTTTGGAACTTGGTTTCAATCAGTTGGGTTAAGCAACAGCAGGCGCGGTCAGGTGCTGGATGGGTGACGATCCCGTGACTATCGCTAGTGGCATATTTTCCGAGCGCTTCCGTGCGTCGCAAGGCAAGGCTTTGTCCCCGTGGTGGAGTATGGCGTAGCCTTCCTGCGATGCAGTGGGAACATACACATTGTTTATATGAGCTGGTAAAAGAAAATAAATTATTATCTTTTACCAGGGTGTCTTATTTGGACTTTGATTTGATCAAAAATGTCAAGAAATAAATTCTGATTAACCATGCAAAACCAGATTTGACTGGCTCTATGGTCTAGCAGTTAACACGCTTGACTACCGAAACAGAGGTCGTGGATTCGATTCCCACTGGAGGCTGCCGTACCAGATGAGAACCAAATGTGGCCTCGTCTGAATTTTTTTCCATGTTTGTAATATCCTTGCCTGGTAACCATAGCACAGGGTGTGCTAGTTGGGGACTAGGACAGTGATTGTGTTGCATAAAAGTTATTATCATTATTATTATGTACTGTCGACTGTACTTAATTTGACGTATCTTTCTGACTGTACCAACAAGTGAACCGCAAACTTATTCTGTTTAACGAATCGGACGGGAACGTTAATGAATCGTTCAAATATTGCTCAGTGGTTTGATGAAAGATAGATGGTTTTATAACTTTGTGTGCGTATTTAATTTGATTGAAGTGCCAATGCTGTGGTTAAAATAGTGGCATATGATTAGGCATTGAACGGAGGGCTTTTTCAAGGGAAAGGTGAGGCGGAGCGGAGTTTTCTGTTTATACAAACTTAGGATATTGATAAAAAGGAATTTGCTCAGCATAAAAGTTGTGTTGGACACAACGCTGATTTTCAGCATATCCCTGTTAAATGCAAGACATTATAAAATTCTAATATTTATTAGTCAACAGCATTTTTTTAAAATTGTCCTTAGCACGGCATTTAAATACTATGTATTCTTATGTATAATTCAGTGTGAAACACCTTTACTATGGGAAAACTTCGAAATCACGACCAAATCTAAAAAAATCAATATTGAAAACATTTTACTTTTCTTTTCTTTGACATTGTAGACAAAAAAATTGTGGAGGTATGTGGTTTTTTTGGGAGCCTTTTTCTGTGTAGTACATATTTTGATTAAATAAACTTCGTCTCTCATGTCAGATGATTTATCATCTTCTTCTTCAGGCTATATTATGTAGTCCACTGCTGGACATAGCCCTCCCTTAATGAGCGCCATAGCGCCCTGTCTTCAGCTTGCCGCATCTAGCATCTGCCATATCTCGCGAAGAACCGACAACAGTTGGAGTAAGGGTGTTCTTAAGTGATGACCGCGACTCGGCAAACGTAGTGTAGAACGCCCTCCGACCAGGTGGGATGACGATCTGCGAAAAACTGCAAATGATTTATACTTTATACTAATTGTTCCTAAGTTATTAACTTTTCTTGAAAGTAGCTACCCATATAGGAAACCTACGGCATGATAAACTACATTAATTTCCCCTAACATTTCTGTTTACACTATTTTTATTTTTAATGCACTAACCCGTGCTAAGGACAATTTTAAAAACCTATTTTAGAGGTTAAAAATTCCACCCATGCCGGTATTCGAACCCGCGACCTGGCACGGATAGCCAGAGGTCGCGGGTTCGAATCCCGGCATGGGTGGAATTTTTAGCCTCTAAATAGGTTTTTAAAATTTCTGTTTACGTGTAGAGTATTCAGAATAACCCACTCATAGTGTTTATTTTAAGTAACCCTTTTTATAAGAGAATCGCGTTCATTAAGGATGTTTTTTATTACAGTTCTATTTTGATGCTCCAAGTAAGTATGTATCTGTAGAAAGTGGGAGATCTCTATAGGTATTGTTAGGTAGAGATGCGTTGCTTTTTCGGTAGTAAATTGTTATTTTACGATGGCTTTTAGCCAATAATGAGGCTATATATAAATTAATTCATTCAGCTTTTGTCTGAGGATAAGTTTTTTTTAGTACTCTCGCCAGAGAGTACCCTTTACCCTTTTACCCTTATCAGAGCCATCTGATAAGGGTAAAAGTTATTGTCGCTATAACTAAAATATCTTATTAATTAGTATTAAGTTTAAGATAATTTTAGAAAAGATGGTTAGAGTGTACTGTTTATTTCGCTGCATTTTCTCCGCTAAAAATACGGCTCTAAACCAGGGGATAACATAAGTGAATGGTGCAAACAGTTTAAATATTCTTCACCCTAAAGAATTCGAAAAATCGATAAATATCTTTTGTATTTATAATATAAAGAATGACCTAGGATGAGAAAATTACTTCATAATTATTCATTATTGCTTGCTATATTTTAACAATTTCTTTCAACGTTTTGTTTGCGCTAACCCTAAAAAAGCGGCATAAAATTGAATATAGTTACCTACCTGCATTTGATAGCTAATCATCGAGAAGACACAGGCTGTGTTTCACAGAAGACCTGTATAGTTCAGCTGCATAGTTTTTTATCGAAACGACCAATTTCGATAGTATTTAAAATATAAAATTTTTAATTGTGCCTACAATTCTAGCGTTGTTACGAGTACATGCGATGGAATTTTAGCATTTATTAACTAAGCAAACTATCGAATGTGTAGCATTTATCGAAATATCCCGACGAGTACTTTAAATAGAATCAATGCTGCGGTTCAATCAGAAAATGTTTAAAACGCGGCTCAAAAAATGTGTAAAGTACACTTTGCGCCTAAAGGGCTAATAACATAGAGGATCATAAGATGATGTCTAGAATTAAACCCAGTAGAATGCATGAGTTCTATGTTTTATAATAATTATTTAAACTCTGTTAATTGAGGACTTTGAAATGACTAAGTTTGAAGTTTCTTTGTAAATTTTTTCTCTGAATCTAGATTTTGCAATTGACACCTATTTACACTACTTGTACTTTAAATAAAACCTTTTTGATTTGATTTGTTAAACATTCTACGAAATAAAACGATCCAATTCAATGATTTGTCTAGTTTATTTTGTAACGTTCAATAAGTCACAGTTTCTGTGTAGTTTTGTATACCTAATTATAATTTCCATTTTTATGTACAATAAAGTGTTCTCTATCAATCTATCTATAAAATACTTTGTTTGTTTGTCTGACCATTTTCGGTATCACACTTTTACAGTCTGTTTTTAGAATATATCTCGGCTACTATCGGATAGAATGAATATATTCGTGTAATAGAAATATCGGAAGAGCGGTGGTAGTTCAGTGGGTAGAACCATGGAGTGGAAAGCGAGAGCCCCAGGTTCGATCCCGAGTGCGGGCATGTACCAATGACTTTGTTTAATTTCAAAGTTACGTACATTTGCGAATTTGTAGTCGCAATACCACACGCTAACGGTGAAGGAAAACATCGTGAGGAAACCCGCGGCTTGGTTGGCTCCGCACGTATTGACTAGTCTTTCCTGTCGGCTAGGCCGACTAAGCTGTCAGGATGGTATAGGTGCTAGGCAAGCCTACACCATCTATAAAACCATGTCCCAGGCACTACAGCGTCGGAGTGGTCCCTTCACCTATCTAGTGTGAGTGAAGATACCACTGGACGCTGTATAAATCATCTCATTACGTAGATGCAAAAAGGCCAATCATCATCACAAATATCGGAAATTACATGACACTTCATTTCGAAATCAGAGCAGGAAGTAGTTTTACACTCGTGTGCTTTCGGCGAAAACCGAAGCCTACTCTAGAGCCCGAGGTATATTCTAAAAGCTAACAGACTGTACAGTTAAGATTATTTAGTTGGGTCCTTCGGTAAGGTGTCGGCAGATTAGCCGTATTGAGATGCAAAGACCGACCCCTTTTCATATGTAAATCATCACGCTGAGTGAAGAAGGGGTGGGCAGAACTTTATCACGATATGATTTATGGGTGTCGGTAACAAATTGGAAATAAACGGGCGAGGCTAATAATAGACCACCTCTTAAGGACAGATGCTTATGGAGATTTTTGAGTCTTTATGAATATGATTAAGGCTTCTGTAACGTCTGGCATGCCGTCTCACTCGCACATTCTAACATTTTCTATGAAGATAAAAAAAATTGTGATAACATAACATAACATTTACATACAGGCACATATATTGCATCTGGCCCCACTCTAGGATACCCTGTGTCGTGGGAACCAGAAACAGCGACATCACAAACAATATGTACACATCTAAGACCTGGGGTTTTTTTCTTCCCAGGCCGGGGTTCGAACCCGGGACCTCTCGCATAATAGGCAGATGCGCTACCACTGCGCCACGGAGGTCGTCTGCATTATATCTAACATAATTTAAAATATATACATACACACATAACCTCACGCCTGTATCCCAGAGGGATAGGCAGAGACAAGGGACTGCAAAAAATACATATCTCTCTCCTCTCTCTTTCGCACTCTTAGTGAAGTTCTGTACAAACAATGACACATATTATTGATAAGTAGAATGATTGCCTCTTTAGTCTAGCGGTTAATGCGCTACACTACTAATACAGAGGTCGTGGGTATGATTCCCACTGGTGCCGCCAAATCCAAATAGCAATTACTTAATGTACAAATAGCCTCAATCTTGGTGTATTCCATGTTCGTTATGTCTTTCCTGGTGACCATAACACAGGGTATCCTAGTTTGAGAGCAGGAAAATTGATTGTGTTGTGAAAGTTATCTTCTATAATCTATAATGTAAAAATGAAACGCTGAATGTGTTAGTAGGTAAGCGTAAATCTCGAGAGCAGCTGAACGATTTCGTTAATTCTTTTTTTAGAATATTCCTTGAAGTACGAGGATTGTTCTTACGGAGAGAAGAATAAAAATTAAAGAATCGACTGTTAGGCGGTACGAAGTTCGCTGGGTCAGCTAGTTTGTTATTAATATCCTATTTACAACTCGCTATATTATTATGGGAATAACGTTAATCAATCGAAGCTCGGTTATTCTTGCCATTTTGACCTTCATTGTCAGTGGCAATCAATTTCTGAGAAAAAATACATTTGTACTAAGATTATAGTAGGCTGCAATCAAGCAATGACAGAGCCCTACAAGGCTTTGCTGGTGCTAATCAATGTATTAACCAGTGTGCAATTAATAGATTTCCTCAGATAAATAATTTAATATACTCGTCTAAGCATCAACACCATCCACCCAGATATACGATTTCATATAACATAACATTTAAGATAACATTTACATACAAGCACATACATTGGCACCACTCTAGGATACCCTGTGTCGTGGGAAACAACGACATCACAAACATGTAAACATCCAAGACCTGGGTTTTTTTTGTTCCCAGCCGGGGATTGAACCCGATGTAGGTTATTCAGATTGTATTAAAATCACTAATTATATCTGTCCGAATGTTGATTTCTACGGTTACATATTTTTTACAGTATTTTCTATTTAATAGTATTAGTCAATAAGCGGCGGTAGCCCGAGGTGTTGAACCCGGAAGCGAAAGACCCAGGTTCGATAACCAGTGCGGGCATATACCTATGACTTTGTTTTTTATGTTATGTACAGTCTGTTAGCTTTTAGATTATACCTCGGGCTCTAGAGTAGGCTTCGGTTTTCGCCGAAAGCACACGAGTGTAATACTACATGCTCTGTATAAAACTTTTAAGTGTCATATTAAAAACCTATTTAGTCAGATGCCAGCAGATTTAGCCAGCCAAATGTCGCTGCCTGTACGTAATACAGAGAATAGTGTAAAGAGGTTCGAAATTTCACTGATGCCGGTGAGTCGCCCATTAGCTCAGTTGGAAAGAGCGCTGGCACGGACAGCCAGGGGTCGCGGGTTCGAATCCCGGCATGGGTGGAATTTTTAGCCTCTAAATAGGTTTTTAAAATTGTCCTTAGCAAGGGTTAAAAATAAAATTGTTTTAAAAATAAAAATAGTATAATAGTTCCGATTTCGAATTTAAGTGTCATAATTCATAAATCATAATATTAGTTCCGGTATTTCTATTACACGCATATATCCGATTATATCCGATAGTAGCCCAGGTATATTATTTAAAAGCTAGCTGACTGTAGGTTGTTATTTGTGAAGATGCAGTCGCCATACCACTTGCTAACTTCGGTGAAAACATCGTGACTAAGCCGTGTCTTGCGGTGTTCAAATAACTCAGCGCTTCAAATTGCTAATCCGCGGTGGGCACGCGTGGTAATCAAGCCCGTACTCTCTCTCTAAGAGAAGGCCTGTGCACTGCAGTGGGACATTTATGAGCTACATAAAAATTATAGGTACATTGTAACGTTTAGAAGAAGAGCTCGTGGCCTAGGCGAACCGAGTGATGAAGCGCTCGTGGCCTAGGCGAACCGAGTGATTGGAATCAATCACTTGGTTAAGCAACAACAGGCACGGTCAGGTACGGGATGGGTGAGCGTCCCGTGACTACCGCTAGTGGCATTTTTCCGAGCGCTTCCGTGCTTCGCAAGGCACGTTAAGCCGTTGGTGCCGGCTGTCATATAATGGCAGTCGTTAAGCCATGTCAGAGGCCTTATGGGCGGCTTGATAACTTCTGACAGTAAGGCCCGCCACTGTCTTACAATCCTCCGCCAACCCGGACTTGGCCCCCGTGGTGGAGTATGGCCTAACCTTCCTGCGATGCAGGAAGAGACCCGTGCCCCAGCAGTGGGGACATACAAGGGTTGCTAACGAGTAACGTTTAAAAAACATAACCGTAGAAATCAACTTTTTTGCGTGTGCACACATAGGGATGTTTTTAAACTCTATACAATATTTGACAGTTTTTAAGGATCTCACTGTAAAGGTCAACAAAGCACGTGACCAAATATAAACTGTATTCTTAAGAAATTCAAGTGTTTTGCAATTTCAATGTGTTTAAAGTACAATAACTGTCTGTCCTGGTCCCAAACTGGGACACTCTGTACTACGAAAAAACCCTTACAAATGAAAAGAAACCCTGTCTGACGCCCTCTGTAAACATCAATCACGGTGACATCTAGTGAGAATCTAACCCACGACCTTTGTCTCGGTAGTCAAGCGTGCTATCGCTAGACCAAGGAAGCAGACAACAAGGCATCCCAGCTTTAAGTGCATCACACACGAAGATGCTATCTTAAGATACATCGCTCGTCATACAAATTCAATGGATCATCATCACACACGACAAAGATAATATATAAAAGTTGTCTGGAACAGATCACTTTTATTGATAAGGCCGCCGTCTGTACTCTTAGTTTAAGAAATATCTGTGTAATTTCCTCTTTTATGTACAATACAGTCTTCTCTATCGCTATATATTTTCGTGAAAAGATAAAATGCTATATAGAAAGAAAGAGATTCATCGGAACAAATTAGCACATCTATTCTATATAGAGTTTACACTCTTAAACTCTGTACAATACCTTATAAACTACTTCTAATATTGTGTTAAAAACTTATATATGACATTATAAGTGAACAATGTAACTAAGTTGCAGTGCCCTTACAGGGCTCATGTTGAGAACTACTATTTATATTAAGAGCCAAATGTA
Source organism: Yponomeuta sedellus (assembly GCA_934045075.1). NCBI lineage: Eukaryota > Metazoa > Arthropoda > Insecta > Lepidoptera > Yponomeutidae > Yponomeuta > Yponomeuta sedellus. Next base: position 6,317,636 of record OW203739.1, on the reverse strand, counting down.
CCACATGAAGCAATAAACGATTGAACTTGAACTAAAAAAGAAAAACTATTCAGGTAAACACAAGATAGCAAAGGGCGAAGTCGTAAAATTGTATCTTCACCATGTGTGACGCCCTTAACGCTTTTCTTCGCACTTAGTGACTAGTGGTGATATGAACACAAATAAAACACTAAAACTGCAACATCCTCACATCTGTCCGTCCGTCTGTATATTCCCCAAAGAGATAGCCCATAATCGTCGTTAATATTCTGGTGCTTTCGCGACCCAACCCCTCCTGGATATTACACGACCACCTGTTGGTCTGACCACTTTGATTTTATACGTTACTTGTGTGTGAGTTTGTAGAGCTGCTTGTACACAGGGGTATTTTACGATTTTGGCATTAGTAATTAGAAAAGGCGCCGTTGGTGTGGTATGTGTGAAGAAAAAGAACGTTGTTGTTTTAAATTTTCGTGATGAGTATAGTAAAGTGTTCTCTATCTCTATCTATCTCTATCTCTATCTCTATAGTATAGTGGCCAGTGTTTAGTGTAGTTCCTGCACTGACCTTTATGTAACAAATACCGACGCAGATTGCTATACGGGAATAATTGAGATATCGGTAAAGAACTAACTATTCCCTTTGTTATGTTTGTTTTAGAAAGATTGGAGGAGTCTAAATCGGGAGTTACGAAGTCGATGTAAAGGGGAACTAAATACATTTTAAAGAAAAAATCAAGAGGCAAGGGGTAAGGTGGGGATGCGCGCCCGCTGTTTCCGCCGCGGCCGGCTTGCGCAGACACATGCACCACAGATTTCCGGTAAGACGTTCCGAATCCGAAAACACCTGGCCAAGAACTTTATAAAGAGTTCGCTTTTTGTTCCACTAACCAACCCCTTCGACGGGGAAGATTCGTTTTACCCCTTTTCATTACTTTTTTTACAGCCGCCTGGCTTAATTCCCTCTTGTCTATGCCCCGATGCTTTCGAAAACGTTCGAATTTTGAACCCCTTTTCTATTTTTATTTTTAAACGCTTAGAGGTCGCGGTTTTTCTTCTTGAATGTGGAACATTTGAGATGGTTATCGGAGGCGCGCTGCGTTTTTGTCTGCATGCCGTTTTTTTCGAGATGTTATTCGTTGTGCATATGGCAGATTATTTTAGTTATTTTTAGGTTAGCATGTGCGGTGCCATTCGCGGCAGACGGTGATGTCACTCCTTTATTTCGTATAATTCGAAAAGGGGTAAGTAAACTTTTTGTCTAATGTTTAAAATTGGAACGCGACATTCTTGCTACGCTGCGTAAATAGTCTCGACTACAGAATCGATTCTTACTCATAGAAAATCGATGATTCATTGTGGATGTTAGAGGAATTATTTCAACCTGCAAACATACCAAACAAAAATTTACTTGTATGACCACCGCAGAAGTTCAGCTCAGAACTGAACACACAAGGCTTATGTAGCTTCTTTGACTGAAATATTTTGATTAAAATACCGCAGAACCTTAAAATAGTTTCCTCAGTAATAATCGATAATTAAACCACTTCCTAGAAAAAAACATTCAAATTCACTATTGAAATATCTTATAAATGAAAGTTCATCGCTTTGTATAACTTTTTTTATTATATTTAAATTTTCCGTGGGCACGTGTGGTCATTAAGCCCATACTCGCTCTCAAAAAGTAGGCCTGTGCCCTGCAGTGGGACGTTTATAGGCGATGGTAAGAAAAAATATTACTCCATCAAGCTGTTAACAGACTATCAATACTTGAATTTATTTTTACATAAACTTTGACCACTCACTTAACAAGTTCATGTACGAGAAACCGACGGTGAGCGTGTTTGTGAGAGTACGGAGTCGAACACAGTCTTCTGGCGATATCATCCGCATGCCGTAGGGTTATCTAAGCGCCTTTTAGAAGTAAAAAATCGTGTTTATGTCTAATTTGACTGAGACAGATGCGGCCTGTCAGACTAATGGACTGGAGATGGGGAAAGTGATCGGAGGCGAAGTTTCGCACTCTGTGACCTGACCTCGCCGCGCAGACCTATTCTGTTTGTTACGCTTCATTGCACAAAAATTGACTCAACACAAAAACTATTAGTGTTATTAATAGTTTTTAAATTCTTTATTGCACAAAAACACAAAATATTTGATACAAAGGCGCACTTAATTCTAAGTATCATTTTCTTCCAGTCAACCTTTGGTTTGTGAATAATGGCTGGGTAGGTAGTGCAAAATAATAAATGTAAGGGAGATGGGGAATGGGACGGGATAATACTTATACATAAGCGAAAATTTAAATACATATGTACTTAAATATACATAATACATATATAAATACGTATATACCGAACACACACGAACAATTAACGTACTTAAATTAATTATTAATAGATTCTTTCATTATTTTACGCGAATATTTCCTTCTTTCTGTCTATAAAAAGTGTTTTAATAAATATATTCTAAACTTTCGTTTTATCAATGATTCCGCCTGCCGAATATTCAGGGGAAACTGTTCCATAGGCGAACTGCATGAAAACTAGCGAATTTTAACAAATTATAACTCGACTAATACCAGCAGTCGTGTTAAAGATAGGCCCTATATATAACACAGTTAATTAAAGAAAGGGTTCGGGAAATTATTTGCCTCTCGCTTTAAGATATTGACGTCTATACAGGGTGTCTCATTCAAATCGGTCAGTATGGGAAAGTCTGAAACTATAAGACATACGAAGATCTGTTCTGAGGAACCGTGTGATCGATTTTAATAACAAGAAAAACTGCATTCATACATTTTAAAAAACATCTGTACTCCGTTCGGGAAACGAACACGGTTGTTTTGAAAAAAAAAACTTCTATTAATCAAACACTAACAATGAATTGAAAAGACAAGCTATGACACCGTTGACCTAAAAGTGGCCATAGAGACAATTTTAACGCACATTCACCACATGAAGATACAAAATGCAATCGTAAGATCGTTACCTAAACGTTTTGAATAATGTATTGAAAAAAGGCGGCGGTCACTTCAAGCACCTACTAAAATAAATTAAAGTATGTGGAAACAATGCATTTTATTCATTTTAGACATCATGTTTCATACATACATTTACTGCTTAAGACCTACACAATCGATATCTAAATAGAAATAGTGAAAGTTTTTTTTTTCAAAACAACCGGGTTCGATTCCCGAACGGAGTACAGATGTTTTTTAAAATGTATGAATGCAGTTTTTCTTGTTATTAAAATAGATGACATGGTCCTTTTGAACAGATCTTCGTATGTCTTATAGTTTCAGACTTTCCCATACTGACCGATTTGAATGAGACACCCTGTATATAGTTATAACTATTACTATAAGTTCTATGGGAAACCCTGCATGCGTCGGATTACGGTGTAATAAACATAATAATAATAATATGCGGTGTAGGGATTTGATAGGCGACTAATGTTAAATAAAATACACTTGTCCATTTATAATACCATAATAATTTTTTTTTTTTTTTTTAACCCTATAAAGGGCACCCTCCGGAGGACACGGGGGAGGGAGGTGGTGAATGCTCATGCATAACAGCACGGACCCGGCCGTGCTGCCAATGTGGGACTCACAAGAAGTGCGCCTACCCACTAAACAGCACCTTGGGACTGGTTTTGGTCCTAGAGACCCCTAAACCCACATCGGGAGCGACCCCCCTCGAGGCCGAGGAGGGCGCACAGCGGAGCTCCCTAGCGGAGCGTCCGCTTAGAAGAGTTTATGTTACAAAACTGCTATGAGAGAGCAGTGCCCCCCCCTAGGGGGGACACTGGCAGAGGAGGGGGGCGCGTCTGACTGAGACCGAGCCTCTAAGAGGTGGTTCAGGTCAGACGACAATTTGTCGGGCGGGTCAACGAGTACGTTCCTGGGCCTGCGCACCAGGTAACGTGGGTCCGTCGTGGGCGGAGAGTAAGCCGCTGCTTCGCGGATCAGGGGGTTGGGATGTTCTTCAGCGGTGCTGAAGAACGTCTCTGAGAGGGACCTAATAAATTGCTGCATGGTTGGGATTTCCATGTCCCGATGTAGGTCTGCGTTCCTGACGCACCAGTTCAGTGCCCTACGAATAAAAATATTCTGTACCCTCTGCAGTCCGTACAGGGCTGAGGGGGACGCGTGAGCGAAGACGGGTGCCGCGTAAGTCATCACGGGACGAATGCAAACCTTATAGAGCGTTCGCTTGTTCCTAGCTGACATCCTACTATGCCGGCCTATCATGGATGATAGGCGGCCTAGGTAAAATCGGGCTGTCCGGGTCACCTTCCGGATGTGTGGGACGAAAGTCAGGTTCCTATCTAAAATGACACCTAGGTACTTGGCGGATTTTTGCCAGGGGACTGGGGTCCCTAACATGCGAATGGGGGGGTCCTCGCCGAGAAACCGTCCACGCTTGTGTTCAAAACGCACAGCCGTGCTTTTCTCCGGGTTGACCTCGATGCGCCATAGTCTGAACCAGGCTCCTAGCTTATCGACCGCGGGTTGGAGTTTGCGGAGGATACACGACATCTGCCGACTCTTGCAGTAGAGTGCGGTGTCGTCGGCAATAAGTGACAATTGGACCCCATCGCCGGGAATGGGAATGTCATTTGTGTACGAAATGTACAGGAGGGGGGAGAGCACGGAGCCTTGCGGGACCCCGGCTCTGAGCGGACGGGGGGAATAATTTATTTACAAATATCCCTACTAATATACAAATTTACAAGATCGCAGTTAGTAGTTGGTTGCAACAGTATGGTGTGACGCTCTCTCGCTCCCACACGTCTCTCGCTCGCACACTTCTCTCGCTCGCACACTTCTCTCGCTCGCACACTCTGTGACGAACATGGGCTCACGCGGTGAGGTAGGCAGTAGCCTAAATCTGTCTGCTACAGCGGTAACACAAAAAAAATACAAAATATTTATTCACACAATTATTGGTATGTTACACTTTTACTGGGATTCCTTTTCTAGTACGAAATACCTGTGACAGGGAATCCCGCTCTATGACTTTGTTAATGTTTGAATGTGTTTTATAATTATCCTACTTAGGTACGCGAAACGTAAGTCTTAAGATATGTCAAAAAAAACCATTAACAAAATTAGTGAAATTCTCTGTTCAGAAACCAACTATAAGTCCAGGCTAGTCATATTTCGGAACATAGAAATTATTGTTACTTTTTCGTTGTATTGGATGTGCAATGAGAGTAAACATTTTTGGATCGGTACCATAATAGTAACGTTTAATTGTACAGAATACGTGCGCCTTTAAATGCACTCTTACACAGTTTATTTTATTAGGTAAGTACTTAGGCCTTACCATTCGATTAAAATTTAAAATGCATTCCTGATTTATGAACGCAAATATCTTTTATCTGTTTTTATTAGAAGTCTGATGGCAAAAAGTGGAAATACTTAGACTTAAAAAGTTAAAAGCTAAAAACTATGTAAAAAGACAGAAATGAAAATGTAGTACATTCATTTAGGTACTGCAGCATTAGTAGATACCTATATTTTTGAGTCAGTAACCATAATACTGTTTATATTCTTTTTAATGCCTTATATAGGTTCAATGCCTCTAAATAGGTTCATAATACTTTTTGTATAGTTTTAAACTTTTGTCGGTTTTAATAATACAATTACAAAATCAGTCAAGTATCTTGAAAATATAATTGTACAAACGGCCAGGAAAAGCGAATAAAATCCCAATTTTAACAGACAATTAATCACAATTAAAGAAATGAAACCCGTCATTGAAGATGTTAAGCTAGAAACAGACAGGGTGCTTGAGGCGTTCAATATTCGCAATAATAGAGGCTGAAATATATTTTAAGAAGTGTCCTACAATAAATAAAATAAATAAACAACTTTTACGCAACACAACCATTTCCTCCCAAACTATGATACTAATAAAAATAGCGTATTTATCGGGCAAAAAGAACTAGAATACTTTATTGCACAACCAGAAGTTATAATTTCTGAAATCTAAGTAATGTTACGTGTTTACAACTTGCGTTCTTACGGTCTATATTAATAAAAGCGCTAGTACATTTTAGATAGCTCATGCTGTTTCGTTTCGACTAGCAACTAGAATTCGTCACTCAAAAGCGATCTTATAATCATAATCATATTCATTTATTTATTGCATGTCATGGTAATACAGGTGGTAATAATATTAATAAGTAATTCTAGTTCTACATGACACCCTGTAAGGGCACTACAACTTTGCTTAAACTATATATTTACAGATATGTATAAACTTATTTACAATTTCATTATTAATTTCCATTACATTACATTATTCCAGTACATTATTCAATCGTATTATTTCATTAAATTATTTCATTCATTTAACTTATTATTAAAATACTCATTTATTGTATAATAGCTGTTATTTATTAAATATTGCGTAATCTTGGCTTTAAAAATATCTTAGATTTAAGAACGCTTTAAAAATACATAATTGATAATTGATTAGAATTTGTTATTATTGTTACTAATATAGTCTTAAGTCACTATTGTTACTAACATAATATGGGTACTTAATGCCTGAAATAAAGAATTTTCATTTTTATTTTTTATTTAATAATACGTCCTTTAGATAAAGATACAAATTAGTAAATAAAAGACTCCAGGTTATTTATTTTCATATAAAAACTAGTCATTGTATGCACACATCGCGGTTCTGGGTACTTTTATCTTGCCCTATGCCTAATACATCCCCTATTTTATCGAAGTATGTCCAACTGGATCGCCCTTTATCGGCCCTTGCACCCACAATTATACATTTTACATTCGCTATATATTTGTTTCGTTGATCAAGCGATCAAGGAGCGGGGCAAGTGGCAGTCTCTGGTTTCTGCCTATCCCTGTGGGATAAAGGCGTCAGGTTATGTTTATTTATGATTAACCACTCTTTGGACCTCAAAACGTCAGGTATTATCTCCATAATAAAAATTGTCTCAAGCATTATCTGCATCCACCTTTAAATTAATGCTTTCTCTATTCGATTTAACCTTTGCTCCCTTTTGAGTCGCCGTGGAGAAGCAAACTCCACTCATCTGTCAATGTAATTTTTTATTTGGATATAATCACGGAGATCACAAAAAATTATTGGCTCTCATAGCATGCGAAATAGGAACGAAAATCGAACAAAAATAGATACTATTGTAGTACAGTTGCCTGTGCTTACTGATGCAATATTCTTAGTGTGAAGGCTAATACATACTTTAGACAACCATCGTGATTTCGATTTTTATTTTGCGGAGAATAGCAGAGATTGTGTTTTGACTTTTGTAGGTTTTACAACAAACAAACGTGTCGATGGCAAGCCATCGACACGTTTTGTTGTAAAACCTAACTGCAAAGTGGGTAGTCGGGGCTGTAAGTGATGCAATTTACTTAAGCCAGATGTCGCTGCCTGTATGTAATACAGAGAATAGTGTAAAGAGGTTCGAAATTTCACTGATGCCAGTGAGTCGCCTATTAGCTCAATTGGAAGACCATCCTGCCACGGATAGCCAGAGGTCGCGGGTTCGAATCCCGGCATGGGTGGAATTTTTAGCCTCTAAATAGGTTTTTAAAATTGTCCTTAGCACGGGTTAGTGCATTAAAAAAATAAAAATAGTGAAAGCCTTTATTTACCACTGTGTAATAGCCACTCACATAATCAAAACCAACATAATAATTTTTATAACGTAATCTACGCTACATGTGTGGTCTCAACCCGTATAGCACGTGCCAAGAAGCCAACCAGCTGCCTTGACAAAAAGGAGGAAGTGCAGCCATCATTGGAATGCTTTTTTTTTTAATTTCTATACCAAGTGCACGCGGGCTAGTGTTTCGGCCAGTACGTGCCACTTTTTAATTAAAAGTTTATTGTAATTTTTATCGTGACTGGCAACTTGGTAAGTAAGCTACTCAATAAAGAGAAAAAATCTTTCTATTTGGAAGTTGCCGTTTTTTTCTGGATTTGGTATTTGGAGCACCAAAGTTTAATATTTATAATATTATTTTGTCGTGTATTTTTGTGCACATCTAACGTTTTAAATCACATCTCATTCACTCATTAGGAGAACAAAAAACAAATCACCAGCGACATTAGAAAAAAAAGAAGAAATCAGATCTTAGCACGTGCACAGCGACACATGTGCACTATAAAGGACCTTTTTTTTAAAGAAAAAAGTCATCAATGGGAAGAATCGGAAGTTCAGTTTTTAAATGAATTCCGTGCTGTATAGTTTGAATTTCGAGCACATGCTGCCACCTTCCCGCCTTCTCTCCGAAGTCCATTATAACTAGACACACCCTGCCTTCATAATTTCTTGGGAAAAATATAAATAGGGAAGTGTTGGTAGTTTATTTGGGGATCACTGTAAGCTGGTGATGGTTTCATTTCTTTGCATTTTATGAATGAAGTCTCGTAAAGTAGTGGCATTGAAAAGGTTATGAAAAAAGAAGTTTATTTCCGCTCAATTAGAATCAAGGTTAGTTGAAAGGACATGGTATGTCACGCAGTACCTTACAGATCATTATGTAGTCATAGGGCCAGTTTCAGAATTGAGAATTTCGCTAAGTAACATGTTAACTGTAGTGTTGTCTCTTCGAATTTCTCAGAAAAAACGTGACAGAACGTTACTTAAGTTTAAATTTAGTAATAGTAGATTATGCATTAAGGGAATAAAACCATGTATTACGTCATGGGCGGTATATTGAACCCTGAGCGGAGCGAAGGACTCCGAGTTAACGCCCGAGCGCAGCGAGGGAGTTAAATTTTAACTCCTGAGCGAAGCGAGGGAGTTATGTAGAGTCCTGAGTGAAGCCAGGGGTTCATACCGCCCGAGACTAAGACATGTTTTATTCCAGAGGTGAATACTCTATTTTTCACACCATCTGGGAGACAATAAAATTTTTCTTTTTTTTATTGGTGTTTCGCGCTGTCACACGACACAGTAGTTCAGAAAAAAAAAGAAAAAAGGGGTGAGTTTCGAACAACAATTCGAATTTCGAATTGCAATGCGGGGCTTCTTCATAGCTTTCATGCGAATTTTGACATTCTAAATTCAAATCACTTTATTCCCTAGGGAAATTCTTCATTATTATTGCCCTCGAGAGACAAGGCTATGCTTTACGATGATATTTGACGGTACGTAATAAGGCATTGTCGAGCAGGAGGTGTGAAAATTAAATTTATTTAGTAAAATGCTCAATTCAAAAACCAACCTTTAGACGCCGAACTAATAACTGTGCAGTGTGTGCAATGTATTGGTGTTATTTTTATATTTTTTTAAATGCTGTACATCGTTGTGAGTTTTTTGAGTAAAATAAATCATAAATATTCATGGACATGTTACACAGATCTCGCATTACAGGTGCTAACTCGACGATAGTTTGACCCGGCCGGGGATCGAACCCGAGACCTTCGATGTACAATCAGCGTGCCAAACCGCTGCGCCACCGAGGCCGCCATTCGTTGTTGTTTTTATATTAGTTTTATCTTTCTATCTATGTATCTATCGTCTAAATGCTTTTATAACACTTACTAAAAATGGTGCAGCATGCTTACAAAAAAATTATAATTAAATACCTATTTTACTTGATAATTGTATTATTTAAAAACACATTACATACATTTGTGAAACTTCAGGCAATACCACTCGCTAACTGTGAAGGAAATTAGCGTGAGGAAACCTGACTGTCTGCGTTGTTCACATACCTCAGCGCTCGAAATTGCCAATCCGCGGTGGGCACGCGTGGTAAGTAAACCCATATTCTCTCACTCTCTGAGAGAAAGTCTGTGCGCTGCAGGGGAACGTACGTACCTACAGGCTACCCAAAAAATTAAGTCATGAAGTTTTATTTATTTTCTTGGACATAGCAATAACATCAACGAAATAGCAGCAGCTACCCATAGTCTATTACTATCTAATATACTCGTAGTTAGAGAACGTTGTGGGCTGAAAGAGGATGTAGTGACTAGAATTGAGACAGGAATGTTGCGTTGGACATGTGGAGAGGATGAAGGAAGAAAGGTTGACGAAACAAATATAAATTGCGAATATGAGTGGAAGGGCTGGTAAGGGACGTCCCAGGTGGACATTCATCGACCAAATAGGGGATGTATTAGCAAAGGGAAAGACAAAAGTATCCGGAACCGGCGTGCGTGCATTCAACGACTTATGAACGTTGATGAAGCGAAGGTGATCTGTCAGGATCGTGGCAAGTGGCAGTCCCTGGTCTCTGCCTACCCCTCTAGAATACAGGTTATGTATGTATGTATGTATAGTTATATATTAAACGGGTCTACTCGCGATTATTTATTAGGTAAAACGTGACTCAGGTAAACCTTACTTCCCGATGTTACGTTTACAGTTGCCGTGGTCTCGGGTAGACTGCGAAACATTAAGAAATACTAGTATCTAATGTATTCCTTACTATGCAGTTAAGAACCAACAAATAACTTAGAACTTTATAATCTGTTCTCTACAAAAAAGTAGGACACTACGATCAAGTACTTTATTACAGCATTTTTGTAATAAATTATGATTGACACGATTCCCCACGTGTCTCGACAGCGCGTGAGTTTATTTACTTTAAAATTGTCTCATACTAGCAGTGCCCGTGACTTCGTTCGCGTAGTCGAATACGCACCAGCCGCAGCCAAGACATAAATACTGAATTAGCTCACTGTCATTTGCATAGATATTTTTTTTTATTAGGCCTGTAAGGAATAATTGTCAGGATCGTGGTAAGTGGCAAATCCGGTTCTTTGCCTACCCCTCCGAGATACAGGCGTAACCTTATGTAAAGTTATTGAAAAGCCTAAAATTAAGTTTCATCCTTACAGCTTCATGTGAATGAATTTAATTGTATTTAATCTATATAAAACTATTTCTATTTATTAATTTGATGTAATATTCTATCTAACAGCTTGAAAATTTATTTGTATTTATTAATACGTTTATTGCACATAAGTAAAAAAAAATACAATGGCAATATGGCGGACTTAATGCTATAAGCATATTATGATTTTATGTATAAAATTGATTTTATAGTAATTATTTTGATTACTATATTTTTAAATTAGCTTCAATGTAAATGCACTTATGATTGTATTTTACGGCAAGTTATCTTGTGAATCTGTTTATGCAAGTAATGTTTTTTTTTCGAAATAAATGGCTTCTTATTTATTATTATTAGCTTCAAGTCCTCGAGCTTTGATGTTTTATGGTTGGCAATGATGAGTCAGTCAGGAAATATTATTTTGTAAGTACAGATTTCTGTTTAATTCTGGTACAGTCGGATGCATATCGAACTTTACTTACGAGCACTCTCCTCCGCTAAGTCACGGGCGACTTTGCACTGACAACTGTCAACCTTCGGTTATTCTGTTATTGTTTACCACGATGATAAAAACGTAATCATCAAGAAATGATCTCAAAATTCTTCCACCCGCATACTTTTAAATAGTCGGATGACAGTTCCATTCTCACATATGTTGTGATTTTTTGTTCGTGAAAAAAATCCGCTCGCTTTTTTACCGAAAAGTCCATTAAAAAGTGCTGTTTCATAAATCATAGATTGAAGTCGCATCTGCTCCGAGCCTGGAGTATAAAACACAGATAAAGTAAAACTAACAGAAGAACCGAAAGGTTCTTCGATGTACAGCGACTTAATGGGAAACCATTACGTCGCTTAGCAAGCAACAAAATATGTCTGGCACAAGTGATTTTTCCTACGTTACAAGAGAGGCAAAGAAAATATAATTTTTTGCGGAGTTATATATATATATATATATATACACTTGCCAAGAGCCTGACAGATAAATTTCGCCTCATCAACGTTCATAAGTCGTTGCATGCACGCACGCCGGTCCCGGGTACTTTTTATCTACCTCTTTGCAAATACATCCTCTATTTATTATTTTGATTGATTTGCACCTAAAATCTGCACCCAATTGTCTTAATTATTACGAATGGAGCATTGTTGTTTGCTAAGCGACGATTACTTGCAACTCGACGGCTTGGTTTCTACAGAAGAAACATGGTGACACAGATTACCCCTAATAGATTCCGCATACAAGGCAAACGACACGAACCACGCATAAGTTCAACAGCTCCTGTAAGAAACTACGCTAGAATCATCATCATCATCATTAACCCATTATGTCCCCACCGAGAGGCACGGGTCTCTTCCCTGAGGAAGGTGTAGGCCATACTTCACCACGGGGGCCAAGTCAAGATTGGTGGAGCTTGAATGCGCTCCTTCAATTCAGATCAAGTTTCAATCCCGCACGTAGTGTGCAATAATTAAGTAATTTAAAAAAATCCGAAGAAAACAGTGATGCGGTGTGCATGGCGAGGACGTGCAACGGTGGCGGATAGTCAAAATAATACAAAGAGAGAAAGGAGAAAGTAGATAAGAAGAGAAAAAGAGAGAGAGAGTCAAAGTACAGGATACAGAGAGAGTAGAACGTACGACTTCTACGAACATAGTAAACGCAATTTCAAGAAACTTCACAATTCTAAAGTCCTCAGATTCTTGACAACGTTATTAACATACAAATGAACGACGAACGCTAAACGATACAAGCCAAAACATCCGTAAATACTTGTGAGGTTAAAGACTACAATGCTGGTAGAAATAAAACTGGATCCGCAGACCCGTGTGACGGGCTTTACGAGGACGGGCTTTGTATTTAACCTTCCGAGTATTTAAGGATTATTTTTGTTTCTTACATTGCGCCCCGCACGTAGGCGACCAGGCCCTAGAGTCTAATACTTATTCAGTTTTTCAATACAATTATAATATAAGCAGGACAATGGTTGTTATTTGCCTCAATTCGTTAGTCTACAAAGCAATAGCAGTACAATGTCATTCCACGGGTATAACTGCGCAAATTAAATAGGCATCTCTCGCGAAGAACATTGAATCTTTCTCTCTGAAGATTGAAGATTAAAGAGTTAAGTAGCACGGGTTATACCATTACAATGCGATTGTTTTCTAGACTACCGATATATGACTCTAAAGCATTTAGAGACTCGTCCCACGTTCTAATGGAAATACGATAATACGAAAGGTGAACGTTCTGTCACACTACATCTTAAGTGAGCCTGCATCCATATCTTCGTTTTGAAACATCGCTTTTTTGAAAGCGCACAAACCTATTTCCGAGCGACAGTCTCGGTCGCTTTTTAGAAATGCCGAATTGATTGATATGCCTGCAGCATGGACGCCGCCGCCATTCGATTGTCTTTTGTTTTTCGATGTTGCGAGTTATTTTTGAAATTGGAACGTTTGCAATGTTCTGTGTCAGTGTGTGGTATAAACCTATTCTTTCAGTGGCTTTGACCTTAACCAACCATATTAAACTGACCTCTCATCTCACTCGTATTTGCGTAATTTGCAAATATATATTAAACCATCCATTACCGGGTCTTCTGGCAAATCTTTAGAACTGATTTACAAAAACCGTAGGTCTTCGGCAGATCCAATTAGCCAAATGAAGTGACAGCATCAAACCTATAGAGTTGAATGCCTACACAGAGGATTCCTATTGTGAAAAGTGATCGATCCGCATCTAGATTTTGGGACTAGGATTTGTTCGTTACCAACCCTTGTATGTCCCCACTGCTGGGGCACGGGTCTCTTCCTGCATCGCAAGAAGGTTAGGCTATACTCCAACACGGGGGCCAAGTTCGGGTTGGTGGAGGATTGTAAGACAGTGGCGGGCCTTACTGTCAGAAGTTATCAAGCAGCCCATAAGACATCTGACATGGCTTAACGACTTCCATTACATGATAGCCGGCACCAACGGCTTAACGTAATTAACACTAGGATTAGTGACTATTACGAATCGTTTTTGCATACGAAACATTCAAGAGGACATTATTTTCATGTAACCTATATCCGTCCCATTGCAGGGCACAAGTGTTCTCTCAGAGAGAGATTACTCTTTGAAATAAAGTATGGCGCTAGTCAAAGTGAAGCGCTCGTGGCATAGGCGAACCGAGTGATTGGAATCAATCACTTGGTTAAGCAACAACAGGCGCGGTTAGGTACAGGATGGGTGAGAGTCCCGCGACTACCGCCAGTGGGATTTTTCCGAGCGCTTCCGTGCTTCGCAAGGCACGCTAAGCCGTTGGTGCCGGCTGTCATATAATGGCAGTCGTAAAGCCATGTCAGAGGCCTTATGGGCGGTTTGATAACTTCTGACAGTAAGGCCCGCCACTGTCTCACAATCCTCCACCAACCCGGACTTGGCCCCCGTGGTGGAGTATGGATTAACCTTCCTGCGATGCAGAAAGAGACCCGTGCCCCAGCTGTGGGGACATACAAGGGTTGTGATAACGATGGCGCTAGTCGATAATGACATAAGAATAAGAATAAAAATATTTTTATTGCCATTGACAAACTAGCTTAATATTAACATGAAACATTATTGTATCATCTTATTTATTTATTACTAGTCAAGTGAGGCAAAAGGAAACGACTCAGCTAATACTATATAGCGCTGATTTTCAGTCATTCCCTATTCCCAGAGTTGTTATGCGGGAGTGTTTGTAGTTAAGACACGTCTGTACTTCAACTTGACTTAAAAAAGGTAAGTAATTACATGTCTGTTAAAATCTATATAAATAAAAAGTAATTAATACAAAACAATCAGTCTTGAAATCAAATATACTGTGTGTAAGTCAGTGAGTGTGTGTGTGTATCTGTGTGTGTGAATGAGTGAGTGACTGTATATACGTGTGCACTTTACTGTGTGATTTATCTACCGATTCATAAGACTTTTATCATGATGTTGTGCTCCCCTAGCTGCTGTCCACTGTCAACTACCACTCGTCAACTGTCAAGGAAAACAAAGTGAGGAAACCCTAGTGTCTGAAATATTAACATGCGTCAGCGCTTGTTTTGTGCAAACACTATAATACAATAACACGCCAACCTACATTCTATGTATACAATTCATATATTTTTTTGTGGTACAGACGTTCGTAACCTAATATTTTTGTTATTCTTATTTTTTTGTACAATGGCTCAACTTTTACACTATTTAGACACTATTTGTTACGGATTACACTATTTGGACAGTTTTATTTTTACCTGAGATTTCCGCACTTAGTTGAGCCATTTTATTGCCATTACTTCGATTACACTATTTGGACAGTTGCTGACTCCCACACACTAGGCAAAGCCTGTCTCGTGGGAGAGAAACATTGTTTCACAGGTATATCTTTACGCGGTTGTGATTGGAGGCATTTATGAAATAAAAAGGAAATAAATAATTAAAAAAGGAAAGTAAAAAGTTATTAGGGAAATGTGGTTCTATTTCGTTATTTCACAGAAAATGTAATAAGTTAGTCACAAATTTTACCGACAAGCGACGTCAGCGCCAGGATCCGAAAAAAGCTATTGAATGATCTTCTATCCTTACTTCAAATTCAATGATATAACATACACATAAATAAATACGACTGAAAAAAGTTACATACAATCAAATTACATGAAACCAAGAAAATTAAGAAATAATAATTATAACAATAAAAAAAATCACAAATGTCAACATATTAAAATAAGATTAATTCACAAAAAGTGAATTTATAAAATTATAAAAGTTATAGATACAAAAAAAAAAATATTTAGTATAAAGGCAAGGCCGACTTGCACCATTTTCGTACACGAGGCACCGAAAGGTCTAACTAACAAACAATATTGAAAATGTAAATCTTACCAGAAGTACACAATTGACTCTACGATTACTTTGGCAGATCTTTAACAGGATTGACGTGATTACTTACATTGATGTATGTCCACTACCACAGAACATAAAAAAAGAGTAGAAGTCGTAAGTGGGCGGTGCCCGCGTGCCTCACATTAGCAATGTATTGCCTATGCGTAGTCGGTGACAGTTTTGTTGACTTCAGTTGCCGTGCGCTTCTAGTACTAAGAAAAAATGGTAAGTAATAGTAAGAATAAATGGTGAAAACTTGATTAAAATGCCTTGTTATGCTGTGTTAGACAGCAAAAATAAAAGTTGGGGACCAAAATATACCGATCATGCCGTAACATTTCATCTTTAAGATGTATTTCATTGTATTTTTAATTAAATTTGTAATGAAATGAACACGGAAACCAATCCGAAAATGAGAAAGTGAAACCACCTTTATTTACTGGTTAATAAAGTTAAATTTTCATCGAAGAAAGTGTACATTCTCTAGAAGTTTCTGTCAAAATTTGAATTCTACTCAATTACGGATGGGGGCACACATGATAAAAATCTATCGATAATTTATTGTCTATGTCGTAGTAGTCATACATACTTAACGATACTTAGGTATTGTATATTCCAATTCGTCTAAGTAGGTAATAGTACATTACACAACTAGGGTGGTAATACAAAGAAAGGCCGAGATCGCAGAAGTTTGCGGCCCGAGCTGTAAGCGAGGGACGTAAATATGCGATCGAGAGCTTTCTTTATTACCTCCCGTGTTGTGTACATCTTTTTATGTCCACACTTGGCCAGAAAGCGGCTTGTTCCGTACGCGCAGCGTGCGGAGAAAGCCACTTTATTGCCAGGTGTGGCATAAAATAATTATTGTTATTTTATACCTACTTCCTAAGTGCCTTTTCAAATGCTTCCGGTCGCCGGGCCGGGTAAAGTAGTAATGTATGAGCTCTTGTCGCCGGCTGGTTGTTGTGCATGTGAAAACTGTCATTGGAGCACAGCTAGATCGCGATATAGTTTTTCTTCACCAGTTTATCAGTGACTGAAATATCTAAGAAACTATCAAAGTACTTTTAATCAAATACAACAGAAAAACGTGGCAATGATACAACAACCCTCTCGGAATCCAAACAATTTGGAAGTGAGTTTTCGTTTAGTTTTTCTAAGAAACCGAATACGAAAGTAAAATGGATGGCAGCGATAGGAAGGCAAAATTGGTTCAAAACGACGATGAGCACAATATATTTAGAGCATTTTCATGAACACTTCATAATAACTAAAAAAGGCGGAAGGTGGCACTTATGCAGCAATACCAGAAAAAAATGTGCTTCACTTCCAGGTTAGACTCTTGCGTATAATTGAAATATATTAGTACCATCATCAATAAAATTAGTATAACGTATGAAACATGGCGTACAGATAGACAAAGATCTGAATTGAGTCGTAGAATACATGATATTTCCCGTGTTATATTTTCTAACGCCCGCGAAGCAGCGGGTTAAAGGTAGTTTTAAATAAGAGAACATTTTAAAATATGAAATCTACCACATTGTTTTCTTTGTGCATCTATTTACCCTATTAGTGTTGAATCTTTATTGCACAAAAAGATAATGTGAAAAAGATGCATTTTCTACCAGTCAACCCGCAGGCAAAAAAGAAATAGCTAAAAATTCTTCTAAGTACCAGTATTCGTATTCGGCCATTAATGTGTTAAACTGTTTGTACGGGTATAATTTGTCGATAGGTTCTCCCTATCGACAATCTTGAACTCGCATTGTCCCATCCCAAACTGAGAATGTACTTGTTTCTCAATTTTGACCTTTATGTCTTAGTAGGTAAAAGTTCTTTTCGGTCCGACACGGCGCTAGTTCCATCTAGTGTAGAGTAGCGTTACTACAAAATGTCAACCTTAATTTCATCATTGTCATTTGACTTTGATCATTGTTGACATCATAAAAAGGTGCATATTGTAATTGAAACTTTTATGATGTACACCTTTTCGGAATTGAATTTATTTACCAATGGCAGCTCGGCATTCGTAGTGTGCGTTTGGTTTATAAGTATCAGTTTGGTTACACTGGTTTTCGTACTAATGTGTCATGTCGCTACTTCTACTCTTTTTTTATGTTCTGTGTCCACTACCCTAAAAGGATCCATTTGATTGGCAAAAAAATTACTATAGGTTACCAATTTGTACCTAACTAGATCGATATTGTAAAAAAAACCTGCCATCAAAATGACTCTACCTGCCCTTTCAAAGGCCCATTACGATTTAAAAACTAAATTAGACTCCGTATAATATCATTCGAACCTATTTCCGGTCAAATGGTGTAGATGGAAGTTGTAACAGAAGGTATGATCTTATTTTTGTGAGCATATGATATTCAAGGCGGCCTCGGTGGTGCAGCGGTTTGGCACGCTGACTGCAAAACCGAAAGTCTCAGGTTCGATCCCCGGCAGGATAACATAACATAACATTTTTTTTTTACATACTGGCACATACATTGCTTCTGGCCCCACACTAGGATACCCTGTGTCGTGGGAACCAGAAACAACGACATCACAAACATGTAAACATCCAAGACCTGGGTTTTTTTTGTTCCCAGCCGGGATTCGAACCCAGGACCTCTTGCATGGTAGGCAGACGCGCTACTGTTACGCCACAGAGGTCGCCACGGATCAAACTATGTTCTGTATGTATTTATTGTATTAAATCTATCGAGCCGAGTTAGCACCTGTAACACAAGTCATTTAGTTGTACTTAGTATAGGGCTAACGAGATCTGTGTTACTGTACATGAATATAAAAAAAAGACGTTCAGAAATAGGAACAGTTTCTATAAAAAGTCTTATGATACTATAATACCTTCTTATTCTGTTACTCTCCTTTATAAGCACTTGATCGTGCTTACAACTGCCGTGATCAGTTGTAAGCACGTTCAAACCTCGACTGGTGTCCTACAAACGTATTGGCAAAATTTCGTTTATATCGCTATGTTTAGCAAACCTTACTACTTTTGTATGGGAATCCTTGCGGGGCGCCCCTAGCCCATATTCTCTTTCTCTCAGAGAAGGCCGGTGCCCAACATTGGGATTTACATTATCATTAGGCATGTGACGCCCACTGCATGACAGGCCTCGCTATGGTTTTCCAAGCTCCACGGGACGTTTATAGTCTGCATTATATATCAGTATTATATGACTTGCGGTCACAATGTTATTAAGACTAGGGTTGTTGAGGAACTTGTTATGAGGAAGAGGAATAGGATGAGGATGAGGACGAGGACGAGGATGAGGATGAGGATGAGGAATCTGGCAGACTAAGAGGATGAGGATAAGGATGCTTAAGAGGAAGAGAAGAACAAATAACAAATTGGTTTGCAAGTCAACTTCTACTTTTAATTTTTTTGACATGACAATAGAACATTGAAGTGTAATAATCACAACAGCAGCGCTCGTGGCCTAGTTGAACCGAGTGATTGTAATCAATCACTCGACTTATGCAAAAACAGGCGCGGTTAGGTGCGGGATCAGTGACCGTCCCGTTACTACCGCTAGTGGCATTTTTCCGAGCGCTTCCTTGCTTCGCAAGGCACGTTAAGCCGTAGGTGCCGGCTGTCATATAATGGCAGTCGTTAAGCCATGTCAGAGACCTTATGGGCGGCTTGATAACTTCTGACAGTAAGGCCCCCCACTGTCTTACAAAACCTCCACCAACCTGGACTTGGCCCCCGTGGTGGAGTATGGCATATCCTTCTTGCAACGCAGCAAGAGACCTACGCCCCAGTAGTGGGGAGACACTGGGTTGAAATCGAATCGAATCACAACAAACTGTAGGCAAGTTATATTTTATAAAATATAGGCTTTCGTTTAACTTTTTAATACGGCGAGACTTCTTTTTCTCTCCCTCACACATTTCGTTTCAAACAAAACTTAAAACTCTCGTTCCTAATAAATTCCTTTTAAAATATGAGGAAGAGGATCTGGAAATCTCTCATTTTGAGGAAGATGAAGAGGAATTCTCATCAACCCTAACAAGACTAACAATGATTTTCTCTGCACTGGTTGCGGTTCTTTTGTGCGCTGTCTTTGGCAATGTCCTTCGTAGACCAAGAACCTCTAATAACGAGTTGATTTATAGCACAATGTGTCCTCGAGCCTCGTTAATTGACCAATTTCGTGTCAAAATTGCTTGGCAGATTTTTTTGCGCGCGCCTAAATTAGCTAAGCATGTAATTTTAAATAGACGTGCGACTCGTTTGTGGTAACGCATGAATGTAATAAAGATGAGAGTATAGGCAGTTTTCTATTCATGTACTCTATACAGTCTTATTTAGACAAAAACAAAAGAAGCAAGATAGTAGAATTGATGCAGTAGAAATGAGGTCCTTGAGAAGTATGTGTAGTGTTACTTTGAATGACAGGATACGCAATAGTCTGATTAGAGAACGTTGTGGACTGAAAGAGGATGTAGTGACTAGAATTGAGAGAGGATGAAGGAAGAAAGATTGACGAAACAAATATATATTGCGAATGTGAGTGGAAGGGCTGGTAAGGGACGTGCCAGGCGGACATACATCGACCAACGAGGGGATGTATTAGCAAAGGAAAAAATAAAAAATAAACGGAACCGGCGTGCGTGCATGCAACGACTTATGAACCTTGATGAAGCGAAGGTGATCTGTCAGGATCGTGGCAAGTGGCAGTCCCTGGTCGCTGCCTACCCCTCTGGGGTACAGGCGTGAGGTTATGTATGTTCAAATGCAGTGTAAGTTGGTCTTTACGTCGGGCTATTAAAAGTGCATAAGTGCTTTGCATAAGACCGGGAAGCTTCCTACTAGACTTCTTCTTCTTCTTCAGGCTATATTAGTCCACTGCTGGACATAGCTCTCCCCTAATGAGCGCCATAGCGCAAGGTTGTGCCATCATTGGGGGGAAATGCACATAATCCCCACGCTGAGCATGCGGATTGGGGATCGCAGTTTGGTGGAATTGTATTGCAAGGGGCGCTGCTGCCCACCTCCCGGTTTGTGTTCCTTAGTCGCCTTTTACGAAACCGCGGGAGGAATTTGGGTCGATGCTATTCTCTAGGCCGACACTACACAGTGTCTACTATGACTTAACCTACATAAATTTAAGTTTACTTAACTTTATGTAAATAAATCTATTATAAAGAAAATTCAAAGTCCTGATTGAATCACGCATTAACGCCCCGCCCAAGCCGATGGACCTACGAAGCTGAAATTTTGCACACAGGGTCTATATATAATGTAGACAAGGAATAAGACGGATTTTTTGAAATTCAACCTCTAGGGGGGCGAAAAGGGTTGTCAAAATTTGTATGGGAGGAATAAAGAATGTTGTCTAATTTTCTGGAAACTTAAAATACTCTTCAACACATTTGATTGAATACGTGTTTCGCCGTTTTTAACCCGTGAACGGGGTTGCAAAATTTTGTTCCTTGAATCTTTTCCACGCGGACGGAGTCACAGTCTTACAATCCTTCACCAACCCGGACTTGGCCCCCGTGGTGGAGTAAAGCCTAACCTTCCTGCGATGCAGGAAGAGACCCGTGACCCAGTAGTGAGGGCATACAAGGGTTGATAACGAACGAATGTGTTCTCTATCTATCTATCTATCATAGTTTTGCGAGGTACAGAACCTTCCTTACCTCTCAGGCTCTCAGCACGGCCTTTTCCACATTTTTCGGTGTTAACAACCATCCAGAAGGCCAATTGTCGGGCGATTAACAATTTGTTCCGTTAGGGGCCGCGCTTTTAGTCACTCCGTACGAGACATTAACCACGTTATCTTATTTTGTAACCGACTGCTAAAGAAAATGAGTGTTGTTCGCGCGTATGTAGTCTTTAGCTTTTAGAATATACCTCGGGCTCTAGAGTAAGCTTCGGTTTTCGCCGAAAGCACACGAGTGTAATACTACCTCCTGCTCTGTATAAATCTTTTCTTCACTATTTTGAAAAGTTATGTAAAGTTACGTGACATATTAGTTCCGATATTTCTATTTCACGAATATATCCGATAGTAGCCGAGGTATATTCTAAAAGCTAACAGACTATATGTATGTTTCCAGTTTAAGTTTACGTGTTTGTTTTTCTATTTTAAAAAATATATTATATTTAAATTCTCAGATCACCTCGGCCACTATATTCTAATTTCGTTCAGCAACTTTTCGACATTACTTTTAGCAATATGGCCGACGGTGGCGGGGTCGCTAGATGCGGACGCCACAAGACCATGAAGCTTGGAAAACCACGAGGGAGGCCTATGTTCATGACGATGATGAATAATTCCGAAAAATGGTAACCTTTGTAAATATTTGGTATTTTTTTATACCGGTGTACAATAAAGAATATTATCTTTTCACAGGTTTATCCTTTCAACAGGTTTGACTTGAAATACGTTGTAAGCTTCAAGCACATTACTTTATTATATACGCAAATAATACACACGTCTCAAATAAAACAAATTATTTGAAAACCTATTTAGAGGCTAAAAATTTCACCCATGCCGGGATTCGAACCCGCAACCTCTGGCTATCCGTACCAGCGCTCTACCAATTGAGCCAATGGGCAACTCACGGCATCAGTGAAATTTCGAACCTCTTTACAATATTCTCTGTATTACGTACAGGCAGCGACATCTGACTTAAGCAAATTGCATTACTTACAGCCCCGACCACTTACTTTGCAGTTAGGTTTAACATCGGAAGAATATCACTGTACCCACATGATTACACTATTTTTATTTTTAATGCACTAACCCGTGCTAAGGATTATTAAGGATTATTGGCTCAATTGGTAGAGCGCTGGTACGGATAGCCAGAGGTTGCGGGTGAAATGGGTGAAATTTTTAGCCTCTAAATAGGTTTTTAAAAATTTGTTCCTTAGCAGGGGTTAGTGCATTAAAAATAAAAATAGTGTAATCATGTGGGTACAGTGATATCGTTCCGATGTTAAACCTAACTGCAAAGTAGGTGGTCGGGCTGTAAGTAATGCAATTTGCTTAAGTCAGATGTCGCTGCCTGTACGTAATACAGAGAATATTGTAAAGAGGTTCGAAATTTCACTGATGCCGTGAGTCGCCCATTGGCTCAATTGGTAGAGCGCTGGTACGGATAGCCAGAGGTTGCGGGTTCGAATCCCGGCATGGGTGAAATTTTTAGCCTCTAAATAGGTTTTTAAAAATTTGTTCCTTAGCACGGGTTAGTGCATTAAAAATAAAAATAGTGTATACAAATTATTTGTTTTACATAAATCACTTTTTGCTGTCCCTATAGGCACGTGCAAATGTAGACAAGCGTAGAAGTGTACTAATAAAAGCACCTGTATCCATTTCTTTATCCTGAAGTAGTTTGACTATACCCTTTAAATCTTTAGTAAGAAGATAAGATTATTTTTTATTGTACAACAGGAAAAACAAAAATTAAATATTAAAAACTTATTTAGAGGCTTAGGCGAGGATAGCCAGCGGTCGCGGGTTCGAATCCCGGCATGGCTGGAATTTATAGCCTCTAAATAGGTTTTTAAAATTGTCTACATTAAAAAGAATATAAACATAAAATAATTATAAATATACAGTACAATTGGCGGCCTTATTGCTTAGAGCAATTTCTTCCACACAACCTACGATGGAGAGTTGCTGAAGGAAAAGTGACACGGGTAGTTGGTGCAAATATGAATATTGATATAAGTACATACTTATGCTTAAAAATAATATACTTAAATAAACCATTATGTACATTTAATACATATAGCAATTTATTATAAACATACACACAGAGTTCTTTTTAACCCTAGAACAGACCAAGATTTATGTCATGAAATAGACATGAAAAATGGTAAAACCCAAAAAACCCGAATGCTAATAAGTCATGAGCAAACATAGCATATATTTGAAGCAGCATGCGGGTTTTTGGTTTTTATGATAGTATTTTTTTGTATTCTAAAATGGAGACCCACATTTCCGTAGAGTTATCTCCAAGTAAATGGCACCAGATAGTTTAACAAAATACTCGGTTGCGTGTGCCACTTTTGCGCAAACTTTTTATTATTTATAGTACACTAAACTTGCATTTCTGTGTGTCATTAGTTCACGTGTGCTTTGACCTCGTAAATTGAAGACTGGTTTCAATAGCTGCCTCAATAAAATTGGATTATTTCATCTGCTGGTCCCTTTTCGAAGAAAGATATTTGTAATCGTGCTCTAACCACGGTCAACCAGAATGATGAATTTTTGAACTAAACTAAACTAGTGTGAGACGAGCAACCGACTACGCGAGCTCCGTCTCTGCTCACCATGATTAAGCTCTGCGAATCGGAGCGAAACCTGGTCGGACTTTTCCGATATAACAACACCCGTAAGTAAATTACGGACTAAAAGTCCTTTTAACTAAAAGTACTTAAATATAGCATCACCTTCAGTAGGCTAAAGTCCAAGAAAGCCATCGTGAGAAAACCTGCTAACTCGAGGAACTACCTCAGCATTTGACAGTCGCCAATCTGCAACCGGTAGGTCTCTGCCTCTTTGAGAGAACACCTAAAAAAAAACTTACACACAACACAATAGGTATTGCCCTGTTCCCAAACTAGGATACAATGTGCTATGGTAACCAGGTAAGGACATTACAAATTCGGCAATACACACAAACTGTAGCCCCGCCTGCCTGAGTGATCTTAAACGATCACGAGGGTTAAGCAACACAGGGCGCGTTCAGTGCATGGATAACCTGTCTATGACTAACGCTAGTGGCATTTTCCGAGCGGTTCTGTGCTTCGCAAGGCACGTTAAGCAGTTGGTGAAGTCTGCCATCGATCGATGGCAGTCGTTAAGCCAAGTCAGAAGCCTTAGGGCGGCTTGAAAACTTCTGAAAGTAAGACCAGCCACTAGTCTTGCAAGCCTCCACCAATCCGGACTTGGCCCCCGTGGTGGAGTATGGCCTACACCTTCCACAGGGAAGAGACCCGTGCCCCTCGGTGAGGACATAACAGGTTGATGATGACACAGAAAAACGTCCTTCTCAGTCCTGTTCCTAAAAATCATTATTATTTTCAAGGTTAGGTCGTTCAGCTTGGTAGCCTCAAGTGGGAACCCATGACCTTTGTTTCGGTAGTCAAGCGTCTTGACCACTTGTCTACCGGTACGCAATGAGACATTAAATATAATTTGTCTCTCTCTCTCTATCAGGGAGAAAGCCAGAATCCGACAATTTTTAAACTCTCTTTATCTGGGAGGAGGTACGTGCCCAACAGTGAACTTCTATAAGGTCCATCGGCTTCCAACTTTATTCGGAAAACTGTTACTATCAAAATAACAGAGTTTGGGCCGCTTTCTGAATTGACAAATTCACTAAGTAAATACCTAAGTAAAGTTCTGTCACGCTCTTTTCTGAGAAATTCGACGAGACAGCAATACAGTTAACTATTTACTTGGCGAAATTGTCTATTCAGAAACTGGCCTACAGTTATATAATAAACAGACTAATCGCGATTATACAAAAAGTGACTAGCAACAATAATTAAGTGTACTCGACACTTCGATCTACCCGTGACCACGGAACACGTAATTAAGGTAATTACGTTTTAGCTAATAAATCATCGCTTTTAGACCCGTTTCATATATAACTATGTATGAGCATTGAAAATCATTTAGAAATAAAATCACAGATATTATCTTCTGTGGCAAGACTATAACGAAAACACCAAACTTATTACTCAACCTGACAGTTGAAATAAACCGATGCAAAGGCAGATAGGTTTCAATATAAAACCACAACAAACCGGGCTGGCATCTGTCCCGCATCGAATCCCGTCCCCCAACGTCCGCAACCCCACCGCAACTACTCGCCCCACCTGTTGTAGTGATTTTGTTTGAACATTGTGTAGTGTCTACAGAACGTGGTGTGGCGTTACTACGGGAAAGCGAGATAAGTAATACGCGAAGGTAATGGCAATAAAGGTAATGTCAGAGGTGAAATGTCAGGTTGTTACGCTAGAACAAGCTGGTCCCGCCATTAATTTACCGACCTAAGATATAATATGAATTTTCAGTATTATATTATAAATATAATCCGAACTATTTTTATTGTGATTAAATTATTTATTGCATTAAAAAAAACCAAGTTTTATTACAAAAGCTTTTTAGCATTATAAGCTATTTATTTTATTTAGCATTAAATAGCATGTTTTTCAGTCAACCTTTGGCTTGTGAATAGTGTAGCTTGGTTAGAATAAGATTATGATTAGTGTTTGCACTCTTCGTTCGATTCGTTCGTATTCATTGTTATCGATTTTGAAGACTTAATGTGTTTTTTTCCACAAATGACCGCCCTTATCAAGAAACCAGTAATCCGGCCGCCCGAGGCCTTGTCCTAGTTGACCCTAGTCCGCCTCTGGTAGTACTGTTTCTTAATCACTTACCATACTTTTTGGTAATGGCCTAAGAGGGTTGTTTCGATTTAATATTTAGGTAAAGATTTAGTGGCTGCAGATAGACTATCTCTATATTTTTTCGACTAAGATGTTTCTGAAGAGTGTTGTTTTACACATTCATACAATTTAGTAATGTTTCAAATTTATAAGAATGTCCAAATTATCGAAAATAATATCAGGCGGTTCCATATATTTTTTTTATATGCGAGGGAATGTGTGAGTGAGCAGATACGTTTTCGATAGTTCGGAGTTCTTCTCACAAAAAAAAGGTTTTGAGTAGTACCGTCCTTTCTAAAACACTCTTGCATGTCGTTTACGCTTTTTTATACATCTAATGTATAGCTATCCATTTTGAGTCATGAAAAATAAAATACGATTATATAGGATGTTGTAACGATGTTTGTAATAATGTTTTTCAAACTGTTCTCAAGACGTGGTTGTCAAGACTCTACAGCAGTTGTTACTGTACTCATAGCTGTAGGGTCTTGCAACTGCATCCGAGAATGTATAGTCTTTGCAATAGAGTTTTGCTGTGAAATCAAATTTTTCCTAGGCATAACACAGTGTCTGCCCGAGCGCATTATTTTCTTCGTTTAGTTGTATACAACTATACATATATTAACTGAACGTGTTAGTTTGTAAACACAGGCTTGCAGGGGTGGAAAATATGTTGAGTGAAAACGAAATGGTGTATGATTTGGTTTAAGTAGTGTTAATAATAAGTTTCACACAACACACACACTTGTCCTAGTCCCAAATTAGAATACACTGTTCGGAAATTTACCCAGACTGAGGCCAATTGTCCGTATCAAATATTACTCAAGAATGTGTTGAACACAAGACACAAACGTCCTTAAGTCCTTTAATATTAATCTACTCTATAATGCCAAACATCTCTGCACAGAGTGTGCTTACATAACACATTTTTTAAATCGCGTCGTAGGTAACTCTAATAATTGAGGAATATTGTTTTAGAACCTTCCCCCATCCCTACATAGGATGTATGAACTTTTGCAATCCTAAATAGTGTATTTTTATGTTTTGAAAATGTGAAGTACATAGATACATCACATAAACTCACGTCTGTATTCCCGATGGTGGTGGGCAGAAATCGAGGTTTGCCACTTGTCACGATCCTGGTAGACATACCATCATGGTAATTACGAAGAACCTTTCAAGGTTAACTTACCTTCAATGTAGGTCTAGCAGACGCGTTAACTTAGTAATAAGGTGGCCACCGTTTTGACCACCGGCGTGCTCTAGTCTGTGGTTTCCAAACACATGCTAGTAAGTTGAAATGAGTTTAAAAAATACAAAGGCGAGCTAACCCAAGTCGTTGTAGAGAGTGAAAATTATAGTAAACAAGTTACAACGTTTTCTTGTTAAGAAGATATTTAATTTTATCGAAGAAGGCATTTAATTTATATTTTTTTTATTTAATTTAATAAAAGGTATTTAATTTTGTTATGTAAATATTAATAATAATTTATTTTGTTATGATAATTAATTTTGTTATGTACAAAATTAAAATTAATTTGTGTCTATCCCCATTACAAAGTTGAAAATTAATCTCAGTTGTGACCTTGAAAATACCAACGGTTATTGTTATTTGAAGAGTTTAATCAACTAAAATTATTATGTTTTTAAAAGTGCTTAGTATGTAAAAAGGACAATTAAGTTTTGCACACAGATACCTTAATTTTGTAGGTTTTTTCTCACCAAAACAACATGTTAAAAATCTGAAAAGCGTTTCTTTTTTAATAACCTACCGTCGGCAAACTAAACCCTTACCGATAGACATATTATATATTACATAGATAGTATATAATTTCATTATATCATATAGATATAATTAGTAAATTTTATATTGTTTAATATTGCACTACCTGCTAATCTTGTCTCCATAACCAACGTAGCTGGTACATAATGCTAAGTAGGATTAAGCTCGCCTATATGCAAAATATTTATGCAATTTTTTTTTTATAATAGTAAATTATTACTTATATAGAAACTTAATACTCATTATTAAATACAAAGAAAAACTGGTGAATACCAGTTTTTTGTAATTGTCCTTAGCACGGGTTAGTGCATTAAAAAGGACATACTTAATACCAGTTGAAGGTTGGGAATCTCTACAAGGCTGCGCAGGAGTGACGGCGCAATCCTGCAGGATTGCGCCGTCACTCCTGCGCATTCTGCACGCTGCACGTCATCAATCATCATCATCGTGCGATGCGCGCCGGTGTACATGGCGTCAACACGCTTCTCCTCTGTGACTAGAAGAATGAGGAGTTTTAAATCTGACAGTTGTATTAGCTTTCCACACTGTGCTTCTAAAAGCTATAGCCCACGGCGAGTTTTAGACGGGATTCAAACGCAATTTACGATCGCGTAGGCATCGCTTCCGTAAAAGTGGATGCCGTAAAAAGTCAGCCGCCGGTCCTGGTCTGCCGCAGCATGAGGCAGCCAGAAGCCACACCGGCCCGGCCGTTGATTACGGCTCGATTCCTACTCGGGCCGTGACTTCGCCCAACTCTGGCCAAACCCGGATGACGTTACGGAATATCCCCAAAGTAGATTATAAGCGGTGTTTCTAGATAATTAGTTCGTAAAATATTGGTGGAGGAATGTTAGGTATAGGTTTGTGTGTGCGCTGCGCCGCCACGCTCATAGACAAACAAACGTCAGTGTGAATACGGTAGCGACGCATTTCACTTGTTTGTCCCATACGTATCACAAAACAATGCTATGTTGCAGCGCGTTTGCCTCGTTTCTCAAAAATGTCACAAAGCGTGATTAGAAGCGCTTATAAAAGTCGTCGTCATCGTGAGCGATAAAAGCGTCTTGATTATATAACTTTCACGTATACAATTGTGTGTTAAAGTGGAATGTTTACTTAGCTCTGCCATATATGAGACGTAATGTGTATTACACATAGCGCATCCCGAATCTCAGTAGATACGTGTATATGATACGTGACAATGACATTGAGCCACATAAATTTACGACTAAGTCCCGTAGACATTTCGTTTAAGCACACATTATGTGTACAGATGTATGTTATTTTGACAAGTGTTTACGAAGTGCAACTTTGCATACTCGTACGTAGAGATAGTACATGAACCTTTACATACTTATATCTGTTACGTAAAAGACGATACAAAACAGATATATGAACAAACTGAGGCCATCTGTGCAGTCTGTTAGCTGTTAGAATATAGCTACCTCGGGTTAGAGCCCGAGGTACCTATATTCGAAGCCTACTAAACCGAAGCCTACTCTAGAGAGTAGGCTTCGGTTTTCGCCGAAAGCATACGAGTGTAATACTACGAGTACTTCCTGCTCTGTATAAAACTTTTCTTCACAATTTTGAAAAGTTTTCGAAATTAATGTCATATTAGTTCCGATATTTCTATTACATGAATATATCCGATTCTATCCGATAGTAGCCGAGGTATAGCTAACAGACTGTACAAATGTACGGCGGCTCCCAGTGGGAATCGAACCCACGACCTCCAGCATTGTAATCAGACTTGATCCCGCTAGGCCAACGAAGCAGGCAGACAGTAATGTTTATTATACACAACGAAAAATTACAATAGATGTTCTTGGTTGTTCGGTAATAGTGGCGAAGGTTCTAACATGCAATCGGAAATAAATTATGTAAATAGGATAGTAGGGTAGCAAAATAGCCCAATTCCTTGCTAACCTCTAATAGGAAATGACCCATAGAGATGAATTACAAGAAATAGGGTTTTCAAAAGTTATCGATAAAACCCATGTCCTAATAAAACGCGCATCCCTACGGGCGCACTTGCACGCACGGGCAAGCAAATCCGCCCGACGCGACGCGATGTGATCATGTGCCCGTCAAACGGTCGACGAGTAAATTAGCGCGTGTCTTATCGATAATGACGGTCTATATTAAATCTGCCGTCGCCCCACACTAGGTGATGGTGGTGGTAGACGCGTTTGACCACAGTTTTGACTCAAATTGTCTTAGACATTGTAATATATTTTTTTGAAAACGGATGCTCGTCAGCTTAATGTTATATGATTTATTACTAGGACGCGAAAAGTGTCGATTTCCAAGATATTTATTGATACGCGACACAAATCGAACAACTTATAGCACGGTTTATCAAAGAGAGGGACTGAATAACAATTTGCCTCTCGCTCAAATTTTTTTTTATGTTTGGCTACATCCTACTTCAGTAGTCCGTACCCTAAGGCCTATGGCTTCTCTCAGAGAAAGATTAATTACCACGCGTACCGACTTCGGATTGGCAATATCAAGCGCAGAGGTACATGAATACCTCGTGGCCTAGTCGAACCGAGTGATTGGAATGAATTACTTTAGTTAAGCAACAACAGAACGTGACAGGCCCGTGGCTACCGCTATTGGCATTTTTCCGAGCGCTTCCGTGCTTCGCAAGCAACGTTAAGCCGTTGGTGCCGGCTGTCATGTAATGGCAGTCGTTAAGCCATGTCAGAGGCCTTATGGGCGGCTTGATAACTTCTCACGGTAAGGCCTGCCACTGTCTTACAATCCTCCACCAACCCGGATTGGCCCTAGGGGTGGAGTATGGCCTAACCTTCCAACGATGCAGACCCGTGCCTCAGGAGTGGGGGCATACAAGGGTTGATATCGAACGTATGGGTCGACTGTACCTACAAAGAAGACAGCTTGAGCCCGACGGGGCCTGCGCCGCCAGCGCATTCCGTCGCAAACACTTAACGGATTTGCCGGCGACATTTTTATTTAGGTTTCCCACGAGCTCCCGTGATGGATGTATCGCGGACCCAACTGGGAAGGTATGGGCGGTATGCGACTGAGATATACCCTAGATACAGACAATGCGTAAAAACGCTGAAAGGGCGGGGAGCTGTTGTTGCCGTGTGGTGATTCAATGCGCTTGCACTTGGCGGTGGTAGAGAATGCTGTATCTTTCGGCGTATCTGAATACCGGTTGTGGTAAATGTTGGTGCAACGGGAAACTGCTTTTGGCCGGCTGGCTCTCAGCGAGAGACCATGTTGTAACGGTGCAAACCTCTATACACCATTTTTATTTCTTTTTCTATCTATCATTTTCAAATATTTAAATTACGTCACACATTTTTCGATTTCCCTCATTTTTCATCACTACTACTTTACCCTTCGATCAGATCTGACTATTTTACCTGCTTATCCGTTTTTATCCAGTTTTTCTGCTTTATTATATTACTAATCTACAAATAAAACAACACCTGAAGTCGTTCCAGTTCTTATTATTTGTAAAGGATATACAGAATTTCAAAGTGTTTCCCCACAGTAGTTGGTATTTTTGATGGCTATGAGCGTTGCAATTTTGGACATCTCAATGACGTTTATACTAAGTGTTTGTGTAACGGCAAACAGCTTCTAGTCCAATGGTTTGCTCTTAACGAGACACAAAGTGTTTTACCATAGTAGTGACTTTTTGTAGTAATTTTGGTGGATGGTTCCATCTTCGGCTTAGAGTATAAAGTACTATTTCTATTTCTACGATCTTCGGACGTATCTGAATGCCGGTTGTGGTAAATGTCGGTGAAACGGGAAATTAAAAGCTATTACCCGTTTCACCAACATTTACCAAGATGCTCACTGGTTTGCTCTCAACGCGAGATGAAGTGTTTTATAATGGTTGGTATTTTTACTGGCTTTTAATATTTTATGTTGGAACATATGAATGCTAGTTTTGGTTCACGTTTCACCAAGTGTTTCACCACAGTAGTTGTTAGGTATTTTTTGCTGGCCGTGAATTTGTCTTTTCGGAAATGTCTGAATTTGGTTTGTGGTAAATGTTGGTGTAATGGGAAACGGTTTTGACCCACTCATTTGCTCTCAAAGACCAGGTGACCAAGAGACCAGGTGTTTCACCATAGTAGTTTGTATTTTTGCATGCTGTGTTGCATCTTCGGACGTATCTGAATGCCGTTTATGGTAAAATTAAATATCACGAGAAATAGTTTGAGACCGTGATCAAACTAGAGTGATCGAGAATCCGGATCAGTGGACATTTGGAAATTAAACAATTTTGATAGTGTTGTTAAGGTAAGGGATCAATAACAAAACTAGTTCGATGGTTTGCGTGCGCCTTGATGTTGAGTTGTGTTTTTTTTCTATAATGCCTCAATAATCTACTGTCGTGGATTATTTAGGCATTACGTGTGGCACAACCCAGCACTCAGGCGCTAAGGTTCCTTACTATAACGAACCTTAGTGCCTGAGTAAGGTAAGTCCTTACCATATTTCTTCACGATTAGCCAGTGGTATTACTACTACAAATTCACAAATATACGTAACTAATAAATCTAAGTCATGAGGATGACCAAGGACGGAGGCCAAGGGAGGGAAGGAGGTTGGTAGGCAGACCACCGACACGATGGTCAGACGACATCGTGAGGGTTGCGGGTCAGAGATGGATCAGGTTAGCACAGGATCGTGAGGAATGGCGCAATAAAAATGAGTCCTGTGCCAGCAGTGGGTTGATGTGGGCTGATTATAGATAGATAGATAGAGGATGACGAGTGTTCGTACTCCTATGACGAATGACAGAAAAGGAAACATATCCTAAGAGACTATGGGATAAAAATTGACTTCAACGAGCCTTATACCAACAGGTTAGTTTTGGAACCTTATCTTCGCTCGCTTGGGGTCGATAACGAGCTGCAGAACCGCATTATGCATGTGTACACCCCATTGTATTCCAAGTCGTAAGATATTACGAATAACGCGCAAACAACATCCGAATCTTTATTGTCTAGATAAAACCATTTGTACTCCATTATAACGACCGCGGCTGTGTAGTGGATGTGCGACGCAGAGGATATTGGAAACAAATAAACTGGCGAGCGATGAACTTTGGCTCGGATTGTGCTGGTAGGACTATACTGAGCTACTCGGTTTTCAGGATGTGGAAATATATGGTGGATATACCCTTAACATTTCTTAATGACACGCAAGCTCATACCTATAGTTATTATGTTGATATCAACCCTTGTATGTCCCCACTGCTGGAGCAGGGGTTTCTTCTTGCATCGCAGGAAGGTTAGGCCATACTCCTCCACGGGGGCCAAGCCCGGGTTGGTGGAGGATTAGAAGGCAGTGGCGGGCCTTATTGTCAGAAGTTATCAAGAATAAATCACTTGTGTTAAGCAACAACAGGCGCGGTGAGGTGCAGGATGGGTGACCATCCCGTGACTGTCAGAACCACAAGCCAAACCAACCCGGACTTGGCCCCCGTGGTCGAGTATAGCCTAATTTTAAGAGACCCGTGCCCCAGCAGTGGTTACATACAAAGGGTTGATATCGATATTGATCATGATGCTAGTTGGACTTGAGATTTCCTTTATAAATCATACTTTATTTGAGCAGATTGCCTCAGTCTGGGTGCATTTGCGAAGTTATAGTAGCAGTACCGCTCGCTAACTGTGAAGAAAAACATCTTGAGGAAACCCTAGTGTCCAAAGTATTAACATTCCTCAGCGCTTGCTACGTACTATTTGACTAAGTGCGGAAAATTTTAACTAAATGTAACTCTCCATTTTACGAACTCTGCTCTCAGAGGCAACATACATCCACTATGTTTATTTCGGGTTCGAGCCCTGGCTGGGGACAAAAAAAAAATCCCAGGTCTTGGGTGTTTACATGTTTGTGATGTCGTTGTTTCTGGTCTCCACGACACAGGGTATCCTAGTGTGGGGCCACCACGAGAAAACAACCGAAGCAATGTATGAGCCTGTATGTAAATGTTATGTTATCCAGGGAGCCCAACTATGACGCTTTTTTCTGGTTGTGCAATAAAGTGTTCTCTATCTATCTATCCGTATAAATGCGAAAATCTCAGATGTGACTAACAAACTACGGTAGTCGTATCCACGCTAACACCAACGCTATTATCAGTGTCGTTGTGAACACAAACTTCATCCATTGCCTGGCTCCCCTCGCCAATAAATCTTCCACTTTGACTATTGTTCTATAGAGTCTCATTGCACGACTTTCGTACAGTCATCTGTGAGGAAAAAATTGAATTTTGATCCTTGTAACTAGCAAGATAAGGGGGAAAATAAGCGTTGACCTGAGTAGAACTGTCTGTGAAGGTTTGTATATACGTTCCATAGCTGCTTACAAGTTTTCTGGAGTTTTTTTTGTGTAGAGAGAGATGGTAATGGTTTACAGTCTGAAATGATTATACGGAAGTTGCTGTGCCATGAAGTGAAAAGGGAGATTATTAAAGAGATGGGCGCGGTAAAAAAAATATACTGGTGCTCAAAAAGTTGAAACAATACAAAACAAGTAGAATTAAAAAAGTGTTTGTAAATGATCAAATCTAGCCGACATGTTACAAGAATTGTGCATTTTAAATTTAAGGTTAAATCTAAAATGCATATTTACCGGTAAAATTGTATTGTCTTTATTAAGACTAATTACCTTATTTAAACTAGTAGGTAAGCTATGTTTGAGTGCCGCAGGTTTCAATAAAATACTAAAGAATAAAGTTTTTATCCGGATTTCATTATATTATTTTACTTTATTGCACAAGAAACATTTGACAGAACGTTACATAAGAAATTACATGTACAAAAACGAGCTTATCTCTGTAACAGATTTCTTCCAGCAAACATTGGAGAGTCGGCGAGGCAATGTCGCCCGTAACGTAACGGGGTAGAGTGCACGGGTGTATAGCTTGATGTGCTGGCGACTGCTACACTTTACGAAGGAGTAACTTTTGGAATAAATTAGAAGGCACGAATCGATGCAATACCGATAGGTACAGTCAACAAAACATCAACATATAGGTAAGTTTTATAGACACGTCCAACTCTATTGTAGTTATTTGATTCTTATAATGTCATGCATCTAATGGGCATTTGCTGAAAATCAGCGTTGTGTTCAACACAACATTTATTCTGAGCAAATTCTTTTTCATCAACATCCTAAGTTTATAATAAATAGTTTATATATTAAATAAGTTTCTTGTAATGTGATAATGATAAATAAATGTTTTTTTTCAATTTCAATTTCACTTTCAATTTATTCAGCAATAAAGAATATGAATATGAACGTTTACATACATGTACTCTAATCAGTAAGTTAGGGCCGACTTTGCAACCCAAGTAAAGCTTGACATTTTGTCGACTGTACCACAGTATCTAGTTACAGGCACAACACCCAGACTGTCTGTTCCACCCATAAGTCACTTCCATGACCTACGCGAGTCAAAGTCACTGCGATCAGAGGCACAAAGAAGACGGTGCTCTATTCTGAGGTATTATTGGCCAGTTACTAAATTGAGAATTTTACTAAGTAAAGAGTTAACTGTAGTGCTGTCTCTACGAATTTCTCAGAAAAGAGCGTGATAGAACGTTACTTAAGTATTTATATTTTTTTAGTTACATGGATTTACATAATATATAGGTGGTACAGCAGATTAATTCAATTCAATTCATTTATTTCAAATATCAAAATTCATATACATTTTAAAAAAACCTATTCAGAGGCTAAAGATTCCACCAATGCCGGGATTCGAACCCGCGACCTCTGGCTATCCGTGCCAGCGCTCTTTCCAACTGAGCGACTCACCGTAACCATATTACAATATTCTCTGTACGTAATACAGTGAATATTGTAAAGAGGTTCGAAATATCACTGATGCCGGTGAGTCGCCCATTAGCTCAGTTGGGAAAGCACTGGCACGCTTAGCCAGAGGTCGCGGGTTTGAATCCCGGCATAGGTGGAATTTTTAGCCTCTAAATAGGTTTTTTAAAAAATGTCCTTAGCACGGGTTAGTGCATTAAAAATAATATATAATCATATAAATTTGTTGGAAATCTTATTCTAGTGTTAGTACATATAGTTATTTTTACTATAACTGTCATTGCTCGCTACTTGAAGACGGCAACAATGGTTTATGTAGGCACAATCTACCTTATCGGCGAGCATAGCCAGGGGTGTTGCGACTGGCCCGCACCCTGCGCACGAGTGACGCGCCGCGCTTGCGCATTATCGCGTAAAAGTCGTCAGTGCGCGCGTCAGTGAACATGCCCATGATTAAGTGGATTCGGTATTGGATACCTCCTAAAAACGTCTTCATATCTTGTCTCGAGGTCCGTGTCTTCATATCTTAAACTACTCTTACACAGTATTGAAATGTCAGTAACGTGTAATTAAAGACATAATACATAATACTGACACCTCAATACTAAGACACTGTTACAGCCGTAAGCGAGTTAGTCCGCCAACGAAAACAAAGGATATATTTGATTATATTATTTTTAATGCACTAACCCGTGCTAGGGACAATATTAAAAACCTATTTAGAGGCTAAAAATTCCACCCATGCCGGGATTTGAACCCGCGACCTCTGGCTATCCGTGCTCTTTCTTTCTTAGCGCTCTTTCCAACTGAGCTAATGAGCGACTCACCAGCATCAGTGAAATTTCGAACCTCTTTACAATATTCTCTGTATTACGTACAGGCAGCGACATCTGGCTGAAGTAATTTGCATCTCTTGCAGCCCCGAGTACCTACTTTGCAGTTTGGTTGGGTTGCGGTCCGGCTGACCATCAATCGTCTACCCGCAATTGCAGGTCTCCTTTTACTTTCTAAGATTCGGTCAACATTCGTTCGTCTTGGATGACAACATTATACAGGGTATAACAAAATCCCCATTTACATCCGAAAGTGAGAGTTCTATTCCTTAATACGAATAACTGTTGCAATGGGGACCACTTTGATATCGCGAAAAATTATCCGCTGTACCATTACGTGCTGCTATTAAATACACCCTGTATATTGCATTCGTTGATTGAGTTACAGGAGTCATAACTACCCTAGTAATTATGAATCTTCTTTCAGGTCAAAATCGCATGAGGATATCCATATTAAAATAATTATTTTAGTAGAATCACGATCAAAGAAGCAAATCTAGAAAAATTGTCTCACATAGTCCCAAAGTTTTGAAGTGGCAGTATCGCTGACTAGTACATTCTATAAAATACCTTGTTTCCGTACACCGATACGCCTTTCCATATCGTCTGGCTGCAAGACCTATAATTAAACTCTAAAGTGACAGATTAATGTGGCAAAAAACGTAGGGTTATTAAAACTGTTCGGGCAATCTAAGGCCTGGACGGTCGAGTTAGACTGCGCGAGGTTTATTTTCAGCGATATGAATCGATTGCGGTTTTTGAGTGAATTTGGAGTGCGAATGATAAATTGTCACAGTTTTAGTATTTCTTGTATTATGTCACAGTTTGAGTATTACTTTGAAAATAAACGAAGGCACGAGATTGATTTACGACGGGAACATTTAAAAAATAAAGCGCCTTCGAATATTTTGTACAATTATGTAAATGGAGTCCTCACATGTGGCACCTGTCTTCGGACGTTTACTGCAAAAATTGGTTACATTAGTCATGTGAGGACGCACCAGTAACACAAAACAGAATTGATCGCCGTTGCCGAAATCGGCATGGAAGGCATCATCGTCATGTCACAGTTTTGTTAGTAGTACTAACTTTGGAAACTTTATGATGCGTTCAAGTTTTATGAAATTTTTTGAACTGTCTTAGAACTAGAAACTCTAATAGAAACTTCTTATTTATTACTAAGTGGTGCCCGCAACTTCAAAAATTAGTGCAGGACGAACTACCGGGATATTACGTATATACTATAGGGTATCATAATTCAGATCTTTGTCTATCTGTACGCCAAGTTTTATGTACATAATCCGTTCAGTCGTTACTGAGTGGTTGATAATCGCTACAAACTTTTATACTTATAATATTAGTAGGAGTATTTCGAAATAAATTTTGACTGTATGCCACGTAAATAATGAACTATTCTTTAAATTTAAATTTGGGTTGACACAATACAAGGAGATGAATTATCGCTCGAGACTGACTTCATTTCGCTCATTCTGAACGACACAAGAATAGAAATTCCCTAAAGCACTGAAACGACCCTTGCGGCTTTAATGAGAATAATGTTTCTTTAACAACAAAGCGTTCTCGCAGTCTTACTCGAGCGTCTAATCACATTGTTGAAAATAAACAAAGTTTCGATTTCGTGTGTTGTTTTCTAGGATTTACGTCCCGATGACGAATCGGATCCTTGTCATGGTGTGGTCTTATGCAAGGACAAGTCTAATTTGGTAAATATTTTATACTCTGTGATTTAACTCATCATCAACCCAATTATATCCCCACGGAGGGGCATGGGTCTCTTCCCTGAGGTAGGTATAGGCCATACCAGACCACGAGGGCCAAGGATTGGTGGAGGCTTGCAAGACTAGTTGCTGGTCTTACTGTCAGAAGTTTTCAAGCCGCCCGAAGACTTCTGACTTGCCTTAACGACTGCCATATATCGACGGCAGTAGCACCAACTGCTTAACTTGCGTTGCGGATCACGGAACCGCTCGGAAAAATGCCACTAGCGTTAGTCATAGAAGGTTTACAGTACAGTCATCTATGCACAGAACGCGCCCTGTGTTGCTTAACTTTCGTGATCATCTAAGATCACTCAGGCAGCAGGGTCTACGAGCGGTTCTGTTACTATTGTAATTTAATTACAATTTCCAATTTCTAAGTATATAATATTTTTTCACAGCTCCTAGACATTTCGCCGTAAAGAGCGGTGGTGACGGAGCGGTAAAACGCCAGGTTCCCAAGGGAGAGGTCGTGGGTTCAAATCCCGTCATGTAACAAAGAATTAAACTCTACGTTATGTATATTAGTGAAATTATAGTAGCAACACCACTCGGTGAAGGAAAACACCGTGAGGAGAGTGTCTGAAGTTTAATATCTACGTACAAAGGCCCAACTATGAGGCTGAATGCTGAAATCTCAAGTCTAACTAGCTAACTAGAATCACTATCAGCAGCTCTACAAAATGGTGCTAAGTTTGAACATTTGGCTACCAAGCAGAACCACAAATAACGTGAGCATATTCACGACATACTTCCGTGTTCTGAAAACAACCGAGTAGCTGAGTATTGTCCAACGACATCACAATCCGAGCAAATCCTAGGCTAGGTGCAAAAATCTCAGGTCTGACTAAATATATCGCTCTATTTCACGAACTCTGCTCTCAGAGGCCACATACCTACAGTTTGTTTATTTATCCACATCCCCAGCCGATTGTCTGCACTCTTTGTTTGAAAACAGTCTGCAGTCAAAGGCCTTACTCTAGTCGGGATACTAATACAAATTTTTTATTACAAAAAAGTATTATCTCTTAATCGCCCAATATCGTCCGAATCTGTTAATATAATAATCAATAAAGATTCAGCCTAAATGTATTTTATTTTTAAACTATTTCACCATTGCATGTTACGCGTTATTGCGTGAAAAACGTACAAATAAATCGAAATAATTACTATGGAGAACGAACAAGAGATTATTTGACACCTAGAATTTGTAATAGCTATCCTCTTTTGCTTGATGAAACAAAATTATGTAAAGCCACACTTAAATATAAACTTAAAGAACTAATGATAAAATAAAACTACACCTATGTAAGATAAGATAAGATAAGAATATTCTTTATTGTGCCAGGAAAACACTTAGAAAACATAATGATGTGCTTGAGAAGAATCATTAATATGTATTATGTTGTTTATGTATACAAATAATATACGTATAAAATAAGTTAGCTATATACAGAGATAGAGCGCTTCGCCAACAAACTGCTTTGCAGTTTGGCGTAATTGTGTAATTGGATAAGGTTTTTTTGTTTTTGTAAAAAAAATTTAAAAAAAAAAAATCTACCAATTTTTAGCCCACTTTAGCATATAATTCATCATCATTCATCAATCCATTATATCCTCACCGAGGGGCACGGGACTCTTCCCAAAGGAAGGTATAGGCCTTAATCCACCACGGGGCCAAGTCCGGATAGGTGGAGGCTTGCAATCACCCTTAGATCCGGCTGCCTGAGTGATCTTAAACGATCGCGAAGGTTGAGCAACATAGGGCGCGTTCAGTGCATGGATGGTTGACCGTCTATGACTAACGCTAGTGGCATTTTTCCGAGCGGTTCTGCTTCGCAAGCCACGTTAAGCAGTTGGTGCCGGCTGCCGTCGGTAGATGGCAGTCGTTAAGCCAATTCAGAAGCTTTAGGGCGGTTTGAAAACTTCTGACAGTAAGACCAGCATATAATTAACCTACGAATTTTCGTACGGTAGTGGCTTAATTAATAATAATGGCATTCCAAATGGCGAATTCCTTCCTAAACCCATAATAATAATATAATATTGGCCTTTTTGCATATATTTAATGAGATGATTTATAGCGTCCAGTGGTATCTTCAATCACACTAGATGGGTGAAGGGACCACTCCGACGCTGTAGTGCCTGAGACATGGTTTTAAAGATGTGTATGCTTGCCCAGCACCTATACCATCCTGACAGCTTAGTCGTCCTAGCCCACAAGAAAGACTAGTCAATACGTGCGGAGCCAACCAAGCCGCGGGTTTCCTCACGATGTTTTCCTTCACCGTTAGCGTTTGGTATTGCGAATACAAATTCGCAAATGTACGTAACTTTGAAATTAAACAATGTCATTGGTACATGCCCGCACTCGGGATCGAACCTGGGGCTCTCGCTTGCCAGTCTAAAAAAATACCCATAATAATGTATCCTATATACGTCACACTGCAGGGCACAGACCTTCTCTCGGAGAGAGAGTATGGGCTTAGTTACCATACAAATATTTAGTTTATTTCGTTAAAGAAATAATAAAACGAAAAAGAGGATTTAATGAAGAAATTCCACTTATTATAAAACTTTAGAAGCACTTGCGGCCTAGATGATCCGAGTGATTGTAATCATTTACTTGGGTTAAGCAACAACAGGCGCAGTCAGGTGCTGGATGGGTGGACATCCTGTGACTGCCGCTAGTGTCATTTTTTCCGAGCACCTACGTGCTTTGCAAGACAGTGGGCAGCTCGATAACTTCTGACAGTAAGG
This sequence comes from Yponomeuta sedellus, assembly GCA_934045075.1. Classification (NCBI taxonomy): domain Eukaryota; kingdom Metazoa; phylum Arthropoda; class Insecta; order Lepidoptera; family Yponomeutidae; genus Yponomeuta; species Yponomeuta sedellus. Next base: position 6,276,480 of record OW203739.1, on the reverse strand, counting down.
CCCGCCACTGTGTTACAATCCTCCACCAACCCGGACTTGGCCCCTGCGGAGTATGGCCCAACTTTCCTGCGATGCAGGAAGAAATCCGTGCCCCAGCAGTGGGGACATACTAAGGGTTGATATCATCATCATAAAACTTTAGGCATACTATCTAGTACAACAAGAATAGTGGGATTTAAGAACGGTACATTTAAGTATTGTCCTACTTTCAAACCGCATCTCACCACTCAATAACGTTACGGATGACTTGCCAACTAAAATGTAAAGGTTGATGTCCTGTCGACTGTACAGTCAACAGCAGGGTGATCCTTATATGCTTTACAGGCGACTTTGTGAAAATGTAGGGGTTGATCAGTTGGCGACTTATAGACAGCAAGCCAACCTTTATATTTTTGTTGCAAAGTCGTCCTTGACGTAACTGATTACATTGCACGTATGTGAAGGTTCATAATGCTGTCAACTATACCTACATTCCAAAAGACAAACGTTTGTAGGCAAAGTCCTCTCAAGAGTAAAGCCTGAGGCCTACAAAGCAGTAGTAGCGACGACGATGTGACGTCATTGAGTGACGTCATTTTATATGTTCCTCGTACTCTGCATGAATGTTTTGACAGTGGCGCGTGCGCAACTGAAACCTAGAGCCAGGAACAGGCTAGACCTGCATGAAGAAATTAAATATTTCACCTATAACACACGCTTTAAATTCAATTTATGTTCCGCTATCACAGAGGAAATGTATTTAGCATAATAATATTCAATTTAAGTACATAACATAATTAACTTTCTCTTTATTTTAATTTGAACGAAAACATCGTGAGAAAATTCAAGTATCTGTCAAAACCAATCGTTCCAGCGGTGATTTCCATTCTAATTTTCAGCGCTTTAAAAAATTTGTCGAGCAGTCATAGCCAAATAGTAGTTCAAATCTCAGGACGTACTAATGGCTGTGTTTTCTATGTTATGTACATTCACTTGTAAAGTTATAGGACCACTCCCAAGGGGTACCTACTAGGTAAGTACAGCTAGGTATAGTCTGTTAGCTTTTAGAATGTACCTCAAGCTCTAGAGTAGGCTTCGGTTTCCGCCGAAAGCACACGAGTGTAATACTACTTCCTGCTCTGTATAAAACTTTTGGAAAGTTATGTAAAATTAAGTGTCATATTAGTTCCGTTATTTCTATTACACGAATATATCCGATTCTATCCGATATATATATTTTTTTAATTTTATTTATATTAGCCAAGATATATTCGATATTAGCCAAGATATATTCTAAAAGCTAACAGACTGTACCCTCCTTGAATACAAGCGTAAGTTTATGGTACTTAACGTACAATCTTTTTGAAAAAAGGTCGGGTCTTAAAGTAAATTAGCGAAGCTCTACAGCTTTCAAACTCTACCACAATCCTGAAAAGGAATGCGCGTACGCACGTGCCATCTGAAATGTCTTTCGCCACACAAACACCATTGTTAGAATAATTTCCAACTAACTACATTACTTCCGTTATCTTGGAACCGCGGCTGTGAGGACAAAGATGATTCTGTGATTGTTTGCGAGCAAATACTGTGTATCGGGAAGATGGTAGTGATCAGCGGTTCAAGAGAAACGTGGTTACGCACTTAAGAAACAGTTAAAGTTAAGGCCGCCAATTGTACTTTGTATCTTTTCATGTTTGTTGCTTCTGACGTAAGATAAGAATATTCTTTATTGTATACCGGAAAAATAGCTACAGAAACGGCAGATACAAAAGATCAAATACAATTGGCGGCCTTTGCAAATAGCAATTTCTTCCAGGCAAATTGGAGGATTTGCCGAGGAGAAATAGATACGGGTAGCCGATGCAAACACGAATATTAACAGACAAAAGTAACGACGTAACGAGTCACGTAATAAGATCGTGTCATCATTCTTACTTGTAACTTGTTATTTTAACGTGGCGTCTATATCTGTAAATATTATATACAGATTATATTCTTTTTGTTGCACTAACCCGTGCTGAGGACAATTTTAATAACCTACTTAGAGGCAAAAAATTCGCTGCCTGTAAATAATACAGAGAATATTTAAAAACCTATTTAGAGGCTAAAAATTTCACCCATGCCGGGATTCGAACCCGCAACCTCTGGCTATCCGTGCCAGCGCTCTACCAATTGAGCCAATGGGCGACTCACCGGCATCAGTGAAATTTCGAACCTCTTTACACTATTCTCTGAGAATTCAGAGAATATTGTAAAGAGGTTCGAAATTTTGCCGGTGCCGGCACTTGACCATTAGCTCAGTTGGGAGAGCGCTGGTACGGTTAGCCAGAGGTCACGGGTTCGAGTGGGTTCGAGAGGCGGAATTTTTAGCCTCTAAATAAGTTTTTTATAGACAGATGTAAATTATTGAGAACTTTTTAATATACATAAAAAAGGATATATGATATAAAAAGATGCGTGATATTGAAAACTATAGCGTTTATTTTATAAAATCATAAAAATGCAACTAGCCTTAACAGACTCTTTGAAAAGAAGATTTTTCTTCTTTTCAAAGAGTCTGTTAAGGCGGTTAGCCAGAGGTCACGGGTTCGAGTGGGTTCGAGAGGCGGAATTTTTAGCCTCTAAATAAGTTTTTTATAGACAGATGTAAATTATTGAGAACTTTTTAATATACATAAAAAAGGATATATTATATAAAAAGATGCGTGATAGTGAAAACTATAGCATTTATTTTATAAAATCATAAAAATGCAACTACCCTTAACAGACTCTTTGAAAAGAAGAAAAAACAAAAGAAGGCAGTATTGCCATAGAAAAAATATGTAGAACACCACGAAATGATTTCCATGTGACATGTAATAACTAACGCAACGTTATATAAAAATAAAGTTAGTTATTTAAACTATATGTTTAATTTGTCTTAAACATAGTAAATTTGACTATAATGCATTCGGGCAAAAAGAGAAAGAACTACATTTTTTTAATCGCTACATAGACATAAAAAACTTTCGTTATTGATGCAATTGTACCAAAATGTACTAACTCAATCTAGTCTACTTATGATTATTTAAGTATAACAACATAACATAACATTTACATACAGGCACATACATTGATTCTGGCCCCACACTAGGATACCATGTGTCATGGGAACCAGAAACAACGACATCACAAACATGTAAACATCCAAGACCTGGACTTTTTTTATTTGTTTCCAGCCGGGATTCGAACCCGGGACCTCTTGCATGGCAGGCAGACGCGCTACCGCTACGCCACATGACAGAGGTCGTCAAGTATGATGGTCAAAAGATCTCGCCATCGCTTTTTCACTTGACAGAGTATCGTTACTAGCAATGTCTTGAATTACACTACTTTATTACATTTGGGCATGCGCTTTGTAAAAATTGTGTAAACTCTGTTACTTAAGGAATTTGAAAAGACTAATTTTGGAGTTTTTTTTGTCAATTTTTTCTCCAAAATGATCTTGATTTTGAAATGGCCACCTAGTTTCACTTGTAACGTTCATTTAGCCGCAGTATCTGCGCTACTTTAAATAAAACCTTTTCATTTCATTTCATTTAATTCATGATATTATTCCAGGCCGTTACAGAGAAGAAAAATACACCACTAAATACAGTACAAAAATACACAATTTCCAAGCTTAAACCCGCTAAACGGATCAACAGCAACCGTGTTATTAGAAAAATCCATTTGACAGCCGATCAAATTGTTAGACAATACTGTTGAATAGGGCGTCGAATTACTACAGTCCGTTTAACAAATAAAGTCATCAACTCGGCCAGCTGGCTGTCAAAACACAAGCTTCAATCCTGTAAAGGTGTTACGGGAATAAAGGGACTCTGACACTATCTGTCGAACCATCTCTTTTTAGGCGTTTTTCTGATAATCCTGCTGTTTCGACGCTATTATTTGGAGAGCTTTGCTTAAAGCAGTCTGTTATGTGATAATTGACTTCCTTTCATCACAAATACCTAACGATGTTATTTTGCTACCGATGCTAAATGTGTAACCCACGTCTATGCTCAATAAATATTATCATTCTTATTGCTTGATTTTTAAAAGATTTGATCACAAAGATAGGAGACACGTACCTATTTTTTTATTTTCTGAAATACGCACGTTTCTAATATTCTAATTTTAAAGTTTTGAATATTTTTACCGGAAGTGACGAAACAACGAGACTCGCAGATATTGTCTTCCTTTGCCTAAAATTCTATAAAACAAAGTTATTATAAATGTCACTTTGGTATTGCCAGGATCATAACTTTTTTTTATCTTGGCAAAGGCGTGTTCACTGAAAGCCACGGTGTAACGTCATCACATCAGCGTATTTTTGTATTTTTACTCTTTTCTCGGAAATGCAACCACAGAAAATACTGAAAGTAATTTTTACGTCCTTTACAAATCCAAATAAATGGTTTTCGAATTAGAGCTCAATACAATTTTGAAAAGATGTCAATTAACTTATTTTGGTGAAGTATTATGGGTCTTATGGGTGAAGTATTCTTCATTTGGTAATCCAACAGCACAAAATAACTAAAATATCTGCAATCAATGATCCTGACAATAAATCCAAAAATAGATTTCACTTATAACTGTACAACATTATCGAGGAATAGAACAACAATAGTATGTTTTAATTAAATAAAAAAAAAAATGAAATTATTATTTTGTAAAGCTTCGCCACCTGTAGCCTGTTCACTGCAGGAATGAGCGTAGGTGCAATAAAATATCAACATTACTACCTCACTTCATCATTACAAATTTCACACGTGGCGGCGTGTCTGTCTGTCCGTACCTTATTGCATTACTGTAGAAATCACCAATCACTGCGCTTACGAGACTTTAAAATCGAGATATCACAGGCCATTCGAGTGATTCGAATCGAGAGATGAGAGGGCGATATAAAAAACATAACATGACATAATACTCACGCCTGTATTCCGAGAGGGATAGGCAGAGACTGGTCTCTGCCTATCCCTGTGAAAGACATCTGTCAGGATTGTGTCAGACCCCAAAGTCTGACACAATCCTGACAGATGTCTTTCGCTTCATCAACATTCATTTGCCGTTGCATGCACGCCGCTTCGGGTAGTTTTCATCTTTCCCTTTGCTAATACATCCCCTATTTTCGGTGAAAGTAACTATGCTCATTGATATAACCATCCAACAGGTTCCTCAAAGTTCTAGGAAATTTCTAAGCATAAATGCCGAGACACTACGCAGTTTGCTTTATTTTTGTCCAAACGGCAAACTGCTAGACTACTAAAAAGCAAATGGTTATTTTTTAATTCTCACTTCAGTGACTATTTGATTTTTTGTTCGATTTATGTTGATTTCATATAAATGGTTAAGGAGTTATGAGGGAACGTAGAATCGGAAATACTTATATACATACTTACACACGAGCCAAACACATTATACCCTCCACCGTAGTCGGGCATGACGTGTGATTTGGCAATGTTAGCTGCATTTTTTTAGAATATGAGCTTTCTAAAAAAATGCTATTAATCATTCTACATCCAAAAATAGGGAGTGGCCAAAATTTGTAGAGAAATATCTCGTGACAAAGAAGTGAAAAGTCTCCTGTACCTCCTGCGGGTTGGCTGGTAGAAAATGCTATTAGCATTAAGTCTTCATTTTGTACATTACACTTTGTACAATAAAGAATTAATAATAATAATAGCTGAAAAAGGGTTCATGAATGTACAAACTATTTTCCCTGCGCATTGTGCATTTTAAAAATAACCCTGTAGAATAGTAGAATAAGCCAATCATTACAAGAAACTGAAGCATCACATAAACCTAGCCGGCTCGGAGCCAAAGTAAACAATAATATCATAAACCATCGACTTTAGTATGCAAAACGAGAACGTAATTATTTAACTCAAGCCTTTGAAGTGCGTAGTGTCAGCACATCAACCTTTACGTACGTGCACTTTAATCAGTTACGTTAAGGGCTAGTCTGCACCAAAAACGTAAAGGCTGACCGGCTGTCGACTGTACAGCGCGTCTGACCACATGTAACAATATGACCAAGTTAGTCTATTGGCTTCATTATCGCACATTGTTTTTGGCTTCGGAATGTAGAGTTAAGGCCAAAGTAGCTACTAACTTTATTAAGACATCGATGGATAGTATCATAATCAGCATCGCTATTTGGTAACATTTCGCATACCGCAAGACGGCTTGGAACGATTTCTACACTAATAAACGATGGAACAAACCTGCACGGAAGCGCTTCGCAAGGGACGTTATGTTGGTGCCGGCTGTCATCTAATTGCAGTCGGAAAGCCATGTCAGTGGCCTTATGGGGGGCTTGATAACTTCTGACAGTAAGGCCCGCCACTATCTTACAATCCTCCACCAACCCGGACTTGGCCCCGTATGACCTTCCTGCGATGCAGAAAGAAACCCGTGACCCAGCAGTGGGGACATATATACAGGGGTTGATATCTAAACGATGAAACAGACCACCATAGGTACATGCATGCGTACTTTGCTGTCTTTGTATACTTTCTTATACGAAACGGGCTTACTCTTGACCTCTAGCCCGTGGATGATGATGGAGTTTGCCCAGAAGAAGCATCTTCACACGCATGAATTTATTGCAATTAAGAAGTATAAGTAAGTAGTTAGAGGCCATAGGGCGGCTTGAAAACTTCTGACAGTAAGATAAGAATATTCTTTATTGTACACTGGAAAAACAACAAATACAAAACAATTGCAAATATACATAGTACAATTGGCGGCCTTATTGCTAAAAGCAATTTCTTCCAGACAACCTTACGATGAAAAGTTGCTGAAGGAAATTAGAAAGACGGGTAGCCAGTGCAAATTTGAATATTGATACATACTTATACTTAATAATAATACACTTACATACCGTTACTTATATAAACTTATAATTTATTATAAACATACATATATATCTTATAATAAAGTTCTACACAAGACAAGGAAAGTAATAACCTACACACTAGACCAGCCACTAGTCTTGCAAGCCTCCACCAATCCGGACTTGGGCCCCGTTGTGGTGTATGGCCTATACCTTCCTCAGGGAAGAGAACCGTGCCCCTCGGTGGGGACATACAAGGTTTGATAACGAAGTAAATAGTCAGTAAATTGACATTGACGTTGTTTAATTCGAATTTCTGTAATATTCTCAATTATTTTTTCCTACCTGCTTGCCACTTTTTTCAAAGTGCAAACCAGACCCAGGACTCGGATGCGAGATGCCCACGTTCGATTACCAGTGCTGGCATGTACCAACGACTTTGCTATTATCAAAGTTACGTATATCTGTGAATTTGTGTAGTGATACCACACGCTAACTGTGAAGGAAAACACCGTGACGAAACCCGCAGTCGGGTGTCTCCGTACGTAGTGTCTTTTCACCAATCTAGTATGAGTGGAGGTGCCAATGGACCCTGTATATCCCTGTATACCCTGCCTGTAATCATGTCATTACGTAAATCTTCGTAAACCGTTTTCTACAAGATGTATTTTGGAGAGTGAGCACTGGGACTTCATGAATTTATACCCTCATACCTTTTCTTCTATCGGACCACCAAACGATCGGCTCGAAGGCACGCTTTTGTCGTCTAAATTCAGGGAATCCGCACCGAGCGATTTAAAAATTCTTTTATAATAAGAATGGCAAAGTTGTGGAACACGCTGCCGTCGTCTGCCTTTACCGGAGACATATAACCTGAGTCTCTTTAAAAGTAGAATCAACCGGAATTTCACAAGTAAGCACGTAACATCGTAGACCCCGTCTTCGCTTACCATAAAGCGTGACTGGTCAAGTGTAATCTGTCTTACTTAAAAAAAATGCAAAGGCCAAAGTGGTATTGTTTGGTGATCTACATCTGAGCCAAGTTCTGACTATGTAGCGGATCAATACACTACTTACTAGAAACCTATTTAGAGGCTAAAAATTCCACCCATGCCGGGATTCGAACCCGCGACCTCTGGCTATCCGTGCCAGATCCATGGATAGCCAGAAGTCGCGGGTTCGAATCCCGGCATGGGTGGAATTTTTAGTATCTAAATAGGTTTTTAAAAAAAAAATTGTCCTTAGCACGTGTTAGTGCATCACACTAGGTACTTACTAGTTTTAAATCTACGCAATGTAACATCATTCTGTCTATGCATTTTCTTGGTAACTACACTTATAACTTCCCTGCTGTCTCGAAGACGTTACAAAACGCGTGGCCGGCCGTGGTCTCCCATCAGTTCCCATAAAGCACGTTGTTAGCGGGAGCGCCGGCTGGAACGCTAGGAAGTTGCCGTTTAAGATGCAACCTGGCCTGGCTTAGGAGCAGAGTGGACAGTAGTAATTCCACCAGTGAGAAACATAATCAAGTTTTGTGATCAATGAACAAGCCCAAATTGGGCCAAACGAATTTAATGCACCTCCACAAGGTCCGCCACTTCATTTCCTTCATTGATTTCTTAGCCATTAATGAAATTATTATTACATTATTTATTTTCACGAATCGCTTGTCAGCATGTTTTCAACTGTATATAAGTGGTTACTTGGAGCGGCTTAAGCTTCTTCTTCTTCTTCTCCTTCAGGTTATATTATGTAGTCCACTGCTGGACATAGCCCTCCCCTAGTGAGCGCCATAGCGTCCTGTCTTCCGCTTGCCGCATCCAGGATCTGCCGGCAGTTTTTCGCAGATCGTCATCCCACCTGGTCGGAGGGAGTCCTACACTACGGCTTGAGCTTACTACAGATTAACTAGGGTAAAGCTACAAGCGTCGCTACCTTCAAACCTCATATACCTATGAAATAACTATCGATATTAATGTCACAGATAAACACCTATGTGTTATCTATAATATTCTTTATGCACAATGTAACTGATCATAAATTTTTCGATGCCGTAAAAATCTTCCTGAAGTACCTAGACGAAAATCAAAAGAAAGTTTTTGACAGTAAATCTTTAAGAATTTGTCACATTCGCTCCTAAGCTATGCCCGGTCACGCGTCTCGCCTTACTTAATGCACGCTCCGAGAACTGAACCTGCCAACAGTCTACCTACAATCCAACGCCGTAACAACATCACATCAAACTTTATTCGTAAGCATTCTACTCAGTGCATTCCAGGCAAGGATCTTCTTGGTTATAAAATCCACATACCTCCCACAGCAGGGCAGGGCACCTTCTCTTAGAGAGAGAGAAAGAGAGAAAAGTATGGGCTTTATTACCACGGTTGCCCATTGCGGATTGGCGGTTTTCTTCGTTGCAATTGACTTCTAGTCCATTACAATAGTAAAGACTACTTTCCCGAATTTTGGTATATTAATATATATATTTTACGGAGAACGATATTTTACGGTAAACAATACCGCTCCTTATCGGTGGAGCTAAACATCGTTAGGAAACATAAGGTGAGGTAATTAAACCCATAAGAGAAAACTTTTAGCAAAACCGAGGGGATTATTTCGCACCCGTCTAACTGTTTATATCGTTGCCATGACTCCCTGCGCACATATAGTATGAGCTGCGTCCGTTGCACGAGCTTGGTATTCGTGGCATGGATGGCAGAGACGTCACACTCTCTTTCTCAAAGAGGCTGTGGGTCGTAAATAAGCTAGAAAAAAACTGAAATGAACACAATAAATTCAAGATCCACTGTCGGACTAGTGGACACGGCTTTAATCTGAGGTCGCCCTAGAGATAGCACTCTATTTGTTTACATATCTCTAAGTCAAGCAAAGACGAAAGACGAATCCACGTCGGCCTCAGTCTACGAATATAGTAGAACAATTAGCAAATATAAACGTTGATTAGCTGTTGACTGTACGTGTTGAACCTGTTAAGGTTGAATCTATGCCGCTCGCGAAAGATTCTACCGTTAGGTAGAATCTTTCGCGAGCGGCATAGATTCAATTATTGAACAAAAATACAAGATATTGTATGGAATCAGGCGCCACTTTGCGGAAATCCATAATAGCATTAAAGTGTGAAAATTATTATGCTAAATTCCGCCAAAAATTCCACAAGCACTATGCACCGCCCTCCCTCACACTTTTTCAAGTAGAAGCAAGACACGAACACACCAGCACCGACACCAATACTTGTGTGAGAAAATACAAGACATTTATCCACCGAAACGCGGCAACTTCAAAACTCGTTCAAAATCAATATTTACGATGCGTTCATGAACTTATATGTATAATTACAATCGCCAAATTATAAAGCCAAAGCCAGTATTTATTATTATAATTAAATTGTTTATTGAACCAGTAAAGATTGTACAATTGGCGGGCTTAATACTAAACAGTATTCACTTAAACAAATTCTTACACTTCCTGCTATTTTTAATCACCTATTTAATACTAATAAAGTTTGTGAAGATGATTAGATGTTTGTTACTCAATCACACAATAACGGCTGGACGGATTTACATGAAACTTGGCATACAGATAGACAAAGATCTGAAATGAGACATAGGATACATAATTATAGCTATTTATTGCGTTGCCATGTTAACAAGGATCGTATAAAGTGATTCTGTGGCGGTACGAATTTTGCCGGGACACAGCTAGTAATATAATAACACTAGAGTCAACACTTCAAACGAATAAAAGCACTTAGAAAAAGAAATAGAATTATAGAAGTAGCTTACAAACTATACTTAAGCTTGTATGACAATGTTAAGTTTGGACTATCTAATAACAGGTAGTACGTTCTGTTAATGCTGCAAGATAGTCACGGCTGTCCTACCGATCTGTTTTTCATACTACGCCGTTTTAAATCTAGAGTAAAAAAATATCTCGAATTGTCCTAGTAAACACCGTGAATTTTAGTTATATGAAATGGGGCCTATCTTGTACCGAACGGAACTGAGCATGCTATTATTACCGACAGAAAGTGTTATAATACTCATAATTTTGTCGCCTTCTCCGCTAGTACGCACCCTTATGAATGGAAGGGACAGGTGTAGAGATGATTGAGTGATTTGAGCGAGACTGGACGCCGACACTAGACTAACTTTTCACCACGGATTTTCCTTGGTTTCCATGCAAATATCTCCAACTATATCCCACGTTTTTGTAATTTTTTTTCCAATACTCAATGAGTAAAGTAAAGCTAAAAATCTAAACCCTGTCTGATAAAAATCTCAATCAGTAGGTGTTCTATGAAGCCCATTCTTGCTCACTCTCTGAGAAAATTCATGTACCCCGCAGGGGTATGTAGGTTTGTATGTAGACTTAACTTTAGATTGAAAACTTTGGTAGCTAAGTTAAAATCAGTCTTGAAAAGAATAAATGTAAAGTTTGTTTGTTAGTTTCACCTCCACATAATCTATTAATTGTGAAACTAACAGCTTTGCCGTTCATTAAGTAAAAATTTTTCTTTTTATCTATACTATAAAAATGAATGTGTTGGTAAGCGCAAATCTTGAGAGCAGCTGAACTGATTTCGCTAATTCTTTTTGTAAAATATTCCTTGAAATACGAGGGTGGTTCTTATGGTGAGAAAAAATAAAAAATAAATCTAAAGAATAGACTGTTAGGCGGTACGAAATTCGTTGGGTCAGCTAGTAGTGAATACAATTCTTTTGACTTTTCTTTGACTTATAAAGCATTAATTAACATAACATAACATTTACATACAGGCACATGCATTGCTTCTTCGCCCACACTAGGACCCTGTGTCGTGGGAACCAGAAACAATGACATCACAAACATGTAAACATTCAAGACCTGGGGTTTCTGTCTCTAGCCGGGATTCGAGCCCGGGACCTCTTGCATGGTAGGCAGAGGCGCTACCGCTACGCCACAGAGTCGTCAATTAGTTGCTGCGTAGATGTGATGTATTTTAAAAACCTATTTAGAGGCTAAAAAAATTCCACCCATGCCGGGACTCGAACCTCTGGCTAACCGTGCCAGCGCTCTCCCAACTGAGCTAATGGGTGACTCACCGGCATCAGTGAAATTTCGAACCTCTTTACAATACTCTCTGTATTTTTAAAACTGCACTTAGCACAGGTTAGTGCATTAAAAATATTATAAAGATGTGATGTATTTTCGTCTAAACAGACACACTTCCCCATATCAATGTACGGTATCCAAAACACAAAAGTAAGAATACACAGCGCAGCAGTCGCCGTTACTTCTCCGAGTCCCCCATTATCGGAGGCCTTGTTGACCTTCGGAGTTACTATCTCGCTAAGACCAGACAGAGGTGTCATTTAGATATTTCCTCCAGGTGCATGCATTTACTGACGCAGAATGTAAGTGTGGATCTGCCAAGTACTCCCCTACGCTTGTTGGGGGGAAGGTTTGTTACACTTATCTTCACTGGGAATCCCCACCAGTGATAGTAAATTGTTGGTCCGCTAATCTCCCATAAAAGTTTACAAATTTTCAGGTGTTTATTTGATGGAAGCAATAGATTAGCCTGATGACTAAAGGGATATTTACATTTTATATAATTATGCAATTCAATCTTTCATTGCCATAAATTACAGTTAGTTAAGATGTTGCTTAGAGTTAATATTGCACTGTGCGATTTCACCGATACGGCATAGCAAATACGTACTTAATTGTAATTTCAAAAATACACGCAGATTTAAAAACCTATTTAGAGTCTAAAAATTTCATCCATGCCGGGATTCGAACCCGCAACGCAGATCCCATGAGAGAACAGGAAAATTCAGTCGCCCGTTAGCTCAATTGGAAGAGCGCTGGCACGGATAGCCAGAGGTCGCGGGTTCGAATCCCGGCATGGGTGGAATTTTTAGCCTCTAAATAGGTTTTTAAAATTCAATCAATTTAAAATTACAACAAGATAATAAGTGTTAAATAAAAAGTAAGGTAGATACATTCCCGCGCTGGGACTCAAACCTGGTCTGTCGTTTCCGAGTCACTGTTCTACCCACTGGGCTACTACCGCTCGTCATGCAGGCATATACAAATTACATTGTTTTTAGGGTTCCGTACCTCAAAAGGAAAAAACGGAACCCTTATAGGATCACTTTGTTGTCCGTCTGTCCGTCCGTCCGTCTGTCAAGACCCTTTTTCTCAGGAACGCGTGGAGTTATGAAGCTGAAATTTATATCAATTACTCAGGTCTACTGTCCCTTGAAGCTGTGAAAAAATCAAACTTCTAAGCCAACGCAATCAAAAGATACAGCCGTTTATGCCGCAAATTTTCGACACTTGCAAGGGAATCAAAACCTACAGGGTGCTTCCCGTGAACTCAGAATCTTGAAATTTGGTACGAAGCAACGTCTTATAGCATAGATAAAGGAAAAATTACGAAAACCATAAATTTTTAGTTACATCACATAATATATTTTTTTTTAATAATTTTAACCTTACTACCCATTTCCTCATAAACGCGTAGAGGTATTAAATTGAAATTCATACCAAATACTCAGGTCTATAATACAAGTTTGTACGGAACCCTCGGTGCGCGAGTCTGACTCGCACTTGGCCGGTTTTTTAAATTTTATACATCTGTGAACGTAGTGTAGGACGCCCTCCGACTAGGTGGAATGGCGATCTGCGAAAAACTGCGGGCAGATGCTGGATGCGGCAAGCTGAAGACAGGGCGCTATGGCGTTCATTAGGAGAGGGCTATGTCCAGCAGCGGATTAGTATAGCCTGACGACGACGACGACGACATTTGTGGAGTTATTGTAGCAATACCACTCGCTAACGGTGAAGGAAAACATCATGAAGGCCTCGGTGGCGCAGCGGTAGCGCATCTGCTTACCATGTAAGAGGTCCCGGTTTCGAACCCCAGCTGGGGAAAAAAACCCAGGTCTTGGATGTTTACACGTTTGTGATGTCGTTGTTTCTGAACTAAAACTTTCGTAAGCACAGCACATTGTAGACTTTTAGTCCGGATCTACTTACGGGTGTTGTTATATCGGAAGGGTCCGACCAGGTTTCGCTCCGATTCGCAGAGCTGAATCATGGTGAGCAGAGACGGAGCTTAATTCATTTCATTTCATTTATTCAATAACAATTTTAATCGTATGTGAAATAAAAGGATCTTAAACTAACTTAATTAACTGTGTGATAGAATTTGTGGGATAGTTATAAAAATATGTTAATGATTAAAATTATTTACATTTATACAGATTCAATAATATAATTTATTTACATTTATACAAGTTCACTATTTAATTTATTCCTGTAGACAATTCTTTAATGCTATACATATTCTTTTGCAGTAAGTACGATTTCAGTTTCATTTTAAAACTTTTATGATATGCCAATTTTTTTAACTCAGTGGGTAAGGCGTTGAACAGTCTTATAGATTGAAAACTTGTTGAATGCATTACAACCCTTAGTCTTGGAACTAGATTCCTAATTATATCCAATCTTCTTGTGGCCTCACGCTCTTGTCTTTCCTCATCTGTTTCGAGTTCACCGAGATTTTTTACCAAAGAAACTATAACGACAAGAGCGTATAACCCCGGAAGAGTCAAGATTTTTAATTTCTTAAAATGCTCGAGACATGATTCCGTTTGCGATATGCCTACCATTGTCCTTATTGCACGTTTCTGTAGCACAAATGCCCTATTTATATTCTTCGCATAACTATTCCCCCAGGACTCAATACTGTATCTCAATTTAGATTCAACCAGGCTGTAGTATACCATCTTTAGGCTTTGAATGGGTAGTTCTTCTCTCAGGCTTCTTATTGCATAGCATGCTGAGCTTATCGAGCTTTCAAGAGCATTTAGTTCATTCTGCCAGCTTAGATTGGCATCTATATTTACTCCTAAGAACTTCACATGATCAACCACGTTTACCACATCTCCATCTAAGTGTACGTTTATGGAATCCTTGTTATTTGCAGTAGATTTGAAGAGCATGGCCAGAGTTTTGCTTTTATTAAGTTTAAGATTGTTCACTTTGAACCACTGTACAAAATGACTAAGAGCGATGTCCAGGTTTTTATTAAGTATTTCTATTGTACTGCCTGAAATCACCGCGTTTGTATCGTCTGCAAATATAACTACTTTTGTGTTATCGGAGAGTGATTTTGTTATAAAGTTTATAAGATGATTATTAAAAATGACAAAAAATATTGGTCCCAAAATGGAGCCTTGTGGAATTCCTCGCGTGAGGTTTACTAATTAGGATCTATATGTGGTCTCAACACTCTTTTCAATAGTTTTAAATTCAACAGACTGCATTCTGTTACAAAAATATGATTTGATTAAATCTAAACTCTCGTTTCTAACACCGTAGTGGTCCAACTTTGCCATCAAAATGTCGTGATCTACCATGTCAAATGCAGAGGTTAGGTCTAAGAAGAGTGCTGCGACTTTGTGCTTATCATTTAGTTTTTTTAACACATCATTGATCAAACTATCGATAGCATCTACCGTGCCCACTTTTTCTCTGTAGCCAAACTGCCTCTTATTTAAAATGTTATTATCATTAAAATGTTTCAACAATCTAACCTTGATAATTTTCTCGAACATTTTTGAGATAGTGGGGAGTAAGGAAATGGGCCTGTATTTATCAGGATCAGTTTTCGAGCCCTTTTTGTGCACCGGTAAAACTCTAGCAATTCCTAGTTGATCCGGAAACGAACTGTTTTTTATACACTTTTCAAAGAAGCAAACTAATGGCCAAGCCAGTATATCGACATTTTCTTTAAAAACAGTGATAGGGATGTCATCATAGCCACAAGAAGGCTTTTTCTCCATTCCTCTGACGATTTCAATTATTTCGGCTACACCAGGAGGTTCCAACTCCATATCTTGTTCAATTCTTTCCGTAGTTTGTTCAAGTAGCGCGCGGGCCAAATATTTATCCTTTGTTTCAACTGCCTCAGTGCCTTTATTGAATAGTTTAGAAAAGATATTTATTATTTCCAGTGGTTTGTCTATTACGTTTTCTTTGACCTTAAGTATTATTTGATTTCGCGTAATATCCTTTTTTTTTATAGCTTTTTATAGCTTTTTTTTTATAGCTATTTTCCAAATTTTCTTGCGTCCCACTGCAGGCCTGTGTCCTGCAGTGGGACGTTTACAAGCTATATAAGCTAAGAGATCACTTTTATAAACCTATTTAGAGGCTAAAAATTTCACCCATGCCGGGATTCGAACCCGCAACCTCCGGCCATCCGTGGAGGTTGTGGGTTCGAATCCCGGCATGGGTGAAATTTTTAGCCTCTAAATAGGTTTTTAAATTTGTTCCTTAGCACGGGTTAGTGCATTAAAAATAAAAATAGTGAGATCACTTTTAGTGATAAGGCCGCCGTCTGTACTCTTAGGTTAAGAAATAATAATAATAATAATAAATATTCATGGACATATTACACAGATCTCGCTAGCCCTATACTAAGTACAACTAAAACGACTTGTGTAATTTCTCTAAGTGTAAGTTCTCTATCTACGAGTATCTATCAATATAAAAAAGTAAGGTGGGTTTTATCAATAGTACAATTCATGTATCTAACATCAACTTTATATCACCGGCGTAGCACGATAGGACTTCGCTTGAAGCTTCAAGTACTTGGTGTTATCCTTCCCTCCCCCTTTGACCTTCACCTTGCCGTATCGTGTCATCGCGCCTCGTCCCACAGAGGGTGCTTTGAGACGCGCAATCAGGAGAGCGGCGCGTGCGCACCGGTTGTGTTTTTTTATAGTTTATTTACATTCTTTACGGTTTGGTGTTGGTACTTTAGGTTGCATTTTTTCTTGCTTGAGAAATTGGGGTTATTGGCAATGTGGAGTAGGTATGTGCAATTAAAGTACTAAATGCGAGAATACACAGGCGTGGGCTTATGCAATATATGTGGGTAATACCCGGGAAATCTCACCTTACGACAGGACGACGAAAAAGCTTCGGGAACTCGAGGAATCGCGTCTCGTTTGTGCTTCGATATCAACCCTTGTATGTCCCCACTGTTGGGGTACGGTTCTCTTCCTGCATCGCAGGAAAGTTAGATCATACTCCACCACGGGGCCAAGTCCGGGTTGATAGAGGATTAAAAGGCAGTGGCGGACCTTACCGTCAGAAGTTATCAAGCCGCCTATAAGGCCCCTGACTTGGCTTAACGACTACCATCACATGACATGCTCATTAGTGCTTGATCTAGACTTATTATGTGTGTCGGAAGCTCCAATAGGAATCTCACATGATTAACAAACGGTCAAAATATCCGAGTGTCAAATAATGTTAGGTACTAATTACAAGTTATTTTTTTACTAGCTGACCCAGCGAAATTCGTACCGCCTAACAGTCGATTCTTAATTTTTTTCTTCGTAAGAACCGTCCTCGTGCTTCAAGGAATATTCTAAAAAAGAATTAGCGAAATCGGTTCACCTGCTCTCGAGATTTGCGCTAACCAACACATTCAGCGATTTATTTTTATATTATAGATATTCTCTGTCAGAACTTTTGTGACCCTGACTTGCGACGATGGTGTTGAATACGTTGGCAAAGTTTGATAACTTGGGATCATCGTTCTTTTCATGGCCGCAGTGGCTATCTGGAAGAAATTACTATTAGTAACACGGCCACTAATTGTTCTTTACTTAATTATACAATTATACACTAAGGTATTATAAATACTTTAAAATATTAGCTTTACTCATGACGAATACATCTTCAACAAATGTTCAGTTGAACAAATTTTCTTCTTGCAGTCTTAGTTCACATTGTAACGTTTTTCGCTTGAATTTCTCTTTGATTGATTATTGTAACTATACTATTTTCATTTTTAATGCACTAACCCGTACTAAGGAAAAATTAAAAACCTATTTAGAGGCTAAAAATTTCACCCATGCCGGGATTCGAACCCGCAACCTCGGGCTATCCGTGCCAGCGCTCTTCCAATTGAGCTAATGGGCGACTCACCGGCATCAGTGAAATTTCGAACCTCTTTACACTATTCTCTGTATTACGTACAGGCAGCGACATCTGGCTTAAGTAAATTGCATCACTTACAGCCCCGACTACCTACTTTGCAGTTAGGTTTTACATCGGAATGATATCATTGTACCCACATCAATTGGAAGAGCGCTAGCACGGATAGCCAGAGGTTGAGGGTTCGAATCCCGGCATGGGTGAAATTTTTAGCCTCAAAATAGGTTTTTAAATTTGTCCTTAGCACGGGTTAGTGCATTAAAAATAAAAATAGTATAATCATCTGGGTACAGTGATATCATTCCGATGTAAAACCTAACTGCAAAGAAGGTAGTCGGGACTATAAGTGATGCAATTTACTTAAGCCAGATGTCGCTTTCTCTACGTAATACAGATAATAGTGTAAACAGGTTCGAAATTTCACTGATGGCGATGAGTCGCCCATTAGCTCAATTCGAAGAGCGCTGGCACAGATAGCCAGAGGTTGCGGGTTCGAATCCCGGCATAGGTGAAATTTTTAGCCTCTAAATAGGTTGATTATTGTAACTGTTGTGTTTTTCGAACATTAAACAAACCTGTAGAAAAAAATGGTTTTGTAGAATTGTTTATGGTACATTTTGCCTCCTAAATCACCCCTCCATCGGTATATAATTTTAATATGAAAAAGATATTTCTTAAGTAGAGTAGAGTAGATCGATGGATATAAAACTGCAAGTACTCCGCTTAGGGGGTTCAAAAATGAGGACCATTCGCTTCCTTCATTTTCTTTTTCTTTATGAAATTGCTTCAGATTTTTATTTTATCGTCTAAACACAACTAACTAAAAAGTTAGTTGGAAGAGCGCTAGCACGGATAGCCAGAGGTTGAGGGTTCGAATCCCGGCATGGGTGAAATTTTTAGCCTCAAAATAGGTTTTTAAATTTGTCCTTAGCACGGGTTAGTGCATTAAAAATAAAAATAGTATAATCATCTGGGTACAGTGATATCATTCCGATGTAAAACCTAACTGCAAAGAAGGTAGTCGGGACTATAAGTGATGCAATTTACTTAAGCCAGATGTCGCTTCCTCTACGTAATACAGATAATAGTGTAAACAGGTTCGAAATTTCACTGATGGCGATGAGTCGCCCATTAGCTCAATTCGAAGAGCGCTGGCACAGATAGCCAGAGGTTGCGGGTTCGAATCCCGGCATAGGTGAAATTTTTAGCCTCTAAATAGGTTGATTATTGTAACTGTTGTGTTTTTCGAACATTAAACAAACCTGTAGAAAAAAATAGTTTTGTAGAATTGTTTATGGTTCCTTTTTCCTCCTAAATCACCCCTCCATCGGTATATAATTTTAATATGAAAAAGATATTTCTTAAGTAGAGTAGAGTAGATCGATGGATATAAAACTGCAAGTACTCCGCTTAGGGGGTTCAAAAATGAGGACCATTCGCTTCCTTCATTTTCTTTTTCTTTATGAAATTGCTTCAGATTTTTATTTTATCGTCTAAACACAACTAACTAAAAAGGTAAAAAGTCTGAGCGAAATATTTTTCTTTATTTGCTAACTCTTTCTTGTCCAGCTCTATATTTCTTTCTTGCCAGTTCTTCGATAGTTTTTTTTAAGTTTCATCTATTTTTGGCGGGACAATATTCCGGCCCGCCAAAAACACGTGCCAGCTAATACCAACCTCTTTGCGGCGATCTCGCAAGACGCGGTGTGTTTATTCGCGCATGCGCCCTGGCGGCAATATGGCGTCGGGCAGGTGATCGGGGCAGCTGCGCCCCGCCAAGGCCCCGGTACCTGCCCCTCGCCACGATACCCAGTTGGGACGTTTGAGAGTTGAGTTAACCTCTTAAAACATCCCTGTATTAGGTCACATTGAATTAGTACGCCACACATTCGAGAATACTTGGCTTAGAGAACAACCAAAGACGTACAAAGACTTTGTTTTGTATATTGTCTTAAGTTTAATTTAGCTTTGGTCATCATGTAAATAAACTGGTGATAGAAATAGTTAACATAATAATATGGAAAGCAGTAATATTCGTCAAGTTCTTTGTTTGTCCTAGATCCTTTATTTATCTCGTTAACACAAGAAATATCAACCTCTGATCCAAAACAAATTTGCGTACACCCAGACTAAAGCTAATTAAAATTTAAGTATACGTACGTTTGTGATTTTGTAGAAACAATACCACTCACAAAACGTGAAGGAAAAGATCGTGAAGAAACCGAATTATGTGAGAGAAAGTTGGTGCCCTGCTTCGGGGCCTTAATACTATACAGCTGATACTGTTCCTTAATATCATAATTGTTAGTAATGCGAAGCCTGCTTTCCATCGACGCTCTACCAATAAAAGGAAACATTGATGAAATCCTGGCCTCCTATTAAGTCTTATAACATGGCTTATCTTATGGCTTTTTATTTATTAACTATCATAATTTATTACATACAAAACCTTTAACAGGACATTACATTACAAATAACATGTACAAATACGAGCTTATCTCTGAAAGATATTTCTTCCAGAAAACCTGTTAAGTCTCTTACAAGATAAAGCAGACGAATGTTTAGAAAGGAAGATATATTATCAGTTTAACAGTAAATAAGTAGGTATTGAATTTAAAAAGTTCAGTTTAAAAAGTCAAAGCAGAAGATATTCATATTATGCTAGTGTCTAGCAAACGCATCATTATAATGGTGTAGAGACCTGCTAGAGTTTCCAATGAATGTACGCAGCGTTAAGAATAATAGCCTCATCATTAGCAGAGCATAGTTTTATTCAGAGCTGGCCATCAATAACTTAAATATCGAATACGCGAACTCCATTATCATTTAACACTTGGTACAAAAAAAAGCAACAGAAGACCCACGCTAAATCTTGCATTATTTTGGCTCAAGGAAGCTAGGCTTAGCTGTATGTAATTTATTTCTTACTGTTATATATGTTAAAGCTTATATTTAAGTAGTTTATTTCATTAATAATGCCTCCAACTGTACTATACCTTCTCTATACAACATTATACTTTTATGACTTTCCCGGTATAAAATAAATAATATTCGGTGTAAGTATTCCATGTTTGTGAAATTCTAGCCTGGTCACCATAGCACAGGGTAACCTAGTCCAAGTGATTGTTTTGTGGAAGTTATTATTACAATTAATATTTAATTATGTACATAATACTCGTAATAACTTTTTGGTACTTATGCGTTTGTGAAATATTAGGCTTTAAAGCGCAAAATATCTCTTAACGTAGAGCATACCCCCATATCTATGCCCCTTTTAGATTCCATGATTCAACATTCCTGTAGGCTTTCTGTGAGATTATAAAGTACTCGTATAAAGTAGAAATTGAAATGGTACAATGTAACACTGCAAAGTTAACTTTCTTTTCATTTACGTAGTTTCATGTCATGATTTAATATAGATGATAGAGATCTCTTGTAGACTTTCTGTGAGATCACATGCTGACCCGTCAGGTTCATTGCACTTGACAAAAGAGCGGGAAAGTTCTCAAATTGATTGTTCCATTTGATTCAATGCGTTCGCAATTTGTAATTCGATCAGGCCATTTCGGACTTTTTTTTTACAATCGAAAAGGGCGCAGATACGAAAATTTATTGTGCGCACAGCTTACTATAATTTCATTCACCAAATTCCCCTTTCTTATCCAGTTTGGAAGTGAAATACGGCTTCTGCTACCGTATTTATTTCATTCATAAAATAACCCTTTTTTAAAGCCTGCTTTCGCTGTAAGTACCTATATTTTTAAATGTCAAAACATAGAAAGTCAGACGCGGGTTACTAAATAGTTTTTTTTAGAAAAAGACGCTGATTTCGACAAAAACGGCCAGTGACAAT
Source organism: Yponomeuta sedellus (assembly GCA_934045075.1). Classification (NCBI taxonomy): domain Eukaryota; kingdom Metazoa; phylum Arthropoda; class Insecta; order Lepidoptera; family Yponomeutidae; genus Yponomeuta; species Yponomeuta sedellus. Next base: position 6,254,767 of record OW203739.1, on the reverse strand, counting down.
TTAGTTTCAATTTCTTCAAGACAGACGATATAAACAAAGGAGTTCAAAACTAAAACTGGCCGTGGAAAATCTAACGCTCTTCCGCAATTTAAAAAAGTTGGACAGCACACCTTGCCAGGGACAAAAAACTCGGCTAAATGCAAAAGGCAGGTGGTGTTCCCAGGGTTTTAATAATCTTGAGTGGGAATCGGGCCGTTTCAGTCGCTGCTCTTCACTTAAGCAGATTTGTATGAAGGTAAAGGAAGTTCAGACGACTCTTCGTACAGTCAGTAGCATCTGAAACAAAACCTTTATAAGCACTCGCGTCAAAGATTTGAACGCAAAGTGTAAAAGTTGTCCCGTGAATACCGTACATTGTTGCTAAGTGTACGGAGCGAGGGTGAACATAGGTAAAATGGAATTATAATGTAGATATTATGTAAACCTAATTTTTGCAAATAAAACTATTGTTGTGATTAAACAGACGAAATGAAATGATCATCGATGACACTTAGTGCATGAATATCTTTTGCGGTACATGAACACACTTGTCTAGTCCTAAGACAAGTACGATAACTAGTAGACGTAAACATTATAATTAATAATTAAAAATTTGCGTAGACGTTAAGAACTCTTTCTCGTCAGCGAGTGGAGAACAAAACGTCTTAGAATGTAGCGTTAACTCTTAACTGCGCTATTCCTGAAATACTCAATTTCAGTGTATGTTTTACAACTTTTTTTAAAAGTTTTACCCAGATAATTTTGTTTTTTTTTTTGAAATGTCGGTGCTTACATAAATCATTATACTCCATATTGTATATGTATTAGTTTTGTTTAAAACATTATCATTTTAAGTGTGATCGCCATTATAAAGTACCTTTTTTACCACACATATATTAATTTGTTTTTTTAGTCGATGTTTAGTTTTCCCTTTACTTCGTACCCCTTACATTCTTTCACTATAATCTTATTGCCACATCTTATATCTTTTAAATATTAATATACTCGAAGTGTTATATAATTTCTCTAATATCTTTTCCAATTCGTGCTAGTAAACACGATTTTCAATTTGTCCTAAAACTAATTATCCCCATAACATGTCGGTCCCTTAAATTTATTACAAACAGTTCCTTAGCATTCCAACACCTTTAATTTCAATAGACAACATATAATACCTATTAACAATTAATAATTTCCAGGCATTCCTCAGACGAAGTGAAGAAAATAAAGGTGTAATTTTCCCGTGCCACGCTTTTTATCAGCACATGCAATCGGCAAAATGAATTTGGAGTTTATAATCCGAGTCGGGGAGCGTAATTACTTTCATTATTTTAATTATATATTTAGGGTTTCGTCCCTTTCATCGGGATGACAAATCCTATTTTCCTACTTGATCGATCTACTTGTCTGTGGCTTTTAAGGGAAACTTAATGGCATAGTAACTGCCTTGTTTTTGGAATCGCGGAACCTTAATTTACTTTGTTTGGTTTTTATTATTTTAATCTCGTGTTTCTCTGGGCTGTTATTCTTTATTTCCTTCTAGTGCTCGGAATCCCAAAACTCGGAATCCAAGAGTCCGTTTCACTGGTTTCCTCCACACAGGGTATCCTAGCGAGGGGACCCCAGGCTTGCAACTACTATTACGGGTTGAACGTAGTAAGCCACTAAATCAAGGAATCTCCTTTTTGTATTTCCAGTTTTTTTAGGCTTAATTTCTAACCCTGTATGTACCTACTAAAAGGCAAATAAATGAATGGAAACAACTTCGCTATTTCTGGGATTGTGAAAAGAATATTGATCTTATGGATTTAGTGTTATGTGATTTCTGGCACTGAAGACAGTTCAATGAATGTCTTCTAGATTTACCAATAATTATGTAAACTCTGTTAATTAAGAGCTTCAAAAAGACTAATCTAGATTTTGAAATGGACATCTAGTGTAACTTATAAAGTTTATTAAGTTTCAGTTTCTGTGCTACTTTGAATAAAAAATAATTTTTGTAATTTTGTTTTTTATTTGGGGACCAATTTAGAGTCTTTGTACAATTATGTATTGTAATGAAAGCATTTTTATCCTTCATACATACATACATACATACATACATACATACATACATACATACATACATACATACATACATACATACATACATACATACATACATACATACATACATACATACATACATATATAACCTCACGCCTGTATCCCAGAGGGGTAGGCAGAGACCAGGGACTGCCACTTGCCACGATCCTGACAGATCACCTTCGCTTCATCAACGTTCATAAGTCGTTGCATGCACGCACGCCGGTTTCGGGTTTTTATCCTTCAATCATACAGATATATAGGGAACACTTTATCGTAGGTATAAAATAAAAAAGAGCAGGTATTTTACGTAGTGCTTAAAAATTGCACTTTTTTTCTCATCTTATTTTGCGAATATTTTCCAACGCAGAAATCAATATTATTTTAGAGAAATGATTTAAATTTAATTTAGAGAAATGATTTAAACATAAACTCATAGAGCTATCTTGAAAACATTTGTATGGCTAACTTGTGAAAGGAGATCAAAAACACAGAATTGTTATAATTTTTATAAGAATTTGTAGGTGCCTATGGTATTTAAACACCGCTGTATCCCGGAGGGGCTAAAACCAGTATATGCCACTTGCCACGAAATAATTGTAATTATTTTTTTACGCTAGCAATTTAAATTAAAATAATAATTAAAGGCACGGTGCCCTTTGTCTGCTAGTGGGCTCGCGCTTGGCGAATTGTTAATTAATCATACAGCGGAACTGAGTTAATTAAGAAAGCTTATTGTAAGAGATTAAACTTTTAAAGGTAAGTTTAGTACTTACTGGCTTTAAGCGTAATCGACGTAGGTACAATCGACGGCAGGTCAACCTTTACTGAGCACTCTTCTTACTTGTCCAATTTAGTAACCAAGATTCTAACCTCAAAATTTACATTTGATGTTAAAACTTGTAGATATTTTCTCGCAAGTTAAAAAAATGTACTTTGTTTATAAAATGGGCTTCGTGTTATTTAAAATGGTGTCCGAGGGTAATTAATTTATGGAAATATGACATTTTTCTACTTGTTTACTAACATGCACAAGTGAGGATGAATGGACTGTATGTTACGTTGCGGTCGACTTCGTTGCAAAAATGTAAAGATTGACAAAACTTTAGTCTTGACGTTTTCGAAGAATCTGCAAAGAAATTCGTATCTACCGTAGGTAGGATTTTTATTAAGGTGCTTCTTAACTCTACTTATTAACATGTGATTAAAGCGCTCTGGGTGCTTACTAGCGCCACCAATGGAATAAAAAACGTAAATTTTTGTATAACATAACATAACTAAACTCTTGCGACGGAAAACAGCATCACACATCCCACATGCATCTACTAACTACAGGAAGAACACCTATTTCCTGCGTGCAGGCAGATTTTTTAATTTAATGTCTGATAAGTATGAAATGGATTTGTTTAATACTAAACATTCAGAGGCGAGGCACGTGCTTAATCAGTTGTTTTTTGACTTGTAGTTTTTTTTTTGAACTGGGTGGAGCTTGGTTAAATGAATCTGTTTTATAAGTAAATTGATTCATTACTGCTTTTTATTTGTATTTCTCTTTTAGTGTAATTTTCTCATTACGTTAATGGTGCTATCACACGTGAACTGTCTGCGTTCAAGCTAATCTAAAACTAATTGTGATGACTTTTAATTGGCTAAGTATGTCCTATTTATCTATGTATTGTAAACCTGTAAAAGCTGTTAGTCTTCCTAGAGAATAAAATAAACATGTTTTTTTCAAAAAGTAACAATAAAAAATCTGAAAATCTGTGGTAAGAATATTTAGAACATACATCCTAGAACGTAATATCAAAACGGCTGTTTTTAGCGGAAATCGATCAAAGTCCTAGGATGTTGATACTACGTTCTAGGCCGTATGTTCTAAAAATTGTTGTCATAGTTGTCAGCCACTGATGTTTATTTGAAAAAAAAAAAACGTTTAGTAAAACAAGTTATGATTTTTGTTCCCTCGGTGGCGCTTAGAAGCACCTCAAAGCGCCTTGTAAACTTTTGTTTGTTATCTGTCTTAAACACTACCCCTTCCAAATTGTTGCAAAAAGTCCTGATCAGAGAACATACCATAAATTGATGTTTATTCCATTTCTGGCGCTATTAAGCACCCTAAAGCACCTTATTAAATTTTGCTTGTCTGTCCTAGACACTACCCCTTCCAAATTGTTGCAAAAAGTCCTGATCAGAGAACATACCATAAATTGATGTTTATTCCATTTCTGGCGCTATTAAGCACCTTAGCGCCAAAGCGCTTAATTAACTTTTGCTTGTTATCTGTCCTAGACACTACCCCTTCCAAATTGTTGCAATAGGAACTGATCAGAGAACCATACCATAAATTGATTTTTATTCCATTTCTGGCGCTATTAAGCACCTTAGCGCCAAAGCGCCTTGTAAACTTTTGCTTATTATCTGTCCTAAACACTAACCCTTCCAAATTGTTGCATACAGTTCCTGATCAGAGACCCATACCACAAATAATCGTCTTTAGCGTCTTTAGCCAACCCTTTTCTAAAAAACCCCCGATTTTTTGTGTCACGAAAGGGTTGAAAGAAGCCAAGTCGCCGGCAGATGCGCGTGCGCCTTGCAGATGCTACGCGAACCAGGATTAATGATTTGGCTACTGGGGTTTTTTAATCGACTTATTTTTACAACGGATCTTTATGTGACTACTCGTATAGTTTACAATTTTACGGCAAGGAATTGGCTGCTGTACCTATGCGCGCTTATCTGATTGTGATTATAAATACCAACGACTACGTTAGTGTAGAAGACACAGTAAAACGACCTTTAAAAACGGTTTACTTGAACGAAAACGTGGAGTTATCCCATGAGCTGCGAATAAGTTTACGCTATTGAACCCAGTTTTTAAATAAGTCTTAAGTTGTTTATAACGGTTCTATTACAGTTAAACAGCAATGTATTTTTTTAAGCTTCAATTCATTGCAAACTTAAATTTTTAATACAACTAAAAAACTAAAATTTTTATTTCAAATTTTCATGAGGAAATAAAAATGCTGTCATGTCGTCTATGACTTTCTAAGAGATACTTGCCGCAAGTCACTGAATAAGTTAGTAAATATATAATTATCCAGTGACAAACAAACCCATACTGCTTCACAGCATTGCCACTGGTACAATTTATCTAAGGATAGCTCTGGAAATCTCATAGTGCAAGACGCGCTTATGTATGGAATAACAGATAGATTGTGCTGTCAGATAGCGTTGTGGCAAGCCAGCTGTAGACTACTTTTGATGACACACTTCACACGATTGACGTCACATAGTTTAAAAACCTATTTAGAGGCTAAAAAATTCACCCATGCCGGGATTCGAACCCGCAACCTCTGGCTATCCGTGCCAGCGCTCTATAAATTGAGCCAATGGGCGACTCACCGTGAAATTTCGAACCTCTTTACACTATTCTCTGTATTACGTACAGGCAGCGACATCTGGCTTAAGCAGATTGCATCACTTACAGCCCCGACTACCTACTTTGCAGTTAGGTTTTACATCGCAACGATATCACTGTACCCACATGATTTATACTATTTTTAATTTTAATGCACTAACCCGTGCTAAGGACAAATTTAAAAACCTATTTAGAGGCTAAAAATTTCACTTTTTTATTATAAAAATTAAAATTTTTTATTTTTAATGCACTAACCCGTGCTAAGGACAAATTTAAAAACCTATTTAGAGGCTAAAAATTTCACCCATGCCGGGATTCGAACCCGCAACCTCTGGCTATCCGTGCCAGCGCTCTACCAATTGAGCCAATGGTGAGCTGATGCCGGTGAGTCGCCCATTGGCTCAATTGGTAGAGCGCTGGCACGGATAGCCAGAGGTTGCGGGTTCGAATCCCGGCATGGGTGAAATTTTTAGCCTCTAAATAGGTTTTTAAATTTGTCCTTAGCAAGGGTTAGTGCAAATAAAATAAAAATAGTATAGTCACATAGTTTGTAAAGAAACACATAGGGCGAAACGATGGCGATTCGGATATTGCGACTAGGTTGACTAGTTTTTACGGCGTTTCAAATCAAAGATACAAAGCAAAAACATAATAAGCTTTTTGTATACTTTACTATTATGTATTCGTCCAAGGTCAAGTACAATAAACACCACCTGTAAAGCAAACTGAAAGAGACCTAAGGCCTAGTGGCTAAAGCAAACTGAAAGAGACCTAAGGCCTAGTGGCTAAGGTGTTCCTGTAACTCAACACTTACTAGGTACATACGTACAACAGCACAAGTATGAGTAATAAGTAATAAGAGCAGAAATTCCTATAATGAATTATCTCGTTAGAATCCATGGCAAAGTCAGAGACATTATTTACCTCAGTTTATCTATGACCACGCAGCTGGGCGTGGACCGCGTTACTCCATTAAAAAAAGTACAAAAAAAATCGTTCATGGTCCAGTTACAACAAATCCTCGAGGTTTTCCACATCGTGAGGAAACCCGAGTGTCTGAGGTGTTCGCATACCTCAGCGGTTAAAATTGACAATTCGCGGTGGGCACGCGTGGTAATTAAGCCCATACTCTCTCTCTCTCTCTCTGAGAGAAGGTCGGTGCCCTGCTGTGGGAAGTATAAAGGCTGCATTATTCTTCCATATTATGAAAAAACCCAATTGAATCACGATTCCCTAAATGTAACGGTCATGGATATTGTATAGTTGGCAGTACCACAACCTATATGTATGTAGTGATTGATTCACTCTACTTGAATTCATCACGGACGACTTCGCAACCAAAATGTGAAAGATCGATCTGTTCTCCACAGTACTTATATTCTTTGTACGGCACTCATTGAAAGTTTAACATAAGTTGGTTCAACTCAACACTACTGAATATCCACTTCATATTTTGGCATTTAAAAACCATGTTTTTAAGAGCAACTACCCTAAAATTACATTAGCCTTATTAACCTTTCCCGGCAGCTTCTTTAATTCCTATAACTGACCCCTACCTATCCCGGAAGAGGCAAAGCGTGAAGAGCAACCGCCAGCCACCGCTATAATCGAATGTAATGTGAAATACTTGCGCACGCGCGCGAAATAGCACCTGTAGATGTAACGGTGCATGCGTGGGACGGCCGCATGCGAGACGGACGCAGTGGACAAAAGAGGTTCTTTCTGAAGAGATATGAATAAACATATTTGAATATGAAGTGAGTTCTGGAAGAAGATAGAAAAAATATTTTTATTCTCACGTTAATAATAACTGTATCCTGCCCGAGAATATAGTCAACATTGTAACTTTCCCAAGAATGTAAAAACAAAAAAAAGTTTGCTATCGCTTTATTGCGAAGAAAGCCCGCGAAGAGACCGCTAGCACGGCTCGCGCCTTTGTTGGTATTACCATAGACCAATGGTATTACGTTGGTGCTAGAGCGAAATTAGACATATTCCTAAAACCGCTACCTAAATAGTGTGTTTGGTTATTGAATGAATAGAATTGTAATAAAATTAATTACTTTAAGTTGCTGCCGGTTGCCGTCGGTAGATGGCAGTCGTTAAGCCAAGTCAGAGGCCTTAGGGCGGGTTGAAAACTTCTGACCGTAAGACCAGCCGCTAGTCTTGCAAGCCTCTACCAATCCGGACTTGGCCCCCGTGGTGGAGTATGGCCTATACCTTCCTCAGGGAAGAAACCCGTGCCCTTCGGTGGGGACATAATGGGTTGATGATGGTGATGAATAAATAATATATAAATAATTTACATTCGGCTTTATCTAGCATAAGCCCATCCAAGGTGAGAGAATGCTGCCCGAACCGCAACTAGCACCTTGTCATTCGAGCTCGTAATTTATAAACACCACTTTCCACTGACAATGTTGGGCATTTAACTCTGATGCTGTGCCCACTTTAGAAGTATGTAAGCGCCACCTGACTTACCCACAAGGCTAGCCTTGGACGCCCTTAGCGTCCAAGTAATAGTAGTTTTGTGTACGTATGGGTGGTCACTTTGTGTAGTATGCGAAAAATACCTCGTACAGTGTAGAAAACGGGTAGTGTAGAAGGGATAATTGTATTTGGTGAATTATACAGGGTTATTTTTATCCGACTGTGGTGCAGCCCAAAAGGATTGTAATTGGCTGGTAGGGCGTATGTAGGTCCGATTCTATATTCCGTCATAATTCCTCTTGCAAAAGTTCGAGATCGCTCTTAGAATTATTCTATCACTAGCTGATGCCCAGGACTTTGTTGGCTAAGAAATTGTGATAACTATTTTTCCGGGATAAAAAGTATTCTATGTGCTACTCTAGGCTATAATAGGTACTATCCGCACTTGTCAAGCAGCACTTGTCATGTTTTCACGGCCTATGTAAAAAAGTATATATATTTAATAATGCCTTAACATTTAAAGTTATTAATGGCAATCATGGAATCTTATGCGTATAGGTGGTATCTAATGTATTAGATTTAAGAGGACTTGAGAAAAGATGGTCAGAGTGGAGTTTTTTTTTCCCGCTGCCTTTTTCTCCACTACATTACGGCCCGAAGGCGGCGGCTTTCACTTTCATGTTACATTGTACTTTGACATTCAGCAAACAGAATGTAAATTCTTTACGTTGAAATAAATTGAATTGAATTGAATCCGTTCAGCGGTTATAGCGTGATTGAGAAACTAACATCCATACAACATTCACATTTATAATATTAATATGATTTTACTGGTTGATATCAATCAGCCCGTAGTAATCCACTTCTGGACATAAGCCTTCCTCGAGCCACGTCGCTTCTTTCAGTCCTTGGCAATCCTCATATCTGCTAATCTGTTTTTGTTTTTATTGTTTATTGGAAAACCAACAGCTTATACACGAGGCATTTTACAAAGAATAAGATGAATTAGATTTAAAGCCAATAACGGGTTTTCGCTGACAATCAGAATAACATTTGAATTTGTGCGTCTGCGTCAGATTGTGCCTTACATAGCGTTAGTCAGTTCGTGGCCGGTACTCAAGAATGTTCTAGAAGCTTTATACATCGAATATCGGTTCTTTGGCATAACTGACCATGCCCAGCCACTTCAACTCGCTAATCTTATAAGATAGGTCAGCTCATAGAGACAGACAAGTAATTATTACTTTGTCTTTTTGAAAGCGCTCGTGGCCTAGTCGAACCGAGTGAATGGAATCAATCTCTTGAGTTAAGCATCTCTTGAGGTCAGGTGCAGGATGGGTGACCGTCCCGTGACTACCGCTAGTGGCATTTTTCCGAGCGCTTCCGTGCTTTGCAAGGCACGTTAAGCTTTTTGTGCCGGCTGTCATGTAATGGCAGTCGTTAAGCCATGTCAGTTCTGACATATTCTGACAGTAAGGCCCGCTACTGCCTTGCAATCCTCCACTAACCCGGACTTGGCCTCAGTGTTGCAGTATGGCCTAACCTTACAGCGATGCAGGAAAAAACCCGTGCCCCAAGAGTGGGGGCATACAAGGATTGATATCGATATCGATTTTTTTGTTATTTTAAGATTATTTGGGAAAGCAATAGCTTAAATGTGGTTCAGTACCAAGAGTGTTCAAAACTCAATAATATGTTTCCAAAGAATAACTAAGTGAATTAGTCTATTCAGTTAGTTGTCTATAAACTTTTCATTAAACTTTTTTTTATATCACGACGTAAGAAATTTATACTATTTTTATCTTTAATGCACTAACCCGTGCTAAGGACAAATTTAAAAACCTATTTAGAGGCTAAAAATTTTTTTCACCCATGCCGGGATTCGAACCTGCAACCTCTGGCACGGATAGCCAGAGGTTGCGGGTTCGAATCCCGGCATGGGTGAAATTTTTAGCCTCTAAATAGGTTTTTAAAAAAGTAAGCAATTTAGTTAAGCGTAATATTTAAAGTGCGCTTTACAGATTAGCTTCTACATAATTTAGTTCTTTCTTTTATTCAATAGGTACCATATTTATGTAAGCACCACCACGATATCAAGAGCCCTTATAATATACCATATAAATAGGGGTTTGGGTAAGTACTTTTGTAGATTGTATTTACATATTGTGTTCGAGTGTGATAGGTAGGGTATAGTAAATACTAATTGGTAAGCGTTACCACAGTAATTAGCTTTACATTGCAGTAAAATTACGCGTTTCAGCTTCCAAGCATTAATAGTAGCCTTAACCAACATTACGGTTTCGGGGTGACAATTGCGCCAAGCCACATTCAATTACTCGCATACCCAGAGTTTACGTAGTATTACGTAAACATAATAATACGACTGCCGTCTCTTTACACGACTACTATATTATTTTTCTATCGATTAATCGTCACCTGCCTTTGCTCACTGATAGGAAAGATCTAGAAGGAATGGATTACATTCTTTTTAATGCACTAACCCGTGCTAAGGACAATTTTAAAAACCCATTAATAGGCCAAAAACTCCACCCATGCCGGGACCTGAACCCGCGACCTCTGGTTAACCGTGCCAGCGCTCTCCCAACTGAGCCAGTGGGCGACTCACCGGCATCAGTGAAATTTCGAACCTCTTTACAATCTCTGTATTACGTACAGGCAGCAACATCTGAGGCTCTGGGAGAGCGCTGGACGTTTAGCCAGAGGTCGCGGGTTGGGGTCCCGGCATGGACCCCAACCCGCGTAACACTCGTAATACTCTCTGTATTACGTGTACGTAGGTAATACAGAGAGTATTGTAAAGAGGTTCGAAATTTCACTGATGCCGGTGAGTCGCCCATTGGCTCAGTTGGGAGAGCGCTGGCACGGTTAGCCAGAGGTCGCGGGTTCGGGTCCCGGCATGGATGGAGGTTTTGGCCTCTAAATGGGTCTTTAGGTATATTGGATTTTCATACAATTTTCACTTTTTTTAACCCAGGTTCGCTTGTCATTATTGCTTAGTTGGGCGAAAGTCACTGACAATTGTATGTTTATTACTAATTATAACTTTATGAAACAGGGACTAGCATAGGAAGTACAGTCCACAGCACATCTTAAGGAAACATATTATTTATAAACAGCAACATCGAATAAGCAATCTAGCGCCATCTATAGTTAATCCATGGTTTACCACAGTTGTAAATTATGGTCTGTTGTAGTGTTTGAACCTTCTCTGCCTACGCTTATTACTTTTTGAAATAAAACTGATCGTTGTCAGCTTTCATAGAAATACGTTGTTTTATTAACATCTACTTTTACACCCGTGCACTCTTCTCCCTGACGTTACCGGTGACTTTGCTACTAAAATGTAAAGGTTGATGTGCTGCCGACTGTTTTGTGACACAAAAATGTCACAATTTAACAAATAATGTGCTGGAAAGCCGCGTCTGTTGGCGTTAAAACCCGCGGCAAGCGTCGTCGTGCATAGCCATGCAGGAGATACTCATATACCTATTCTCAATAAAGGCAATTAAGATATTTAATCATTCGTCTCGAGAAATTGCAGACCCCGCAGACAGAATTTCTACCCCTTACAAAATTTAAAACAGTATTGTATAAAATTCTTAAACTGTATATTAAACTGTATTATAATGTAAAGGACTTCTTGAATGATCCACAATTCATCTCAAATTAGTTTTAAGCTTAACATTTTTTTTGTTGTATTACAGAGATTCGTGTACCTATATATTTTTATTTACTTTCTAATTTGGCTAATAAATAGGTAGGCTGTTTGTTTTCACAAGCAAAGTAATATTTGCGCACCCTGACGGGTAGAGCATGCTTGTACCATAATATTAAGTTACCACCTACATGATATGTAATTACCATGCTTTAGCGAATAAATTATTCTATTCTATTCTCTCTTTAATGTCCTTGAAAGCACCCCCAAATTCTGTCCAAAAATGCCGTCATGCACACTACACACTCGCAGCCCCTATGATGCCAATCAGTCATTGTTTGTCCATAAACTTGGCTTATTGTTCGTTGCTGATAAGGGATCATCGCCTAACTTCATGTCACCAGTCCTCCGTCACTAAGTAGGAAGACATAAAAGGCCAGCTTCAATTGACTTTTTTATTTATTGTGTCAATGGTTTCTTCTTTAGACTTACATTCCTCCTTTGGCTAACTTTTGACGGTCAGGTAAATATTAAATTTGGTCAAATCTTCACACCATCCCGCCACACCATTTAAGACTTGTGAAAATTAAAATAGGAATAAAATATATTAATAACTTAAATAACTTCATGCAACACAATCACTTGTGCCAAGGACACCACAAAAAAATACCTAGATCGAAACCATTTGTTGGGAATCGAACCCACCTCCGGCATGGTAATAACAAGGCAGTCTTAAGCTTAGGGCAAGAGAGAGAGAGTAACAGAAAAAAATCATATTTCCTTTTTTCGGTTTCGTGGGATAACTTGAATTTCTGAGCAAAATTAACGTTTTTACCTTTAGCGTTTTGTATTAGGTAGGTAGATCTATGTAAATATATGAATATTCACATAGCGCTTAAAACATGTTTTAGCCGTGTAAGAACCTAAATGTTGACAAAAAGAGTAGAAATCCCAAGAAAAACCTTTCTAATTATTTTAACAACAATCCACTCATTTGACAATCATAATTATCTTTAACTTATTTGTAATCGAAATGGTTGCAAATTTTATTTTTGAGACTTTATGTAAGTACAAGAAAGTGACGTGACTTGAAATTTATTTTTTAACAAACTGTAAAAACGCGTTATTGTACGCGCTCTTTCTGTGCGTAACAATTCTGTATATTTTATTAAAATTTTGATCGTATGATCATCAGCGGCATCAGTGGTGGGTGGTCTCTGCCCCCCTCTATATTAAGGGGGACACGTGCGCCTGCGCAAAGGACAGGAGATCCTTTGTGCTACTTGCTACTTCCGGAACTCGATATTTGATTATGGAAGTTTTTTGTTTTTTTTTAGTCTTGATTTTTATAGGGTGTTTAGGTCACCGAAAAGTGTGTTATTTTTGTCATGTATGTAGGTAACTGGATATTTCAAAAACCTATTTAGAGGCTGAAAATTCGACTCTGGCTAACAGCATATTCTTTCATGTACAGATTAGATTAGAACTCCAGAAAATAAAGTATCTTAAAAGGCTACCCGCGGATCATTGGGGAAAATAAATTGTGTATTAACAGTAAAAGATATCTCCCGCTGTAAAACGTAGCCTATGTTAATCCAGGATATCAGCCAAATTGGGGTGCGATGCCAGATTACCTTCCCGTGTGCCCTTCCGCTTCCGTTCCTACTGATTCATCTTGAACCAGTAGGAGGGGTAAGTGGCAAGGGCCGGTGCACCCTGGGCGCTGGTCAGTAACTTCTCTTTATGGGATCTTGCTGGCCAGCGGCGAAAAATCTGGCGGGAGGGGTCGCGTGGGCCCTGTTTCACTTTGTGGAGCGGGACCCAGGCGACCAACCGAATGAAGGACCGACTGGGGGGGGCGCCGCTGCGTGGAAGCGCGCGCGCCTCGTACCAGTCGGACCAGAGTGGCTGCCGGGACGCGGAGGGTCGGGGGACCCTCCGCCTCCATCACGGCGGGCCGGAAGGCGCCCTTGCGTGTTCCGAGGGTGCCTTCTGGCACGGAGGGGGCCCGCGCGGTCGCTCACCGCCTTCTCTGCTTTCAGAGAAGTGCTGGTGAGTGACGTGACGGGCCTCGCGTGTGGGGCGTGTGGGGGCCAACAGGACATTGGCCCCCATGCGCCCCAACGAGGAGGTGCGCCGCCCTCCTCTAATCCCATTGGACCAGATAACGATGGGATGTAGGGGGCGGCGCGTTGGTGCGTGTGGTGGCCAAGATCGTTTGCACTTGGCCACTATGCGCTCCAACGAAGAGATGCGGCGTTTTCTAGCCCCGTCGTCGAGCACCGACGGGGCAGGGGGCGCCGCCGAAGGAGTGCCCGAAAGGGCGCCCGCAGACGGGGTCGCGGAAGTGTGCGCAAGCGTCCCCGTGGCCCCGTCCTTTGCGGTGCGGAGGAACACCCCAGGAGTTTTAGTCGGTATACCGCCCTTTTCAGGGCGGGGAGTCCGACATAACCACTGTGCTCCCCCGAGCCAGTGGTACCCGTAATTGGGGTTTCTCCTGGGTGAAAAAAAAAAAAAAAAAAAAAAAAAAAAAAAAAAAAAAAAAAAAAAGGATATCAGCCAACTCCACACCAAATTTCATTCAAATCGCACCAGCCGTTTAGACGGAAGAAGTAACAAACATACACACTCACAAACTTTCACCTTTATAATATTAGTATGACGTCATGTGATAGCTAGTCGATAGTCGCAAGCGAGAGACCCAGGTTCGGACATGTAGGTACCTACCAATGACCTTGTTTAATTTCAAAGTTACTTACATTTGTGAATTTGTAGACGCAATATCACACGCTAACAGTGAAGGAAAACATCGTGAGAAAACCCGCGGCTTGGTTGGCTCCGCGCGTATTGACTAGTATTTCCTGTGCTCTGTTCCGACTAAGCTGTCAAGGTGGTATAGGTGCTGGGCAAGTCTACACCATTTAAAAAAATATGTCCCAGGCACTACAGCATCCGAGTGGTCCCTTCACCAGCGTGAGTGAAGGTGCCACTGGACGCTGTATAAATAATCTCATTACGAAGATGTAAAAGTCAGGGTCAATGTTATAGCTAGCCACAGTTCTCAATAGACCAGTTGCGATTAGATTGCCATCGTGTTCCTAGTAACCCTGGTTCCCTTTATAACACTTTTCTTACCAGCTACGTTATCCGCAATAACATAATGATTACATTTGAAAGACAACATGTATGAGTGTTTTTGGTATGAGTGCAAATAAATATTTAATACGTACTATAAAATCAATACATAGATAATAGGGGTTGATATTCATTGAATTGATGAGTTGAATGAATAGTGTAGGACGATTTAAAGAGACAAACATATTGATAGACATAATTTTATTTTAACGATTTTTATCAACAGTTTATTTACTTGTAAACAATTATTGAAGGAAATGAAGAATAAATAAGGCCCTATTAGAAAAAACACAATTCCTTAAAACACCCAAAAACGCTGGCACAAAGAGTCTGCAGTGGAGATTTTACAAGAAAAAGGTGTACCTAACCACAGATTAAAAAAAACGCTTTTAGGGGTCATGTAGTGGAATCGCGTTTCTTTTTTAAAAAAGGCCATTAGTCTATGGTCGTTAAGGGAATTATTCAGGTATTATTTTCTTGCGAACTTCGAAAATTGGACCAAGCAGCCCTTTTACGATTAATTTCGAGAAAGCATAGCCCTTCTCTCAGAGAGAGAAAGACAGAGCGTGCTCACGTATTCACCACAGAGTTGATAAGATAAGAATAATTTTAAGAATATTCTTTTTTGTACACCAGATCAAACAAACAAAAAATAATTACAAAGATACAGTACAATTGGTCTTATTGCTTAGAGCAATTGATAATCGATTATTAGTAAATGTTATGATAATTCTCATTTTAAGTGAAACATTTTTCGTATTGTTCTTATGCGAAAAAACATTTTAAATCATAAACCATATGGCATGTTTTCCTTAACTTAGTAAATTACCCTGCGTAGGTATGTGGAGCTACAATAACAACACAATTTTGTACCTTCACCTCCAGTAGGTAATGTATCGTCGACGCCAAATCAACCAAACACCAGCTGCCCAAGAAATACTAACCTAATCACCTTTCCTTCACAAATCACGCGTTTCGCTCGATTTTTTTTTCCACCGTGCAATATGGCTCGCAACTTGTGCCCGCATACCACTTTTTTCCAGCCAGCACGTGCTGTTTTTTTTCACCTAAGGCTTCCGTGTGTCGCAGCTTTACATCTGTCAAGCAAGCTGTGGTTTTGGCGGCAAGCCGGGGAAATTAAAAAGGTGCTTGGCCGCTTTTGGCCAAGCACCTTTCAAACAGCGAGAAGTTTTCGAAACGGGTCGTGTTATGTATATTTGCAACATGATGCTGTGTACCTGCGCGTTGCATCTGGTGCGTTTACGCTACTCGCAAGTTGTTTTTATTTTTATAAATAGCTCGAGGAAGACTGCGAAATGTGGTGTTTGGAACGATTAAGTAGGCTGGTTGCTTTCGCAGCCGTCGCTTTCCACAATATGGCAAAATTTTAAAGTGTTTTTTCTGGAATATTGCTCCTATTCAATTACTTGGAAGGCTCCGACTATTTGACGCCCAGACTGATAAAGATATAAAAATACCTTTCGACTATATTATAGCGTTATCGAATGTTGCCATTTTTAATAAAAATGTTTTCTACAAAAATTGACTTCATTGTGATGAGGCGAAATTTTAAGATCCACCATACATAAAATTAAAATTTGTTAATGTAGATAGAATAGAGTCGACAGCAGGTTAACATTTTTGTTGCAAATTCACCCTTAGCGTAACTGATTAGAGTGAAAGTACCTATGTACAGGTACAGTCTGTTAGCTTTTAAAATATACCTCGGGCTCTAGAGCAGGCTTCGGTTTTCACCGAAAGCACACGAGTGTAACTACTTCCTGCTCTGTATAAAACTTTTCTTTACTATATTGAAAAGTTATGTAACGTTATAAATAACGGTTTTTCCAATAGTAGCCGAGGTATATTCTAAAAGCTAACAGAGAAGAGTTGCGTGCGATCTGTTTTATACTCATGAAAAACAATGATTTTCATGTTAGTCAAAACAATGACGAGTGTTTTTTATCTTCTGCAAAACAAACCTCGGAGCTTATTTTGTGATTTATTGCATGCTTAAATCAAGGAAAACATTTTACAATTACAATTCCTTTTTTTCCGAACACATCGTTGTAAAAAAGAATCAAACTAGGGGATAAGTTTTACAGTACCTATTAGATATAATCACAATCATATAAAAGGATAGGTACTTCTCGTTTTATCAATACAGATTCGCCGCCATAACATGACTGTCCACCAATGACAGTTCCTTCCAGTATTGCCATTTTTTGTGATTGCTAACATGATAATTATCCATCCAATCCGAAGTAGTATATAAAACATTTTTTCTTAATTTCAGCATGTACCAAATCACAGAATCATCCGGACCTCCACCTATACACCGAACAATGAGGAGATCAAAATTCCGTTACGCCACTTAACAATTTTTCCTTATCTTGTGTTGCTACGAACCGTCTTTCAGCCAGTATTTTTCTCATCAAGGAGCCAGCCGCAGCGTCGACAATGCTTCATAAAGATCACCATGCGTAGAGCTGAATAGAGTATAGAAGGATATCGTCGTCGTCACAAAGTAAGAAATGAAAAAAAAAAACATGAAAGAATTGTGTTTTTTGGTATAGGTATGTATATAATTATCCAAAAAAAATAAGCCTCCTTAATATTTCGCCTATTTGGACTTTTTTTCTTAAATTTGAAAAGTGCAAAAGCGTAAACCTACGAACATTTTCAGGGCGTACTTTTTTCTTCTTTTTCAGACTGTAGTTATCCAACGACCGGTTTGAGATACAATATGCATGTGTATTGACCTCCTTGATGACTTCCAATTTTAAGATCATCTCATCGTAAAATAACTGCACATAATATGAACAAAAAATTATGTGAAAGTTACCCTTCTAAAAAGCTACTCCTCTTGTATTATTTTATGTTATTGGTTTTTCGCCACTTTGTAATTTTAAGTTACATTACTGTTATTTGTTTCTTTAAGTTATAGTAATTTTCTTTATCTCTTATTTTATGAAGTGAATCGTGGCTATCGGAAGAAACAAGTTAAAATGACAATACATTTTAAATAATAAAAAATAATATAAATTCGAGAGATTGGTTTGTATCTTCTGCATTTTAGTCCTTCTATACTCACGATGTGAAGACGATAGCATCTCGGGTCAACAATCGATTGTTGTGGTCCAAAATAGGTGCATTGTAGTGGTTCCAGATAAAGATCGATAGGTCGAATCGTATAAAGGAGATTCGTTCAAGTAGGAACTGATTTTGGGATGCAGCTCGTTGCTATCAATTCGTTTTTGGGTGCTCGCTTACGTATTGTTGTTATTGTGTAGGTTCAGTCGACAGCTCATCGACCTTTACATACGTTTACTTTAATCAGTTAAGTTAAGGACGACTTTGTACCAAAAATGTAAAGGTTGCCCTGCTATCGACTGTACTATGTAGGTACTTACAAATAGCGACAGACCAATATACCAATGTATTTCAAACGATGCTCTTCGTGGTCGTATGAAAGATAAATGATTTTAGTTAAAGATTCGTCACTAGTTGCAATCTCGATAACAACCCTTGTATGTCCCCACTGCAGGGGCACGGGTCTCTTCCTGCATCACAGGAAGGTTAGGCTATAGTCCACTAGGGTGGCAAGTTCGGGTTGGTAGAGGATTGTACGACAGTCGCGGGCCTTACTGTCAGAAGTTATCAAGCCGCCCATAAGGCCTCTGACATGGCTTAACGATGCCATTACATGACAGCCGAAAACCAGTGCTTAGCGTGGGAAGATATGAAGTGCTCGGAAAAACGCTACTAGCGGTATTCACGGGATGGTCACCCATCCTGCATCTCACCGCGCCTGTTGTTCTCAAGTGAGTGATTCCTATCACTCGGTTCGACTAGGCCATGAGCGCTTCTTGCAATAAGGCAACGAGGCTACTTGCCATGACAGTTATTTGTAGATGATAAAAAATAATATTTTTATGTTCACTATAAAAAGTCGACCCTACAAAAACACTTTTAAGACGGTTTATAAGAGGAATTCCTCGGCTTTAACGTTTTTTTTTTAAATAATCTTAGTTCTTCAATTGCTTAAAATAAATGATAGATAAGAGATTACCATAGCGAGCAGACGAAACGAGGCCGTCTCTGAAAATACCAACAAAGAAGGAAAAGAAAACAACATAATAAACTGCAATGAATGACATAAGGAAGCGGGGAGCATGTGTAATGATCCATAACTTCATATGTTTAGTCATCGATCACTTCAAAAGTCTCATCAAACCATTAATAATTCTCACACAAAATGGACCGCAGTACAACCAAACATGGAACAGCTGATATAACTCTAAGTAAAGGAGCCAAGATAAATAAAGGTAAGGATGTGTTTCTTCAACTAAAGGAGCTCAAACAAACTATTGCATTTGAAGCACAATCGTCTATTGTCGACGGGAACTTGTATAACAAAAGACGGTACAATGCGAGGATTTCTGCTCATCATGGTGTGGAATAAACTGCGTTTTCTCTAGCCAAAGTGACACTTCTACTTTATTAACCAGAGATTTTCAATTCTTATTTTTCCTGGACCAGCACCTTGATTATGTCATTTTTCACGTATACACTTGTGTGCAAAAGCGAAATATCTGTTGAACTTTGTTGTACAACTATGTAGCTCAATTTCACTGTCACGTATCAGATATCCACTTAAATACACTATCCACTATGTGTGATACATATTACGCCGTCTATGCGGCAGAGCTAAGGAAACGTTCCGCGTTCGAACACAGATGTATTTTAAAAACCTACTTTAAATTTAGAGGGTAAAAATTCCACCCATGCAGGGACTCGAACCGATGTAATCGTTAAGTTGCATAATAAAGGCGCTGCGCTCGTCGATCGACGTCTAGCCAATGACATTGTGCTGATTGCTGATCCGCATTTTGAATCCTCAATTGCCATTCTAACTAAATTTTGCGAGTGTTTTGGAGAAACCGAGTTTCCTTTATAAATATAAGAATAGCTGAGGCTACTCATGTCAAGTGAATTTAAATTCAAATGCTTATTTGGATAGAGAGGCACCATAGATTAAATTTTGAGAATGTCGTAATCATAATGCCACGCTATCAAATTTGCTTGGAAGAAGAGCCCCTTTTTCTGAGCCCGTACATTTCACCATTAAATCTCTATTACCGACAGACAGACGGACAGATATTCGGCTGGAATTGGATACGGTACGGATTCTTTTTAACGCGTTTCTTACGGTTAACGGTTCTATATTTGCATGATAAAGTTTTTAACTTTTGCGTGCTATAGTTTCGTGTGTGGGTGAATTTGATATCTGTTTTTTTTCTCTTGTATAGGATATGCATAAAAACATAAAAGAATATTAATTTGCCAAGAAATGTGTACCGTTTTATCAGTTCCACGTGCAGTTGTACAAAGCAGTGGTTTTTTCCGTTTCTTCTGTAAAATTTTTTTTAAATCTTCTGTTGCAATTAATAAATCACGTAATCATAAGTATGTGTTAGCTTATAGAAAATTGTAAAAAGTACAGATTTTTTAGTTTGGAGACATAAGACCGTAAATCTTTATGTAAATTTGTTACAAGTGTAGAAATCGAGTTTCAACTACTTTTAGTAACTGTTTTCGTCAATTTGAAACTTTCAATTCAATTCTGATAAGAATACAATAATTTAGTATTATCTAGTTGATCTGATGATGATGGATGAACAACAACAGCGTCGTGAGAAAACCTGAAAGACTTATGTGTTCACATATTAACTTCAGTAGTTGACATTACCAATCTGCCGTAGACATGTGTGGCGACTAAGCATTTTACTATCTCTACAAATATCTCTCTTCAGAGAGCGTCTTTCAAGAAGGCAGGCGTGGGATGACGACCTCTGTGGCGTAGCGATAGCGCCCGGGACCTCTTGCATGGTAAGTAGATACCATGCAAGAGGTCCCGGGTTCGAATCCCGGCTGGGAACAAAAAAACAACCCCTGGTCTGCAATCAATCAATCAAATCATTTATTTTGTTTAACATAGGTGACATACAAGTAGATGTTAAAATATATTTAGGTTTCTCTATGTTAAAAAAAATCTTGAATGTTTACATGTTATGATGTCGTTGTTTCTGCTTCCCACGACACAGGGTATCCTATTGTGGAGCCAGAAGCAATGCATGTGCCTGTATGTTATGTATGTCTATAGTAGACTATTGACATCTCATCCATCCTATTTAAGTAAATTGGGTGCCTAAGTAGACTTAAGCACAGAATTTACTTAGATTGTATAGAAAAACTAATTAATCCTTCCCACTAAGCGTACGCTTTTTAATGAGCTGTTTCCTAACCTTTGACTATAAAAAAACTGTCTATTTGACACTCAGCAAGAAAAACACAAACACGCATTAAGGCATAAAGATCAGACCATAACACGTAGGTGGGCACACAGCTTTATCACGTTGTTAATAACAAAAGCGTCGTAACGTTAAACATTACATCTCATTAAACATAGCTAACAGCTCAAGTGACAGGTCGTTTCATACGAGAAAGTGGTACTTATTCCCATTGGTTGAAGGTACGCGTTTTTAGGTTATAGAGGGCTCTACAAAGTATTGTTTTTACTTTAAGAACTTTGTATTATACTATTTTTATTTTTAATGCACTAACCCGTGCTAAGGTCAATTTTTAAAACCTATTTAGAGGCTAAAAATTCTACCCTAAACAACACGTAATACTTGTACTACATCTAAAAAGAACACGTAATACATAGAATAGTGTAAAGAGGTTCGAAATTTCACTGATGCCGGTGAGTCGCCCATTAGCTCAGTTGGAAAAAGCGCTGGCACAGATAGCCAGAGGTCGCGGGTTCGTATCCCGGCATGAGTGGAATTTTTAGCCTCTAAATAGGTTTTATAAAACCTTGTATTTACTAAAGTGGCACCGATGATAATTTTGCTGAGGTATTAAGATGTTCTTAAGGACTTTCGCATCATCATCATTATCATTATGTCCCCCCTGAGGGGCACGGGTCTCTACCCTAAGGAAGATTTAGGCCATACTCCACCACAGGGGCCAAAAGTCCAGATTGGTGGAGGCGTGTAAGACTACTGCATCAACAAATAGTTAACTGTACGTTATACAGAGAATATTGTAAAAAGGTTCGAAATTTCGAAATTGCATTAAAAATAAAAATAGTATAATCATGTGGATACAGCGATATCATACCGATGTAAAAACCTAACTACAAAGTAGGTAGTCGGGGCTGTAAGTGATGCAATCTACTTCAGCCAGATGTCGCTGCCTGTACGTAATACAGAGAATAGTGTAAAGAGGTTCGAAATTTCACTGATGCCGGTGAGTCGCCCATTAGCTCAGTTGGAAAGAGTGCTGGCACGGATAGCCAGAGGTCGCGGGTTCGAATCCCGGCATGGGTGGAATTTTTAGCCTCTAAATAGGTTTGTAAAATAGTTAACTACATTAACAATAAGACATAGGGCCGGTTTCTAAATTAAGAATTTGACTAAGCAAATACTTGAGTAACAACGTTCTGTCACGCTCTTTTCTGAGAAATTCGAAGAGACAGCACTACAGGTCATTTCTTCTTCTTCTTCTTTGGTCCCTTAGCTCCTCCGTGGAGTCTGGGGCTGACACAAGGGCTTTCCATTCATCTCTGTTCATGGCTAGGGATGGTAGCACCAGCCAAGTTATTCCCTTCTCCTTCGCCTCAGAGAGAACGGATCTCTTCCATTAGCGAAACTTCCACAGTGCATTTACTCAGCGAAATTCTCAATTCAGAAACTGGCTCATAATCTTAACACGAGCAGGGCTCTGCATGGAGTATTCAACGTATACTCTCTCACAAGAAATTATGTAATGAAAAAAGTAAGTCTACTTCATCTAAAATATGAAATCTCAGGTCTACAGATTCTGTCGGATTCAGTGACCTAACAGAAACTGTATTCCTGAGCAATTTTAGAAGAAATAGATTAGAACTCTTTATTACACACAGTAATAGACTTACTTTCTTTACATACTTTTTTATGAGTAGGTTCTTACACAGCCATGGCTAATTAAAAAAAAAAAGGTTCTTGTAAGGACTTCACGCATATAATCCAACACACATCACATACACGTCTGACATGCCCTGAGATTTTGGCCAGTACCCAATGAATCCAGAACTTTCAACAGGTTCACACAAAACTGGTCATTTTAATAGGCCAATGGTTCTTGCGTGACAGCCAACACTTTTCCACGGTGATTCGAGAGGCGTTCCACAACTTTACAAAGCTTTAAGAGCTACACTCATAACTCTATTAACGCACGTTACAAAAAGGCGGCACGCGACAGATCAACGGGCTTGAGAGTTAGCACCGTTTTCTTAGCAGTTCTTCCTCTAAGAATTTGCTTGCTAGAGAAATCGAATGTTCTAGACTCTCTAGAACATTCGGATATTCTTTCCTGTGTCTTAGACATTCTAGGGACACGAAAGATCAAATAAGTGAGTAGATAAAGAAAGCTGTTTGAATATCTTTGGTTGTCTAATGGCCCAATGGCTTGGAAGAAATTACTTTTAGTAACAAGGCCGCCAATTGTACTGTACTATGTTATTGTTTTAATCTCTTGCTATAGTTATGTAATTCCTGGTTCCGTTCCTACTTCTTCTTCTTCTTCAGACTATATTAGTCCACTGCTGGACATAGCCCTCTCCTAATGAGCGCCATAGCGCAAGGTTGTGCCATCATTGGGGGGTAGTGCCCATAATCCCCACGCTGGGCATGCGGGTTGGGGATCGCAATTAGGTACATAGGTACAATAAAGAATATTCTATCTATCCATCATTAATTCATGCTACTTAAATCGTTTTTTAGTTTAAGCTACCTTCATTAATCTATTTATAAAATAAACATCAAACTTTGCATCAGGTGTTCTGTGATGTAAAGATATAAAATAAATAGATTAATAAATTGTGTTAAGTTTTCGATGCAAGTGATGTAAGTCCTAACTGCACAATACTATTAATACAAATAGGTAATACTATTGACGCATGGACCCTACAGTGTTTTACAATTATCATAATTGTTTGATTATGTAGAAAAAATTTTTTTTTTTAATTCAATTCAATTCAAGCTTTTGAATTAAAACTTTCGTAAGCACTAAACATCGAAGAGATTCTGCTTCTTGAACAACTTTGAATCTAGATTAGCATTTGTAATTTTTATCTTTATTAATCTCCGCTAATCTGTATCTATTCCAGATTTAAGTCAACACATTCAAATATGATCATGAAGCAGAATCGCTTCGAACGCCCACCTTAACACCCCAAACACTTTTCCTAATTGGAGGATCAATTTGTCCGCTCGATTTATTTATAGCTCAATTATATAATTAATTATCGTTTCAACGGCTCATCTGTTTATTAATTGGTGGCCAGTTAACGCTGAAATTATCAGAAAAACACTCGTACATTGAGATACATTCTTGATAGTTCATTTAATGGCTCTGATGGATGCGTGAATTAATTTGATAACTAGTGATTCATCTATTTGTGACCTCACCTTTAGATGCGCCCACGGCTAGACGAGAGCTTACTTTTATTCTACTATCTTCTGCTTACATATTTTGTTCACATCAATAAGATTTAAAGATGGCTTTTTGAGTCTCAATACTGTTTCTTCATGATTAAATTTTACGATGATTAATTGTTTTGGGCTAGCACTGTACAGTACTACACATGCTAAAAGTCCCTTCAGGAATCTACGTTCGCGCAGACTAGTAAGTGTAACGAAAGTACCCGAAGCTATAAGTACAATCAACATGATCTTTTTAACCGATACGGTTAAGGTGCAGAATTGATTGCCGCAGTAGCGCTACCTATTTCGCTCACGCTAATATTGCCAAACTAATAGTCACCTGCATCGATGACGTTGAATCAACGGCGCGCGGCGCGCGGCCTGCCACAAAATCAAACTATGTGATTGGTCGATCAATTTGCTGCACATCCAAAATTTGGTCATCTGCGCAGGTACATCCGAGAGACTTATTTGTTGTGTAGCACTGTACAAACTTGTCTGTAGTGACACTTTATCTAGAAAAATACATACGTCGAGATCCTTTCACCAAACCCTATGAAAAAAAAATTATACAAAAAGTAGAGTCAAAATAACAAAATAGGGCGAAAAAAAATCCAAAATAATTAGGTATGGGATAGAGACGTCGCCATACATGGAGACAACCTTTTTTCTTCGGTTTTTCTTACTCAACTGCCTCTTAATATCTAATAGTATAATGCTTACCTGCCATCGTTTGCCTTAGCCACATTGAAACAGAAAACAAAACTGTGATTTAATAAACTTCAAATTAGGTAAACACAAATAAAAAACCTATTTATCGAAGATCCACTTCTTATATAGCTTCCGTATCATTGGTCGTTGGTATCCCACTACAAGGCAAAGGCCTTTCCTTTGAGTCATTTGCTACCACTGACCACTCCTGACTTGGGGAGATCATCCCGACATCGGATAGTAATGTTATTGCACAACTTTTGTTTATACTTAAATAACAGTTTTTACCGTAGAACAACAGAGTTCGACCGATGAACGTTGATAAAGCGAAGGTGATCTGCAAGGATCGTGGCAAGTGGCAGTCCCTGGTCTATGCCGACCCCTCTGGGATACAGGCGTGAGGTTATGTATGTATGTATGTATGTATGTATGTATGTATGTATGTATGTATGTATGTATGTATGTATGTATGTATGTATGTATGTATGTATGTATGTATGTATGTATGTATGTATGTATGTATGTATGTATGTATGTATGTATGTATGTATGTATGTATGTATATATATATGGATGTATGTATGTATGTATGTATGCAACAGAGTTTATTATTTGCTTTACGCTAGTGTTAAACATGGAATATCAAACTTTCGATCCCGCATAGATGTTAAAATTATGAATGTTATTCATGTCACCATTGATACAAAACTGAATGAGAATCATTACTCCAAAACTGTCAACATGTCTCGCTGAACTTTTGTTGCAAATCTTTGCCTTCTCAGTTTTTTCTTGCGAACAAATATTTTTTCACTAAAACCTCAGGGAGAGATTCGGTATCAAAGGGACTGTCCACGTGTTCTTGAATAGTGCATAGAACCTTCGCATAAAGCAAGTCTCACTAATCTTTCTGGCCTCCTAATACCTCAAGGTAACACGAAGTAACTAAAGACCACCAAAATGTTAAATTTCTGTCGCTGTCAAAGTTCCCACGTCCTTTTTGCGCAAATATCTGCAAGAAAGGTTTTTTTTTCAGACCGGACAAAAAAAAGTTACACACGTGTGCATCCGTCAAAACACAAGCCTGGGAATCAGCTGTTTTTGACAGGATGGGCGTCGTTATAATAAACTATGAATATACATCTATATATAAGTGGTGCATCACCCTATGATTAAAATTGTGAGCTAGCGACATATAAATACATTTACATAACGTTTAAGTACAAAATACTATATTTAAACTAATACAGTTCATTTGAATGACAAAAAAACTAAGAATTGTAATAAGAAACCCCGTCATGCAGTTGAAGGCTTAGGAACAGGTTCTTATTTGCTATTGTTACTTCTACCCACCAAAATAATACCCTAGGAATTAGGATATACATGACTCTAAGACATGAAGTCAAATATTTGACACTCATTCTTCTCAGCCCTAGCGTCTCGATAGGACATCCAATGATCTCAAAGTAGGAAAGTCTAATATTGATATTCATAATTATTTTGTTTTGTTTTCTTAAATATATACATTTTGTGAAGGCAATGTATATTAATACCACTCGCTGACTGTGAAGGAAAACATCGTGAGGATATCTGAGTGTCTGAAATATGAATAATCAAGCCCATACTCTCTCTCTCTCTCTGAGAGAAGGTCTGTGCCCTCCAGTGTGATGCTTACAGGCTACATAAAAAAAATAACAATATGTTTTTTTGATATCACAAGATTCGGAGTATTTTTAGGGACTCCAGGGATTAAGAGTTTAAGTATCTGCGTGATTATATTCTTTTTAATGCACTACCCCGTGCTAAGGACAATTTTAAAAACCTATTTAGAGGCTAAAAATTCCACCCATGCCGGGACTCGAACCCGCGACCTCCTCGTGCCAGCGCTCTCCCCACTGAGCCAATGGGCGACTCACTGGCTTCAGTGAAATTTCAACCCTCTTTACAATGCTCTCTGTATTACGTACAGGCAGCAACATCTGGCTGAAGTAATTTGCATCACTTGCAGCCCCGAGTACCTACTAGGTTTTACATCGGAATGATATCGCTGTACCCACATGATTATATTGTTATTTGCGTGATAATATTGTGTTAAATCTAGCTTAAAATAATACTCTACGTAGGTACGCACGCTCAAAGAATTTCAATAAGTATTCTTAAATTTTTTTAACACAGTACCTTGAAAGATTACATTATGTGTTAGCTAAAACAGGACAGATATACTATGGTGTTAAGGTAAGACAGGGTCAAATAGAGGGATCGATTTAAGTGAAGCAGCTGTCTTCAAGCCAGGTAGCAAAGCTTTAAGATTGAGCTCCTTTGATGGTTGAAACGTCTTTTAAATCTTTGTAAAGCTTTCTTTAGTAGGTTCTTAGTGTAAAGAGATATTTGCAAGCTCACCTGTGGGTTGTGTACCTTCACTTACATATATACTTACGCCTGTATATGTATATAGGGCAGGCAGTCTTTAATACTATTATTAAAAATTACCTAAAATCTATAACCGCCTTTTTCAATATCGATAAATAAACTACTTGAAATATGAAAAATAAAATCTTTATATTTTTCATAAAAGTGGACCGCGATAAGATTCGGGATTGTATAAAAAAATTAATTAAATTTTGAAATACTTTAGTCACAAACGTAAAAAATATCACTTTGAGTTGAGTGAAATTAAGTTCCACTACAATTTAGTTAATCTAAGTACTACTTGGTGGCGTCGCGTGTCGGTAGAACACTTGCCTCACATTCAGGTGGTTGTAGGTTCGAGTCCCGGGCATGTACCTACCAATGTCTCAGTTTTCTAAGTTACGTACATTTGCGATCTTGTAGTAGTAATACCACACGCTAAGGGTAAGGGAAAACATCGTGAGGGAACCATAGTGCATGACTTTTTCCATTGCTCAATCTGGAGGTCGTGGGTTAGACTCCCGGCATATCGCAATGACTCTATTTTCTAAGCTATCTACATTCGTGAAGTTATAGTTCCAGTAACACCCGCTAACTGTGAAGGAAACATCGTGAAGAAGCCCTAGTGTCTGCAGTGTTAACATACTTCAGCACTTGCTATGTAAAATGGCCAACTTTGAGATTAAGTGACGGCCTCGGTGACGCAGCTGTTTGGCACGCTGACTGTAAAACCGAAGGTCTCGGGTTCAATCCCCGGCCGGGTCAAACTAGGAAACAAGCTTTTCTAGTTTGTCTCGGGTTCTTGATGTTAACTATGTATTTATTTATTCCATTAAATCTATCGTCGAGTTAGTACCTGTAACACAAGTCATTTAGTGGTACTTAGTAAGAGGCTAACGAGATCCGTGTAATTGTCTATGAAAACTTATGTACTAATATTATTTATTTATTAATCTCAGGTCTAACTAACTATGCCTTCTTCTTCTTCTTCAGGCTATATTATGCAGTCCACTGCTGAACACAGCCCTCCCCCAATGAGCGCTATGGCGCCCTGTCTTCTAACTATACCTCAGCGCTCGAAATTGCCAAAACGTTGTGGGCACGCGTGATAAAATGAGCCTATACCTACTCTCTTTTTCTGAGAGATGGCCTGTGCCCTACATACGGATGCATATAGGTTAGGTAGATTATATACTTATTCTATTTTTATTTTTAATGCACTAACCCGTGCTAAGGACAATTTTAAAAGCCTATTTAGAGGCTAAAAATTCCACCCATGCCGGGATTCGAACCCGCGACCTCTGGCTATCCGTGCCAGCGCTCTATCCAACTGAGCCAATGGGCGACTCACCGGCATCAGTGAAATATCGAACCTCTTTACACTATTCTCTGTATTACGTACAGGCAGCGACATCTGGCTGAAGTAGGCACGAATAGCCAGAGGTCGCGGGTTCGAATCCCGGCATGGGTGGAATTTTTAGCCTCTAAATAGGTTTTTAGATTATATACCTTTATCAAAATGTAAAGGAAGTTAGACCTTTAGCATCAATTAGGCAATAATATTCTAAGGCGAAAACTGAGCCGAAAATATCTTCCTCATCCAACCTTATCAATCATTAGAAACGTTGATTGATGTACGAAGATGCCTAAACGGTTCTCAAAACAAATTGATTGGAAAGTCAAAATAAATCATCTTTAAAAAGACCATGCGAACTTAACACCGGGGGCCGATTCTCGCCCATGCGAATTGAAAGCGTAGACGCAAAATATTTAAAGGCTTCGACGTTTGTTGCATAAAAATAAGATAAGTCGACAGAGTCATTCATTAAACATTAATTTTCTCATTCGAATTCAATCTAGCATGGCGTTCAGAATATAGATTTGGGCTGTCGCTCGACTTTTTACGTAGAATTCCAAGTCAGAAGCCTTTGAGGCGTATACGACTTATTTGCTAATGAAGTGAGAATTGTCACCCTGGACCACACTAGACTTTCTACTGTTCGAATCGTCATCATAAAATATGACTAAACAGAAGCAACTAGACCGAGTAAATGTAGAGAAAATTGAAATTATGTATAGTATTTCTTAATAATTCGCTATACTTATACATAGTTCTATATTAAACGGGTCTAATCGCGATTATTTATTAGGTAAAACATTTGAAAATACTTTTTAGAAAAAACGAAAAATTATTAGGAACAGTCAAAAGCACACCAACCTTTATGTTACTGGTGACTGCAACTAAAACGTAAAGTTGATGTGCTGTTAAATGCTACTTCTTCTTAGTTTGGTGATGGCAAGCCATCGTGAAAGGATTTGCCATTCAGCAGACGGGCTCAGTGAGTACGTCATACCGTCATTAACTGTACTAAAACTAGCGTTGTCTTTATTCTAGGACGTCTAAACAAAGTCCCAGGAGGAGCCCAAATCTATTTTCGTTACTAACAGCCTTATTTCTAAAAACACAACTCGGTTAACCACTCCAGAAGGCTGTTTACTTAATCTGTCTTTACATTTTCTATAATCTCCACCTCATACATCTTGAGTGTTTTAAGAAATTATGTATTAATAAATAAGGCCGTAAGTTTGTAGCAGTCTTATTAAGCTCTCGGTTCTGGATACATTTTCTATTTATCTGTTAGCTATGAAGGCGAAAAGAAGCCGATGTATCTTTCTGTGCATTATTTCATGTCATCACACAAGTCAAGCATGAGAAAAGCAATTGTCAGCCGCGATTCTATTCAATAACAAAATGGCGTCTTGAAATAAATCAAACTGGCCAGCAAGACTGGCAATAAGTCATATTCCTTTCCTTATCTCGACATTGTGCGGAAGTTCGAAATTCAAACAGTTCTCGACCAATCATGGCCGACCATCTGCCGTTGGCGTGGCTCGTGCGATCGCCTTTGATCGACTTTGCGTCGATGTATGCGTGACTTTTTATCTATGCGTTACGCTCGTGTGCGTGCCTCTTTCTTGAGAGATTTGGCAGATGGCACGTGCTTCCATGTTTCTTTCGGTACATCTGTCAGTCCTTGAGTGTTTTTTCCCCGATTTTTTGCCCCGAATTCGGGATTTTTTCTGATTTCACGACATGTGCCACTGGGATGCAAATATGACGTCTTAGAAAAACCCTCGGCTTAATTTCGGGATTTGAGTGCACATGTCGTTGGAAAAAAGTTGGTGTTCGACACAAGTGTATTGTTGGTGTTTCTCGACCATCTGCTGGCACCTTATTGTGTTTTTGATCTGGGACTCCTGATTGTAGGTATTGAGATTGGAAATGGTAAGGATTGGTAAGGCCATAATCAATTGAAGATAAATTTTTTGTAAAGGTATTATTAGCTAGCACTGTACTTACAACTTGGTGCCCCAAAATGGTTACAACAACGGTATGGCTTTCATAGGCCGTATTATATGATATCGTTGGTATATCACATCATGATTTACGAGTGACATCAGACATCATAGTATGGATGTCATTTTGTCATTACCTATATGGAATCCTCAAAATAAAAAATATAATATTTTAACGAAAATTTACTTTCTATTCCTTGAATGTCAATTGACTATTAAAATGTAAGCCGCTGCATTTGGACCATACTGTAGTGGAGAAAGAGGCATCAAAAAAATATTTTTATTTCTATTTATGTCTTTCTCTGTTAAGTTGAAAACAAACCTATAGGTCAATAAGTAGACTTCCGTTAAGTGATCCGGTTCCGCTACAATTATCCTCAAACTGGCACCAGCTTTAACAACAACAACACATGCTGCGAATGCACTTTGTTTATCCTGACATTTTTGCAGTAAGCTACAATTATTATGAGAATTACTCCTTGTTATTATGATAGGGTTGGTGCGCCGGTTGAGGTCCACCGACACCTTTATCTTTTGAAGTAGGTACCTAAGTGGGCTCCTAATCTCCTAAGAATTTGTCACCTGAGAACTGACATAAAAACTGTAGATCGACTGATTAATAAATTGATTGATTATGTTTTAGATCAACGTCAAATGTTTACATGTATAGGTTTGCAAAACACGAATCCAATTAGAATATTTTATTGCAAAAGTAATACAATATGAAAGGGTTTTCAAATTATTGTAATGTTTATATAATTTATTTATTTATGTATACCTTTATTGCACAAAAATTTACAAAATATGTTTTTTAAATAAACTAATTTATTTATACATACTCTGAATGATTATTTTCGTACTTACAGATTAATTGTTTTGTTAAATATGGTAAGTAAATAGGTAAAACTAGTTTGTGCTAGGTATTTAGCCTTAAAAAAAACTAATTATAAATAATTAGAAATTAATAATATGTATATATTTAAAATTAATAAGCTAGTAATTTTACTAATTTGTAAATTGAAGCATAATTTACTAATTTCTAATAAATATCATTTGCAAACCTCTATGTAAACCGCGCATTGTGGATTGTCGAGGCGTAATATCTATGCAACTCGTAATTAAAGGAGATTAAACCTAAGCTGTAAATTGAAATTTTGGCACTCTTTGTTTGCATAAAATTTGGATAAATGTAGAGAGTAGTAGAGTCTATCTTTGTTGAACATCATTTGTCAAAATTATCAACTACAATAGCAAGATCCTGCGGTATGATAATTAAGCATGGACCAAAATGGTTAAACTCAGACTAAAGTAGTTTCTACAGATCAACTACGGTGGCTTCCAGCAGGAATCGAACCCTAGACCTCTGTGTTGATAGTAATTTGGGTACAACTACGAAAGTTTTAAAAGTATACATTTCTGATGCTTTCCACCTTACAGGAGTGCAAGTCATTTAGATTAGATTAGAACTCTTTATTGTACCCACCAGAAAACCAAACAAATCATTACATCATTCATTACATTTAAACAAATCCAAACATTCATAGTTAATATTAGTATTGGTGATAGTGATATCTTCGAATATTATTTTCTTTCTGGTTTCAAATATATTGTCAATCTGGGATTGGTCACAATATATTTGAAATATTAGTAAAGACTAAGCGCATAACTCAAAATGTCGTAATCAGTACAGCGACCCTAACTTCAAAGAAACAAGTTCGATTCAAAACACTGCAACCTGCGCAGGAGAGCATTTGCCATGTTTTTGTGCGCATCCGGTGTGATGGGGATATTACAGAATGCCCGCTGCCAGTTCAAAAGCTTGAGCTCCCAGACGTGGAACGGATTAGATGAGACTTTAAATTTGATAGGTACATGCACTTTGATAGCTTACGTATTAAATATCACGAATCCACTGCGACATGAGCTTGCTAACCTTAGAGGCTAAGTTCGTGATAGTTGTTTGGCAAATTTTGCCTTCTGTAACCACCTGCTATGCGCGGGCGCAGCGGCGGGAAAGCAGGCGGTTCCGCTTCCGGCGGAAGTCGGCAGATGAGATTCGGCGCAGTTTTTGCGCGCGCAATCCGAGCGTTTCCGGTCGCGTTTGTGCCTGGCCGGGCTAGGTGGGCGGAAGGTGTGCCCTGACCTTGTTAGCGTATTTCGCTTAATGCTGACCTACCCCCAAATTTGATTAAAAAAAATCACTACTATGGTCTCTAGGAAATTTATTAAATGCGCGCTGTAGCTCGAAGAACCGCTTTATCTGCTGCTCGCTAGATTATTTAAAGCGTCTTTTCATAGACGGCTATTGCTAATTAGGAAAGCGACTCTTATTTTCTTTCGTTCAGTACTTGATTGATTATACATACATAACCTAACGCCTGCATCCCAGAGGGGTAGGCAGAGACCAGGGACTGCCACTTGCCACGATCCTGACAGATCACCTTCGCTTCATCAGCGTTCATAAGTCGTTGCATGCATGCACCGTTCCGGATAAGATCATTAATGGGAAGATTAATTATGCTTTTTGCAAATAACAGTTTTTCAGTTTTTTCTCTACGTCGAAACGACAGCACCAATGACTACTTGACTTTGATAACAATTGATATACATACCAGCTGATCTTTTTAAACTTTTTGAAGTTGGACCATACGTTTAGGCCGCAGTGTAAGACGCCTTCCGACTAGGTGGGATGACGATCTGCGAAAAACTGCAGGAAGATGTTGGCTGCGGCAAGCTGAAGACAAGGCGCTATGGCGCTCATCAGGGAGGGTTATGTCCAGCAGTAGACTAGTATAGCCTGACGACAACGACGACCTTACATTTGGGTGCTATAATGCCGTAGAAGGGGTGCATGCAAGGCGCCTCCCCGACCGACGTACTTACTGAGCCCGTACGTCTGACGCACCCTTGGCAACAATCACCAACTTCCTTACGCTGACTGGCAAATCTTTCACCACGATGCCTTGCCACGACACGCTAAGAAGAAGATGCCACAGATAGAAGATACAAGCGTCAAACTCTCTTCGTTTTTCAGTGTCAGGGTAAGATAATAGGGATAGGTCTACGATTTCTTACTTAAATATAAACTTCCGAAGGGTAAACATTAAGGTTGAGCCCTCGCCTAAGGCGACTTTAAGACGCAATTTAAGCGCGTCTAGGGGCCGGCTTCCGAATAGAACATTTCACATAATTACTTAAGTATCGTTCTGTCTCGCTCTTTGCTAAGAAATTCGAAGAGACAGCACTACAGTTAGGTATTTACTTAGCGAAATTCTCAATCTATAAACTGGCCTTTAGTCTCACTTCCGTAAAAACCGGCCAAGAGCGTGTCAGGATCCGCGCAGTGTAGGGTCCCGAAGAGGGGCGGGCTTTTTAACTGCTTTAAAGAACTAACAATTTCATCGAAGTAATTTTGAATGGAATTTTACGCGAAAGAAAGTAAGACAAAATATTGTTACTTACGAACAGAATACGAAAAACATACATACAAAAAATGGAATAGAATGGTTTAACATAGTATTTTCATAGCATAAATCCGTATAGAAACGGTTTTAATTATGGTTTAACATCATTGAAACATTATTCAAACAAACACAGAAAAAAGAAAAAAAAACTACAGTTTGTTTTTACGAAGTTTTCCTTTTTAAGTTTTCGCCTATTTTACGTTAACTTGTGGCGCATTCTTGCCTGTTACAGTTTTCCTTTTAAGTTCATTATAAGTGTCTGCCTTAAATATTTTCACGTTTCTACAGTTCAGCTTTTAGCCCAGCGAAGAGGGTAGGACGTCCTTCTCTAACAAAAATCCCGCTTTAAAACTTAATATTTATCTTTATGTGAACGTGTTATTGAAACCGTTTTTTTTTTCAGTATCGACCAATTATTCAATTGGTCGATACTAAAAAAAAAATGTAATACTTGGAATGAATCCAGTATTTAAATTAATGTATTTTTCTCAGCTTTTACTATAATGTTATCTGGTAAACTTTCTTGATTGTATATTAAAAAGGAAACTTGAACTCTCAAGTTTCCTTTTTACTATTGCGTAATGAAAGTGATCATCACTCTTTGACTCTGAAAAAATGGTTTTCCATTTTTGCGTCATTTATAAACACGTTGGGCGATTGATATAAAATACTCATGGCAAGTCCGCCGCATTGTAAAATTACTCAAAGTGGAATAAAAGTAGTTTAATATTACCTTGTTCTTGTAATTGTAGTTGTATTTCTTTTTTGTGTTTTTCGTGTGCAATAAGTAAGTATAAGTGCTAGTAATAATTTGTCTTGTCTGAACAGTTCATCCCCTTGTTACCACCTAAAAATACACACACACTGCCATCAATTACGCATAATCGATCCGGCAAAGCTAGCATTAAGAATTAGGTGTCGAATATTTACGACCCCGCGTCCAGCGTATATGAAAGGCTGGCAGGCGCCTGAGCAGCCGCCGCCATTACGATCACATTCCTCCCTTAACCCTGCCACTAGTCTACGCAGCTGAAGAGCTGTATAACGGCTAGTTTCGGTCCAAGCGACCTCCTTTTATGCTTCTACGAACTATTGACTGTCACTACCACAAAGAATGTTTGCTATAGTAAATTCTATCAGTGATGAGACCGCCAATTGTATATTACCTAGATATAAAAAGTCATGGTTGTATTATTTTTTTCTGGCTGCGGAATAAAGATCTATCTATTTATTGCAAATAATTCTGTATTTTACAGTTTGCTTAGATTTTAGCTGTGTAATGATATCCACCTTTTGTGTCCACACTACTAGGGCACGGGTGGACTATAACCTAAATA
Source organism: Yponomeuta sedellus (assembly GCA_934045075.1). Lineage (NCBI taxonomy): Eukaryota > Metazoa > Arthropoda > Insecta > Lepidoptera > Yponomeutidae > Yponomeuta > Yponomeuta sedellus. Next base: position 6,219,239 of record OW203739.1, on the reverse strand, counting down.
CTCCACCACGAGGGACACGTCTGGGTTGTGGCGGATTGGTAGACAGTAGCGCTAGTAGCGCTGTAAAGTGCAAGTGAATTAGTCATTTACTTACTCAATAAGAAAGCTTCTCTGTCACTGTCTATAAGTATATCTCAAAATGAATTATTTTTGGCACTACGAGTTTTACGCGTTGAACTCTATTGCTTTGCGGCTTCAACGAAATATTTAACATGGTCCTTAAACATACACTAAGTTTTGTGTCTTATTACCAGTGGTCGGAGTAGGTATATTGAATTAAGGTCACTGACATCAAACGTATATGTTAATATGGATACGCCTCCGAGTTTCCGGATTATTATGATAAAAATACCGAAACATCGAAATTATTACATGAAACTAGTTAAAAATGTATCAATACTCTCAACGCTATGCTGCTAGTGGCGTAGATGACCAGAATTTAATAGTAAAAAATGACTGGTGTGTAAAAACCTTGTTGTAGTAAAAGTGTTGGAGTAAAAACCTAAGCATGTATAAAATGATATAATAATAATATTCATTTCAACACACGACATCCGGCAAACAGGGTCTTTTGTCCTCTTATCTCTATGCTCAACGCATCTGACCAATTAGAATCAAGTATCCAGGATGACTCATTGACTGTTTGTTCGAAAACAATGCGCTCGCACCGACATCCAGACCAAGTGGCTCACTCACTTATTTCGGTTCGTGGAGTGCGCTTATTTTATGTGTTGTGAATATCTTGACTTGACCCTGGCTTGTTTACTGTCTTCTGAAATCTACTTAAAACGAAGAATTTGGCTTATAACTACGGACATCGATTGATTACTCTTGGATTGGGCCCATTTGAAGTTGTTTTTGTACGGGTAAGTTTTAATTATTTTCACTATTTAAGAAGGTTTTAGAACTTGGAAACAGTTAAAAAAATCACTTTATAGCAATCATCACAGCGCATGAGAGTCCGGTTTACCAAATTTTTGGAAACTCCGGTACATTCCGGAAGAAATGCATATCCATATTATGATATCATGACGCAAGTATCTAAAATCAATATACCTACTCCGACCTATGCTTATTACTAAGAAATGGGCTACTCTTCTGCTACAAACCTTATATTACGTTATTCTTATAAATATTTTGATCACAATATCCAATTTCTTCTAGTAATAATGCCACTCGCTAAATCTGAAAAAAAAATATCGCGAGGAGACCTGAGTGTCTGAGGTGTTCAAATACCTCAGCGCTTGAAGTTGTCATCCGCGGTGGCCACGCGTGGTAAATCCATACTTTCTCTCTGAAAATTCTCGGTCTGCCTGTGTGGTGTTTATAGGCTAAAAAATATATTTCCAAATTAAACAGTGTTTAAAGGTACCTATCTAAATTTAATTTAATCTTTTGTATCTGCCGTTTTTGTAACTATTTTTCCGGTATACAATAAAGAATATTCTTATCTTATCTTATCTTATCTTAGGCAATTCAATTCCAAACTGTCAAACGTGGCACAGCAGACACGCGTTGCCTAGTTTAAGGGTTAAATTGTAATTTAATGTAAACGACAGCAAGCCGGTAATAACAATAGTCTTGTTCGAAACATTACTGGCGCAGACTTTTCTTTTTCGCTTATAAAATATCAATTTAATAAATGCATTATAGTATTTACCGTTTACCTCCTTATCGACCTTACAAAGTAAGTGAACAGAGGTCACACAAGGCTACAGCTTTCAACCCTTTAGTTCAGCCTACTGATGTGTCCCTGTCACAGAAATTTAAGGAATATTCCCAATGTGCCAATATTCCCAGTGCCACGTTGATTTATATGGAATGACTTTTGCCCGCGACTCCGTTCATGACTTTTTTTGCAACCCCGTTCACTCCTTTAAGGGTTAAATTTAGAAAAACGGCAAAACACGTGTTCAATCAATTGTTTTGAAGAATATTTATTTTAAGTTTCAAGAAAATTAGACAACATTCTTTATGGTAGATTCCATACAAATTTTGGCAAGCCTTTTCGCCCCCTTAGGGTTTGAATATCAAAAAATCCGTTCTTATTCCTAACCTACTTTATATATAGACCCTCTGTGCGAATTTTCAGCTTCCTGGGTCCAACGGCTTGGGCTGGGCGTTGATGAGTGAGTCAGTCAGTCAGGACTTTTAATTTTATATACATAGATATTTAAATTATTACCGGTGATCTAATACGAAGCAAAATTCGTATCATGCTGTTTTTTTCCCAGCGGCATAGATGGAGAACTCTTTATTTACTTTACATAAAAATAAGTCTTAGCCTAAAGAGCACAGACAGCGGATTACTCACTATAAGCGATCTCTTCCAGACAGCGTTTGGATGGACATAGCAACCAGATATCAGCCCGAGAATAGAGCACTATGCTAGACATATTCCCGGTCAAGCCAACCTCTGGATCCCCTACCAATCTTGTCAAGTACATTCGTCTGGCAGGCTATAGCGACGTCATCGACTAATTGGATCTTCATTATCTTGGTTAACTGTCGCATTTTTAACCAAGAATGTATTATGTAATTTTCCTGTATTAGGGTCTCAATTTATTATCCGATTGAAAGGGAGTATATAATACTTAAGTATTTTATTTGTAACAATTGAATATTTACTAGTTAAAATACAATAATACCCTTACTTAAATCGTAGACCACGAGTAGCTATTCTACAAAAGAGTATTCTAGAAAGCAAATATCTCAGAATACAATTTTTTTTTAAATGTCCAAGGAATGATTTTTCATTCTTCGGATAAAACTTATGCGTCTAATAAAGTATTATACAATAGTAAAAATTTATCACCGTGGAATAACAAAAGAAAAGCAATTACAACATATTTTTGAAATGGTTGTTTAACACGATGACGAATAAGTTTATCCGAGGATTGAAAAATCAGGTGTTAGTCTTTATTTAATGGTTAATACGATCTTAAGCTACCCATCAGAGATAGCCATGAGTTAATTGAGAACATCGTAGACAGAGTTCTTCTGTAAGTTTACCTACAGCAGGTCCTGAGTGCTGTCACTACAGTAAAAGGATAAACGTTAGTCCGTCAGTCAAAAACGAGTAACGACCGACAATATTGAATTTGCCCGGCTATTAAACAGTTTGACGTGGACACTGTAATAGCTGGATGTCATCCAGGATCAATTCATGTCTCTCCGTGAGACTTCGCAGGGTGAGAAGGCCAGGAACTGGACTATACAGTAAATATTCAATTAATTTATGCACAAATGCTTTATATAAAGTACCTTTACATTTATTTAGGTGCAGCGTATAACTAAAGCGGTGTACTGTACAGTTATCTATGTACCTACACAAGCATATATTTTATTGTAAACATTATAAAATAAAAAATAAAAACCGACTTCCGTTCCCCAAGGCACTAAAAACGCAGAAATAATTTAAACGAATATGACCTATAAATTCTTGTTTATATCTTGGAGTCGGTGCCCAAAATGTATGTGCTGGTCTGGGACTTGGCACCGACTCCAAGATATACTTCTACAATACCTAAATATATACGAATTTCGAGTTTATAAAGTTGTAAAAACAAATCTTCCAACACAATATTCAAGTGCATCGTCCTATACTCCTTCTTTGTTCACACTACTTCCTGTCGCAACCGTCTTTAAAAAAACCAAAACAGTACCATAAAGAAAGCGGATGTTTCTCCACATGTACAGGTGATACTTTTTACCGGCTACCTTCACGGAAATCAGTTCAGCTTTCGCTGGTGGCCGCGTAAAAAACTAGAGCCAAACAAAAAGTATTTATCAACTTACTACGTCTTGGAAGAAAATATAGTCATCTTCGACTTGGTCGAGTCCACTTCTGGCAAATTAAAAAGGCCCCTCTCTTTAAAGTTCCTGAGGACATAGAGACGTTTTGAATTGGTGGGGTTATACAGTGGTGTATCAAATCACGTCCCAGCGCTACGTGTCAAGACGTATGGTCAATTTAGAACGTTCAAAGTGCCAGATCATGTCAATTTACCGGCAAAAAGTACAGTTTGTCCATTATCAAATTGTTTATTTGATTATTCACGCACGATAGGTTCAATTTGGAGTAAAATGAACTCACACGTCGTATACAGTCGACAGCACATCTACCTTTATACTCGTGCACTGTACTCAGTTACGTTACCGGTACCTTTGCAACTAAAATGTAAAGGTTCACCTGCAGTCGACAACTGATTCACCTATACAAAGTAGCTTGTAATATTATAACTGAATATATTCATTGTATCAATCAATTAATCAATCAGGACGTCATTATCAGGACCCTTTTTAAGATACGTATTTGTCTACGTCAAGTTCACTCTAAGAGATCAGTGCCTTCATTATGTAACTTTTCACGCATACATCTGTGTGCAAAAGCGGGCCCAGTTTCACGAAAGTACGTTATGACAATTATGAAAATTCGAGGTACATTGCGTAGCAGAGCCTACTAGTTCATCTGTGGGTTAATCGACTTTGTAATGTATATCAAGTGTCATAGTCAACCATAGATTGTAGTTCCACGAAACAGGCCTCTGCTTTATGTACTATGAAATGAAATTAAATTAAATGAAGAGGTTTTATTCATAGTAGCGCAGAAACTGCGGCTTTCATTTGAAAACCTAAATCATTTTGGAGAAAAAAAACACAAAGAAACTCCAAACTTCATCTTTTCAAACTCCTTACTAACTAACTACTTACTGATATAAAAAAACTTACATTGTACATCAATACCACTGTAATTATGAGCCACAAACGCCTAATCACAGTTGAAATTACTGTATACCTACCCAATAATAAAGTCACCTATTACACTTAAATCCTCGGAGGATGAGCAGGAGCATCAATTAATTCGGATTACAGACTACCGGTTGAGCTAAAAATAAAAGTTGAAAGGTTCAAAAATAGACAATAACGCATTACTATGCATCGTTTATTACTTCAATGTACAGTCTGATATATCGTGCAACGGTAAGTAGCTCTTATGCTTCTTAATATAAAGGGAAGAGTCGCATAAATACTCAACTGTGAGATAACTAGTCTACAATTTACATTCTTGGAATAATTGTGAGCGCAAAGCAGATGCTAGGAGTGCTCGACCTATACAGGGCGTCTCAAAGTTATGGGACATGAAGGGAAAGTACCTTACATAATATAGCAGGTAGGGTATTTGGCTGAAAGAAAACTTTATGTTATTTTTAAAATTTAGTAATTCTGCATTCAAAGATTTTCTAAAAAATACTTTCCTCGTCTGGGAAACGAACCGACTTAAATGTAAAAAAACACCCCTACTTTTATGATGCCAATCGAAAGAATGGCCAAAAAATAATAACTCTTCTTAAGTAACATAGTATTTTATTGGATATTTATAAAACTCGTCATATTCGTAAAACGTCTCAATATATAATAAATGTTTGCTATAGGGAAAAATACCGAAAAAAATAAAAATATCAGCTGTTCCTTTCTTAAGTTCTTTTCGAAATCCTTCTTGTTTTGTTTCACCCTGTATTTTTAAACACTTTATTCGTTGGCATTCGTGGTCTCCGATCTATTAATGAAATGATAATACAATATCTCATATCTATTACTAAAATTCTCATTTCTGTTTTCTGGTTTTTACTCAAAAATTTGTTGTTATATCTACATCAGCTCAACCTTAGTTACAAAGTTATTCATGACGTCAGTCGAAAGCACATCTACCTTTACATACGCTCTCTAATCAGTTACTTTGCGGGCAAATTTGCATCTATGATAAGATAGGATAGGATAAGAATATTCTTTATTGTACAGTGGAAAAACAACAAATACAAAATAATTACAAATATATTGCATCTAAAATATATAGGTTAGTGTTAATGACATTTACAAATGTGCACTCCAATTAGATACGAGCGATTATGCAACGGAATGGCAAATATTGATCAGCCGTTGTGTGTGCATTATCTAAAAAGTAATTTCCAGTCACTTCTCGCCTTAGGAAATCAAGTCAAACATCTCCGCTCATTAAAAAAAAAGAAAATACTTACACCAACAGCGAACGCGCATCCACTGGCCTAATTAAAAATTCAAAATAACAAATTCAAAATTCAAAAAGTCTTCGAACGATCATCAATTCGGTCGTGGGAAAGGTAGCCTCCTGTTTCGAAGGAGGTTTTATACTCTTTTTTTCAAATCCTCATTGTTGATTACACCTGCTTGCTTCGCAGCTTTCGACGAAAAAAATCCGTGTTCCTTTTTTTGAATGGACTTCTTTTCTTCATAGATGACTGAGGTAGCGGTGAGTTACCTTACTATACGGGATACTTAATTTTAATTATCGTACTTTTGTGTAATAATAATATACACAATTATTATCTTACGTGCCTACTCTACATATACTCAAGCTACGTTAATGTGAAAAAAATATCTTCAATTAAAAAAATAATAGTTTGATTAGAGAACGTTGTGGACTGAAAAAGGATGTATCTAGAATTGAGAAAGGAATGTTACGTTGCTTTGGATATATGGAGCGGATAAAGGAATAAATATTGACGAAAGAAATATGCAGAGTGAAAGTAGGTGGAAGGACCAGTAAGGGACGTTATATATGGCCGTCTGAAGCTTCCCAGGTGGATATACTTCAACCAAATATGGGATGTATTAGTAAAGGGCCAAATAAAAATTACCCGTACCTTGCGTGCGTGACAACGACTGAACGACTTGCTCTCATCAACGACTGTTGATGACGAGAACAAGGTTTGTCAGCAACGTGGTGAGTGGGAACCTCTGGTCTCTGTCTATCCCTCTGCGATACAAGCGTGAGTATATGTACTTAAGTGGACAATTTATGTACAGATGTATATATGTATATATTTTTAAGTATTCTCAGTTCCGGAGAGAATTGCATACTCGGTAACACGTGCCCATAGTAGATTGGCGATTTCAATCACTAAAGTATGTGAACACCTTATACACTGAGATTTACTCCCGATGTTTTCCTTCACAGTTAGCTAGTGATTGCCCCTACAACTCAGCGATTTAAACACATCATACTTACATATATGAAAATACTGGAAAAGCATTGAAGTTCAATATCTCTATCACCCCACCATCAACTCTAGCTATTCATATAAAAATACTTTAAAGTTTTATCTCCCTTTCGAAGCCAGTTTCCAATGTAAATTTCGCCCGTATCTTGGCGCATCTTGGCAAATGGCCGTAGGCCGTAGGGCAGAGGACCATGACATTTGGGGGGGATAAAAAGCGCACGCGCAAGGAGACAAGGTGGCGTACCATTCCGCTCGCGTTTTGCGCAAAAATACAGTTATTTATTTTCATCGGTGAATGTGGACTGTCGACGGGAAATTGGAGGTATTTTTAAGTCAATGCTGGAGCTTACACTGCTGGTGTTAGGAGCTACTGGCGCGTAGGAGTAAAGGAGTTGATTGTACTCCGCGGTTGCAGCACCGAGAAAGTATTGAGAACGCTGAAGTATGCCTTCCTGTAGAACTTCACGGTAAAGTCGACATCAGATTTCGTCATCATCTTTTATATTTTTATTACAAAGACGTCAATCTGCTGTTTCATTTTACATTTGTGATCGCTTTCACTCATAGAGGTAAACATAATATACCGAAAAATTTCTTACATAAACAATGTGCACCATTTTGTGGGATCACGACAGTTTGCTGTATATTATATTGTGGAGGCTTAGTAGCCACTTTCACATACGTAGATTAACTTTGAACGTGTAATTATTATAACATATATAATTTTTAAAATCTGTTAGTCGCGCGACACTGGCTTAGCCTAGTATGGGGACATACGTTACTTTATTTGTATACAGCCTGTTACTATATAATGCCTAAAATCTTATCTTTTGGTTTAATAAACGATTTTGAAATTGAAATTGCAATATCTACAAACCATTTCTTAAGTATCGGTAGTTAAATATGCGTTTTATCAGTATTTCATCCGTATTTACTTTTTTGGCAAATATTAACCATCAATAGCCAGATTCCTTATTGAAACACTGAAAAACTCCATTTTACCTGTTATAAATCGTCGTCAAATACGCATATAAGAGCTGCATCAAATGAAACACTACCATCACGTAATTATAAACCAAAATAAGTAGGTACTAAAACCGCCTCTTAGATACCTACTGGGGAATGTTCAAAAAAGATTTTAGCAAATAGTACAGTTCTCACAGATTGCAAAATCGACGTCAATAAGATTGATTTCCATAGCATGATTGTGCTCGAAAATTCATAGCAATTTGGTCGTGATATATTTAATGGGAGGCATGCTCCACTTAAGTCTTAATTAAGATCTCAATAACGTGAATAACAATTCAAAATAAGTAGTTCAGTTTGAAAATCGTGACTGCCGACGCGGTATAATGTTTTTGTTATAGTTGGTGGCTCAAAAAATAATCACGTATAAGTAAGTAGTAGCCATTAATACATAGGGTTTTTACCGTCTGGCTGGAGTCTGGTTTGTGATGAAAACTTTTTCCGTGTATCAAAGGAATATAAGTAAAGAAGAAATAAATCAAAGGAAAAGATCGAACAGAAAAACACTGAGCAAAGGTGAACAACTCGTGAAAAAAAAGTCCTAAATCGTGCACTAAACTACTCGTAAAGTTGATCAAAGTTGTGCAATTTTTCTGACCTAAAAGTGGTAATTTCGATCTTAAAACTATGTTTCTTGTTCCCCAAAATTATCTAGCTCTCGAAACGGACTCCTATGATCACTATGCTACATTCAATAAAACAGTTTGATTTAACATTGACTTTATATATCTATAGCTGTTCGGGTGGACAGTCAACAACGCCAAATCACAATTCGCAGATAGTGCACTGGACGGTCCCTTCCGCAAAAAACCTTCCAGTGCCCTCACCCCATCGCGCGCGTTGCAGAGGACATTTCGCGACAGCATCTGCCCGCGTCCCGTTACCAGCCAGGGCCGCCCGGCGCGTGCGCAGCCTTTCACACCCGAGCCCGCGGCGCGTGAGTTTTATAAGCGTCCGTTTGCAGGGCAGAGACCTTCTCTCATTGAGCGTACTTGCAATAAGCAGCCTCGAAACCTAGTCGAACCGAGTGATGGGAATCAACCACTCGAGTTAAGAAACAACAGGCGTGGTCGGGTGCTTGATGGGTGACCATCCCGTTGCTACCGCTAGTGTCGTTTTTCCGAGCGCTTCCGTACTTCGCAAGGCACGTTAAAGCGTGGGTGTCGGCTGTTATGTAATGGCAGTCGTTAAGCCGTGTCAGAGGCCTTGTGGGCGGCTTGATAACTTCTGACAGCAAGTCCTGCCACTGTCTTACAAGCCTCCACCAACCCGGACTTGGCCCCGTGGTGGAGTATGGCCTAATCTTCCTGCAATGCAGCCAGAGACCCGTGCCTCAGCAGTGGGACATACAGGGTTGCTATCGCAAACGTCCCTGTGGAGGGTTGACTCGGATTGGCGATTTCAAGTGTTAAGGTATGGGAACAGGTTTCATCACGATGTTTTCCTTTAACGTTTGGGAGAAGTTTTGCTCTACAAACTCACAAATGTACGGAATTTCGTAAGCAAAGTCCAATGGTAAACGCCGGAGTCAACCCCAGGGTGTATCGGATGCGATGCGTTTTACTTATGCTCTCCACTGCCGCTCGGCGCGTGCGCAGCCTTTCACACCACATCTACAACCCGCTTCGTGCAAGTGCCAATTCAAATTGTAGAAGTAGTTTTAAACGTTTGGAACGCAGGAAAACGTTAAACGTCCACCGATCATGAACAATTGTCCTGATCCCAAATCTAGGATACCCTATGCTGTGGTTACCAGGCGAGGACCTCACAAACATGGAAAAACACGCAAACTATCATGACATCATTTGGACGAATCTACGACAGCCCACTTGGAAATCAAACTGTCGACCTCTGGAATGGTAATCACACGTGATACCAGCGACCAAGGCTTCCTTCCCTTTGCCAGGCAGATACCTTCTCTTAGAGAGAGAGTCGTCCCACGTGACCATCGTGTATTGGTGTATCTAGCGCTTAGGAACCACGGACACTTAGGTTTCATCACGACCTTCACAGTTAGCTGGAGTGGCGTGGTTCTTCTTCTTCAGGCTTTATTAGTCCACTGCTGGACATAGCCCTCCCCTAATGAGCGCAAGGTTGTGCCATAATTGAAGGGTAGTACCCAAAATCTCCACGCTGGGCATGCGGGTTGGGGATCGCAGTTTGGTGGAATTCTACTGCATGAGGCGCTGCTGCCCACCCCCGGTTTGTATCCCTCAGTCGCCTTTTACGACACCCGCGGGAAGAATTTGGGTTGGTGCTATTCTCTAGGCCGACACCACACAGCCACACAGTGGCATTGCTAACACAAATTCACAGATGTACGCAATCAATTTCGGCGGTAGTAACGTAAAAAATAACGTATGAGTCGATAGCACATTAATTCGTTTGAAAAAATATTGATTTAAAAGAATTAAAATAATAGGTGTGGAGGTTTTTTGTAAGCTTTTTCTTCAGATCATCTATTAATTCTGAAACTAACAGCGTTGACGTTCATTACGAAACCACTTACGGCAGTTTTTATAAAAATAATTCCTTAAAACACTCCAAAAACCCTGACTGAAGTAGTCTGTGGTGGAGATTTTACAAGGTTGTAACCACAGATTAATTAAAACACCTTTAGGAGTGTTTTAGTGGTATCGACTTAATTTTGTCAAGTAATGTTTTACTTCAGGGTGTAGATGATCTTAATATTTTCTTATATTAACCACTGCATGAATGCGTCGATTTCATTACATTGCCTCTTCGAGTCTACGCACGCTAACCCTCCAGTCTTCAATGGTACAAAAACAACTCTTCACCCGATCCGACCGAGTAACTGTCACTATATCATAATGCGTTAACATAATCAAAGCCCTGGGAGCAAATTCTCACTTCATTCGCAAATAATTCTTAATTTTAGCCTCTAAATAGGTTTTTAAAAATTCTTATACGGTTGTAAGGCTTATGATTTTACTAATTTACCCGCCGATTAACAAGTAAGAAAGCTCGAATGTGCAATGTAGGTACGTTCAACTTTAATTATAAACTTTGAGTTGTAGTTTTATGACACTCGGCTCAGGAAGAAAGATAGGCAAGGAAACTCAAGACTTTCTCCAAGACTATCGTCAATGGACAGGATTCAGGCCTAAGAATAGCGCGCGCGCATCATCCCCTAGCGCGCAAGATTTGGCGGCGTCCGGGGCCGGTTGGCGCATGCGCGGCCAAGTATGGGCAATCACCTGCGCGCGCGCCACCTGCCGAGCATCTGACACAGATGCGTCCCTAGTGCGGGCTGGAGTATCGATGAAATGTGAGGGGGCGACGACGCTTATAACATTTTATGAATGTGTCCCGAGGTAAGTAAATAGTATTACTTATAATTATAGGTTATAATGATTGCGATATGTTTTGCACACCAAATAAATAAATTCAAAAATATATTAGTGACAATGCCCAAGACAGTATCAGTAAAAAGCAAAATAGTTGATAATACTTTTTTATTTTGATTTGTCTAGTACTAGAAACAAAGACCCACCAAGTTATGCCAAAGCATTCTAATTTGATCTGCGTTTTGTTGTTTGTCAGCTACAGTATTTTGAGGTGACCGAAATACCACAGCGTGTTTTAGAGGTCCTGTAGAACTCAAGAGTGTTTTATACTCGATTATCGGCGTTAAACAGCTTTTACTGCAGACTATGCTTGAAATTGCCAAAAAAAGCTGTCTAATTGTCTATGTGTTTATGATGATAATGAATCTATCCGAACGAATTTGGTCACGGCGGCTGTTAAGGCTAGGGAGAGTCGGTCATGTGCCCTCATCTGACTGATGTAGCGTATCTTGGCTATAAAGAACGGTTGCACTGACTTCATGTAAGTTTACACATGTAACCATATGGCATTTGGTGATCTAAGTCCAAGGTCATCACTTCATATGACACAATCACACACATACAATCTCTTGTCCTTGTCTCATACTATGATACACTGTGAACTGTAAATTAGTATTATTATTAAATCCATGATCGGTAACATCCTCTGTGTTTATAGACAAGAGACTGACAAAGACTGGTATGTACAAGTAGCCAACACGACATATTATGATAAATTTTTTAGACAAAATCGACATATTCTAGTATCGATATTATCGATTAATATTAACGGAACATCCCTAGCCAGTTCACACATCTCGTTCAGAGACCAATTAGCACTTTGCGCTTCATTAGCATCACTATTGCCTCTCTGTACCATTAAACGACTATTTGCTGTGAAAGCGCTTGAAGCGATAGTTGTCTGTCATCATCATTACTGACCGGTTTTCTTTGCAGCCTCCTGTTTGAGACTATTTAAATTGGGCTCGATTAGGTCGAGAAAATTTTATAAGTAGTAGTGGAATAAATAAAGAGTAGAGGCTACTTGAGATCCCCGGCTTTACATAAATAAATCATAATGATGTATCGTTAGATTCATTCTAATATAGTATACAAATAATAAACTATGGGTAGAAGAATGTAATCGGAAGCGAGAGACCCAGGTTAGATTCCCAGTGCGGGCAAGTGCCTATAACTTTTTATATTGATGCTACTCTTTCCTTTGTCCGCATCATCGTGGGTTAGCTGGAAGAAAATACTACCTAGTATTAAGCTCGCCTTTGCACAAATAATGTTTTTAGTGCAATAAAGATTTTTTCATTCGTTCATTCATATTTTCAAAGTTTCGTACACCCGCCAATTTGTAGTAGTAAAACCACGTGCTATGTCAAGGAAAACGTCGTGAAGAAACCCGCGACATTGTTGCCTCCGCACGTATTACCTTGTCTTTTCTGTGGGCTGGGCCGACTAAGATGTCAGGTTGGTATAATTGCTGGTCAAGCCTACTCCATCTAAAAATCAATTTCCTAGACACTAGAGCGTCCGAGTGGTCCCTTCACCCATGTAGTGTAAACGAAAGTCCAGCGGGACGCTGTTGATCTCATTACGTATATGCAAAGCCCAAAGCTTAAACAAATAATATTGTATCTATTTTCTGCGAACCTTAATCAAGGAACGACAGGTATTACGTAAATACGAGTTAAATTAGGCCTTCCTAAGACTAATTCACCTTAAGTGCGATGTAACAAAAAATATTCATATGAAATTCAATTTAAATGGTCGCAAGTGATGTGTAAGAACCTGTCGACCCAGATATGTTTCTCTAGTAAGGGATCGAACTCTTTGCCCCAGTGGGAGCACAACTTCGATTGATTAATCGCAATAACGTTTTAAGGTACTTAATAATTGTTTTTAAAGTCGCATGAACATCAACTATGCATTTCATTGGTTCACAAATATGTGGCCCAGCACATTTTCTTACTTTATGTCACCGTGGGTACGAACTAGGCATACATATTTGTTGTTTAACTTTAATTGTAGGGTTTGCTTACTTTATAGGTTTATTTGGACGCTTAACCAATCAACCGTTAGTGAAGACAAATTTACAAACGCCTGCTCATATTTCTAGGGTTCCGAAGGCAACTAGAAACCCTTGGAGTTTCGCTGTCCGTCTGTCGGTGACTTATCTCAAAGACAATGAGTTGAAGAAAGCTGAAATTTCGCATTGGTATACACATTAATCACCTCGACAAAACGATGGATAAAATCATTAAAAAAGTAAAATCTCTCCTAAGTTAAACTGTAGGTATCGTTGGATTTAACGTTAAGAAATCGTAATTATAGCAAAACTAATTTTCGGTTATAGGGAAAATTGCGAAATTTTGCGATTTGCGATTTACATTTGCGAAATATTAAGCTCTAAAGATTTCACCTTCCGCTCTAACGGATTAAAGGTTGTTTGTAGAAACTTGGAAAAAATCAGGGCAGTAGCATATAATAATGAACTTAAAAGGAAAACTATCACGTATAATTAGGTTTTACAAGTTAAGAAATAACAGGCGACCAACTAAAATTCAGAATAAAGGGAAAACTTCGCACAAAATCCATTGAAAATCACTTTGATCTAGTTGTAAGTTCTGTAAAGCAGATAAAAATCCCCTCTTTCCACGGAACCCTCCGGAAAACGTGGCCGGAAACACACTTGGCCGATTTTTATTCATTAAACAGTACACGAAACGTATTACAGATTGTCATCTAACACAGGTGTCAGACTCAAACAATTATTGTAATTGTATATTGTAATAGTATTAAAAGTGCATCAACTGTGTGTTTTAAAATACTAATAAATAAATGAATGAACAGTAGAATGAAGGAATGATTTTGATGCACATAATATTGCAATATACATTCGTATCTGAAAATAGGTTATTAGGTATCTACGAATGTAACTTGAAATATTTCAAGTTTCATTTCAAAATCATTTATACATTTTAAACTTTCGCGACTTGAACTCATTATTATAATATTTTCATGGCTTAATCGCGTAGTAATTTATTGTTATTTTACCTCGACGTTTCGACGACGTTACAGTCATCGTGATCACGAGAAGACTGATGGCTGGTGCCCGCTTGCATTTTCGGTATGACTGTAACGTCGTCGAAACGTTGAGGTAAAATAGCAATAAATGACTACGCGCTTTATCCTCGAAAATATTCTAATAATCATTTATACATCCGTAAGTTTGTTTATTTATTTATTCATTCATTCATTCATTCATTCATTCATTCGTTCATTCATTCATTGAAAAGAGATTCCTTCCAATGCGCAAAACATTGTTCAATTTTTTCTTAATAAACTATTAAAATATTTTGGCCGATGACAACGGATTATTTACACTATTTTTATTTTTAATGCACTAACCCGTGCTAAGGAACAAATTTAAAAACCTATTTAGAGGCTAAAAATTTCACCCATGCCGGGATTCGAACCCGCAACCTCTGGCTATCCGTACCAGCGCTCTACCAATTGAGCCAATGGGCGACTCACGGCATCAGTGAAATTTCGAACCTCTTTACAATATTCTCTGTATTACGTACAGGCAGCGACATCTGACTTAAGCAAATTGCATTACTTACAGCCCCGACTACCTACTTTGCAGTTAGGTTTAACATCGGAACGATATCACTGTACTCACATGATTACACTATTTTTATTTTTAATGCACTAACCCGTGCTAAGGAACAAATTTAAAAACCTATTTAGAGGCTAAAAATTTCACCCATGCCGGGATTCGAACCCGCAACCTCTGGCTATCCGTACCAGCGCTCTACCAATTGAGCCAATGGGCGACTCACGGCATCAGTGAAATTTCGAACCTCTTTACAATATTCTCTGTATTACGTACAGTATCTATCTATTTACAATTAATTCGAATCGGATCAGGAAAGTATATAGGCTGCATAAAAAAATATGAATCAGACAGATAGTATCTCGCATTCTACAATATCAAGAAGCAAAGTAGCCTAGTATTAATAAAAACTGTATAATTACACGGATTTTACTCGTTTAATTTTACATTTTTACAATTATTCAACGTTCCGGCACTTTTGCAAGTACCGCGGTCCCGGAAGGCAAAAGTGCCGAAACGTCGGAAAATTGTAGAAATGTAAGATTAAACGAGTAAAATCCGCGTAAATACAGTTTTTAGTATGTCTAATGCTCGTGTTAGCCTAGTATTTTGGTCGTGTGCGATTATGTGATTTCAGCTTGCCTGAATTTGTAGTATAACGCTCCTTTCTTTGGGGATGAAGGCCTTTTCAATGAAGCTTGTAATTTAAGCAAATATAACATTAAAGTTTTAATTAGAAAATAAATTACAACAGTGCAAGTAAAGGCAGAGATAGTTGTCATCGAACAGACGGAACCAATCGTTAGATATGTGTGTCCCCCGCTCCCCTCCCTCCTCGTCCCGCAGACATCGAACGTTGCTCGAAGGCGCCGCTAGATGGCGTTAGTTGTCGCTCGCTGACAGGTCGTATGTTTCTAAGTCCTATTGAACTATTGCCGTGTAATAAAAATAGTCGTGCAAAACATACAGAAATGGCAACTATTCCACATTTATTTCTTCCTCTTACAGCGTCACATCCGGTCAACAACCTGTGCTAGCTATACGATATTTGCAATCGTAATATAAGAAGTTAAATACTTGCTATAGACATGGCGCGCGGGTTTACCTGAAACCCAACTAGTACAATATTATTTGTAAGATTCGGACTCCGCTGAAAATCAGCGCTATAGGATGCCTAGCGTATGCCGGATGGATGGATGGATGTTTGTTATTCTTTCACCTAACAAGCACTGAATAGGTTTTAAAGAATTTCTACAATAATATAGCTTATATATCAGAATAACACGTAGGCAACAATTTATAAAGATATTGTGTAAATCTGTCAACAATATGACGATAAATGTCAAGTAAGTAGGATACCTAAGTAAAGTGGCCGGCAAACAGTGGATGAGACTAGCGCGAGACCGTGCTGGCTGGCGTGGAAATGAAGTGGCCAGTACCCAGCAGTGGGGTTTACCGGGCTGATGATGGTGATGAAGTAGGATACCCGATAATCCTGCGCAGACTAACTTGCACCCGCAGCTAGTAATTTGATAAAAGTAATTTAGTATCGAAGTTTATAAGTGTAAGATTCCCTTTGTTCTTGGCAATAAACGGTTATTCATTCATTCAATGATAGTAAAAAGTATAGATGTCTATATCTACCGCAAAAAATTAGCCTAGGTTCAATTGTGCCAGGCGAGGGTTGCCAGCGAATAGGAGCGAGTTGATTACTATGTTTATTATATTCATGCAAGCACTATCCTATATATTTCTAGGTCCGCAACACTAAGTTTAACTGGACGATAATGCTGCTAGCACTAAGGTCGCCTTTGTACTTTTTAATTTGATTGTGCAATAAGGAGTTTTAATAACAATTATATTATATTTATTTTTAATGCACTAATCCGTGCTAAGGACAATTTTAAAAACCTATTTTACCTGTTTTATTATACTTCTTAAAAAGCAAACATTAAAATTTTAACCACTATGACAACTATTGAGTTGCATAAAGGCTTCCAATTTTCGTGCGGAGAAAGCGTTTGATAGAAGAATAATCCGTTGTCAAAATATTTTAATTGCTTATGCTACATGTGTTTTAAAATAATATTTTGCGCGTTGAAAAGGTTTTTTTTTTTCAATGAATAAATAAATAACCGAACGTACGAATGAATAGTGTGCAAATTAGTTTTAATAATGAAATTAACTATTTAGTTGGTGGTTAAGATTTTGGATGTTTGGAGGAGCTATAGTCTGGAATCAGTTTAGAAACCAACAACCTAGGACTTTATTCGTTTTCCGCCAAATCGGCCTCCGTTAGCGAAAAAAGATCAAAGTCATAGGATGTTGACACTCTGAGGCTGTGTGATCTAAAAATAGTTATATTAAAGCACCTTAGAGCAACGGACCAGGTTCGTGACAGACTTTGCGAACTTTTATATTAATAAGACGAGTCACCTTATCGGCGCCGAAATTACGTGGTCAAATATTAACTCGCACCAAACGACCGCGGCGCTTTTTTGACTTCGCAAACTCCTTATATCAAGTGAATTAGATTAGATTACGATATTCTTTATTGTATCTACACACATAAATTACATAAACAGAAATTAAGTAAATAGAAATACAGTACTATTATTGGCGGTCTTCCTTCTAAGACCAGTTTCTTTCAAACATTCAACATAATGATGACATAAAATAATTTAGTCTAAGGGTGATGATGATGATATCAACCCTTTGTATGTACCCACTGCTGGGGAATGGGTCTCTTCCTGAATCGCAGGAGGGTAAGCTATACTCCACCACGGGGGCCAAGTCCGGGTTAGTGGATTGTAGGACAGTGGCGGGTAAGGCCGACAGAAGTTATCAAGCCACCCATAAGGCCTCTGACATGGCTTAACGACTGCCATTACATGACAGCCGGCACCAACGGCTTAATGTGCTTTGCAAGGGATGGAATTATACAGAAATACTTATAAAACAAATTTGTTTCAAATATTCAATTATAATGCTATCATAAAATATTTTTGTACAAGGTCATTAACTTTAAATGTAAAAATACAGGCTAAAGCTGTGGTGCAGTAGTATGATTCTGGATTTGTCAATACACTGCGTGATTTTGAAACCTTTAGTAATATTTAGAAGGAAGGAATTGCCTGAGGTTAACTGGAAGATTAAGTTCGCCTTTGTACTTTTTGATTTGTTTTAATAGTGCAACATAGAATTTAATAACATTAATCTTATTTTCATTAAGATGATCAGTATTTAAAAACCTATTTAGAGGCTAAAAATTTCACCCATGCCGGGATTCGAACCCGCAACCTCTGGCTATCCGTACCAGCGCTCTACCAATTGAGCCAATGGGCGACTCACGGCATCAGTGAAATTTCGAACCTCTTTACAATATTCTCTGTATTACGTACAGGCAGTGACATCTGACTTAAGCAAATTGCATTACTTACAGCCCCGACTACCTACTTTGCAGTTGAAGTTGCTTAAGTCAGATGTCACTGCCTGTACGTAATACAGAGAATATTGTAAAGAGGTTCGAAATTTCACTGATGCCGTGAGTCGCCCATTGGCTCAATTGGTAGAGCGCTGGTACGGATAGCCAGAGGTTGCGGGTTCGAATCCCAGCATGGGTGAAATTTTTAGCCTCTAAATAGGATTTTAAATTTGTTCCTTAGCATGGGTTAGTGCATTAAAAATAAAAATAGTGTAACATAGGACATGAACGAAAAATATATCTACGTAATACTCGTAGTAGAAAGGGATTTCACAAATTAAAATAACAAACTTACATTAAGGAAATATAGTGGTTTTGCACTCTGCTCTTAACATGGGCAGGGACGGTGAAAATCTTACGGCCAGGGGAAGATCGTTCCACAGGCAGACGGTTGCAGGCAGCTGTGATAGTAAAGGAACTGCAGAAGAACCTTATCGAATGACTTGGTGACATATATAATTTGTGACTTGGTGTCTTGGTATATAATTTCTTGTCTTGTCTAACAATATTGTTTTTTCAAAACAACGTAATTCTAAATACTTTTAAAATGTATAGTCTTGAATCATGGATCATAAACCTAGACTTTAATCGATTTCCGCTAAAAATGTCATTTTTTGGCAAAAAATACTTACTACTACCTATATTCTTGGACATAGGTTCTTGTCATGTGCTATTTCAGAGCATAAACTATATCTGTGCAAATTTCACCCAGATCCGTTCTGGCGTGATTGAGTAACAAACATCCATCCATCCAAGTTTCTGAACGAAAAAAGAATAAAGTCACGCATTATTAAAGAAAAAAAGTGCCCGAAACATGCGTGCGCGCGTCGAAAACTAATTAAAGAAAATGAGGTTTTCCACGATCATGGCAACCAGCTAACCTTGGCCTCTGCCTACCCCTTTGGGGTGCAGCGGTGATTTTATACGTTTTATGTAAGTTTTATGTAAATCTTTGATTGTTATTGCGTGACTGAGTAACAAAAATCCAAACATCCAAACATCTTCACAAACCTCGATATTTATAATATTATCACCATTAACCCGCGATTTCGCCTGCTTTAAAAATTACCCCGCGGGAACGCATTACCGGGATATCAAGTCTCCTATGCCTCAATTTAGATCTTTGTCTATCTGTACGCCATGTTTGATGTAAATCCGTTTAGCTGTTATTGCGTGATTGAGTAACAAACATCTAAAAATCTTCACAAAAATTAATTTTTATAATTACCCGCCCTCGCCGCTTCCTCTGCTTTGAAATATATTCCACGCCAACTCATTACTGGGATATCAAGTATGGGTATCTGTACGCCAAGTTTCATGTACATAAATCCGTTATTGCGTGATTAAGAAACAAACATCTAAACATCTTGACAAACTTTCACCTTTATAGTGTAAGTAGGATAAGTAGGATTAGCACGGCTTAAGAAGAGGCCGCACGTGACCTTTAAAAGCACAAAACTGAGCGGTTATTTCTCGATTAAACCGCGACTCAGCGGTGATTTTACGTTTTTTGCTTTGACGCGTCGAAGTAAATTACCCTTAATAGTGTCCTATTTTCTCTGTCGCGGCGCTGCTCACCGAGATTGTATTAAAGTATTAAAATAATACGCAAATTGTTATACTTAGGGAACCTTGACGTGGTGGAGTGAATTTGTAGAAAATCCAAGGACTCTGACGTGGCTTAACGACAGCCGGCACCAACGGCTTAGCGTGTCTTGCGAAGCACGGAAGCGCTCGGTAAAATGCCACTAGCGGTAGTCACGAGACGGTCACTCATCCCGCACCTGTTGTTGGTTACTTAAGTAATTGTTTCCAATCACTCGGTTTGACTAGGCCACCAGCGCTTCTTTGCACTGTAAAATAGTCTATTTCACATCTTTAATAAAAACAAAGTCGCTACTCCTGTTTACATTACCCACTGTGCACCTTGGGTTTTGTGTTGGGAAATTGAGATGTATCGGTTATTTACGCAGCTGCCTGTGCAAGTTGTAGTGATATTTGCACAACGCACCGCCCGCCCCCGCTTCCGGTAGGCAAGTTATATTATAAGTTATAAAAGTCGTGTCGCCAGCGGAAATTATAGCGCTACATTCAAGTGCAGTGGGGTATCGGAGTTATCATGCGAGTGTTGACTCGGTAATGGCCGGTTTTACGTTAGACGACAAACGTTACGATAGGGGCCTGTTCCGTAGGACTGCAATCCATGGTGTTCCGTGACAGTTCGATACAGAGTCGATTAATCCAGAGATTAATAAGTAGACTTTGCTACGGAATTTACCTCAAATGTACATTGCAGAGTCGATTAACCCACAGACTAATAAGCAGACTTTGCTACGGAATTTACCTCAAATGTACATTGCAGAGTCGATTAATCCACAGACTAATAAGCAGACTTTGCTACGGAATTTGCCTCAAACTGTCATAAACTACGAATTGTAGTTTGATGAAACCTCAGGCCAAAATATTATTGCACTGCTAGTTTTGTACATTCGCTAAGGCTGTTGTTCGAATGTTGTACGAATACTATTGTCCAATGATGTCGTGTCGTTTACTTCCGATCTCAATCCGAGTCTCTCTCTCTCTCTCACACACACACACACACACACACACGCACTCATATACGCGCGCACACACACACATTTTCTACCTAATTGAGAAGATAGTGCGTACCGACTCCATATAAAAACACGTCTCAGGCCGTCAGGCACTTAAAACTTCGAAATATCAATTGTATTTAATTTATATTTCATATTTAAATACAAGCACATTACTTATTTTCACTTTCCATACTTTGTCTTTGTATTTTAATTTAATTTGTGTGTAACTGATGTTGCTATAAATATTTTTCCTTTCTTTCTTTTTTTTTAAACTCTAAAGGTCACTTTAGTAGGTAGGAGTCGCACATGAATGTCAAATATAATATATTTATTTCGTATTATATGGTATGCCGCTGTTAAATGAGATGCATTTATTATATCGGGTGTTCCAGAGAGGTTCCGTGAAGCTTTAGCTCAGTGTCAAGACCTACCAATGTACTGACAATAGGCTGACCTCTGCGTTATGCTCGGTTCGTGTGTCTGTCCGCAGGACTTGTTATGTTTTCACGAACTATTTGGAATTTAAAGTCATTAATGGCAATCATGGAATCTTATCACATGTATATGTGTATCTGATGTATATAGATTTAAGAGGACTGGAGAAAAGATGGTCAGAGTGAAGTTTTTTCCCCGCTGCATTTTTCTCCACTACACTATGGCCCGAAGGCAACGGCTTTCACTTTCATGTTACATTGTACTTTGACATTCAGCAAGTGGAATGTAAATTCTTTACGTTGAAATAAATTGAATTGAATTGAACTGTCAACAATATTAACAAAAATAGATATATTATATAATGTTGTGCTCACCGGGCTTACATACTAGAATAGACCACAGAACATAAACTCTTTTTTATGCTCTGTGGAATAGACCCTAAGCTAAGCTAAGTTAAGCTATCATGTAATACTTGTATGGTACCTGTCGGTGTGCCTTAAGTAAATAAATAAATAAAGCCTACTTCTATTTGTACAGAACATCACATCCAATCTTTCTAGGAGAAAGGCTTAGTCATTTCTCATACTCGGAAAGTAGTGTTGTTTTGATCTGATTATTGGGTGGAAAATGCTGCTTCCCTCCACAGGGAGGGAAAAACTCATACAAATTAAAAACCTATTTAGAGGCTAAAAATTTCACCCATGCCGGGATTCTGTATGGGTACAGTGATATCGTTCCGATGTAAAACCTAACTGCAAAGTAGGTAGTCGGGGCTGTAAGTGATGCAATTTGCTTAAGCCAGATGTCGCTGCCTGTACGTAATACAGGTTCGAAATTTCGCCTGTCGCAAATTTCAAAATTTCGTGAGTCGCCCATTGGCTCAATTGGAAGAGCGCTGGCACGGATAGCCAGAGGTTGCGGGTTCGAATCCCGGCATGGGTGAAATTTTTAGCCTTTAAATAGGTTTTTAAATTTGTCCTTAGCACGGGTTAGTGAAAATAA
This sequence comes from Yponomeuta sedellus, assembly GCA_934045075.1. NCBI lineage: Eukaryota > Metazoa > Arthropoda > Insecta > Lepidoptera > Yponomeutidae > Yponomeuta > Yponomeuta sedellus. Next base: position 6,196,680 of record OW203739.1, on the reverse strand, counting down.
AAATAAAAATAGTATAATCATACAAATTACTTCCCACTTAAGGGCGGTAATGAACTTTAAAAATAGAACTATACTGTCAGTTGTGAAGAGTTTTTTTGCAATAAATAGGCTTTTAAAAAAAACTAATTAAAAAAATGCTGCGACCATGTGAGTTTCTAACCAGCCAGTGTGAATTTAGCGCAAACTTCTTTGAGCGGAATAAGACGCGATCCATATTTAAAATTTAAAAAGTCTACTTATATTGGCGGGTGGGTACTAATCTGTTATAGACTTTTAGTCCGGATTTACTTACGGGTGTTGTTATATCGGAAAAGTCCGACCAGGCCAGATTAAGCTCTGCGAATCGGAGCGAAACCTGGTCGGACTTTTCCGATATAACAACACCCTTAAGTAAATCCGGACTAAAAGTCTACAATGTGTTGTGCTTACGAAAGTTTTAGTTCAAAAAATCTGTTATAGTATCTGAGACGGAATTAAAAAAATAGGTAATAATCTTTTATGCTAAGATTTTAATATTAAAATGAGTTTTTATTTTCCTCATATTCGAAATGAAAAGTAGAGTGTTTAACACGGGTAAAAGAATCAATTCCTACTCGGACTAAATACCTACCTCGGGAATTGATTCTTTCTACCCTCGTTAAGCAATCTACTATTTTGCACTGCATTAGAAAGAATATGAAGCAATCTGTCTTGATAATCAAGAATGTTAAATAGATAGATTGAATTATCTCTAATGTACAAATTACAGTAACAGAAATTATATACCAAGACACCAAGTCACAAATTATATATGTCACCAAGTCATTCGATAAGGTTCTTCTGCAGTTCCTTTACTATCACAGCTGCCTGCAACCGTCTGCCTGTGGAACGATCTTCCCCTGGCCGTAAGATTTTCACCGTCCCTGCCCATGTTAAGAGCAGAGTGCAAAACCACTATATTTCCTTAATGTAAGTTTGTTATTTTAATTTGTGAAATCCCTTTCTACTACGAGTATTACGTAGATATATTTTTCGTTCATGTCCTATGTTACACTATTTTTATTTTTAATGCACTAACCCATGCTAAGGAACAAATTTAAAATCCTATTTAGAGGCTAAAAATTTCACCCATGCTGGGATTCGAACCCGCAACCTCTGGCTATCCGTACCAGCGCTCTACCAATTGAGCCAATGGGCGACTCACGGCATCAGTGAAATTTCGAACCTCTTTACAATATTCTCTGTATTACGTACAGGCAGTGACATCTGACTTAAGCAAATTGCATTACTTACAGCCCCGACTACCTACTTTGCAGTTGAAGTTGCTTAAGTCAGATGTCACTGCCTGTACGTAATACAGAGAATATTGTAAAGAGGTTCGAAATTTCACTGATGCCGTGAGTCGCCCATTGGCTCAATTGGTAGAGCGCTGGTACGGATAGCCAGAGGTTGCGGGTTCGAATCCCAGCATGGGTGAAATTTTTAGCCTCTAAATAGGATTTTAAATTTGTTCCTTAGCATGGGTTAGTGCATTAAAAATAAAAATAGTGTAACATAGGACATGAACGAAAAATATATCTACGTAATACTCGTAGTAGAAAGGGATTTCACAAATTAAAATAACAAACTTACATTAAGGAAATATAGTGGTTTTGCACTCTGCTCTTAACATGGGCAGGGACGGTGAAAATCTTACGGCCAGGGGAAGATCGTTCCACAGGCAGACGGTTGCAGGCAGCTGTGATAGTAAAGGAACTGCAGAAGAACCTTATCGAATGACTTGGTGACATATATAATTTGTGACTTGGTGTCTTGGTATATAATTTCTGTTACTGTAATTTGTACATTAGAGATAATTCAATCTATCTATTTAACATTCTTGATTATCAAGACAGATTGCTTCATATTCTTTCTAATGCAGTGCAAAATAGTAGATTGCTTAACGAGGGTAGAAAGAATCAATTCCCGAGGTAGGTATTTAGTCCGAGTAGGAATTGATTCTTTTACCCGTGTTAAACACTCTACTTTTCATTTCGAATATGAGGAAAATAAAAACTCATTTTAATATTAAAATCTTAGCATAAAAGATTATTACCTATTTTTTTAATTCCGTCTCAGATACTATAACAGATTTTTTGAACTAAAACTTTCGTAAGCACAACACATTGTAGACTTTTAGTCCGGATTTACTTAAGGGTGTTGTTATATCGGAAAAGTCCGACCAGGTTTCGCTCCGATTCGCAGAGCTTAATCTGGCCTGGTCGGACTTTTCCGATATAACAACACCCGTAAGTAAATCCGGACTAAAAGTCTATAACAGATTAGTACCCACCCGCCAATATAAGTAGACTTTTTAAATTTTAAATATGGATCGCGTCTTATTCCGCTCAAAGAAGTTTGCGCTAAATTCACACTGGCTGGTTAGAAACTCACATGGTCGCAGCATTTTTTTAATTAGTTTTTTTTAAAAGCCTATTTATTGCAAAAAAACTCTTCACAACTGACAGTATAGTTCTATTTTTAAAGTTCATTACCGCCCTTAAGTGGGAAGTAATTTGTATGATTATACTATTTTTATTTTTATTTTCACTAACCCGTGCTAAGGACAAATTTAAAAACCTATTTAAAGGCTAAAAATTTCACCCATGCCGGGATTCGAACCCGCAACCTCTGGCTATCCGTGCCAGCGCTCTTCCAATTGAGCCAATGGGCGACTCACGAAATTTTGAAATTTGCGACAGGCGAAATTTCGAACCTGTATTACGTACAGGCAGCGACATCTGGCTTAAGCAAATTGCATCACTTACAGCCCCGACTACCTACTTTGCAGTTAGGTTTTACATCGGAACGATATCACTGTACCCATACAGAATCCCGGCATGGGTGAAATTTTTAGCCTCTAAATAGGTTTTTAATTTGTATGAGTTTTTCCCTCCCTGTGGAGGGAAGCAGCATTTTCCACCCAATAATCAGATCAAAACAACACTACTTTCCGAGTATGAGAAATGACTAAGCCTTTCTCCTAGAAAGATTGGATGTGATGTTCTGTACAAATAGAAGTAGGCTTTATTTATTTATTTACTTAAGGCACACCGACAGGTACCATACAAGTATTACATGATAGCTTAACTTAGCTTAGCTTAGGGTCTATTCCACAGAGCATAAAAAAGAGTTTATGTTCTGTGGTCTATTCTAGTATGTAAGCCCGGTGAGCACAACATTATATAATATATCTATTTTTGTTAATATTGTTGACAGTTCAATTCAATTCAATTTATTTCAACGTAAAGAATTTACATTCCACTTGCTGAATGTCAAAGTACAATGTAACATGAAAGTGAAAGCCGTTGCCTTCGGGCCATAGTGTAGTGGAGAAAAATGCAGCGGGGAAAAAACTTCACTCTGACCATCTTTTCTCCAGTCCTCTTAAATCTATATACATCAGATACACATATACATGTGATAAGATTCCATGATTGCCATTAATGACTTTAAATTCCAAATAGTTCGTGAAAACATAACAAGTCCTGCGGACAGACACACGAACCGAGCATAACGCAGAGGTCAGCCTATTGTCAGTACATTGGTAGGTCTTGACACTGAGCTAAAGCTTCACGGAACCTCTCTGGAACACCCGATATAATAAATGCATCTCATTTAACAGCGGCATACCATATAATACGAAATAAATATATTATATTTGACATTCATGTGCGACTCCTACCTACTAAAGTGACCTTTAGAGTTTAAAAAAAAAGAAAGAAAGGAAAAATATTTATAGCAACATCAGTTACACACAAATTAAATTAAAATACAAAGACAAAGTATGGAAAGTGAAAATAAGTAATGTGCTTGTATTTAAATATGAAATATAAATTAAATACAATTGATATTTCGAAGTTTTAAGTGCCTGACGGCCTGAGACGTGTTTTTATATGGAGTCGGTACGCACTATCTTCTCAATTAGGTAGAAAATGTGTGTGTGTGCGCGCGTATATGAGTGCGAGTGCGTGTGTGTGTGTGTGTGTGTGTGTGAGAGAGAGAGAGAGACTCGGATTGAGATCGGAAGTAAACGACACGACATCATTGGACAATAGTATTCGTACAACATTCGAACAACAGCCTTAGCGAATGTACAAAACTAGCAGTGCAATAATATTTTGGCCTGAGGTTTCATCAAACTACAATTCGTAGTTTATGACAGTTTGAGGCAAATTCCGTAGCAAAGTCTGCTTATTAGTCTGTGGATTAATCGACTCTGCAATGTACATTTGAGGTAAATTCCGTAGCAAAGTCTGCTTATTAGTCTGTGGGTTAATCGACTCTGCAATGTACATTTGAGGTAAATTCCGTAGCAAAGTCTACTTATTAATCTCTGGATTAATCGACTCTGTATCGAACTGTCACGGAACACCATGGATTGCAGTCCTACGGAACAGGCCCCTATCGTAACGTTTGTCGTCTAACGTAAAACCGGCCATTACCGAGTCAACACTCGCATGATAACTCCGATACCCCACTGCACTTGAATGTAGCGCTATAATTTCCGCTGGCGACACGACTTTTATAACTTATAATATAACTTGCCTACCGGAAGCGGGGGCGGGCGGTGCGTTGTGCAAATATCACTACAACTTGCACAGGCAGCTGCGTAAATAACCGATACATCTCAATTTCCCAACACAAAACCCAAGGTGCACAGTGGGTAATGTAAACAGGAGTAGCGACTTTGTTTTTATTAAAGATGTGAAATAGACTATTTTACAGTGCAAAGAAGCGCTGGTGGCCTAGTCAAACCGAGTGATTGGAAACAATTACTTAAGTAACCAACAACAGGTGCGGGATGAGTGACCGTCTCGTGACTACCGCTAGTGGCATTTTACCGAGCGCTTCCGTGCTTCGCAAGACACGCTAAGCCGTTGGTGCCGGCTGTCGTTAAGCCACGTCAGAGTCCTTGGATTTTCTACAAATTCACTCCACCACGTCAAGGTTCCCTAAGTATAACAATTTGCGTATTATTTTAATACTTTAATACAATCTCGGTGAGCAGCGCCGCGACAGAGAAAATAGGACACTATTAAGGGTAATTTACTTCGACGCGTCAAAGCAAAAAACGTAAAATCACCGCTGAGTCGCGGTTTAATCGAGAAATAACCGCTCAGTTTTGTGCTTTTAAAGGTCACGTGCGGCCTCTTCTTAAGCCGTGCTAATCCTACTTATCCTACTTACACTATAAAGGTGAAAGTTTGTCAAGATGTTTAGATGTTTGTTTCTTAATCACGCAATAACGGATTTATGTACATGAAACTTGGCGTACAGATACCCATACTTGATATCCCAGTAATGAGTTGGCGTGGAATATATTTCAAAGCAGAGGAAGCGGCGAGGGCGGGTAATTATAAAAATTAATTTTTGTGAAGATTTTTAGATGTTTGTTACTCAATCACGCAATAACAGCTAAACGGATTTACATCAAACATGGCGTACAGATAGACAAAGATCTAAATTGAGGCATAGGAGACTTGATATCCCGGTAATGCGTTCCCGCGGGGTAATTTTTAAAGCAGGCGAAATCGCGGGTTAATGGTGATAATATTATAAATATCGAGGTTTGTGAAGATGTTTGGATGTTTGGATTTTTGTTACTCAGTCACGCAATAACAATCAAAGATTTACATAAAACTTACATAAAACGTATAAAATCACCGCTGCACCCCAAAGGGGTAGGCAGAGGCCAAGGTTAGCTGGTTGCCATGATCGTGGAAAACCTCATTTTCTTTAATTAGTTTTCGACGCGCGCACGCATGTTTCGGGCACTTTTTTTCTTTAATAATGCGTGACTTTATTCTTTTTTCGTTCAGAAACTTGGATGGATGGATGTTTGTTACTCAATCACGCCAGAACGGATCTGGGTGAAATTTGCACAGATATAGTTTATGCTCTGAAATAGCACATGACAAGAACCTATGTCCAAGAATATAGGTAGTAGTAAGTATTTTTTGCCAAAAAATGACATTTTTAGCGGAAATCGATTAAAGTCTAGGTTTATGATCCATGATTCAAGACTATACATTTTAAAAGTATTTAGAATTACGTTGTTTTGAAAAAACAATATTGTTAGACAAGATATGATTTAAGATTATACTATAATATAGAGCGCAAAACAGGGGTATACCAAGGGGTAGGAAGAGATAATCCGGAAAACTATTTTTCGTAATTACTGAAAAAAAAAAACCGAATTTTATGTTTTTGAGTGTAGTGGAAAAGCCCAAATCATACTACAATGATGGATTGATGCTACATTTTATTAGTCTTTTGTTTAAGTCACTTGGAAAAAATTAAATCTAGGCCTTTTAATTGAGGCAGAAATTTGTTCCTGCAATATAAGCCAACGGAAACCGTGTACATACATACACGTACCTACTCTACATACGTCTTTTTAATTTAAAATTTTTTGAATCTTTTTTTAAAGCCATGATTGATCGTAATATTTTTCAATCAGATACTCGTACATACAGGCGACTTCAAATAAAAAGGTTCAAAGATGTTCCAAATTTCAAATTAATATGACAAGTTGACTGTGTATTGATTTTTTTTATTACCAACCCAGGTTTTGATCGACCATAAACAGCCAGTCACTTAAGATTCAAATAAAAATCGAAAGCGTTCGAAAGTCAAAAGGAGCTACCCTCGTTCACGATCACGGCAGGGGGCGTGTCGTCAGTTTCCGGTCGTCCTTATCACATCCGGTCCACTGAGACTACGAACAGAAGTTTCCGTTTCGTTGCATATCACCGATAATTTTATTTATATTATATTTAATTTTATTAAACGATTCTGTTACTTTCTAACCTGTGTTATTAAATTTATGGTCACTTGAATAATACTGTTATGAATAGCGAGAGCCCCAGGTTCGATCCCCAGTGCGGGCATGTACCAATGACTTTGTTTTCTAAGTTATGTACATTAGTGAAGTTATAGTAGCTATACCACTAAGCTGTGAACACATCGTGAGCAAACCTGCGTTGGTAGTACGATGGCACGAGTCACGTGCTTTGTGGCGATAAAATGTCAGAATTTGACAATTAATGTTGTTGAAAATCGCGTCTTTTGACATTTTAACACGCGACTACGTCATCCTACTACCCAGTCTGAGGTGTTCAAATATCTCAGCGCGTGAAATTGCCAATCCGCGGTGGGCACGCGTGGTAATTAAGCCCATCCCATCTCTCTCTAAGAGAAGGCCTGTGCCCTGCAGTGGGACGTCTAAAGGTGTCATAAAAAATATATAATCTATATTTTTTATGAGGCCTTTTTATGACGTCCGACCGAATTCGAAATACAATGCTGCGCTCCAGAACCAAAATTGTCGATGTTGGATCTGCAACCGCTAAACTGAAGTGGAATTGGGCGGGCCACTTAAGCCCAGTATGGGCCCAGGAGGTGGGCAAAAATCGTCACTGACTGGGGTCCGCACGACGGTTATCGCAAACATGGCCGACCCAAGCGGAGATGGCGGGAAGACCTCGTGACCTTTCTGCCGAGCTGGCAGGAGGTGGCCACGAACAGGGAGGAGTGGAAGACAAAAGACGAGGCCTTTGCCCAGCAGTGGGACACAATCGAGGCTACATAAAAAAAATGTACGAGTATGTCCTTCTGTCAAGTAACTGTTTACGGTATTGCAAGTATCCGGTGCGCTTTGCCACTGTTTAATTACACGTATCTCTCACGGTTGGCGGATAAGGCGGTGTTTAATTCAATCTGTCTTGTAGTAATCTTTGTCAGACGTCCCTTTTACCCCGGTATTTGCTAACAAAAATTGTCGAGCTGGAGAGCTTGTCTGTCACAATGCTTGACTGATAACTTGGGCAAATAACCTCTCAGTTTACGATAGACTGAATCGCTCGTAGTCCCGGCTGCCTGAGGGATCTTAAACGATCACGAAGGTTAAGAACACAGGGCGCGTTCAGTGCATGGATGGGTAAACCGTCTATGACTGACACTAGTGGCACTTTTCCGAGCGATCCCATGCTTCGCAAGGCACGTTAAGCAGTTGGGGCCGGCTGCCGTCGATAGATGGCAGTCGTTAAGACAAGTCAGAGGCCTTAGGTCGGCTTAAAAACTTCTAAGAGTAAGACCAGCCACTAGTTTTGCAAGCCTCCACCAATCCGAACTTGGCCCCCGTGGTGGAGTATGGCCTATACCTTCCTCAGAGAAGAGAACCGCGCCCCTCGGTGGGGAACTAATGGGTTGATGATGATTGCGATACACTCGTAAGAGCAAATTTTTATTAATTTAGTTAACATGACTAATCTAAAGTCCGCAGAACTCTAGTCACATTGGGCATCCTTGGCAATATTACGTAGGTATATCCGAAGTTAAAGTATTTGTTTGTGTTGTTGGTATCAGAGGGCACCAGCATTCTCTCAGAGAGAGAGAGAGAGAGAGAGTACGGGCTTAATCACCACGCGTGCCCAGAGGTATGTGAACACCTTTGACACTCAGGTTTCCTTACGATGTTTTTCTTCATGTTGTCGAGTGGTTTTGCTACTAGAAGTTCACCAATGTATGTAACTTAAAAACAATCATTGATACATACCGGGATTCGAACCCTCGCCCTCCCAAATGGGAAACGTTCAGCTACCGTGCACCGCTTAGGATAGCCATAATGACCATCTAAAATACAGAGTTAGCATACGTAACATTGACCAACAATATCGCAGTAAGTGGTACTACAATAAAAAAAAATCCCCGGGTACTTACCGATATAAAAATCGCCGAAGATGTTTCCATAGATTCAAATAGAGACCGTTCATTTCTAGCCACTTTGTATGGTACTTTAGGTCACCAAAAAGTCGGTTAAAAATTGTTCACACCGTACTTATCATAAGTTCAAGGCCACGGTTTCGAGTCCGAGACATTAAAGTGTTTAACTTTTTTTCTTCGCGAGTGATTTATCGACGCAGCAGACGCATGCGCTCTTATCAGACGGTTACATCGTGGTTACATCTAACGGCTTATTCCTATTGGATTCAGACAGTAAATCAATTAGGAACAGCTTCACTCTGTCTTCAACTGCATCACCGTGAAGTTTCTTTGTCTTCTTTTGTTGTTCTTTTGATCAGACATCGATGTCCATCTCATTGTTTTTCCAAAATATTTAGTAAAAATAATATACACATGAGCTGCGGATGGATGAATACTAATAAAAAATTTAACTGAGTAAAGTTTTTTATTTTCGTTGTTGTTTTCACTTATCGACATTTATTTTTACCAGACTGCGGTGGAGCTCAAAATGAGGGTTAATGTGTTTGAGTCATTTGTATGTATGTACATAGATAGAGAAGACTTTATTGCAAAACCAGAAAAAAAGAATACAACCATGATTTCTTAAATTTAAATAATGTTATACAATTGGCGGTCATACATATACACACACATACATACATAACACATAAAACTTAAAAAAAAAAGACAATAATCCGTCTGCTGAGCTTTAACTACTGAGCAGGCGGAACCCAAATTTACCAATGTCAGTTTCATTGTAGGGTTGGTCCCGCCTGCTTAGTAATTATAATTAATGCTCAACAGTGAGTCGGGTTATAAGTTTATAACTTTATAAGCTATTCTTTATTTCAGCTTTTCACATTCGACATTTCAGCTCTGTTACATTGTCACGAAATTGGTATTGCTGGTAGTAGTTTCACTGCCGTTTCATAACTTTTTAGTTTATATTATCGAATAAACGTTTCTGACTTACTTCTAGTAATTTTTAGATAGACGGTAGAAGAATTTGGATCAATGAGAACTAGACCGAACTAACGCAGCTGACCGGCGAATACTAATTGTGTTACGTCACAGATATGCTACATCCTATACAGTCAAATACATTGCGAGATATAACTCTGACAATTAAAGTAACTGGGCAACTGTTTGCCTCTCGCTTACACAATATTGCCGTCTGTATAGTGCTCAATACCACTATATATTCAGATTCACCCTCTTAATTGAGTCATCATAGTACCCGAAAATTGTTACAGAAATACCAGTTACAAGACAAGTCAAGATAGGATACAAATTCGAAAACTTACTAAAAGACAAATGGATAACATTAATTCAGTTAAGTTTTGTAATTCACACATACAATTTGTAATGTTCCCGGGGACTTTGTTCTTTATTCACCAAAATAAACGCTAAGTGTATGTAAATTAAATGACATAATTTTGGAGAAAAAAAACTTGCACTAAAGCAGTTTAAATTATGTTTCACATTCACCCTCTTAATTGAGTTGCTGTCTAATGGGCCTCCTGTGTTATCTGAACGATAATCAAAAACAATTCAACACTTTATTGCAAAAGAAACTGCACTTTATCCCGTGTAGACAAGTGTTAAATTTCTACGGAGGTTATCGATTTTCGAGTATTCGGGAGTTGTTCGGGGAGACTTTAGAATAAAGACGAAAAGGGACAATTTCGTTTGTGACAGTTTCCATGATTATCATTCAATTTGGTCAAGCAATGCTTGACTCGCTTGAATAATGATTTCTCAGTGAAATTCCTGGAAATTGTATTTTTAGAGTCGGAGAGTTCCTACGGATTATAATAATAACATTAATAGATATAGTACCAATACCACTCGCTAAGTGAAGGTAAACATCATGAGGAAACCCGAGAGCGCTGTGTTGTATTGGCAAGTTCGTGGTCTCCACTCCAGAACCTTTGCATCGACCATTTAAACTGTCATTAATGCCTCTTATAAGTGATTGTTGTGTCTTATTTCGCTTGAAGACAAATAAATATATTCTATTCTATTCTATTCATTGGTTCTTCGGCATATGTAATGTAATGATGATGATTTTCGTAAGGGTTTCAACCCTTGCTAAAAAACCCAACTCAATGAAAGAAATTTCGCTTTTCAGGTCAAATTGCATAAGACAAAGAGTGCCATATTTCCCCCATGACACCACCCATGGAGGTCAAGGCCAGAAAGGGAACGCCGTCATTACGGCCATTATCAAAACAATCGGCATTGACATTTGACACTTATTATTGTAATTTCGGACAATTTATCCCTAAGTACAAGCTAAGTATCTAACTTACCTTAGTTCGGTGTGACATAATGTCCGCTAGCTTACGTATTTTATTTAAATTGTGATGTCTTAACTTGCGTAATATATAAGTGTTGACTTTCACACTTCACAAACACATGTCCTGATCCCAAACTAGGATACCTACCCTGTGAATACCATGACAAACCCAAGTCTGGGTGTATTTCCATAAATACACCCAGACTGGGGATATTTATATTGATCTAGCACGGTGACCTCCAGTGGGAATCGAACCCACGACCTTTGTTTCGGTACAAGCGGTATTTAGTGGTTAGTGGTATTACACAACCCCCTCTTATACGTATGAAAGGGAGAAGAGGCGTCAAATTGGCTTCTATGAAATTGATGTTTCTAATTTCACTTAATATTCCTAATTTTGTTTTACATTATTTACACCTTACCTATATTTTTTTAATGTATTTAATTTTAGTTATTTAAAAAAATATGTGGTGTAAATAATGTAAAACAAAATTCACATCAATTGATATTGAAGTATCGTTACAGTACTAACTAATAATTTTGTGCTATACGACGTGATATGGAAATGAGACAAAACCTGGAAACCGTGTCTTCATTATCGGCAATGAAAGATTTCTTAATAAGCAAGCTTGAAATTCTTAATATACTTTCTTTTGTTGAAAGCAGCCACGTCGAGTTTCAAGACTATGTTAGAACCATTTAGAAATAAAAAAATATGAGCATAGAAATTTGCTTAGGTATTAAAAGTGGTTCAATTTATAAATTCATTCAATTTATTTGTAGATACCTACTATAAAATCTATTTTTATGTCTTGTGTTTTTAATCAGTCTGAACAGTGATTTCCTCACTTATATGTAAAGAATGATAGAGAATACTTTATTGTACACTAAAAGAAAACTCCCCTGAATTCTTAGCCTAGAAGCACAGAACAAAAAAGTGCCTACTATGCGAGAGGTCCCGGGTTCGGACTCCGGCTGGGGACAAAAACCCAGGTCTTGGATGTTATGAAAGATTTCTTAATAAGCAAGCATGAAATTCTTAATATACTTTCTTTTGTTGAAAGTAGCCACGTCGAGTTTCAAGACTATGTTAGAACCATTTAGAAATAAAAAAAATATGAGCATAGAAATTTGCTTATTAAAAGTGGTTCAATTTATAGATACCTACTTACTATAAAATCTATTTTTATGTCTTGTGTTTTTAATCAGTCGGAACAGTGATTTCCTCACTTAGATGTAAAGAATGATAGAGAATACTTTATTGTACACTACAAGAAAACTTCCCCTGAATGCTTAGCCTAGAAGCACAGAACAAAAAAGTGTGCGACTGCCTACCATGCGAGAGGTCCCGGGTTCGAACTCCGGCTGGGGACAAAAACCCAGGTCTTGGATGCTACATGTTTGTGATGGCGCTGTTTCCGGTTCCCACGACTCAGGGTATAGGTACTCGTGTGGGGCCAGAAGCAATAATATATTATGTGTACGAGCATGTATGTAAATGTTACGTCATTGTATTTGGGCCTGAAGAATATTTTATTAAAAATTTGCCTAGACTATGAAATAAAATGATAAACTACTCACTGAACGGTAAACGGCACCTAATACTAAGGCGTTACAATTTGTAGTAAAACTAATGACTTTGATACAGGTAGCGCCATCTAGTATCACACAAAGGATATTCTGGATTTTAAATCTTGACGAAAATATTGTTCTAAAGTTTAGAGTGATAGCGTAGATATTTTTAAACCTATCATTTTGTGCTATCCTCCTACATTATAAGTTGTACAATTTATTTCTGAAATTAACAGTTTTTTTGTTACCGACTGATCAATTTCATTTAAATAAATAAACGTTTCACTGCAAGCACTGAGAGTACCTAAGCATGCCATCGCGGATTGGCGATGATGTGCGTAGTCTTACTACACGAATATACGACCACCTTAGGCCATCAGATTTCCTCACGATGCTTTTCCCATCGCTGTTTAGCGAGTAATATTGCTATTTACTATACAAAATAATCGTAACTTGAAAACAGTCTCTGGGAGGATTTGATTCGACCGAATTAAAATCCAGCCTGGGTAGTGCCATGTCACGAGCCACAGGCATTTGGTGGCAATGAAATGTATGATTTTGGAAATTAATGTACTGGAAAGACGCATCTTTTGACAATTAAAACGCGCGGCAGGATGTCCCTACGGAGGGCCGTCTAATGGCCAATTTTTAAATTGAGAATTTTGCTAAGTAAATTTTTAATTGTAGTGCTGTCTCTTCGAATTTCTCAAAAAAGAGTGTGACAGAACGTTACTTAAGTATTTCCTTAGTGAAATTCTCAATGGGCATTGATCAGGGAGGCATCGACCGTCGTAAAGTGAAAATCATTTCGAGGAATAGGTATACTGATTACTATTAGGTGGTTAAATAGGTAAAATAAAAACGGATTATTAATATTTATCGCAAAATAATGTTTACTTAATTTTTCTTTCAATGACGTCATCATTGGCTCTAAAGCGGTAGTTCCATTGCCTACAAATATTTTTAAAAAAATCGTCAACAACAACATTTGTCAAACGTAACCTTTTTTTTGTCATGAATAAATTCAATGAACGTAGTTCATAATGCCAGTGGTGACGTCATACTCACAAAACTTTAAATAATTAATAAAAAAATAATTACATCAAAAATTAAGAAAATATTCAAATTAGTTTCTTATATTATTAGTCTATATTTTAGATTTATAGATAAAAAATAGGATGTGACAATGCACATTCAGAACACGGCTCCTAAGGCCAATTTCTGAACTGAGAATTTTGCTAAGTAAATAACATAACATTTACATACAGGCACATACATTGCTTCTGGCCCCACATTAGGATACCCTGTGTCGTGGGAACCAGAAACAACTACATAACAAACATGTAAACATCCAAGACCTGAGATTTTTTTTTTGTTCCCAGCCAGGATTCGAACCCGGGACCTCTTGCATGGTAGGCAGATGCGCTACCGCTACGCCAAAGCGGTCGTCGAACTAGTTAACCTTAATGGTGTCTCTTCGAATTTCTCAGAAAAGTATGTGACAGAAGGGTATGCTACACAAGAAATAAGTCTCGCGGATGTACCTGCGCAGATGACCAAATTTTGGATGTGCGGCAAGTTGATCGACCAATCAGATAGTTTCATTTTATGGCAGGCCGTGCGCCTTTGTTGCTATTGGTTGATTCAACGTCATCGATGCAGGTGACTATTAGTTTGGCAATATAAGCGTGAGCGAAATAGGTAGCGCTACTGCGGCAATCTATTCTGCACCTTAACCGTATCGGTTAAAGATCATGTTGAATGTACTTATAGCTTCGGGTGCTTTCGTTAGACTTCTTCCTAGTCTGCGTGAACGTAGATTCCCGAAGGGACTTTTATGAGGTGTAAGTATTTCCTTAGTGAAATTCTAAATTGAAAAACCGGCCCATAGACTTTGTATTTGATTTGAGTATGAGAACAGTTTCAGTTGATAATCTTTATCAGATCATCCTTAACGAAAATACGTTAACCGTCAAACAAGCCTCGAAACAGTAGCCAATCGCAACCGAAAATCGGTCAAACAAAAACTCCACATCTGACCATTTCTAACGGCTGTCCGTTTTTTTATCCCAAACTTCAAATTGTGTATTCTTATATCAAACCGAAGGGGTTAGCTCCCGAGTTATGTTTGTGACGATGCAACCCTTATTCTCTGCATAATTATGCAGTCAACTGAAGAAATGGATGCCTTCACGCAAGAGGGAACTATAACACTCAAAATTACCAGTTTGAAACAAAGAAAAACAATGTAAGTTATTATTATTTTTTTTCATGTAGCCTATACACGTCTCACTGCAGAGCACAGGCCTTCTCGCTGGGAGAGAGAGAGAGTACCTATGGGCTTACTTACCACGCTTGCCTACAGTGTAGTATTTTTTTTCAACGGAGTGATTGGAATCAATCACTTAAGTTTAGCAACAACAGGCGCGGTCAGGTGCAGGATGGGTGACCGTTCCGTGACTAGCGTTAGATGCATCTTTTCCCAGCGGCACATTAAGCCGTTGGTGCCGGCTGTCAGACATCTGTCAGACTTCTGACATAAGACCCGCCACTGTCTTACAATCCACCACCAACCCGGACTTGGCCCCCGTAGTGGAGTATGGCCTAACCTTCCTGCGATATAGGAAGAAACCCGTGCCCCAGCAGAATGGACATACAAGGGTTGATATCTTATCATATCGTTTTTTTTTAAGTCCAACTGACATATTTTGCAATAGAAAAGTTTTACCATGAAAATGGGCCGCATTAATGGTGGAAATGAAGTAATGTAAAAGCAGTTATTTAATTAGTTAACATTTTAATAACGAAAAAGTACTTTTCACTAAGAAACATTTTAGAGCACGCATTTATCTTAAAATGCCATTATAGCACCATTTGGACGCTATAATGGTTACAGTAATATTTGGAAATTTCCAGTGAGTTAACCAACCAACAATATCCCGAGAAACGGTAGCAAAAATTGGGCACATAATCTTGGTAATATTGCCGAAAATTTAAAATATTACGTACCTACAGAAGTTTACAAAAATATTTCTAGTAGGTAAGAAGTGTTCAGGTGTCTGCACAATAATAGGTATTACTCCTACATAGAAATAAGAAATCCGGGCCGAAGCAAGTAAGGCCGGCCATTTGGACCGAGCGCGAACACAAGATATCTAGCATGGTATGATAAAAGCACTGGTTGAAATTCCACGTCACGGCGGCCCGGATTTTTCTTTGTAAAAAGTTTGTTTATGAAACCTACAATGGGGCTTGAAATAAATAAAAGAATGAACAAACTTCGTTCCACATTCTTAAATATGTTTTTAACATTCTTTACCTACTCACATAACGCCCTCCCTCCGCCCATCAAGGGGCCGCCAATGTCCGTCCTGTCGATTCGAATCATGCGCAGACGCAGTGTTTTTGTCGCTCACCCTCATTAGGGCGAATGATCGCCTCAGTCGTGACGTGTCGGTCAATCTTTGTCTGAAGGGGTGGCTCGCCCATATTGGGGCGGATTTTCTTGTAATAATAATGAGATTTCAATAGCGATAAAGGTATAAGTACCTAAAGCTTGCGTCACCAAATAAACCCTAGTTAGTGCAAGGTAGTTTCATTCATTTTAATAGGAATCAAAATCCTTTATCCTACAAGGGTGGCATTTGGGCTCATGTTTAAACTTGCCTATAGTAGTATTTAAGATGTGGGTGTGGATATTTATCCTGAATTTCTTGGACCAAGGGACCACAATTATAACTGCTTACTTAGAATGAAAACGAAGAAAGCAGAAAGAACAAAAGCGGAGGCTAGAGTATTTCGGACATATAATGCGTACCATCAAGTACACTCTCCTGCAACATATGATACAAGTCAAAATTCCAGGAAACCTCCTTCCTGGACCTGGAAGACCAAAGATATTACGACTACCCAACTTAAGACTTAAGAATTTCTTGTTTTTATTTTTCTTCACGTAGTGTAGGACGACTTCCTACCAGGAGGTATGACGGTCTGCGAAAAACTGCAGGTAGATGCTGGATTCGACAAGCTGAAGACAGGGCGCTCTGGCGCTCATCAAGCGAGGGCTTTGTCCAGCAGTGGTCTAGTCTAACCTGATGATGATTCATCTTCAAAGCCTGAAGATGAATCATCATCGTCTAGCCTGATGATGATTCATCTTTAAAGCCACCTAATGCTGAGAGTAGGTCACTCTACGCCATTCATTTCGGTCTTGGGCTTTCCGAATCCAGTCTTTTCCTGCCACTCTAACTACTCGTAGGTCGTCAATCCATCTCAGTGGGTCCTGCTCACACTTCTGCGCCGCCTCTAGGTCTCTAGACTAGCAGTTTCACACCCCATCTTTTGTCTTATCTTCGGCAAATGACCCGCCCCTTTCCACTTCTAACGAGCATTCACCATGGCTACGCCGGTGCCGGCTGCTGTCTATAGATGGCAGTAGTTAAGACAAGTCAGAGGCTTTAGGGCGGCTTGCAAACTTCTGGCAGTAAAAACAGCCACTAGTCTTGCAAGCGTTATTGGTAGTTTATTATTTTTAATATATATCAACGATCTACCCAAAATTTTGGACGACTCATGTATTTTATTCGCGGACGATATCTCTCTGCTCACATCATGCCAAGATAGCACAATTATAAATTCAAAATTACATACTATGCTTTTTGACACGAATGAATGGCTAAATAAACACAATTTAGAAATTAACTTCCAAAAAACAAAAATTATTACTTTCCGCCCATATCAAAAACGCTCATTAGACATAGATATATCGTTTAATGGGTTTAAAATAACACAAGTTGATAATATATAATTGTTAAGATTAATTATAGATAAGGACATAAATTGGAAAGCACATATACAAAAAATTAAATCAAAATTGTCATCCTTCGCATACGGTCTTCGAGAAGTAAAAAAAACAACTAATGTGCAAACAGCCCTTTTAACTTATTACGCATACGCTTACGCCTGGCTGTCGTATGGAATTATAACTCAGATCATAGAAAAAAGGAGATATGCCCTAGCCGCGAAATAAGTCCGGTACCGCTGTCGCCACTTTTGAATATGTGTGCGTTTTCATTACATGCACAATATTGTAAATATAAGGTTCACGCACACGTCTGTCCAGTCATTTACTAGCGTTCCAATCTTTTAATTGGTTCGCACACTATGAAAAACAATTGTACGAATACACTCGTGCACGTAAACAACAGCGTCGGTGAACTCCTTAGGGATGGAACACTTGTATCAAATAATACATCTATCGATAAAATTGTCCGATGAGAGGTTATTCATTTATTAACAGTATACTTCGTGTTGGGATGATACAAAAAACAGAGCATGTTAAATTTACAAAAACAATATTATTAAAACAAATAATCCTATTTTAATTTACAGTCCTGTGAAATATGATTTTAAATATACTGGTACCTCAAACTTTATGGAACTCGTTATTACTGGTATTTTCAAAGTAGGAACTGCCCACGGAAATATTTTTTCCCCCACTTTAGCATCTGGAAACACTTCTCTGTAAAATAGATGGAGCAAATGGTACTTTATTTGAGAGGAAATCAGTCATACCCTCTGTATTTTGATCCATTTTTCTTTCGTATTTTTCTTTATCTTTATTAGAAACTTTTTGAAATACATGATCGAAGCTAGGCCTGTTTTTAATAAGACAAAATCCTTCTACTAAAATAAAAGTTTCCTTAGCAACGCAAGCTGAAGTCTACGCAGATGGAGTCGCGGGCAATAGTCGACGATAAGACTAGATACATAGTCTTACAATAATTGGTTCTAGTAATTTTGGAAGTCTGGACGAACGATTATAAATGCCTCAATAATATCGATACTTAATCAGTCTGAAAAGAAAGGAAATACCCCATCACTATGTCTCCAGCTGACCTACTGGTGAATTTGACATTTCGCGGCAAATACATGCGGCCGTACCTCGAAACATCGCATTGAACAATGATCAGATTTGCGTGACGGTTCACTGCGGGCTGGCTTTTCCTAGTTAGCAAACCTCCACGAAAATCCTATATAGAAACAGCAGTGGAGTAACTACAATGTAATAAATACGTCCCATTTATGTTCTTAGTAATGTGATGCACATTGCACATAAAATTATTATAATTATGATTTTTCGTGGTTTATAAGACGAATATAGTGGGTAAAATAGGTTTAACGGTGAAAAGAGACACCCTTGTTTTTGAATAGCATGTATCACAGCGATTTCTGCAGGCAATCACTGCGCAATTAGGCATTTTTCTCAGATGTTACTACGACGGCTGGCGCGAAGCGATTGACGGCCATATTTTAAAGTTTCGCAGAGGTTAGCCCAAATGGGCTAACGTTGGGCGACAGTGCCACGCCCACAAGGCACTTCTCCTTATTTTTGTGTTCTGAGGTATAGACACACCGCAACTCTTCACCCAGCAAAAAAAATTGGTTAGAATAATGGCAAATATAGTGAATACCGACAGTTGTAAACCATATTTTATAAATTATAACCTACTTTCCTTACCATCTATTTACATATTAGAAATTTCAAAATTTGTCAGACAACATAAAGAACTTTTCATAAAAAAAGAAGATGTCACTATAAGACCCATAAGACACAAAAATAAATTGTTATTACCCACCTCTCGAATGCAATTACACTCTTCCAGTACATTAGTAATGGCTACAAAAATTTATAATAAACTCCCAAATCACCTGAAAGAATTAAATAACGACTACAGTTTCAATAAAGATTTAAAGAAAATACTAATTTCAAAATTTTATTATACGATAGAAGAATATTTAAAAGATAGTATAGATGAAATGAGATAAATAATTGTATAAATGTAACTTTATAAATATAATTAATTAAAATTGTATAATTAATCAAATTAAATTTAAATTAATGTAATACATACTTTTATATAGCACTTTAAAATGTTGCGTGCCCTACAGGGTCCACAAAGATCTTATCAAATAACTGTTAAGTTATAATGTAACAACCTTGAAACTTGTGGAATGCAATAAAGTATTGAGTATTAAGCCTCCACCAATCCGGACTTGGACCCATGGTGGAGTATGGCCTATACTTTGCTACGGTGCAGCAAGAGACCCGTGCCCCAGCAGTAGGGACAAGAATTGATATCGAACAATAAAAAAAATTCATCTAATCTATAGTATTTGAAGTAGTATAAATATTCCGTACTTCGCAAGGCACGTTAAGCCGTGGTGCCGGCTGTCATGTAATGGCAGTCGTTAAGCCATTCAGAGGCCTTATGGGCGGCTTCATAACTTCTGACAGTAAGGCCCGCCACTGGCTTACAATCCTCCACCAACCCGGCCTTGGCCCCCGTGGTGGAGTATGGCCTAACCTTCCTACCATACAGGAAGAGACCCGTGCCCCAACAGTGGGGACATATAAAGTGTTGATATCGATCGAAATAATATTATTAATTATGTATGTAATAGTGCCTCAGTACTTCCGGTCTTGAGCCGTATTTAATTGGTGACATATTCGCACTCGGTCGATACGTGCTATAATGTTTAGGACACAATAATAAAGCGTGACTAGCGTGACAGAACCGTCTGTCCGTTTGTCTGTAATAATAACCCATCGGCTTGCCTGTTACTGCCCGAGACAGGGACGGACTCAGGGAAAAAGTTTGTAAATCATTCTTATTATTGCTAGTACAGGTATCAACTGGTAGACAAACGAGACAGCCAACATTTAGTTTATATTCTACTCATGTCTAGTGGTATCACTATTAGTGGTATTACCTTGCCGGAGGTTTTAGGTTCAATTCCCATTAGAGCCGCCGTAAATTTGTAAAAAGTCCTCAGGCTGGGTGTATTGCCGTTTGTGATGTCCCTGCCTGATTACTATAGCATGGAGTATCCTAGTTTGTGACCACGATAAGTGATCATGTTATGTGGAAGTTACTTATTTGGCTATTTACTCTAGTGATTTCAAAGAAACAGCTGACGTTATTTTTTATATTTAGGAGTTAATCAATCAGATTATCAGAAAAAAGTTTGTTGTATAGGTAAGAAGAATAACGCCTGTAAGTTACATAGTATCTAAGACTAAGTTTGGAGGTGTTTGAGTACATTTTCTCCAAAATGATCTAGATTTTAAAATGGACACCTAGTTTGAATTGCAACGTTCACTAAGCCGCAGTTTCTGCCCTACTTTGAATAAAGCCTTTTTTATTTCATTTCATATAGCTAGGAGAGGCTTAAAAGAAATACGTCATCCAACCCTGTACAGGGCCCATCCTTGTTGGATGCAGGTATAAATGTATGTGTATAAAAGCAACCCGTAGCGTACAACAAAATGGTGAAATCGCACAGACAAAAGATTATCATTATTCTCTGGGTATTCTGACTCATCTTTAAATTGCACACACCTACTTTACGAACAAATTCCTCGTTATCTCTTGACAAAAATTCACAGTAATTTATTATTACTCAAGACCACGGTATTTCCTCGAAGGATTTGGTCGCAAAAGTCAACATCTTGTGATTCATCCCATCCGGCACATCTGCAACGAATACAGGGCTAGTGACTGCCATACCAGAATACCAAGCAAACCGTTACGAATTAATTCTTCACAAATGTTCATACTCGTGAAAGTAAAATTCTCAAATAATTCGGCCAGGTAGTCAAAATTGTACCAGCCTTACTAATAAAGGTTATGAGCTGAGTATACAGCCGTTATGCGAGGTCTGACAAACTGGTAATTTGTACGCTAAATGTGATTAAACCAGTTTAAATATACGTATATACGTCAAATAGTTATTCAGAGTGTATAACTTATTTATTAGTAAGGCAGTAGATGTGTTACGAATAAGTAAATAGCGACCATACTATTCAATACTTTTTTATATAGCCTATAAACGTCCCACTGCAGGGCACAGGCCCTCTCTCAGAGAGAGAGAGAGAGTATGGGCTAAATTACTACGCATGCCCACCGCGGATTGGCAATTGCAAGCGCTGTGGTATTTCAACACCTCAGACACTCAGATTTCCAGCGAGTGCTATTGCTACTGTAACTTCAGAAATATACGTAACTTAGACAACAAAGTAATTGGCACATGCCTGCACCGGGAATCGAACCTGGGTCTCTCGCTTCCGAGTCCATTGCTCTACCCGCTGGACTAGCGCCGCTTAATGCATATAAACATTAATAACTTTCACTATAATACGCTGTGCCATGCACCCATGGTACTGTAGCATGGCATAGCTCGCCATTTATTTCAGTCATGGGCTTTTCGAATACAGTCTTTTCCTGTCACTTTGACCAGGTAGTTAGGCCATCTCTAGCATTCTATCGTAGGCACTCAACAATATTATTACTTTATTTCTTATTTCCGGACTTATTTTAATCGGGGGCGAGGAACCGGTGACACAAACTCTCTATTCGCCGTTATCAAGCTCTGCGAATCGGAGCGAAACCACTCGGTCTCTTCCCACAAAAAAAGTAATTAATTCCAGAATAAAGTTCTATACTGTACTTCGAGTAAATGATGCCGGGATTTAGTTAAAAATGTATAGTGTTTAAGCAAGTCAATAATGGTTAAAGAATTGAGTACTGTTCACGAGTGGCATTGCTACAAAAACTTCTCAAATGTAAAGAAAACTAAGGGCGAGATAAATAGTCGCTTCTAAGAACGAGTCTTAGCGAAAGCACTTGCTTAAGAATCGATTTGTCTATCATAGACAGTACTTTGGCACTCTCTAAGTCGCGAAACCCGGACTAATTCTTAGCATTGGCCTAAGAACATGCTTAGCTAAGCAAATGTCTACTTTGATACATAGCTAAGTTAGCCTGAAGTAATGCTTAGGGAAGCTTGAGTACGGACTTGGGCTAAGCAACGACTATTTATCTCGCCCTAAGTCATTGGTATACGTATGTTTGGATTCGAACCCACGATTTGCCGAATATGAGACCGGCGTTTTACCGCTGCGCTTTACTTTTTATCTATTTGTTACGTAACATATTTGAACGTCGCCTCCACAAATCCAAGCAGTTTCCTTACCCCCTAAATCCACCTCTGCGCTAATTCTAAGGAAGCATGCATGATGCAACGGTCCGAATGCGCATTCAAACCCTTTTTTTCACAAAACTATTTCAAATTAACAGTTGGAGGTGTCAAAGGGTCTGAATGGCTTCAACCCTTTCGGTTTACCTGAGCGCATATGTCGGCCCACTATTACGTTTACTATTGTGCATTTCGGAACGCGAATGTGCATTCGATTCAATTTTCAGTACACCCAACCCATCCTACCTATGGGTTGTATCTGCCACAGGACAGATAGCCGTTGGTGTAGACTGGTTCTTGAGTGGAAACCGCGAATCGACAAATGTAGCATAGGACGTCCTGTGACCTGGGAGCCGATTCTCGCACATGCGAATTGAAAGCGTAGACGCTAAATATGCAAAGGATTAGACAAATATTCGACATTTGTCGCATAAAATTCAGCTTCTCGTACTCTCGCAAAGTCGTATGCGCAAATTTGCTAATAAATTTCGTGCTTATAACTTTTAATACCGTATATAATATTATACGTAAATAGTTTTTTTAGTTTATAAAATAACACATAATTTATTATTTTGCTGCAAAATGTATAAATTTAAAAGTGAATTTGTAGATGTTATCAAATTCGACTAACTTTAAATTTACAATCAAGAAAAGGAACGTATGATTCACAGATAACTCGACAAAGTCGTTAGACATTTAGTTTGTCATTCGAATTCAATGTCGTATGGCGTTCAGAATATAGATTTTGGCATTCGTTCGACTTTATGTACAATTCAATTCATTCGCCTTAGAGTCCTACTACGACTTATTTGCTAATGAAGTGAGAATTGGCTCCCAGAGTCTCGACTCTGTTAGTGCTAGTACCATGACAGATCCATGGTCGCGTCACGTGAAGTGTTTTTTCATACCATTGACGCCTAAATATTTTTGATGTGTGTTCGGGCCTAGACTTGATACAGCAACGAAATTAAATCGCAATGTTCATACAATGGTCATTGTACTACAATGTATTAGCAAAATCTAGGGCCAGGTGGAGCGACGACATTCGCAAAGCGGTGGGCAATGACTGGAAGAGAAGAGCCGAAGATCGGGCTGGAATGTTGGCGACTGGCTGTGTCTTTCGGTTTTTAAGTTGTCACATTTTTGGTTGTCAAGATTACTAAAATCTGTCTTGTAATATTGTGCTTTATTCTTTATTAAATTTCTATCATATAATCCGTGTTTCCATCAGTATTGATAATCGTCTCATACAGTCTACCACTAGCTATCATCAGTGACGTGTCTTGGGAGAGGCCTATGTCCAGCAGTGGACTGACATCGGCTGATGATGATGGTGATGATGATATTTAGAATACGACGGGCTAATAAGGGCTTGTCAGATATTATCAATAATTGCGTTAGGTATCTCGTAAGATAATGCTCTATGCATCAGCAGTCTTGCCTATAGAAAACGTTTACAATACAATGAAAAAACTATACGAGTATGTACTAAGTCTTAAATAGGGGATGTTTTAGCAAAGGGAAAGATAAAAAGTACCCGGAACCAGCGTGCGTGCATGCAACGACTTATGAACGTTGATGGAGCGAAGGTGATCTGTCAGGATCGTGGCAAGTGGCAGTCCCTGGTCTCTGGGATACAGGCGTGAGGTTATGTACCTATGTATGTACTGAGTCTCCTATTATTATGTAAACTTTTTTTCACTTTTTTGTGATGTAGAAAACCCCGCAAAACTTATTATTATGTGTCTTCTATGATATTAAAGCAATGTCACTCCAATCCAAGTGAGACGCATTACCACCAAAGGCCACCGTGCTTCGTTAAGAACCCTTGTATGTCCCCACTGTTGGGGCACGGGTCTCTTCCTGCATCGCAGGAAGGTTAGGCTATACCTACTCCACCACGGGAGTACGACAGTGGCGGGCCTTACTTTCAGAAGTTATCAAACCACCTATAAGGCCTCCGACATGGCTTAACGACTGCCATTACATGGCAGCCGGCACCAACGGCTTAACGTGCCTTGCGGAGCACGGAAGTGCTCGGAAAAATATCTCTAACGGTAGTCACTAGACGGTCACTCACCCTGCACCTGACCGCGCCTGTTGTTGCTTAACTCAAGTGATTGATTCCAATCACTCGGTTCGACTAGGCCACGAGTGCCTCGTCTCTCACATCGTGTTTGATTTATACAAATGGTTTCAGTCTGGGTGTATTCCATGTTTGTGATATTATTATGGTTGTCCAGATAATATTCACGATCACATCATTGCTTTTGAATTACCAGAAATTCTGTCATACAAAAGATCTTCACCCATTCGTCATTTATGCAACGGTGTAAAGCAAAGCCGGCGCATGCGCAGAGTCGCCAAGCGTTTGTTCCGCGCATGCGCCGCGCGAAAGGTGCGCTTCCGCAGTTGGTGCTTGTGTCTGGACTTTGGGTTATTCCCGGGCTGTTCCCCTCGAGTGTCGTTACTATTTAAATAATAAAATAAGGAAACAAAGTCTTACCACCATCCACGCACTGTTGTTACAAAATTTCGATTATCTACATAGAATTTAATGAAATTTTTTTTTATTTAAAATTTAAACTCAACGTTGACTAACTTAAATTAAAATGATGAAAGTAATAAAAAATACTTTGAACTGAAACTTCCTCACTACATGATATATATATTGGCTTTTTTTGCATCTACTTAATGAGATGATTTATACAGGGTCCAGTGGTATCTTCACTCACACTAGATGGGTGAACGGACCACTCCGACGCTGTAGTGACTGGGACAGGTTTTATAGATGGTGTAGGCTTGCCCAGCACCTATACCATCCTGACAGCTTAGTCGGCCTAGCCCACAGGAAAGACTAGTCACTACATGACAACATTATTTATTATTAAGTAAGTTAATCGGAGGTTATGGGGCGTCCGCTGGATGCGGACTGCACAAGACCGGGAAGCTTGGAAAACCATGAGGGAGGTTTATGTCAAATCAAGTGGTGATGATGATGATATTAAGCCCGATTTAAGATAATATATTAAATAAGATAATAAACTTAATGATACTACCATTACGTTGAAACATTTCTGAATTGAAATTCACTTTCCACTGTTTAAAAATGTTACCAGAGTGTGGGCTCAATAATATTTAATATACATAGAAATATTTTAGTAAAATATTTGCCACCTAAGATCACCGTTTAAATACCCATGGTACTTAAGAGAAAATATCTTCTATTTACATAACTCGTGTGATATGTTCGGGGCGTGTAATACTAATTTTTACAAGGTCCACGCGCTGTCATCAAAGCAGAACAACCCGGGAGCGCAGCATCAATTGCGCACACGCAGACCACATCGGGCGCATTGCAGCCACCTCCGACAATGCCGCAACTGGCTCCTTTGTGAACAATTGCACATTTTGCATACCATTGTAGTCGATAATGTGGTAGCAACATATTATTTGCACATTTTGAAGGAAACAGTGTTTGTGGATGATTATTGCATCTTACTCTACCATATCTATCTACAATATAAAAATGAATCGCTGAATGTGTTGGTAAGCGCAAATCTCGGGTTCAGCCGAACCGATTTCGCTAATTCTTTTTTTAAAATATTCCTTGAAGGACGAGGATGGTTCTTACGGCGAGAAACAAAAACAATCGACTGTTTGGCGGTACGAAGTTCGCTGGGTCAGCTAGTATAATATAAAAATAAATCGCTGAATGTGTTGGTAAGCGCAAATCTCGAGAGCAGCTGAACCGATTTCACTAATTCTTTTTTTTAAATATTCCTTGAAGTACGAGGATGGTTCCTACGGAGAGAAAAATAAAAAAAATATTAAAGAATCGACTGTTAGGCGGTACGAAGTTCGCTGGGTCAGCTAGTAGTCAATAAAATTTAACCTTTAAAGTTTTTGTTAATAATAATAACTTTCACACAACACAAACACTTGTACTAGTCCCAAACTAGGATACCTGGTGCTATGATAACCAGGCAAGGGCATTACAAATATTGCGAAGTCGCTTCTAAGGTAACCAGTAGAGTAAACGCGTATAAAGATTGATGTGTTGTGGACTATGTACTCACGGCCTTAATTATAACCTGTAGTTACTTATTTTTCTTATAATATCTCCACCACAGACTATTTGCATGTTAGGGAGCGTTTTTGGAGTGTTTTAAGGAATTGTGTTTTGATAATAATATTTATTTTCAGAACCACCCATCTTAAACACAAACACACAGGAAGGGTACAAGGGAAGAACATGCTATGTCCGACCGACATTGAACTGAGATAATGGCAATAATAGATTTCAATCCTGTATAAAATATACATTACTTATGTGATTTATTACACAAATGTCTTGTTTTTTAATAAATAGTATTAGTGTTCAGTGACAGAGGTAGAAATGAACCATGGACAAAACATTTTTTTTCCGTATACGACTAGGATCTTGCATGTTTTTGTATTGTAGTAGTAATTTTATAAGGCGATTACTCAGAGACTGCATGTTTTTCTCAAGAGCGTTTTTGCGTTTCGTTCTACCAACTTTTACACTACATTATGGCATTATCAGTTTAAAAAAGTAACAATGCGACCTTGCATGTTCTTCCCCTGTGCCCTTCTTTATATTAGTGTAACTTAAAGTAAACAGTTCACAGTTCCATGGTGGTTCCGCCAGGTCGCATGTAGAGGACTGTCTGGCCATTCTCGTACTGCGCATATTATGGGGTTTACAGAAGAAGTGACGGTAGTGAGCGTCCCCGGAGCACTGGCGCAGCAGGGCGACCCAGCCAGGCGCGCGGCCCGCGCAGAACATGCCGCTAGCGCTGCAGGAATCATCCACACGCATTATGAATAAATAAGGCTGCTGGTGTTTATGTTTCAGTCTATATCATTTAAATTTTTATGATATCATTGCATTTAATATTAACATTATATTGACTAATTAGTAAGACAAAAAAATGTATATCACATTTTGCCAATTCTTCAACGTTTAACACAGATAGGTAAACTGACATAATTCATAATTTATGGTTGAAATCCCGGCTGGGAACAAAAAAAGCGCAGGTCTTGGATGTTTACAATTTTACATGTTTGTTACGTCGTTGTTTCTGGTTTCCACGACACATGGTATGATATGATATGATAAATTATTTATTTACACTTACATACACATTCATAAAAGTACAAAAACAAACAGCATAGGCAGAGAAGACACAATTACACAACAATAATAATAAATCTAACATACCAACATGCAAGGATGCAAGGTACGGTATGTACCTGCATCATAACGAAAGATATGAGACATCATTTCTGTGGGTGGGTGTGGCAAGTGCAAAATGGTACTGACTCAGCATGTGCTGAAGAAGCGAGCTACTCCAGCGCTGGTATTATGCCAGTACCACTGTATGAGACCGCTAGTGTGGGACCAGAAGCAATGTATGTGCTTGTATGTAAATGTTATGTTATTTTATATTTTATGAAGTTTAAAGTAGCCAAAAAAGAGCCTTATGCTATTTTTCAGTATACTCGTATTATATTAATTCGTAAAGGCACCGTAACTAATTTACAAATACAAAATACTTATCATGTAAAGCTCTTGTATTCGTGTTGTTAAGGATATGACCCGTAATGACATAATCAAAAACCCTAACTACATTGTACAAAAACGAGGTCGTCTGCCCCATTTACACCGAGCCACTTGCGCTGCAACCAAACACCTTTACATACACGCTTCTTTGAGCTCAGCCTTATAGTTACATTTATTGAGTAATATGACAGTAATAGTCATAGGTAGTGGACGAAAAACAAATTAATGAAAGTAAATACTTTATTGTAGCAACTCAAATTAGTTAGTATTTTTTAGATTACATTGATGTATATAATATAATTAATACTACTCCACATGGATTGAGTAGCAACTTTTACTACACGGAAATTCATGTCTCTAAAATATGCCTTCTAATTTCTGCGGAGGAGAACTCCTGCGGTTGACTAATAGAAAATGCTTAAGGCATTAATTCAATATAATAAAAGTATTAATGTATAAATAGACTGTCAGTAAATATTACGTCATACGATCTAAATAGCTAAATCACATGCTACTTCTTTAGCATAATATTTTCGTAGAAAGTTTTTTGTACATTACAGGATTTCACACTTCACACCTGGCCTAGGCGAACCGAGTGATTGGAATCAATGACTTGGTTAAGCAACAACAGGCGCGGTGCGGTACGGGATGGGTGAGCGTCCCGTGACTACCGCTAGTGGAATTTTTCCGAGCGCTTCCGTGCTTCGCAAGGCACGTGAAGCCGTTGGTGCCGGCTGTCATATAATGGCAGACATTAAGCCATGTCAGAGGCCTTATGGGCGGCTTGATAACTTCTGACAGTAAGGCCCGCGACTATCTCACAATCCTCCACCAACACGGACTTGGTTCCCGTGGTGGAGTATGGCCTAACCTTCCTGCGATGCAGGAAGAGGCCCGTGCCCCAGCAGTGGGGGTATACAAGGGTTGATAACGAATAACGACACTTCACACTTCCCACTTCTCTTCTTGCTCTTGTTGCAGTGGGCGGTCCAGTGCATAAGGGTCATTACACACAAGCATATTAGGCCGAGGACCACTGTCTAATGGGGACGCTCGTTAGACGCCCCTAATTATAAGGAGTTCGAGGGATGTGGGTAGTGAATATAAATTTATCGATATTTTCGCGTATTTATTGAAGTTTTCATCCCAAATTGGAATACTTACTCAGCAGCCATTGTAACCAGATTGATTAAAATGAACCTGAAGATTCAACAAAAAGTCAAGGAATGATCTCTTTATAACGTTTGTATGGGTGAAATTTTGTAAAGAATTCTCATTCAAAGAAACTAACTCCCGGCATCTGAAAAGAGACTTATAATAATTAAATACGTACATAATTAGTTTGTCTGTTCGGACTTATCAAAATCTTACAATTTACTCTCTGCCCGCTTTTTTTAAGCGAACGCCGG
This sequence comes from Yponomeuta sedellus, assembly GCA_934045075.1. NCBI lineage: Eukaryota > Metazoa > Arthropoda > Insecta > Lepidoptera > Yponomeutidae > Yponomeuta > Yponomeuta sedellus. Next base: position 6,167,009 of record OW203739.1, on the reverse strand, counting down.
TATCCAGCTGATAATATCTGAAAATGCAATTTAGGACAAACGTACATATATAAAGACGCGCTTCTAATACTGGTAAGGGTTGCTAGTGTCCAGGTATTACCGCTTGCCTACAATGGTTGTACTACAGCTGGGTTTGCTACGTGCTAATTATACAATTTCATAATTTTGTCGATAGCATTTTTACCCCAACCCCACAAGGCTGAAGACATAGGCAGGCGTGTGAAGTTTCGTTGTAATTCACTTTACCTCCCAAAGCTCACGCTTCGATAACTGCACCTAGTTGAAAAATTATATTTCAACTTGCATTCCAGGTTGCTGGCTTAGTGACAAGCGAAGCGGTTTGTAGCTTAAGAAGCGGTTTATGAGGTGTTATCGATATTTAGGACTTCTGGAAAAATTGGTCGAGAATTTTAGCCGAATTTCTGCTCCTAGACCCTTGACATTAAAATAACAATAGTAATCCATAATTATTTTCAATATCATAACTGAGAAGGTTAATATAATAAGTTTGTCACCCGAAATCGATTGAAATCCTTTTTTTCTGAATATTCTTAAGACTCTCAACAACGTACAGTCTATTTATTCTTACTTGTCCAATTTAGTAAACAAGATTCTACCCTTAAACTGTGTGTTTTTAGTCCAAAACTGCCATATTTCCATAAATGAAGTAACTTGGAACACTCTTTTAGATAACACGCTGCCAATTTTATAAACATAGTTTATGATAGTTCATGAATTTGCGAGAAAATGTCTAGTTTAGGCATCTTATCTCAATTTTAAGGTTAGAATATTGTTTACTAAATTAAATAAGTAAGAATAAATAGACTGTAGAATCATACCTGCAAACATACAAAGACACTACCCTCCTTCTGAGTTGAGCAGTCTCATAAAAAGAGACAAAAGAAACCAGCAAGCCAAAGCCAAAATACAGTTATTCGGATACCAACATATTCATTATTTTACTTTGTCTCGTAGTTATTGGTCGTCACTCCGCGATAAATAAATAATAAGTAATTTCCACTCGACACAATTACTGTTATCAAACTAAAATACAACATAAGCTACGGTAACCAGGCATAGACATGACAAACATGGAAATACGCGTCCTTTAGTGAGAATTGAACCCATGGCCTCTGTTTTTGATACTACAGTTTGTCAACCGTAAGCGCTTGGGGGATTGCGCGCGGCCGGGCTGTTTAGTGTACAGACGTATGTACACTAAGCGCGTGACGGGACAAACGAGGCAGTCAGATATCACCGCCAATATTATCTACGACGTAATTGCGCTCACCGAATCCTGTTAGAACCATCGCATTTGTGATATATTTATATGGGATTTCACAAAATACACGATTGGAATCGCTCAGCATTTGGTGCGCGTAATGTGGGAGCAGATTATTGTCAATGGAAAAAGGAAATAAATAGTTTTATTTCCTTTTTCATATCTAGATTTGCTGTGTTTATGCTGATGATAGAAAATTACGTATGCAATATCTAAGTCGACCTGTAAACTAGCATAACTTTACACGTATACCGATGTCTGTTGCTCAATAAATATCTTTATCTTTATCTCTTTATCTTTATATGTTTTGTTCGTTTGTTCTAAGACACCGAAGACACAAGAGGAGAGAGTAAAAATGCCATTATCACACAAACCACAACCTTATTGGTCCGTGAAACTAAATTGCTACCAAAAGGAAATTGCATACTGGGATTTATAACCTTTTTAACCGAAGCAGGATGTTTAACATCACATTTAAACTTGAAATATGGAGGAGAGTCTTTATGACGTTGGTTTATAAAACGGAGCATGTTTCTTGGGAAACGTTAGCCTCTTTATTAGTTTTATTTTATAGTTTGTAGAAACGTCTATTGGTTTTTGTCTCCACTACTCTGCCAAGTCTAAAAGAAAAATGTCTCACAACCACTACTGCGGTGTAATTTACGACAGTGTACATTAAGAAATGAAATGCATTTATTATCAGTTCAGAGACTGCAGAAACTGTTACAACACTTATTTACAAAATATCACTCCTTAGACCAATCCGGAGTTGGCCTCCGTGGTGGTGTATGGCCTAACCTTCCTGCTATGCAGGAAGAGACGCGTGCCCTAGCAATGGGGACATACCAATGGTTGATATCCCACTTCTTAGTGCAATGTATGATTATGCACATAAGAATAAGTCTAAGCACCTTGATGAAAATGCTTTATAGCTTTTTATCTTCTTTACGCGGCCTGTTGACTACTGTACTATGAAAACATAGCATTGTAACATTACTTTGGCTGTTCCATCTACGTAATGAGATGATTTATACAACGTCTAGTGGTACCTTCATTTACACTAGATGGGTGAATGGAACACTCTGACGCTGCAGTCCCTGGAACACTATTTTTTTAATAAAGTAGGCTTGCGCAGCACCTATACCATCCAGATAGTTTATTAAGCCTAGAACTCTAGAAAGAAAGCCTCTAGTCATTTGAATTGAATAAAACTAAGCTACTCGTATCTCCACGTTTGAGAGACTGGTGCGTTAGAGCTTTAGAATAAAAAAAATAATAATAAGTACGCTACAATTCACAACAAACTGCCACGCAGATTGGCGAATGATTTGTTTTAAGATACATGCATAAAAACTGGCATCATTAGAGTAATATTTCACAAGCGGCTACACAAAGCATGCCAATCTGGTTACCATGATTATTAGAGTTTTAACTATATTTCAATAAAACTGAGTAAGATTTCTGATAATAAACACGATACTTTTATTTAGCAAAAATTTAACATTTTCAGGAACACAATCTTTTAATAAAAAAAAGGCACAACAGCGCCACCACACGGCGAAAGGTGAAAACAAAATTATGTTTACGGAGACACCTATATTTCCTATGTTTAGTGCATTTACGGAGACAACTTTAAATTTAAATATTCAACAAACTAACCCGTGCTAAGGACAATTTTAAAAACTTATTTAAAAGTGTGGCAGCTAATTGGTAACCACATTCTAAAAACCTATTTAGAGGCTAAAAAATCCACCCATGCCGGGACTCGAACCCGCGACCTTGCCCCGCCCATTAGCTCAGTTCGGAGAGCGCTGGCACGGATAGCCAGAGGTTGCGGGTTCGAATCCCGGCATGGGTGGATTTTTTAGCCTCTAAATAGGTTTTTATTATGTGGTTACCAAGTAGCTGCCACACTTTTAAAGCTTGGACTGTGTTTATAGAGCATAATTTCTCGACTGTATCCGGATAAATGAATGTTGATAAGTCTAAAAAGTCTATACAGGCTTATGGCTAGGAATGTGTTTCTACCCCTTATAATTCTATGTATGCAGTAAAGTCCCATAGGGTGGTTGCAAGTAGGTGTTAAAGTCCCCGTGGGGTGGGTGCAAGGGGGTGGTCGGTCGTGTGGCACGTGCGCAGGAGCGCGTGGGCGTTGCACGAGCGGCTTTGTGGTTCAGCTTTTAGAACGCTACAGTTTGATTACAATATAATCTACCGCTACAATATAATCTTATTTGTGTATTAATACTACTTATTATTTATTCTTTTTATCCGAAAATAATACGTATTTATTACTCTCACTACCACTGCAAATCTTATAGTATCTAAGTAAATATAATATGGTCTTTTCTTCTTGTTCACAAAAGGTGTAAATTAATAAATCAAATACACGTACGTTACTAACCGCAGTATGGACCCGACTGAAAATCAGCGTTGCAACTGATCTCTCGGTTGCACATTATGCTGAGTCGGGCCCATTTTGGGGACTCAATACTTAAAACTTCCCGATATTTTGTTAGATAGTTAGATTTCTGTAAGTTTGTCTTTGTGTTAACTGTTAACTACTTGTATTTCTACCGTCACCCGTTTGTGTTTTCTGCTGATTGTTGTATTATGTTGCGTGATGTTGTGTTTTTGAGTATTGTGTCGTCAAATAAATATATTTTTCTTTCTTCTTTCTGATTGACTCATTGTAGATTAGAAGTGTGTGGAAATGTACGAAGGTTTAGGACTTAGCAATGGTTCGTACCATTGTATTTATGTTTAATTATAACATAACATTTACATACAAGCACATACATTGCTTCTGGCCCCACACTAGGATACCCTGTGTCGTGGGAACCAGAAACAACGACATCACAAACATGTAAACATCCAAGACCTCGGCTTTTTTTCCCCAGCCGGGATTCGAACCCGGGACCTCTTGCATGGTAGGCAGCTACCGCTACGCCACAGAGGTAAATTACATAATTCTCAATACCGAAATTCTGGGAATTTATGTAATATAGACATGAATAGTTATATATTAAATGGGTTTAATCGCGATTATTTATTAGGTAAAACGTAATTACTTTAATACCCGACGTTTCGGCAGCCTTGCATTTGCCGTGGGCACGGGTAGACTGAAGTGGCGAGTACAGTCAATTTCGTACTTCTTAACGATTCGCGATACTCATACATAGTTATATATTAAACGGGTCAAATCGCGATTATTTATTAGATTAAACGTAGGTATCGCTATTTGACCCCTTCAATATATAACTATACAATTTAGACAAGAATTCGAAATATTTCGGTACAATGTCTGCTTTCGGTATTTATGTCATTAGTCTTTGTTTTGCGGCATGATTACAATGGTTTAATATTATTAATAGAATTGTATTAATATTAATAATAACAGATAGTAAATAATAGACTTATAGATTCTCCGGCCTCCAATAACGAATGCGTATCTTACGCGTGTAATGTGGCCTCTCGCTCTCGCTCTCGTATTTGGGTGTTTAGCAAATATTAACTATCCAATAACCGGTTTTTTGACGTATCTTTTGCACCGATTTTGTAAACCGTTCAATGTATTATGGAATCGCTGACTTTGTTGACAAAAAGCAGTTTATACTACTAACACTACTAAAAATATAATATTAAGTTCTCGTCGTTCTTCGCTGTTTTTTTTTTCTAACTGGTGTTAAAAATACATAATACTTTAAATAATTAAGTAATTACATTAAAAACCTATTTAGAGGCTAAAATTTCACCCATGCCGGGATTCGAACCCGCAACCTCTGGCTATCCGAGCCGGAGGTTACGGGTTCGAATCCCAGCATGGGTGAAATTTTAGCCTCTAAATAGGTTTTTAAATTTGTCCTTAGCACGGGTTAGTGCATTTAAAATAAAAATAGTATAATTACATTAAATTGGCACTTTACTAATGCTTTATGTTACTAAATAAAACACTCTAAAAAAATTATAAAAAAAATATACTTAAATAAAATAAACACTTTATGAACCATACTTTCTTCTCCTCAACTCGCGTGCCATCACTAAACCTGTCACCAATTAACATAATCAACGTAACAAATAAAATTAAACAGAGAAGCTCCGAAACGTCACGACCACTCATCGTGTAAACAATGGGGCACGAGCCATAGACCACCGACTTGTATACAGGGTGGGTAAAAAACTACCAACCTACTATGAGGGTTTTACTCACAATATGCAGAACTTTCACTTTGTCGAATAAAATCCAGTACTTTTACCCGACTGAGCCAGAAGTAGAGGTTATGTATTTTGACTGTAGTTCTATACATTTCTACTAATTCTCCATCAATAACTCTTGCACTAGTTACATCTTCATCACTCCTCAACTATAAGAGTGACACCAAAATATTAAAACTATTTACTTACATTTAAATAGAATTTAAAAACCTATTTAGAGGCTAAAAATTTCACCCATGCCGGGATTCGAACCCGCAACCTCTGGCTATCCGTGCCAGCGCTCTACCAATTGAGGATTTAAATAGAAGTTATTTATTAAATATGTAGTACATTATGAAGTTATAGTAAGAGCACCCCTCACTAACTGTGAAGGAAAACCTGGATTTAGAACTGTTAGAATACCTCAGCTTTGGCTACATACAATGGCGCTACTATGAGGCCAAACCCTGGTTTCTCGAACGCTAAGAGTCTACAGTAAAGCTTTTTACATTTTTTTATCTTACAGCTTGTGGTTATAAAATACAGTAAGTAAAATACTACAAAAAAGTCATGGGTTAGTCTCGCAGTATTGTAAAAGTAGCACTCAATTTTAGTTGCTCTTTTCCAACTGACAGCTGTAAACGACAGATTAACAGACTGTTAGCGTTCGAGAAACCGAGAGTAAGTGCGGAACTCTCAGGTCTAGTTGCGCTAGAACTGGGCATGGGACTTTTGTTACACCCTGTATAAATGCAATATAAATCGGTGGATCACTAGGAAGGGACGTAAACAAAGCAGCACGAGCTGCGAGGGACCACGTGACCACCGATCGTGGCCCAGCGTCATGATCTGTCATTGGTATTCAGTGGCTAAACTTTATTATTGTTAAACGATATGGTAAATGGTTGCTTTGGATTTAAGCTTGGGCGAGGATGACGAAGTTGGACGAGACGTTTTGTACAGGTTCTATTCTATTTCTTGTTGAAATGGTAACCAGCTGATGTTGACAAATTCAGCCAAAGTCAAGACGTGACTTTTCGTGTGAAAGATGAAGGTTGTAATGATCTAACCTGAAATATGTGAAGAAATTTATGAAAGTGGTAACAATGTGACCTGAAATTTGCTATTTGAATTTTACGGCTATTTAGTTTAGAGTGGCGCTGTTTCATGATCTAAGTGTAATATTTTTCAACCTTCTTGTTACTTCTTTTCATTCTGTTCTTTATTCATTTTTAACCTCGATGTTTTAAATAGATTTGTAGATTTATCTTGGATTTTCACACACTACTACTCTAACCTTGGAACAATTCGTTGTCATCAAGCTACAGTTTTAAAAAATCAGGAGCCAACTAGGCTTTACGAAAATTCAAAGAATGCTCTCGCCGTAGACAAGCACAATCCTCAACCATCCGCGTCGATCTACCGTTAATTTACCCTCACTAAGGGTGTGAGCAAAAAGTGTGGAGATTTCAAACATCATTAGAGAATCCATTCATCAAGGGTGGCGTTGAGAATGGCACGTGTTGCGTGTCGACAACTTTATTAGTGAGTTTTGTTAATGTTTTAATTTAGTGTTTGTGTGTTTGTAGAAATGTATATAGCATACAAGCTGTCCCGGCAAACTTCGTGCCGCTTAGCAGTCGATTCTTTAATTATTCTCTCCGTAAGAACCATCCTCGTACTTCAAGGAATATTCTAAAAAAAAGAATCAGCGAAATCGTTAATTTCTGTTGTGCTCATGTTGTGTTAATTTTGTGGTTTTTTGTTTCTGTGATGTGTCTTGTTGCTATAATAAATGTCTTTCTTTCTTTCTTTCTTTCTTTCTTTAAATCGGTTCAGCTGCTCTGGAGATTTACGCTTACCAACACATTCAGCGATTCATTTTTATATTATAGAGATAGATGAATAAACGTCCCACTGCGGGGCTCAGGCCAAATTATGGGCTTAATAAAAACTCGTGCCCACCGCGGATTGGCTATTTAACTATTTAAAGCGCTGTGGTATTTGAACACCTCATACGCTCCGGTTTCCTCGCGATGCTTTCCTTCGCCGCTAGCGAGTGCTATTGCTACTGTAACTTCACAAATGTACATAACATAGAAAATAAATTCATTGGTACATGCCCGCACTGGAAAACGAACCTAGGGCTCTCGCTTCCGACTCCATTGCTCTACCCACTTGCCTACCGACGCTCCTGTAAGCTGTTACTTAAAGCCGTGTTCTCACGGTCTTAGTGGACTCGGACCGAGTGCGCCATCCGAGTAAACGAATGCTTTTGATTGGACAGTTTTTCGTGACAACACCAAAATAGCCAATCAGAAGCATTAGTTTACTCGGATGGCGCGCTCGGACCGAGCGAATAAAATCGTGAAAACCTGGCTTAAGCGTTAATTATTACTTATAACAATACAAGCCTTTTTTTGTAAATTACAATCAATACAATATACATCGCTCTCCAGGATTTGCTTGGCCTCCCACAGCCTTGTAGTTTGTGGGGTGTAGTCTAATCACCGTGGCTGACCAGGCTTCACCGGGTGATTTTCCTTTCAATTATTTCACTGGGTGATATTCCAATTATTCCTAAGCCTAAAATACAATAAATGAAGTCGAATCAATCAAACGCAAGATGCAAATCACGCTAAGCCAAAGAAACCTCAAATAAACTACAGCTGAAATTGTCATAATGAGCCCACAACTTAAGTAGAAAGCTCATAACATTTCCGCAGGCAAAACTTTAGTTTTTAGTACACCCAGAAACATCAATAAGTATGCTAAGAAAGTTCTTATCACCAGCGTCTTAAGCGCTTATATCGAACCAGAAAACTTGCCTCTCGTATCGACTGTACCTATAATAGTAAAATACGACCGCAAGTTACAACATTAACACCAGTTACGGTACAGTTTATGTGCACTAACTGTTCACACGTCGCTGTTTACGGGAATTCGGCTGTGACTAATGGCGGAACGTTTCGACATATGCGAATAGGTAAGACGATATTAGGAGAAAGTACATAATATATTTAAAGTATTTAAGACACTGATTTAGTTTTGTAAAAAAAGACTATGTACCAATATTTTCAATAAAACAAAAGTTTATAATACTGCCTTTAGCCATTTTGACTGGAACACCCATCAACCGCGTGACGTCACGCTTAGATTAACATTAGTAAAGTTCAGTCGTGCTTTACTGTGACTACTAGTGATTACGATGTTTGTTTACCTAGGCGTTACGTCAGATTAGACATCATGACACTGCGAGTTGTTTTCCCACAGATTTAAAATTATTTTAAAAAAATGGCTTTAACCTTCGTTAAAACTTTAGTTAGTTACTGAAACAAAGTTTTTTTGGTAAATAATAAATGTGTGCCCACATTATGGAAGAGGATTTAAAAATCTTTCATCATGCCTCTTATGGCGTGCCCATACTCTGGCTGACTTCGCCTGAAAATAATAAAAACCAGTCAAGAATGAGTGTTGATTTACCGTGCCCGGCAAAATACTCAATGCGCCTAGGACGAATGCAACAATTTACCTTAGAGAAATTCCCTTATCTTTTTTAATTCTTTGATAATTTTTGGTGGAGGATCGTAACCTCCATCGATCGATCGGATCGACAGTGGCGGGCCTTACAAAGTCTACAAGCCGCTCATAAGGGCTCTGACACGGCGACTCCCATTACGTGACAGGCGGCGTTAACGGTAGAGTAAGGCCTGACCTTTCTGCGATTCAGGAAGAGACCCGTGCCCCAGCAGAGGGGGCATACAAAAGGTTGATATCCGATCCGATGCTTTTTTGGCACTTTGTCTTCAGCAGAGAAGGCCTGTGCCCAGCACTGCGACGTGGTAAATAGACTACATAAAATAATGAATTAAAAAAATATTGCAGACATCACCACAAGGTTTGGCACTCAGGATTACGGCAGGAGTGGTGAACTTCTTCCCGTAACTAATGTAGAAATATGAGTACACCCGTACTTCCGCCTTGGAAGTCTGGACTACGATCTGTGTATGCTGAGGTAGAAGATTTCATTTCATTTGTCCTATAAAAAAATAGTTTTGTGCATACCCTTGATCCATGAGAGTTTCAAAAGAAGATTTTATATTCTGTATTGGAAACCAGCTTCGAAAACAGAATGATTTTTCTTTCTTCGAACCAGGTTTCCTAAAAAGAAAAATAATACTCTTATCGAAACTGGTTTCGAAAGTGACCGAAGCCGATTTTTATGTGTGTAAAGAAACTGTGTAAATTTTTGAACTAAAACTTTCGTAAGCACAACACATTGTAGACTTTTAGTCCGGATTTACTTACGGGTGTTGTTATATCGGAAAAGTCCGACCAGGTTTCGCTCCGATTCGCAGAGCTTAATCATGGTGAATCGGAGCGCAACCTGGTCGGACTTTTCCGATATAACAACACCCGTAAGTAAATCCGGACTAATAGTCTACAAACTGTGTAAAGTAATGAAACTAATTATTGGGAGAGGCCTATGTCCAGCAGTGGACTCACACCGGCTGATTCTGATTATAATCTATCTACCTATCCAGCCCATAAATGAAGCCCACTGCCGGTATAGGCCTCTTCCATTTCACGCCAACTCTCTCGGTCCCTAGTCCATCATCATGATTATAATGATGATGGTTTATTGGGTAATCCCAAATTTTGCACTGTGCCCAGCAGTCTGGCAAGCAGACGATATAATCCCACAAAAACATTCTGTAAAAACTAGCCAAGTCTCGATGGAGCTGCTCGTTTATCTCTAAAAAGTAATGAAATCCAGACAAAGTCGTGCAAAGTCTAAGGTTCCTTACTGCATATTTTCGGGGCTTAATTGCGTAGTAATTTATTGCTATTTTACCTCGACGTTTCGACGACGTTACAGCCATCGTGGTCATGAGAAGACTGATGGCTGGCACCCGTCCGAAAATATTCTAACTATGTGTACACGTCGCGAAAGTTTAAAATATGTTATTATAGTTAATGTTGTGAGACTTGGCCGTTGAAGGGTACACAAGCGTACGAAACCCCAGATAAGTATAGTAAAACAATTCTGCGAGTGCCCTTTGTATTTGGTACTAAAAAAAAAATACGATTCTGAGTAAACGATGTGTTTATTGTTTTTGTAAGCAGATAGACGGAATAGCTTACATTACATTTGCAAGGGACACATACCGGGGGGTGGGCAGCAGCGCCCCTGATGTACAATTCCACCGAACTGCGATCCCCAACCCGCACGCCCAGCGTGGGGATTATGGGCATTACCCCCTATGATAGCACAACGTGGCGCTCTTTAAGGGAGGGCTATGTCCAGCATTGGACTAGTATAGCCTGACGATGACATTTGCTCGCAAGACCGTTGGCGTGGAAATCGTATACCTATTATTTTATGTCGTATGGGACAGGCCTTCTCTCATATAATTCAAATACATATTTATAAAGTATATTATACTAATATTATTTATGCAGGCTAAATTCCCAAAAGTATAAATATATAAAGTTTACAATTCCAAGCGTAATTAGATTACGAGTAGTTGAGAACAATATACTTCTCAACTACTCATTGGAAGTGAAAAACTACAATTTGTAGAAGACAGTTGCAAAATTTCGTAACAAATAAACACTAAATTAAGAATGTAATATTTGCTTCTGGGTACATTTCTAAGTAAATAACGGTTTGTTTTAGCGAAGAACCTACAATGACTACAATGAAATTATATAAAATTAAGTCGAACTACTTAACCTTGATGAAATGACCTATTAACGAGTATTTGTCAAGAGAAGATTATGATTAATCGACATAATTTACCTCGGAAATGAGTTTTTTAAAGTAGCAGTACGTGGTACTTATTACGAAATCAAAAACACGTGTCGCTTAATGACTGTAGCAGCTGCAGATAGAAGGAAAATACCTCGAATTAGTCAAACTTACACCTTGACAAACATAAGACGCTGACGAGCAAAGGAATCCGAACTTTATTTTAACAGTTATAAAGAACGAAAGACAGCATAGTTACATTTGTGAGTAGGTAACGCAAGCAAATTCGTATTGCTTAAAAAGCGACCGCAAACCATCCTAAACTTAATTTTTCACAGTCTAAAACCAAAATATGAGGGTATGTAGAGTGTGGCCAATCATCCAACATAGTTTTTTTTTACAAAAGCCAAATAGTGCGGTTGCCTAGCCTGCATAAACATAGAAACGCACGCGACCTATTAATTTTAATATTTTGAAAATGGCTGTTCTATTTTTGAATTTTAAAAAAGGAACCGAAACATGATCGTTGTCTTCAGATGGTCGTGATTTTGTTCTTTTGAAATTGGATCTTTTTCTTCTTCAGAGCGTTTAATTGGGGACCGCTTAGATGCCAGTGAAGTTGGTAAAAAATATGTCAATGACTGCCGTAATTAGGGTTTTCCCATCGGATCTTGGCACAACTCATCTCAAATTAGAGGAGTTTTATTGCGTACAAATTACTTGAAGTAACTTTTGAGAATAACGTTATTATGTTTGTTTATAAAACATTAATTATGTTTATATTCTTTTTTTTAATGCACTAACCCGTGCGTAACGTAATAAACAGAGTATTGTAAAGAGGTTCGAAATTTCACTGATGCTAGAAAGTCACCCATTAGCTCAGTTGGGAGAGCGCTGGCACGGTTAGCCAGAGGTCGTAGGTTTGAGTCCCGGCATGGGTGGAATTTATAGCTACGCAGCTCATAAAAAGACCCCCTTGCAGCAAACAGTTTCAATAAGTAAATATTCAAACTGTTTGCTGAATTTTGGAAAAGTAGACAAAAACTTTTTCTTAACATCATTGACAATCTTAGCTAATACCGACACTTAAAAAAGACTCCATTACACACTTTACGGCCTTACTAATAAATAAGTTATAGACTCTGAATTACTATTTCACGTATATCAATTTAAGCTGGTTTGATCGCATTTAGCGTACAAATAACCAGTTTGTCAGACCTCGCATAACGGCTGTATACACAGTTGCTCATAAACTTTATTAGTAAGGCCGAAACATTATACATACATTTTTGTTACCATGGCAACGGAACAATTAAATATCAGAGTTTGACTTGAAAAAAGTCACGCCTTTGTACCAAAGTACGATGTGTTTTGGGTCACAAAGAATATTATTAACAATAATAATTCCTACAGCCCTGTCCGTGAATGGGATAGTTCCAACCAGTCTCGCTAACCATCTGAGGCGGTTGGAGCTCCGTTTGCGCATGCTTCCGTCTGTGTCATGGAGAAGGCGATGCTGCTTGATACAGTCCGGAGAGCCCGAGATTTTCTCTCATTGTCGCCCTGACCTCAGGCCGCTTGGACTTCTCGGTCGGAGTCTCGGTCTTACATTTTTCCCATAATAATAAAATATTATTCCACGAGAACGCATAAACATGATGATTTTATTTATCAGGTACTCCAACAGCAACGCAAACATGACATCACCGAGATATCAAGTTTCCTATGTCTCAGTTCAGATCTTTATCTATCTATACGCGAAGTTTCATGTGTGGTTGAGTAACAAACATCAAAACGTCTTCACAAACTTTCACATTTGTAATATTAGTTGGATACCGGAATACTAACGTCTTTGAAGACCTTATGGTAGTCCCTCAGGTTCGAAAGCGTGACTGTGCTCCTTGGAGCGGTTACAGGGAATCAGGGAACGCGGGGCTCAGTCCTGATGTAGGGAGGCTACAGTTAGCGAGGGCCATTCTTCAATAGAATTGAAAGCCACACCGCCTTAGTAATTTATTATAATACCCACGAGGTTTGCCTAGTGTGGGACCGCAGCGAAAATTTGTATTGCTAAGTTAGATATTAAACGGGTCTAACCCACTACCCAGAATAATTGACTGTAGTCTACACAAAACCACGGAAACTATAACGCTGCCGAAACGTCGGGAAATGAGGTAATTATGCTTTACCTAATAAATAATCGCGATTAGACCCATTTAATATATATATGTTTGAGTATCGCAAATCATTAAGAAGTACTATTGTTTAGAAATCAAGTCAGATCAATTTATTTCAACGTAAAGAACCTAATATGATAACTATTCCGATATTTTTTAAGTTTTTATTATTTGTAAATTTTAAAAACCTATTTAGAGGATAAAAATTCCACCCATGCCGGGATTCGAACCCGCGACCTCTGGCTATCCGTGCCAGCGCTCTTTCCAACTGAGCTAATGGGCGACTCACCGGCATCAGTGAAATTTCGAACCTCTTTACAATATTCTCTGTATTAAGTACAGGCAGCGACCTCTAAATAGGTTTTTAAAATTGTCCTCAGCACGGGTTAGTGCATTAAAAATAATATAGTATTTGTAAGTTGTTATTATTTATTATTATTTAGACCAGAGATTTCCGCACTTTGGGTACATAGTTGAGCCATGGTACGTATACGGAACAAAGTATGCAAACACCTTAGATAGTAGGGATTTCTCACCACCCAGTAAGTGGGTCGCCAATAAAGTGTATAAATGTCCACACAATCGATAATATGGTTGGAATGTATTTTTTTTAGGCAATTGTGTGGAAGTTATTTAATTACTTATATTTGTAACTACTCAGCTACGAGGCACTGGTCCTAGAAATATGTGAAAACAACGACGCCGACGCAGGAAAAGGCAGAAAAGTACCTACTTCTATTAATAGCTGAGCTGCGCTCGCGCACCTTTGCTATAACAAGGCATCAGGCACTATTGTTGGGCCCTGAATAATGTAAAGTGTTGCGATACCGCGCGGCGGCGGACCTATAAACAATTTCGCGAAATAAATCCTCGACTCTCGCGCAACCTGTGCTGAGGTTACGTGGATTGGCTACTTGTGCATTACTAGCATTAAAATGTGAAAATTACTTTGCTAAATTCTGTCAAAGATCTCACAAGCACCATGCGGTTAGTTTATGCACCGCCCTCCCTCCCACTTTTTCAAGCAGAAGCAAGACACGAACACAACACCACTGACACCAATACTTGTGGGAGAAAATCGCCTCACATTTTAATGCTTTTATGGATTTCCGCAAATATATAATGGTGCATTACTATTATTGCAGCCTATATACGTTCCCCTGAAAGACACAGGCCTTCTCTCAGATACTGACTATGGGCTCAATCTCATGTTTTCTCACGATGTATTCCTTCACATTTAGTGAGTTGTATTGCTACTAAAACGTTACAGTGTGCGTAACTTAGATAACAAAGTCATTGGATGGATTCAAGCTTGGGTTTGAATCCATCCAATGACTTTGCTCCCGAATGAGAGGCCGACGTTCTACCACTCGGCTACCATCGCTACTAGTATAAATATACTTGTGTTTGATAGTGTGTATGATAGTGGGAATTTCTGTACAAACAGTCCACAGGCACCTTGTGCACAGAATAGGGGATTATTCATTTAATTCTGGAATCACTTACTGTCAAAAGAGTCCCACGGTTTCGCTCTTATCCGAAGAATTACCAGAATTAAGTCAATAATGGGCAGTGCTAGTGTATTGCAAGCGGTATAGGCGGAAAGCAGAAGTACAATCAATTCAAAGTCACTAGACTATTTCAGTAAGTACCAAGTAGAGAAATGAAACACTCATCTGACTATTTTTGTGCTTAGTAAAAATAGTGCCACCAAATTACCAATCAAGATTTAGGCTGGCAAAGGTTAATTCATCCTTTATGGGTGTAAGCGCTAGTAGCCTTTGTAGGGATTAGTAGCATTGAATAAGTTGCTATAATAATATGGCTCAAGATTTAATAAGCTTGCTTAAGATTTAATAAGTTTGCTTTTAAAACGCGTTTCAAAAACTGTGTTAAGTAAGGCACACTTTATTCCGAGAGAGTTACTATAACATTACAGATTATTTAAATGACAAAGATGTCTGGAATCGATGCCAGTTCAATGTATTCAGAATAATATTTACGGATCAAAGGACTCTGAATAGACCAAGGAAGGAACTTATTTGTAATTTTTTTCTCCAAAACGATCTAGATTTCGAATTGTCCAATTCGAAATCAACGTTAGAATCTTGTTTACTAAATTGGACAAGTAGGAATAAATAGACTGTAGTTTTTCTTGTAACGCTCAATAAGTCACAGTGTTTGTGTATAAATTTCGATAAAATATTTGATTTGATTGGATTTCGATTCATCTATACAGCCGCAACAAGTATGCTAAAGCACGCAATCCTTACTACCACACTGCAGTGCGATCCGCAAAGTACAGATAGCATCGGCGGCGTCTCGCGTCCGATGCGACATGCGCCCTCCTTGCGTTGCCGACGGGACAAACCACGACATCGACCTCGGCAGAAAGTAGACTTGACATCAAATTTAGCTTACTAGTACTAGATATTTTTAAAAACCTATTTAGAGGATAAAAGTTCCACCCTTGCCGGGATTCGAACCAGCCCGAACACTGGCTATCCGTGCCAGCGCTCTTTTCAACTGACTCACTGGCATCAGTGAAATTTCGAACCTCTTCACAATATTATCTGTATTACATAAAGGCAGCGACATCTGGCTGAATTTGTATCACTGACACGCGTGGCAAAAGCCCATACTCTCTCTCTCTCTCTCTCTCTTTCTCTCTGAGACAAAGCATGTGCCCTGCAGTGGGACGTTTGTGGCGAGCGCATGTCAACTCTGCGCGCGCACTACAAACTCCAACATTCCTGCATCGCGCAATCAAAGTGTTTCAATGAAATAATATAACGTCCGACTAACAACAGTTGGATCTTGTGCGCCCTCCTCGGCCTCGAGGGGGGTCGCTCCCGATGTGGGTTTAGGGGTCCTAGTGGGTAGGCGCACTTCTTGTGAGTCCCACATTGGCAGCACGGCCTGGTTCGTGCTGTTATGCATGAGCATTCACCACCTCCCTCCCCTGTGTCCTCAGGAGGGTGCCCTTTATAGGGTAAAAAAAAAAAAATAGTTGGACCGGCCGTCCCCAGGCACTTGGGCAAAGTGTGTCCTTAGAGGGAGTTGTTATATCTCATACCTTTGCTCACCGAGACACACTAAATCTCTATCATATCTCGCTCACCACTTGTGTCCTAGCTCTTACGACGTCCAATCAACTAAGTGCGTGTGGTAACAAACAAGAGACACAACTGGTGAGTCAGTCTAGTCCACCTATTCCCTACTTTATCCAGATCACACAATTTTTTTGGTGAACTTTCTCTCATCACTCGTTGAAATGCGGCCGAATGTAACCGATGTCAGACGATGTTGATCTCGCTCTCGCGCATTGTGTGTGAGCTAGATACAGTAGCAGAAGATGACTACCGTACTGAGTTGAGAGTATGTGTGAGGGAGCCAGATATAGTTGACATCTCTGGGATATTAATGGGACACACTTGACGGCGAGGCAGTTGTGTGTCCACTCATATCTGACTCTTGAGTTACCCAAGGCTACCAGGCATACGATCAGCCTGGCGGGAAATTTCCCTTTATAGTGGAAGAGCACGATCACCCGCTCTTCTCTATATGTCTATAGGCCATGAAAGAAAACCATGAATGCTTTTCGTGTCAAGTCGTCTCGGAGCCTCTACGCGTTC
Organism: Yponomeuta sedellus; assembly: GCA_934045075.1. Classification (NCBI taxonomy): domain Eukaryota; kingdom Metazoa; phylum Arthropoda; class Insecta; order Lepidoptera; family Yponomeutidae; genus Yponomeuta; species Yponomeuta sedellus. Next base: position 6,149,969 of record OW203739.1, on the reverse strand, counting down.
TTGATCAGCGAACAGTACACGGCAAGTAAGACACTGGTGAGAGTAATTGGCATATAGGCTGTCCGATTGGGGCAAATACGCCAATGACGCAGAGATGGGAGTCGAGCCGACACTTGGAATACCTAGGAATACTGCCTTCACCAAACCTAGGGCCCTAGATATTCTTTTGAATATTTCTGCAAAGGCGCTGTAGTTTTTTTTATTTAGCTATTATAATATTTAAATTAAGAAATTGCAAACTTTTTTTCGGGATGCGAAGCAAAAATCGAAGGTTTAAAATAAAATATAAATTATTGCATTTCCTTTCTAGTTACGAGTACTACAGTTTTTGTAGTTTATTTTTGCACCCGTTTCACACTGGTTTAGCTTTTATTGTTTGCTAGAAGAAATATCTTTCAGGAAAAAGCTCGTCTTTCATGTTATTTCTTACTTAATGTCCATTAAAATATTTCGTGCGCAATTAAGTAAAATAATAACAGATAGATAGAGACCACTTTAATGCACTTACAAAAGGAAATTACACAGATTTATCTTAACCTTAGAGTACAGACAGCGGCTTTATCACTAATCTTTATCCTTAATAATAATACTTTATAACAAATTTTATGTAGCCTATAAAGTTCCCACTACAGGGCTTAATTATCACGCATGCCCACCGCGGATTGGCAATTTCAGGCGGTGAGATGTTCTCAGACACTCGGGTTTCCTCACGATGTTTTCCTTCACAGTTATGTACATAACTTGAAAAAGTCATTGGTACATGCTCGCACTGGGAATCGAACCTGGGTCTCTCGCTTCCGAGTCCAGTGTTCTACCCACTGGGCTACCGCGTCTATAATAATATTACGTATAACTACGTACACACTTATGTATGGTAGTGAGACTTGGGTGCGGCAAAAGAAGCAAGAAAATAGAATTAATGCAGTAGAATTGAGGTCCTTGAGAAGAAATAGGTATGTGTATACTTAGAAATGAGGCCTTGAGAAATATACACATACTCAAGGACCTCATTTCTACTGCATTGTAGTGTAGTGTCACACTTTGAATGACAGGTTACGCAATAGTCTGATTAGAGAACGTTGTGGACTGAAAGAGGATGTAGTGACTAGAATTGAGAAAGGAAGGTTGCGTTGGTTTGGACATGTGGAGAGGATGAAGGAAGAAAGATTGACGAAACAAATATATATTGCGAATGTGAGCGGAAGAGCTGGTAAGGGACGTCCCAGGCGGACATACATCGACCAAATAGGGGATGTATTAGCAAAAAAGTACCCGGAACCGGCGTGCGTGCATGCAGCGACTTATGAACGTTGATGAAGCGAAGGTGATCTGTCAGGATCGTGATGGCAGTAACTGGTCTCTGCCTACTCCTCTGAGATAGAGCCGTGAGGTTATGTATGTATGTGGCGTGAGGTTATGCAGCGCAACACAGTTCAGTACAGGGCAGGGCATTTGAGGCAGACATAGGCCCCCACCGCATGCTGCGACGCAACTTTTCGCTCCATTCCTTAGTAGTTCTCACCCATAATAACTCTTTTAATGTATTTTTTAATAGTCTGGATGATTTGTATCATGCAAACAAGGTTCACAGCGAACTAATCCAATTAAATGTTCTGTCATTGCAACAAATTTGTTAGTAAACACGCCTCGACGAGTACGTTTCGCGCAGAAATCTGTGCGGGCACTACAACGAGACGCAGAGCAGGGCAGACATATGTCTGCGTCGTACGTGCCTGCGCCGCAGCGTACAGTGGACAGCACATCATGGTATACACCCATGCACTCTACTCCGTTGCGTTACGGGCGACTTTGCAACTAAAATGTGAAGATTGACGTGCTGTCTACTGTACGTAACTCAATGACGTTACATGCTTTACAAAATCTGCACTGCCCTGCGCTGCGCTGTACTGCGGCGCCTGCGTCTCAGCATGCGCCCAGCTTAAGTGTAGTCGAATATACATTATTTGCGGTCGCGCCAGGCTCATTTGTGCAATGTTTATGTATTAGGGAGAGGTCGGTGTATAATATTGTCCAGCAGAGTTGAGCTTTCCTATTATTATTATTCTATTCTTTATTCCACCAGTAAAGATTGTATAATTGGCGGGCTTTAACTAAATAGTATTTTATCAGGTGTTAAATGATGATGATAGTTAGAGTAGTTAGAGTTGATAGAAATTTCACTTTTGTCTCTTTCTATTCCTCTTCGTCTCTCTCCTTCTTATTGGGAAGACAAAACGATAAGGCTCAATTTATGTTGGGTACTATTATATCAATGCCTAGTAACGGGGTCAAAGGCCATAATGTAATATTTTCGTAGAGAACACTGAAAACTACAACGTGATTTTGAAGTCGTCGGCCATATTTTGAGGGACTATTGTTTTCGTTGTGTTAAGTAAGTAAATTTAAAAACCCATTTTAGAGGCTAAAAATTTCACCCATGCCGGGATTCGAACCCGCAACCTCTGGCTATCCGTGCCAGCGCTCTACCAATTGAGCCAATGGGCGACTCACGGCATCAGTGAAATTTCGAACCTCTTAACACTATTCTCTGTATTACGTACAGGCAGCGACATCTGACTTAAGCAAATTGCATTACTTACAGCCCCGACTACCTACTTTGCAGTTAGGTTTTAACATCGGAACGATATCACTGTACCCACATGATTATACTATTTTTATTTTTAATGCACTAACCCGTGCTAAGGAACAAATTTAAAAACCTATTTTAGAGGCTGGCACGGATAGCCAGAGGTTGCGGGTTCGAATCCCGGCATGGGTGAAAATTTTAGCCTCTAAAATAGGTTTTTAAATTTGTTCCTTAGCACGGGTTAGTGCATTAAAAATAAAAATAGTATAATTAAGTAAGTAAAGTCAGAAAGAAAACGTCAGACCTCAAGAGATGGTCTGACGTTTTCTCACAACGATGTGGCTCAGACTGGATGCGAAAGGCAAGAGACCGCCAACAATGGAAAATAAGGGGGGAGGCCTACGCCAAAGAGGCGACTATTACTAAAAATAATATGATAATAATCTGAAATGCATGTTTGATTTAATGATTAATTGAATATATTTTTGAATAAACCAATAATTATAATACTAATTTCATATAATTTAACTGTTACCTGATTTATTGTCTTATGACATTTGGATACATCATGTAATTTCTAATTAAATTAAATGACAAGAAACAATACACAATAATAATTATATTTTTATCTAGTTTTATGGTAGTGGTATGGTGGCGATGGTAGCCCAGTGGGTAGAACAATGGACTCGCAAGCGTGAGACCCAGGTTCGATAGCCAGAGCGGGTCGACGTTTGACCAAGTCTAAACAAAGTGACTTTGTTTAATTTCAAATTACGTACATTTACGAATTTTTAGTCGCAAAACCACACACTAACCGTGAGGAAACCCGCGGCTTAGTTGGCTCACGTATTGACACATCTAGTATGAGTGAAGATGCCATTGGACACCGTATAAATCATCTCATTACGTAGTTTTATAAAACTCGGCCCAGAAGACCCTTGCAGAAAATCAGTGCTGTTCAAACCGACATCTAAACTGAGTCAAGCAGGAGGCCTTTTTTTCCGCGACATCGGCATGCAGCGTGCACCACTGTCTCTTTATTACCTGCTTCAGTTTTTTTCTGCTTTTGTTTCGTAGTGGTCCCTTACCTTAACCCATCTAGTGTGAGTGAAGATACCACTGGACGCTGGATAAATCATCTCATTACGTAGATGCAAAAGGCCAATACCTACCTACCTACTTCTTAGGTCAAATTTTCTATATCATTATGTCCGTCTAAGTGGCGTTAAGTATATGTTTTTCTTTTTTTCTATCCTAAACTGACATGTTTATTTCAAAAGTATTATTTTTAGACGACCGAAGGCCGTTGGGACATTTCAAAGTAATTTCAAATCAGCCATGTTTAGTAGGCATATTTTTGAAGTTGAAATTTATAAATGTTTTAACTATTGCAAATACAAACATAGATTCGAGCCCCGGCTGGGGATTAAAAAAACCCCATCATATACAGTCAGATAACCAAGATGATAGATCTCTTAGAGGTGAGATGGCGTGTTAAATGCCTGAAAAAGAACCCAGGTCTTGGATGTTCACATGTTTGTGATGTCACTATTTCTGGTTTCCACGACACAGGGTATAGTGTGGGGCCAAAAGCATTGTATGTGCCTTTATGTAAATGTTATGCGCCGCGCGCCCGTAGTGTGAGACGAGCAACCGCCGATGCTGACCGGCTGGCAAAATGTGCTGCGGAATCTGGACAGGAAACATACTCGTATGACGCTCCTAGCTACAATGAGGTTTTACCTAGACAAAAGAAGCATTGCCATGACCTTTGGAAAAAATACTTTGACGAAAGGTCCAAAGAAAAAGGAATATGGTACAGCACAATGCAGTGTGAGCCTCCTCGAGTACTGTGGTTTGTTAGTATTAAGTTAAGTAGAAATACTTTGGTCACAGCGTTCCGGCTCCGTTCTGGACACATGCCGCTCATAAATTTGGATTTTTAATGAAAAAAATAAACAGCCCAAATTGTTCAGCATGTGATGCTGAGGAAGATTTATTTCATTTATTAATGGTGTGTGTCCGCAATGAAACTCAGAGAACGACTGTAGTGTCACGGCTACAACTAAATTTAGTGGATGTGGGAATACTTCAGAGCATTCTGTCTGAACCGTGTAGCGGACACGCCACTATTATTTATGAATTTGTTAAGGATAGCTTAGTTATAAGATCTATGTAGTTTGATAATTGTATGATTAGGTTACGATGGGGCTGACATGCTCGTTCTGCGAACAAAGCCCCTAAATAAATAAGATTAAAAAAAAACGTTACTTAAGTATTTACTTAGTAAAATTCTCAATTAAGAAACCGGCCATTAGTGAATTACTCAGTTGATCAGTTTGCTTAGTTTGCTGTGTGGTGTCGGCCTAGAGAATAGCACCAACCCAAATTCTTCCCGCGGGTGTCGTAAAAGGCGACTAAGGGACTCAAACTGGAGGGTGGGCACCAGCGCCCCCAGCAGTACACTTCTACCAAACTGCGATCCCCAACCCGCATGCCCAGCGTGGGGATTATGGGCATTACCCCCTAATGATGGCACAACCTTGCGCTCATTCGGGGAGGGCTATGTCCAGAAGTGGACTAATATAGCCCGAAGAAGAAGAAGTCGCCCATTGGCTCAATTGGTAGAGCGCTGGCACGGATAGCCAGAGGTTGCGGGTTCGAATCCCGGCATGGGTGAAATTTTTAGCCTCTAAATATGTTTTTAAAGAAGAAGCTGATTAGGCGAATATCTGCGGTCATCATACGACCTTGTAATGATGTATAACTTTTGTTAATAATAAAACTGGAACGATTTCAATAATGTTGCTTTATTTGTAGATAGGTAGTATTATTTTATAATAAAACAGAAAAACTGGATAATAACGGATAAGCAGGTAAAATAGTCAGATCTAGTCGATGGACAATGTTGTAGTGATCAGTGGTTATATACTCTTTGGTGGTGATGAAAAATGAGAGAAATTTTGAAATGTGTGACATAAGTTAAATATTTGAAAATTATATATTATAGAATAGCGGTGGTAGCTCGGTGGGTAGAACCATAGACTGGCAAGCGAGAGCCTCAGGTTCGATCCCGAGTGCGGGCATGTACCAATGACTTTGTTTAATTTCAAAGTTACGTACATTTGCGAATTTGTAGTCGCAATACCACACGCTAATGGTGAAGGAAAATATCGTGAGGAAACCCGTGGCTTGGTTGGCTCCGCACGTATTGACTATTCTTTCCTGTGGGCAAGGCCGACTAAGCTGTCAGGATGGTATAGGTGCTGGGCAAGCCTACACCATCTCTAAAACCATATCCCAGGCACTACAGCGTCGGAGTGGTCCCTTCACCTATCTAGTGTGAGTGAAGATACCACTGGACGCTGTGTAAATCATCTCATTACGTAGATGCAAAAAGGCCAATATTATTATTATTATATATTATAGAAAAAGAAATATAAAGAATGGTGTAAAGAGGTTTGCACGGTTACGACTTACGACCTTACCTCAGAGGGCAGCAAAGATCCCTGCAAGAAAGGTGCAGAAATGGCGCAAGCTTACTTCGCAGAGGTCAAGCAACACTGGTTCATAGCGTAAGTAATATCGGGAAACGCCCGCGCACTTCGTCCAACGTGACAAATGAATTAATAAACTACCCGCGTTTATGGTGGACCTTTGGTTGCATGTTCGCTGCTTTGTCTTAGTGACGTTCCAAGGGATATTAACACGTTTACGGGTTTGAATAATAAATAGAGCAAGAAAGGAAAAACTTTTATTCACTTTCTGGTTGAAGACGGAAGCGTGATACCATATCCAAGGTAACTTTTTTTTATTTGGCCCTAAACGTCCCACTGCTGGCTGCAGGCCTTCTCTTTGAAAGAGAGTATGGGCTTAACTACTACGCATGCCCACCGCGGATTGGCAATTTTAAGCGCTGAGGTAGTTGAACACCTTAGACACTCAGATTTCCCCACGATGTTTTCCTTCACAAGTATGTTTTTCTCTATTTACCTTCACTAGTGGTGTTTTTTTAGTTTTTCTTTGTTGGCTCTATTTATTAATAATACCCGAGAACCGAAGTTTCTGAGGTGTTCTCGGGTATGATTAATAAATAGAGCAAACAAAGAAAAACTTTTATTACCTTTCAATAATGTATTGGTCCTTCACAGTAATTTAAATATAGTCAGACAGAAGCGTCACACACCATGTCAGAGGTAGCTTTCAATTTTTTTTATGTAGCCTATAACCGTCCCACTACTGGATGCAAGCCTTCTCCCAGAGAGATATATATTATATATATATATATTATATATGTAACTTTTTTTTATTTAGCCCTAAACGTCCCACTGCTGGCTGCAGGCCTTCTCTTTGAAAGAGAGTATGGGCTTAATTACTACGCATGCCCACCGCGGATTGGCAATTTTAATATATATGTATATATATATAGTATGGGCTTAATTACCACACGTGCCCACTGCGGATTGGTTTCAAGCCCTGAGGTGTTCGGCCGGTCTGAGGTTACTCTCTATTGTGCATAAATTTAGGACTGTATAAGTGACAGTACGAGCTGGGGCCTGTTTCATAAACTACAATTCATGGTGTTAGTTGACAATTCGATGTACCTATATTGCAAAGTACAGATTACCCAAAGATTAACAAGTAGGAAGACTCTGCTGCGTAATTTACATTGAATTGTCATAATGAACTATCAATTGTAGTTTTATGAAACTGGACTCGGAAATGAAGCCTCAATTACCTATCTGACTCGGTTGTATTAAGCTATTTGTAAACATTACACTAGCCAACATCTAAGTTGCGAGGAGGAATTAGCTACGCAGCTTAGCTATAATAACACTGGCTGAAAATCAGCGCTTTGGGCGAATGCCCTCAGCTGAGCTCGCTGACTTTTGCAGCTGCAGCAATACGCCGCGACTTAAATTATTCTTTTTTGTTTTGTGTTTAATAATTAGACGGCTGGGGACAAAAAAAATCCCAGGTTTTGTATGTTTGCATGGTTGTGATTTCGTTGTTTCTGGTTCCCACGACACAGGGTATCCTAGTGTGAGAAGCAATGTATGTGCCTGTATGTAAATGTTATGTAATGTTTTTATAATTCGCAATGTGATGAATAAATGTGTGTGTTTCTGTTCTTCTTCTTTCTCTACTTCTAATAGGAAAATATAAGATGTCACTATAAGACCCATAAGACACAAAAATAAAATGTTATTACCCACCTAACGAATGCAATTACACTCTTCCAGTACATTGGTAATGGCTATAAAAATTTATAATAAACTCCCAAATCACCTGAAAGAATTAAATAACGACTACAGTTTCAATAAAGATTTAAAGAAAATACTAATTTCAAAATGTTATTATACGATAGAAGAATATTTAAAACATAGTATAGATGAAATGAGATAAATAATTGTATAAATGTAACTATAAATATAATCAATTAAAATGGTATGATAATTAATCAAATTAAATTTAAATTAATGTAATACATACTTTTATATAGCACTTTAAAATGTTGCGTGCCCTACAGGGTCCACAAAGATCTTATCAAATAACTGTTAAGTTATAATGTAACAACCTTGAAACTTGTGGAATGCAATAAAGTATTGAGTATTGAGTATAACATCGGTAGTAACCGATAAATATATATACTGAAAAGTACGTTATACTCTCTGTTTTTCACGCATAGTTGACAAAAAACACTAATCCAAACAAGAAACCTAAATCCAAACCTCTTAATACCTATCTGTCTGATTTTTTTTTGTATTTATGGACAATAAAGTGTTCCCTATATACCAATCTATATATCTTTAATTATCTCAGAATATGCGCAACCAATTGATTTTATCTGCCCAAGTAATCATTTTTAATCCTGCACCGATGGAAATCCACATGAAAACGGTTATAAAATAACTCTTAACTATCAATAAAGTCAGCTAGATGACAGAAAGACAAGGAATCCCAGGAGAGGGCATGCGTGAACGTGACGTTTGGCCAAATGACAGGATTTGCTGTTGCTATGCGACATCGCTGTTGTGTTGGGATGCATGAGTGAGGCAGACTGCTTTAGGTAGGAATTATACTTGTGATGATTAATGTTCAGTGGAAAAGTATATGTAAACAAACGAAGTGAGAACCGTTAACAACACTTCGAACTTTTAATTTATGTTGTAATGTCGTTAGTAACGTAACAGAGTGCACGTGTTTATGTCCTGTTGACTGCGACTACTTGTCAGGAGTTTCTAAGACAGGATTCGACCTAGTCATTTTAAGACTAGGTTATTTTCTACTACGAATGAACTTATAATATGGGTCCGATTCCGGACTTTCAACATAAAAATATCGGCAATTTCATAGTACCACTGAATGTTGATAGTCTAGAAACATGACGATTTTGATATGATATCAACCCTTGTTATGTCCTCACTGCTGAAAAGTGTACACGACGAGCTTCTTTCATCGGAAATATTTAGTAAATCTTGTGTTTCCTGGATAGTTTTTGTGTGTGCAATAAGGAAATTTTAATGAACAATTCATGATGTTAGTATCTGGCAGGTACTGGCAAAATACCAGCGCTGGAGTAGCTCACTTCTTCAGCACATGCTGAGTCAGTACGATTTTATATTTGCCGCACCCACCGCAACATATTTGATGTAGGCTCCTACCGTAACTTTTCTTAGCATGGGCAAGGGTTTTCTTCCTGCGTCGCAGGAATGATAGGCCATACTCCACCACGGGGGCCAAGACAGGGTTGGTGCAGGATTGTAAGTCCCTTGGCGGGGCGTACTGTCAGAAGTTATCAAACCGCCTCTGACAGCCTAACGACTCTCACTACATGACAGCCGTTACCAACGGCTTAACGTGCCTTGCGAAGCATGAAGCGCTCGGAAAAATATCCTCTAGCGGTACTCACTTGATGTCACCCATCCAGCAACTGACCGCGCTTGCTTTTATTTCACCCTAGTGATTGATTCCAATAACTCGATTCCACGAGGCCACAAGCGCTTAATTATACTATTTCTTCATTATTTCAGAGTTTGTTCCCTAGCTTTTTGTTTTGAGTAAACTCTTTAGCAGACCTTTCTGCAATGTCCGTAAGCACTCATGGAAGTTGACCTTGGATAACTGTTTAAAATTAATATGACAGAAAGAATTGACTAAATGTCGTGCCAATCTAGATGGTCGCGAAGAGGTAAATAGGTTCTCAAATGGAGATCACGAGCTGAAATCCTAACATCTCGCTGTACAGATGATCTAAGGAAGATTGCTGACAGCTGATGGCAGAGGACAAGAGAAGTGGAGAGAGGACTAAGACTAGCAGACCGATCAATTGATGCAAAAAATCTAGCCGATCCCTTGTTACGTAAATACAAAACATTTTCGCATTTATATGTGTACCCATGTCTAGGCTTCTTCTTCTTCAAGCTATATTAGTCCACTGCTGGACATAGCGCTCTCCTAATGAGCGCAAGGTCGTGCCATCATTGGGGGGTAGTGCCCATAATCCCCACGCTGGGCATGTGGATTGGGGATCGCAGTTTAGTGGAATTGTAGTGTACTGCAGGGGGCGCTGCTGCCCACCACCCGGTTTGTATCCCTTAGTCGCCTTTTACGACACCCGCGGGAAGAATTTGGGTTGGTGCTATTCTTTAGGCAGACTCCACACAGCCACACATGTCTAGGCTAGCAATAAATATTCTTGATTCTAGAGATTGTACAACTCTGCAGTTTCCTAACTCTACATTGCCCAATGCATTGTTTGTTACCGACCCATCGCATGGATTTGTTAATTTGCTAATAGAGTCCTCAGTAGCACGTGACCGACAATAGGCAGTGTAGACTTAACTTGATGCTCACATTTGTACAAACCCCTCTCAACAATATTTTTCTGTTGTTTGTTTCTCCTTACTAATAGTTTAGGTTGTTAGATTTGATGAGATTACGTAACACGCTTTTGCAAATTTTAATAACGACCTCGAGACAGATGTTTATGATTTTGATCGTATCAAATTGGATAGTTTTGGAATGAGCACATACGTGGTTCTTATAAATTTATTTAGGCAGTAACTTAGTGATTCTGCGATTAATAATTTTTGGAGATGTGAAATGTGTAGATATAACTTCTGATCAGCTTAAGACTTTAACTCTAGGCTCGCGCAAATTATGTCTTAGAAGGCAGTTACCATATCACATACATTTTCTCTGTGTACTATATTATTGTACTATATTAGTATCATTTATTGCACAAAAGATAATGTACAAAATATAGACTTTATGGTAATTTAATTTTGTACCAGTCAACCCGCAGGAGATACAAAAATTTATGCAAAAAAGAAAAGGATAAAAATATTTATAAGTACCTAAATGAAGGGCAAGAGCACATAAAACAAACATCATAGCATTAATATAATACAATACACACTAATATTTGATATTACGGTAGTATACATATCTTAATAATGTCTAATACGAGTATTTTTCTAATCTACTCGGCTTCTCATTACTCTCTAAGACTCCAACTCACGCTTATTTCCTACTTTATATCAGTTCGTACGGCTCTCTGAGTTGGTGATTGGATGTTTACATGTTCGTGATGTCGCTATTTCTGGTTCCCACGACACAGGGTATCCTAGTGTAGGCCAAAAGTAACGTATGTGCCAGTATGTAAATGTCATGTTATGTTATAGGAAACAGCTAATGATCTAACCGAACGCATCCGATATCATTCGCGTGATATACACCGAACAAGTCTTTCCTCTGAGCTCTTGAAATCACCAGTCTGCTACCTACGTGTATGGGTACGCGAATAAAATCTTTTTATTCTATTCAACTCTCTAAACAGAAAAAGTACCGAAACTAGCGGGCTTACAATTTAACTAATGAATGTTGACGAAGCTGTGGTAGCTCATTGGGTAGAACCATGGACTGGCAAGCGAGAGCCCCAGGTTTGATCTCGAGTGCGGGCATGTACCAATGACTTTGTTTAATTTCAAAGTTACGTACATTTGCGAATTTGTAGTCGCAATACCACACGCTAGCCGTGCAGGAAAACATCGTGAGGAAACCCGCGGCTTGGTTGGCTCCGCACGTATTGACTAGTCTTTCCTGTGGGCTAGGCCGACTAAGCTGTCAGGATGGTGTAGGTGCTGGGCAAGCCTACACCATCTATAAAACCATGTCCCAGTCACTACGGCGTCGGAGTGGTCCCTTTTCTCATCTAGTGTGAGTGAAGATACTACTGGACGCTGTATAAAACATCTCATTAAGTAGATGCAAAAGGCCAATATTATTATTGACGAAGCAAAAGATGTGTGAGGATTGTCATCATCATCATAATTAGCTGTGTCAGTCCACTGCTGGACATAGGCCTCTCCCAACACACGCCACTGAGCCCGATCTTCGGCTCTCCTCTTTCAGGATCGTGGCCAGTGGAAAGCCCTGGACTCTGCCTGCCCTTCCAGAATACGTAAACGTTTTACCTAAAAAATAATCGTGATTAGACCCCTTTAATATATAATATAACTATGTATTAGTATCGCGAATTATTAAGAAATATCATTGGTATTCTCACTTTTCCTTCAGCAACTCTCCATCGTGGGCTGCCTGAAAGAAATTGCTCTAAGCAAGGCCGCCAATAGGCTAGTTGACTGAATTTGGGAAATGGTTTTATAATTTCGTACTTTAAAGTGTATTATACAACAAATATGTGTTATTTTAAATAAAACTTAACATGTTCAATAAGTATTTGGAGTCTAAAAAAATCAATTTAAACCCACAATAATGCTCAAGACTGTCATGGCGTCTTAAGTGACGTCACGAGGTGGTGTACGAACACTGTATCGGTAGGCATTTGCTAGTTTTGGGCTGTTATTTCAATTAAATATGACTTTCTCGTATTGCAAAAGCGGCAAGGTGCCCCAGTGTGAAAGCACAAGAATAAAAACACCAAATAAATCATTTATATACGTCCCACACAAGCAAGAAATACGAAAAAAGTGGTTAACACTTGCAAGAAGGAGCGATCCTCATTGTTTATCGACAAATTGAAGAATGTATTTTTGTGAAGATCATTTTGCTGTAACTATATGACGTAATAAAGACTTCAAGATTTAATAGTGAAATAACTCTGATTAAAAAACTGAATTATTACGCTTTAAGCTTATAATTAATATTTTAACACTTGTTTGTACTTAAATTGAAGTGTTAATATTACGGAATTCTGATGAGCAAAAGTCACTATTTGATGCAAAAAATATACCAAACATTACGGGGTCAATTCTGGGCAAATCATTGCCATAAGCTTTGCTTTTTTTTTTTAAACCTGTTTCCATCTTGCCTAATATGTTTCACTAAATAACTTTCAATACCTCTGCGTTTCTTAATAAAATAATAACAGTTGTATCAAAAACGAAAATTATCATCAACTAAACACATACTAAAATGTCAACAATAACTATGTTCGCCACGACGTGACGTGGCACGCTCTGATTGGTGTTCACTGTTTCGTGACTTAATGACAAAGTGTTTGAATTTCGTTTCAGAAAATAATAATAATCTTTATATTTTATCATAAATAGCTTTGTTTTTTCTCATCTGCATATCATAATCAGTATTTAAAGACATTCTTCCATCCGATTTATTCTTAGTGGATACAAGCCTATTGTACTGTATCTTTGTAATTATTTTTAGTTTGTTTTTTTCCTGGTGTACAATAATAGTTATTTGTTATACAAGAGTGCAAAGTTGCTTTTTAACCGCGTGTTCAATTTTGATGACCGAGCAAGCGAAGGATTCTAAAATTGAATCACGAGCGCAGCGAGTGATTCCAAATTAGAATCCTGAGCGTTAGCGAGGGAATCAAAAGAACACGAGGTGAAAAATCTTTGCACTCGAGTGCAACACGTAACTTTTCATTCCACCTCAGCGAGGAAATGACTAAATTTACAATCACAAGATAGGTACACTTTTTTAATTCACAAACTTAGTGCACACGATGTTCTAAATTCAATTTACTTTATCCTCTAGAGAATAAAAACGGCTTTTCCACTCAGATATTGAAGATTAAAAATACTCTTTCCGAGATGGTGGGATGAAAAGAATATTCTTATCTTATTGGTAAATGCCCGCATTAGAAATGGAACCTGGGTCGCTTGTGTCCGAGTCTATTGTTTTATCCACTACCGCCGCTCATAATCACAAAATGTATTCTTATTAGTATCACTCCCACACCCATCTGTTTGTTTTTGGCGTGAGGAGCGTTCTAAGGGCGTCGACCTGCTGTGATGTGACTGAAATAGGCAACCTTGACCGAAGCGTTATAGGACGTGGTCCTGAACACATGACGGCTTGTCGGGGTTCTGAGATGGTGGTCGGGTCGTTGAACAATAATTACATACCTATAAGTATTTGAATCGCTCGTAGCCTCGACTGCCTAGTGATCTTAAACGACCACGAAGGTCGCGTTCAGTGCATGGATGGGTGACCGTCTATGACTAACGCTAGTGAAATTTCTTCCGAGCGCTTCCGTGCTTCGCAAGGCACGTTAAGCCGTCGGTGCCGGCTGTCATGTAATGGCAGTGGTTAAGCCATGTCCGAGGCCTTAAGCGCGGCTTGATAACTTCTGACATTAAGGCCCGCCTGTGTTACAATATTCCACCAACCCGTATTGGTTCCCTAAGGAAGGTATGGCATACCTTCCTTAGGGAAGAGACTCGTGACCCTGGAGGGGATATAATTGGTTAATGACGATGAAGTGTTTGAACAGAGGTGATTAAGCTCTGTAGAGAACTTTTACTATGTCCGCGATTTTGGTCGCGTGGCAGCGGTGGTAGCCGAATGGTAGAATACCGGCTTCTCAATCTCGAGGTCGTGGTTTCGAATCCCAGCAATGTTTTTGTTTTCTTAGTTATGTACATTTGTGAAGTCGTAGTAGAAATCACTCGCTGACTTTGAAGGAAAACATCCTAAGGAAACCTGAGTGAGTGAGGTGTTCAACTACCTAAGCTCTTGAAATTGCCAATCCATGGTGGGCACACATGGTAATTAAGACCATCCTCTCTTTCGGAGAGAAGGTCTGTGCCCTGCAGTTGGAAATATTCAATTTTGAATAATCCATCTTAGCTGACCGGATGGCACTGTAGTGATACCTGTACAAACGTGCAACTAGCCGGCGAAGTTGTCAGTGTATTTTAATATCGGAGTATAACAATATTTAGTTTCATTCAGAAGAAATTCAAATCAATTCAAAAAGGTTTTATTCAGAGTAGCACAGATGCAGCGAGTAATAAAGTAATACTTATATATTAAACGGGTCTTATCGCGATTATTTATTGGGTAAAATGGGTCTAATCGCGATTATTTATTAGGTAAAATGAGTCTATCAGTCTTCCCGAGACCACGGCAACTGTAACGTTGCCGAAACGTCGGGAAATAAGGTAATTACGTTTTACCTAATAAATAATCGCGATTTGACCTGTTTAATTTATAACTATGTATGAGTATCGTGAATCATTGAGAAATAATGTTTAATTCTTCAGTCCAAAGCTTGAGGGACAAACTTAGTGTAGATTTATTTGTTGGTTAAAATGATTTATAGACTGTTGGTTTTTGTTTTTAATATTAATGTAGTGCTTTAAACAGTCACTGGATTTTTGCTTTAAGAGCTTAATTAAGAGCAAAATTTTTATATTCTGTAAGTGGAGACTTATAATTGGCCTTCTGTATGTTTAATGTTTTTGTTACTTTTTGTTATGTGCTGTTAGTCTTCCCAACATTAAATTAAAAAAAAATACTAATGAAGTAATGAACGTTACAATGGTCTCCATTTAAAACTCTAGATCGTATTAGTTAACAAAATATTTCGTTGGGGCATTCATTTGTTGACAAAAATGCAAACAACTATACCAACTTTGGTATTAATGAACTTAAGTCACCGCATCGCGTAACCTTTATATTTGTTCAACTGCGTTCAATCAGGAACTTATTGTTCCATAATTTACATGAATAATCGTGCCTACGGCGATTTACGGTACCGTTATTCTGGTGAAGCAATCAAGAGGGGATGTAGCTCAGTGGTAGAGCGTTCGCTTTGCATGTGAAAGGCCCCGGGTTCGATCCCCGGCATCTCCAGTGCATGTTTTTTTTGGCAATTAATTATCATCCTTCATTTAATTCAAATGTGTTTGTTGTGTACTGTTATAATGGGAATACCGTAAAAAAAAATATTTTTCTTAAAACTTTTCTTCAATAACAAAAACATAGTATTTCTTAATGATTCGCGATACTCATACACAATTATATATTAAACGGGTTCAATCGCGATTATTTATTAGGTAAAACGTAATTACCTTATTTTCCGACGTTTCGGCAGCGTCACAGTTGCCGTGGTCTCCGGTAGACTCAGGTAATTACGTTTTACGTAACAAATAATCGCGATTTGACCCGTTTAGCAAAAACATGTCTGCACCTTATGTAAATAAAAAGAAAAAAAGACATTGTGTCAAATTAAATACGTACTCTACTCATTTTGCATCCTTCAGTAAATTATCACTTATAGAATAATATTAATTCTACCTATTCCATTCGTTTTAAGCATTATCCGATCGCGGTGGACGACCCAAGAGTAAACAAATGCTGAAGAAGAAGAAGAGTAGAAGGGGAAGAAAAGAAAAATACATGTAAAACCGATTGTTTTAGTAATAATTCATGAAAAACACTCCTGCACTTTGATTTGATTATGTAACTTATGACGTATACATCTGTGAAAAACGAAATATCTACTCGACTTTGTTCAATTATTATCTATGGTTGTCTGAAAGAAATTTCTTTTGGTAATAAGGCCGCCACTTGTACTGTACTGTTATTTTTGAAGTCCCTTATGTAATCCCTGGTGTACATGCAATAAACAATATTCTATCTATCTAGTATCTCAATATCACTGTCACGTATTAGATATCCGCTGAAATGCGGTAACCACTATGTGTGATACATATTACGCCTCATATACGGCAGAGCTAAGCAAACATTCCGCTTTCGCACACAGACGTATACGTGAATCAAGGTGCTCTGTCGTGTTTTCCATAAAGCATTACAAAAGACTGTCGGTTTTCATTGTATAATTTTTAGACGCGGCTTAAGGCCCACCAGACAAGCGGACATGTCTCGACAAGTCCGCGGAGGTCCCACGTGCCGGCCCCGTTCCCACGGCCGCGGGGGGCGAAGCGCCAGCCACGGGAGTCCTCCCGCCAGTGATGGATTTCACAGTATAATTATACTATTAGTACCACTATTTCATAATGTGTACTATCTAGTATAGTAAGGCCGCTATGTTACGCGAAAATACCATAACTTTATCTCCAGGTCGTACGACTTATATTGTTGGTGGATTCTTTACTTTTTAATATATATACCCTACTATATTGTTTGTACTTGAAACACCAAAGCAGGCATTGACGCTAGAAGAGGATTCGCCACGTAATTTTTTCCTATCCCATTCGTTCTGACAGAGCAGGATTGATATATTTTATCAATGTGTGTCATCGTTATCATCGTCGTCGTCAGGCTATACTAGTCCACTGCTGGATAGCCCTCCCCTAAAGAGCGCCACGTTGTGCTATCATAGGGGGAAATGCCCATAATCCCCACGCTAGGCATGCGACTGGCACGGATATCCAGAGGTCGCGGGTTCGAAATAATAAAAATAATAGAACAATTCACGTATGCATGAATTTTTTATTCAAACAAAAACGCCGAAAAACGAAACGTAGTATAATTTTGGACGAGCACTATATATAGACAATAATTTTCTGGACGTCTGAATCCACCACTGCCTCTCGCTTACGATTGGGACAACATCTCACCATTTCTGCTACTTTGGCGATACTTACGTGATTTCTAAAGTCGCTTGGACGATATTTGATTTACCGAACACGATTCTTCTATGTCACTATTGTACGAAGTGTTATTAGGCCGAAGTGACGTAAAATCTATGTAACGTTTCACCTAATTTTGATTTATCAAATTTCTGTTTACTCTAAGTAATTCTACATCTAATACTAAGTGCAACATGACATCTACTTAAGGTCAAGTCAATAGAAGGCCGCCTAGAAAGAAAGAAAATTTGATATAGTTATATGTATATAAAACGGGTGTAATCGTGATTATTTATTAGGTAAAACTTAATTACCTTTATTGCCGAGGTTATATAACTATGTATGAGTATCGCGAATCATTAAGAAATACCTACTAAATTCTAGCGATTCACTTTTTTTACGTAGCCTATAAACGTCCCACTGCAGAGTGCTTAGTGCGAGTTTTTTTACTACTATGGCATCGAGGAAGCGCCACCTAGCGACAAGTATGGAAATTAAAATTGCTGAGTGCGAGTTGTAATGGTAAACGTTGAGAAGTGAACACGTTTACCAGCTAAAACACGAATAAACGCGAGTGCTAGTTGTACTGTGACAGCGTTTTGCCAGAGGGCTTAGTGAGAGTTTTTTAACTACTCGTTCACGTTTACGTAAACTCATATTTCTATGGCATCGAGGAAGCGCCACCTAGCGACAAGTATGGAAATTAAAATTGCTGAGTGCGAGTTGTAATGGTAAACGTTGAGAAGTGAACACGTTTACCAGCTAAAACACGAATAAACGCGAGTGCTAGTTGTACTGTGACAGCGTTTTGCCAGAGGGCTTAGTGAGAGTTTTTTAACTACTCGTTCACGTTTACGTAAACTCATATTTCTATGGCATCGAGGAAGCGCCACCTAGCGACAAGTATGGAAATTAAAATTGCTGAGTGCGAGTTGTAAACGTTGAGAAGTGAACACGTTTACCAGCCAAAACACGAATAAACGCGAGTGCGAGTTGTACTGTGACAGCGTTTTGCCAGTTCGAACGGTTAACTTACTCATACTCACTACTCAGTGCTCGATTAACGCGGTAGTAAAGTTATTCGATTGGATCTGTCAAACTCGCACTAAGCACTCAGGGCACAGGCCTTCTCTCAGAGAGAGAGAGAGTGTGGGCTTAATTACCATACCATACCATACCATTTACATACTGGCACATACTACTACGCGAGCCCACCGCTGATTGACAATTTGAAGCGCTGAGGTATTTGAACACCTCAGACATTCAAGATGTTTGCCTCACGATGTTTTCCTTCACCGTTAGCGAGGGTTATTGCTGCTATAACTAATTCTATTAATATATACAAAATACTACTGGAGCCAATTAATTAATATGAAAAAATATGTACCTATATTTCTTTATTGTTATTCTTTATCATTTTTTCAAACAATCAGCTAAAATTTCTGAGACCGAGAACACTTTATTGCACAACCGTAGAAAAGAATTGCAGATGATTCATTCATTGATCATCTAGGTAGGTACCTAACGATATACAATTGGCGGTCTTATCTTAATTGAAGTTTTGATCAGCAAACTTATAAAAATCGAAATGCGAGCAATTTTGCTATGCCTGATTTTATAACATTAAGCAACTGTAAAGTATTGGTATTACGTTTTGACCACTAAAGAACATGGCGTCAAAGCTATCTGTTGTACGTTATGTAGATAATAGCATGGTATAATTAAGGCTTTGATCAGTAACCTAGCTAATTCGAAATTAGCAAGACGTTAAGTACATCATTTTGGGCAATACAGCACATGGCAGCAAATTTCACAGCTGACTCAAAATTAATAAAACATTACTGACGGTTTGGTGGCCCACCGATTTAAGAGCTGACCTATTTGATATTTTCTGATGCTCAGTTCAGCTTTTTGTTGCTAACTTTAGGTTTGCCAACCTGTTAAGTACCGATTAGTTGCCGCTCAAGAACTTAGCAGTTACACCTGAGATTTCCGCACTTAGCCTCATAGTTGGGCCATTGTATGGAAGAAATATGTATTGGTGGAAGAAATTGCTTTTAGCAATAAGGCCGCCAATTGTACTTTGTATCTTTACATGTTTTATAATATGTGCTCTGGTCTGTACACCAGAGCACATTCACCATAAAGAATATTCCTATCTTATCTTATGTAGCAAGCGCCGTGATATGTTAACACTTCAGACACTAGGGTTTCCTTACGATGTTTTCTTTACTGTATTGCTACCATAACTTCACAAATGAACATAACTTAGAAAACAAAGTCATTGGTACATGCCAAGATTCGAACTCACAGCCTCTCGATTAAGAAACCGGCCTTCAACCACTGAAAGACTTATTGCTGACGGACAATCCCGGATATAATATTTTGAATTGGCTTTGGATCTAACTGCAAATGTGGGCCGTACGGATTACTCCACACATCTCAATTATGCCACTGCAATTTGCATTGCACGATTTATAGAGGCTTATAACGAAACGCATGCATAACATAAATACTGAAAGATCAATAGAATGCTGCGTATTTGCGTTAAATCCAATGAGATTTAGATGTTTCATCGGAAGTACGTGGTTGAATTAAGATCGTCAGTTCAGAACATCGAAACATTCTTTAGTGGTGCACGTTTCTGCATTCTGTAGATAATCTCAAACCTAAATATAGTGTGTACATTTGGTTTATCTGTCTATATTTATACACACATAAAAACTCAAGCCTGTATAGCGAAGAGGTAGACAGAAAACAGGGCCCAAAGTCTCTTACTGAATTACATTACAATGACAAATAAATGGACCTGTCACGTGACGTGTTCATTATACGATTGGCGCTTAGAAGGATTGATACGTGTGCAGGGTCAGACTTAAAGCAGCAATGAAATGAAATCGCCACGTTCGTGCAATTGTTATTGTTCTACAATGCATTAAAAAAATGTAGGGCCTGGGCTTGCCACTTTTCACGATCCTGACAGACCACCTTCGCGTCATCGACATTCATTAGTCATTGCACGCACGGGCGCCGGTTTCAGGTACTTTTTATCTTCGCCTTTGCTAAATACTTATTTGGTCTATGTATATTTCGTTTTATTCAGCTTTACTTTCCTTTACACTTTATTGCACACGAAAAACTGAGTACAGAAAGAAAAACTTAAGAAAATACATGTACAAAGGCGAGCTTTGATCTAGACGCGATAAAAAAATATGGGTTCATATAATATCTTCATTTAATAACATAAATGAATGACGAGCCAAGAACTTCATATACTCGTACGTAACTCCCTACCCATCTGGGATTCAGGCGTAAGTTTACGCATTGTAACGTTCTATATAAATTGTAACTGAAAAAAAAAAATATTTAAAAAAATAAAAGAACCCGACTGCAGTGATAAATCAACTGAAAGGGAAAAAATAAGATAATTTTATTTTCAAATGCTAATGTCGAATCAGAAGAGTTCATGCTGCTTTACTTGAGGGACCAAATAATATAACTTTATAAGCATTATTTGCTCAAACTGTTGCATTTATTATTTTATATAAAATGTTGCAGTCGGGACCCATTACTGTTTGGTTAAAGTCCTTTAATGGGCCCCGACTACATCATTTTATATAAAATAATAAATGCAACAGTTTGAGCAAATAATGCTTATAAAGTTATATTATTTGGTCCCTCAAGTAAAGCAGCATGAACTCTTCTGATTCGACATTAGCATTTGAAAATAAAATTATCTTATTTTTTCCCTTTCAGTTGATTTATCACTGCAGTCGGGTTCTTTTATTTTTTTAAATATTTTTTTTATTTTTGACCTTTTAGTGACTCAGTAAAACGATAAAGTTTAAAGGTCCATCTGTTCTGCTTACATGCTTTAAATCGTTATATTATTTTATTTCCTAAATTAATTTTAGTTTATTGCTTTATTTTCTTTTGTTCGACAATGGACATGTCTCGGCAAACCATAAATATTTTTACACTTGTTTGATATAGTCATAGGTACCACCTGCCTGCATTAAAAAATTATGTCGTGCGATATTTTTTAGCTAGTATAATGAATATGGTCTAATGGTGTTAAACTATCTAGAATATTTGCAAAAGAAATGACAGATTTTTTTCTTTATTATCCTTACATAAATTGTCTGTTTTTTATGTAGCCTAAAAACGCTCCACTGCACCTAGTTATTTAATGTTAACGATTGTAGGTGGGGACTGGAGTAGTCATGAATTATGTCCTCGACCTGAACGGCGCTCAGCTTTCGAATCTCCAGAGTAGAATTCTTCGTGCTTGCATTGCTGGGCCCAGTCTTCGGTCTCGCTAAAATTACTTAGAATAAGGACTTGTAAATGGGAACATAAATGGTCTGAGCCTTCAGCCGCGGCCTGTACAAAGGCGCGACAGGTTTCCTCCTAACAACAACTTTAAGTAACTGTCGCGGCCTTCGGCCGCGCTAATAGTCTCTCCATTTGGCATCAGCGTAAATAGAGCTCAGCATTTGGAATCGCCGTGGGAGTATTCCTCTAGCCCGCTTCACAGCCTTCGGCCGTGCCGCGACCTGTATTGAGCTCGGCCTTCAACCTCGTCGCGGCAAGTTTCCTCGCAACCGCATGATGGGCCTTCGGCCTGGCGTAGTTATTTAGAGTTGTGGCATGGGCGTGGAGACATACAAAATCTTGGTTTTCTGAATGCCAAAATATTACCGGTATTAAAATGAAACTATAACAAATTCATCTTGAGGTGGCCCCCTAAAGCATTGAAAATTTTTACTGAATATTTAGGTGTAGATAAGCAATCTTTGGTCTCACAAGTGAACAGGAAACCTAACACAAAATCATAATCTTATTTTCGGAAAGAAGAAAAAGCAGACAAGAAGAGAAACGTTGTTTCAGCACGACAGCACGTACTCATGGATCTATTTATTGAAGCAATATGAAACTAAGGATTACAGTAACTGTACTACTCGCACCACAGCGCAGAAGCGAGTAGGCGTGAGCGTTATTTCACGTCACCTTTTACAGTAGATAGCTACGAAGCCTGTAACGTGTCACTACTTACAAGTCAATCCACTAACAAGTGATTTTTGCAACCAGTGATTTTTGTGAGCATGCAAGTTTCGTCTTAATTGCTATACAGATAAAGCTATTTTCGCTACACATACGGTTTCATACGTATTCAACGTATTTAGCAACCCATGCATTTAAGTAGACAACTCTTTTGTACGCACCCTGTTCTTGCATCAAGCTATTTAATCCGCACGGGTTGCCTGCGTCACAGTACCTATATCTGTCTCATTTTTAAACTGTGCCATCGGTGCACTGCCTTGCGTCTGCCTAGCGACAGCGAGCTATCGGCCGACCGAGGCGACCCGAAATTTTCCGAATGACCGCGAGCAAGTGACTCGATGGAAATCCGAATAAATACAAAGCGAATAGTTTTTGAATTTTCGTACGTATGGCTTTGTGTTTAGAGACTACAGACCGGTATTTGTTTATAGTAGTTAAGTCAAATTTTACTTCTTGGAAAATAGGCGCGAAGGAAGGAAGCGAGTGTCACAAATTGCATTGTTTTGTTTGTTTTGGTAGATGCTTAATTGAGATTGCGAACAAATTAGTGCAAAGTTGTTTTGTGACAGTTAGCATTATGTTACTTTATTGAAAATAATTACTTAGTTTGATTTAAGTCACGTCCAAGCTGCGCCGCGACACTGAGTTGCAGTCACAGATCGCCTGTCGTGACTGTGAAACTAAACCTCCAACAGGTTTCGTTTATCGTTTCACAACAGGCGTGACTGCAACGCAGTCTCAAAAAAACTAGTTACTAAAATAACGCGTTACGAAAAGTGGTGACGCGCTCACCGTAACTCGTTACGTTACGTTTCGTGAAAATCTTGTAACGACACACGCCTAGGAGCGAGGTATATTACCTACGTCACTAGTCGTGCCAATAATTGGTGGACAGTCAATACTGGTCGAAGTGATTCGCAAGCGCTCAAATACTATCTAATTTTATTTAATATTATGTAGGGCCTTCGGACAAAACCATACCGCAATTTAGAACACAAAAGGCGCCATCTGTGGTTGGGTAGAGGAACTAACGCTACAGTACTTTTATTACTTAGAAGTGAATATTATTTGTGTTGCGTTTGTTCTCTATTAATGCTGATTTTATGTAATCAACGACACCCGCAAAATTCTCTTTTAAATACTTTGCACGTGTTAGGCGTAGTTAAACAAAATTATATTTTTTAATTAAATGAATGATCTAGAAGGATCAAACCACTTTATAGGAATTATTTCTTTCCGCATTTGTACCGATTCTATAAATGGTTTGTTTACATGTAGACCAAAGCCGAAATTATGTATACACATGAAATGTATTAGTATTAGCGCCATCAAGTGGCTAAAAGTGGTACTTTAATTGCTTTGAAGTAAATGTTATTTTTTGTTCCGTTGGTTCTCTATTAATGCTGATTTTATGTAACCTACGTCATCCGCAAAATTCTGTTTTAAATATTTCACACCTGTTAGGGGTAGTTCAATAAAATGATTAGTATTCGAATTCAATAAACTAAATATAACAGAGCCATCTAGTGGCTCCTAGCTGAACTTTAACGAAGCTTCTTAACGAATTTTATTTTTCGTCACGGTTCTGATCGCATAATTATGATTTTATATAGCCTATGACACCCGCGCAAGGATGCCGAATCGAAGGACACCTTGTTTAACAAAATCTGACCATTGGTTAAGGAGTTATGAGGGAACATAGAATCGGACATACTTACATACATACATACATACATACATACATACGAACTAAACACATTACCCTCCTTTTGGGCTTCGCTGCAGTCGGGTAATAATGCTAAACCTGAAAACCTTTTTTTCTAATAGTTCCGATAACTTGAAATACCTATTTCCATTTTTTAAAACCTATTTAGAGGCTAAAATTTCCACCCATGCCGGGACTCGAACCCGCGACCTCTTGCTATCCGTGCCAGCTCCCAACTGAGCTAATGGGTGACTCACCGGGATAAGTAAAATTTCGATTTTTTTTAAATTCCGTTCATATTTTGTACACGTCGCGTTGTCAATATGTATGCAAAATATAAGTTCCTCCTACAGTGGGTGACTAATGGCTGAAAATTATGATGATTTTCATACAGCTTCAGAAAAGCAATGTACGAGATTGACAGGTAATCGAAGTAGTTTGTCAAGACAGGCAGTGGACTCTATTGGCTCGATAAATAGATAGTTAGATAGATAAAATATTCTTTATTGTAAACAGAAATTGTCGTAACAGAAATTATATCAAAACAAATCAATTTATTTCAACTGTTTGCTGAATGTCAATGTACAATGTAAGCCGCTGCCTTAGGGCCGTATAGGAGTGGAGATATAAAATTATAGTACAATTGGCGACCTCATTACGAAAAACGACTTCTTCCTGGCAACCATAACCCGGACTTGGCCCCCATGGTGAAGTATGGCCTAACCTTCCTGAGACGCAGGAAAAGATAAGATAAGAATATTCTTTATTGTACACCAGAGCACATATTATAAAACATGTAAAGATACAAAGTACAATTGGCGGCCTTATTGCTAAAAGCAATTTCTTCCAGACAACCTTACGACGGAAAGTTGTTGAAGGAAATAAGAGACGGGTAAAAGAGTCGTGCCCCAGCAGTGGGGACCCAACCATAAATAGGTAATAAGATCTTCTTTTACAATCGGACCACTTACTAAAGAAGAAAAAGAAACGGCCTCGTAATCTCCGATTTCTACCGTCTTCTTGCTGTCAGCTGATATGCTTGAACACCGCACGCAGGCAATTAACGTTCTATTGAGCGAATCCAAACCTGCACACCTACTTTCCCATAGAGCATTTTTATTGTGCTAACGGAGAAACCACAATGTTTCCTGCCACGATCAAAATGGCACAATGTAAAAATTTCAAGTCATGCCAAACAAAAAGGTTTCTCAACAATGTAGCATACTGTTAAATCATGCAAGAATGTGATGCGCAATTTAAGTACTAGGATTGTCGGAAAGACACAGAAGAGTGTCCCAAAAGATAGTGCGAAAAATAATACGAATGACAGCTGTTGACCACAGTAATAACTAAAAAAACTTCTACGCAACACAATCACTTGTCCTGGGTAAGTCTCTAAAATGCATAACTTTTCAATAGAGTCATATTAGTCCGGTACTGGTCGTTTCATTCACACTATCAGCAGTCTGGTAACAAAACGCATTGCAATGGTATAACCCGTGCTACTTAACTCGGCGCCTCGCGCGATTCGGACAAAAAGAAACCTATTTAGAGGTTAAAAGTTCCACCCATGTCGGGACAAACAACATTATATCAACATAACATTATATTTTATTCATAAAAAACAATTACATAACTTTTTTTTAGTTCCTTCTACAAAATTAAATTGTAAATAAACAAAAAGAAACCTTTTTAGAGGTTTAAAATTCCACCAATGCCGGGAATCGAACCCGCGACCTCTGGCTAACCGTGCCAAAAAAAGTAAAAAATTAATGTATTTGTTTTTATGAATAAAATATAATCAAAGAACAATTAGGATATTATGTACAAAATAATCTTAAACATAACTAAATAAAAAAATAAATGGTAAAAACACCTGTTACTTGCCTGTTAAAAAAATAAAACTACGTTTATACAAAAAATTTAATTTTATAGATGTAACTATATATAAAAACCCAGATCATCGCTGCCTGGTTTGTCACTTTTATATTTCTAAGATCTGCTTAAATTACGATAAGCACTATAATAAACTCGAACTTCTGTTTTGTACGTGTAACATATAGACGCCGATTTTATTTTCAACTTTCCATGATAATTTTTATGATACACAAGCCCGTCTAGTGCATTTGTTCATATGACCCGACGACAGAGCTAGGTTTCCATTTCCCTCCTTCAAAATAACATAGGGTGATAGATAATTTACTGAACAGATAAATACGTACCAGAGATTTATTCTAGGAAAGGTCCAAGTGATGCAAATTACTTCAGCCAGATGTTGCTGCCTGTACGTAATAGTATTATTTTATCTGTGACGTAATACAGAGAGTATTGTAAAGAGGTTCGAAATTTCGCCGATGCGGTAGTCGCCCATTAGCTCACTTGGAAGAGCGCTGGCACGGTTAGCCAGAGGACGCGGGTTCGAGTCCCGGCATGGGTGGAATTTTTAGCCTCTAAATAGGTTTACTAAATTGTCCTTAGCACGTGTTAGTGCATTAAAAAAAAAGAATATAATCATGTGGGCACAGCGATATCATTCCGATGTAAAACCTAACTGCAAAGTAGGTACACGGGGCTGCAAGTGATGCAAATTATTGTTCGAGTCCCGGAGGATTTTTTAGCCTCTATATAGGTTTTTCCAGTAGCGCTCGCCACATATCCCGCGTATTCCGCGGGGAGGTGCACCACCCAGGCATCCTCCAGGAGCTATGCGGCTAACGTGCCGGCCGGGCTGGGGAGGGCGGCGGCGGCGACCCGTGCTGCTGGCGGTGCCACGCGCACAAATTTGCTGCAGCGGGCGCCTCAACATGGTGGCCGATCATATAGATGTATTTTACGGTACGCTGAGAGAGTTCAAGAAGTCCATCTCTCAGATTTTAAGCTTGTTTTATTTTGTAATGTAAATAATGTGTCAAATTAAGTGTTGTCTTTTTGTTCAAGTTTACTTAAATTTTATGTAACTCTATCGGATCAGGTACCTGTAATATAAATAAATAAATAAATAAATAAATAAATAAATATGTTAAGTGGTGATACAAATAAATAAAAAAAATGTTATTTTATCTTCAATTAATTAGGTTTTTAAATTTTTAACTTCATTTCAGAGGTGCATCTTATCTATATGTTCTCCTTTATTCGTGTCCGTATTCGACAGTCATATCTGACGAGTGACGTGGCAGTCCATATCAATTTAATAATTTTGTTTATTTACAGCCTTGTTTTGGTGTCAAACTGTGCTACCGTCACCAAATGAGGACATAACAAACCCGGGAAAATTCTTTGTCCAAACTAAACTTTTTTTTTAAGTTAGTCAGGTTACACTTGACCCCAGTCACGCCTGATGGTAAGCGAAGACGGGGTCTACGATGCTACGTGCTTACTTGTCAAATGCCGGTTAACTCCACTTACGGGCGGTCTTCAGCGCAAATCGAGCTTACCACCCATTGCAATGATTATAGTGACTAACCACAATAATTGACTGTACTCGCCTCTTCAGTCTACCCGACACCACGGCAACTGTAACGCTGCCGAAACGTCGGGGAATAAGGTAATTACGTTTTACCTAATAAATAAGTTTAATATATAATATGTGTATCGCGAATCATTAAGAAATACTAATGATTACCTGTATTAGTAATCAACCTAGCGGTAACAGCTAGACCAACGAGACTCTGAAAATCGTGCCGTCCGGTACAATGGAGCCACGCATGGCGAAATATGCATTAGTATTCAGCAGCGCGGGCGCACGACTCCGCGGATTTACTGTTACGGCGCGTGAATCTGCGCCTGCCCTGATGCATCTCGCTGTGACCCTGCTGGAGAGATGCTTTATGAAAACGGTGAGGAGACCTCAGGTTTGCGAAGGACCCATTTGAGGTTCTTTAATGTTACGATGGTTCGGGGTGCTAACTAACGCCACCAATGGAATAAAAAACATATAATAATAATAATAGCCTTTTTTGCATCTACTTAATGAGATGATTTATACAGCGTCCAGTGGTATCTTCACTCACACTAGATGGGTGAAGGGACCACTCCGACGCTGTAGTGCCTGGGACATGGTTTTATAGATGGTGTAGGCTTGCCCAGCACCTATACCATCCTGACAGCTTAGTCGGCCTAGCCCACAGGAAAGACTAGTCAATACGTGCTGAGCCAACCAAGCCGCGGGTTTCCTCACGATGTTTTCCTTCACCGTTAGCGTGTGGTATTGCGACTACAAATTCGCAAATGTACGTAACTTAGAAATTAAACAAAGTCATTGGTACATGCCCGCACTCGGGATCGAACCTGGGGCTCTCGCTTGCCAGTCCATGGTTCTACCCACTGAGCTACCACCGCTTCAAATAAAAAACATAACTTATATTAAAATACGTTTTTATCGAAAAATGACCATGAGAAATCTTAATAACTGTGACAAGTATTTTTAGAACCTACACTCTAGAACCTAGGCTCTACCACCTAGGACTTTAATAAATTTCCGCCAAAAAACGGCTGTTTTAGCGGAAATCGATTAAGCTAGTTAGCGCCCCTAAGCGCCTTAATGGATATCACATTGAAAATATATGATATATTCAATGGCAGATAAATATGGTGGTGTGAGTTTTTCTCGTATATTTATTGTGTGTATTTTTTTATGTAGGTAGCAAATTAACTTTTTATCTATCTATCTAAGTAAAAACACTCGGATGCAATTTAAATTATCTGTTGTTACGACTTACCCTTTACTACAGACTATTCGAACTGAATTACCTCTTTTTGTAATTAATACTGAATGACACATGCAAGCGATGCTTAGAACTGTGATTTTTTTTTTTTGCGTTAACATGCTTTAATAATATTTTAATAAACCCCGCTATAATTATATACGACCGGTTACATCATAGCTTCCATCGCTATAGATTGTAACTGAATAGAATGAAAAAAATCATTATACTATTTTAATTTTTAATGCACTAACCCGTGCTAAGGACAAATTTAATAACCTATTTAGAGGCTAAAAATTTCACCCATGCCGGGATTCGAACCCGCAACCTCTGGCTATCCGTGCCACCGCTCTACCAATTGAGCCAATGGGCGACTCACCGGCATCTCGGAGTCACCCATTGGCTCAATTGGTAGAGCGCTGGCACGGATAGCCAGAGCTACCTATTTTTAGCCTCTAAATAGGTTTTAAAAAAAAATCGTTTAAGAAAAATGCGTTAAATTATAACTGCCTTAAAATATATAGTTTCCACAATAAAATATAGCTTAAATTTATAATCGCGCTTCCTAATATTTAATCAAAAGAAAGTGGCCTTAATGTGTGTTGCTTAATTTCATCGAAGTCTCATGTCTTGATAGCTCAGTCAGGATCTTGACAGGATCATCATCCACCCATTATGTCCCCACCGAGTTGCACGGGTCTCTCTATGAGGAAGGTATAGGCCGTACTCCACCACGGGGGCCAAGTCCGGATTGGTGGAGGCTAGCAAGACTAGTGGCTGGTCTAACTGTCAGAAGTCTTCTTACTGGCAGAAGTGTTTCGACTGCCGTCTATAGACGGCAGCCGGCACTAACTGCTTACGTGCCTTGCGAAGCACGGAACCGCTCGGGAAAATGCAACTAGCGTTAGTCATAGACGGGCACCCATCCACGCACTGAACGCGCCCTGTGTTGCTTAAGCTTCATTATCGTTTAAGATCACTCAGGCAGCCTGGGCTACGAGCGATTCACCGTGACAAGATACACCGTGTCAATACCCTGATAGGGAGGATTCGGGTCCGATCCCCAACTAGGGGAATTTACAGGTAAAGGGATTAAAAATAAAATGACTAGTTTCTAGTCGTAAAACTACAAACAGGAAAGCACTTATTAATTATTAAGCACCAGCTCAGCTCACTTTGCCACGGCTGTATGATTTTAACTATTACTTTAATTATTGGTATTTCTTACCATAAGTATGTTCTTTAACTGGCCATGTTATTATTTTTAAGATTTTATGTGTGTTGTGGTATTTGAAAAAATGTTTTTCTATTCTATTATATTAAAGATCGTAGGTTTTAGCACGCTATAGTCAGAAACTGGCAAAATGAATGTAGAATCTCTCAACTGTGTTGTGGACACCGATTGAGTCATTTGTGGTGGTGACAGCCAGTCCGGCGGACAGACAATGACATGACAACGTTTGCTTTATTTGCATATGGGAACATACGGGTGTGTTCACCTGGGCACGAAAAATAAGGGCTTAAAACTAATTAAGTCATCGCTCAGCGAAATAAAATTTTAATAAATTTGTTTGTTAACACCAAAGTACACCCGAAATGACATGAATAATGGCCAAAATAAATGTATCGTTGCTTATATGTATTTAATTCTATAACTATTTATTTTTAGGTTTTTATGTATATTAATATTTAAGTATATGTTGCTTACCTATATGTATTTAATTGTATATGTGTTTACTTTTTAGGTATCTATGTATATTATTATTTAAATATACAGGGTTTCCCAAAGTTATGGCCCATAAAGGGAAAGTACCTTATATATCGTTGATAGGGTATCTAAGAAGATACCCTATCAACGATATTGCTGCTGAAATATGCTGAAAGAAGACTTTATACTGTTTTTAAAAGATAGTAATTCTGCATTCAAAGATTTTCTATAAATTACTTGCTTTGTCTGGGAATCGAACCGACTTAAAATGTAAAAAAATACCCCTACTTTTATGATGCCAATCGAAATAATGGCCAAAAACTAATAACTCTTCTTAAGTAACATAGTATTTTTAAAGAAAGGAAAAGCGTGAAATTATTCATTTTGATTAAATTAAAAACATACATGAAACTGCCGTAGTCAATTAAGTTGAAAATTAAAAATGAAAATCAAAAGGCAGCGGACTCATTAAAAGATTGGCGATTTGCGTAAGACAAGAGGGATCACATCAGTTTCATGTAGGTTTTTAATTTGACTAAAATTATTAATTTCACGCTGTTCCTTTCTTTTAAAATACTGTGTTATTTAAGAAAAGTTATTATTTTTTGGCCATTCTTTCGATTGGCGTTATAAAAGTAGGGGTAGTCGGTTTGATTCCCAGACAAGGCAAGTAATTTATAGAAAATCTTTGAATGCTGAATTACTATCTTTTAAAAATATCATAAAGTCTTCTTTTGGTAAAATACCCTATCAACGATATTTAAGGTACTTTCCCTTCATGGCCCACAACTTTGGGACGCCCTGTATATACATTATATCGTAGGTAATAACTAATAATATTCTCGCTCTGTTTTGCTGTTTGTTATCACTATATTTTCGATTTAATTATTTATGTACATGCACCACGTACCGACTATATTCTTCATGCAATCCACTCATTCCAAAGGTTGGCTGGAAGAGATCGCTCTCAGCGATAAGACCGCCAATTGTATAACATTATTTGTAACATGCCCCCACTGCTGGGGCACGGGCTTCTTCCTGCATCGCAGGGTGGTTAGGCCATACTCCAACACGGGGGCCAAGTCCGGGTTGGTGGAGGGTTGTAAGACAGAGGCGGGGTATTACTGTCAGAAGTTACCAAGCCGCCAATAAGGCCTCTGACATAACGACTGCCATTACATGACATAAATAAATCCCTAACAAAATTTTTGAACACTCACCAAACTCTATACAAATTAGTCGCTGACCTAGCGTGGAAAAAATGCGATCTCTTTCTTCGGAATTGCCAACTGAAAGTCTGAAACAGATTAATTTAAGTTACTTAACTCAAATATTGATAGCTGATAAAAAGTGATCTGCATGGATCATGTCAGGATCGTGGCAAGTGGCAGTCCCTGGTCTCTGCCTACCCCTCTGGGATACAGGCGTGAGGTTATGTATGTATTTATGTTATTCATTCCAAGCTGACCAATGTGCATACGCCTTTCTACTTATGGACGAAATACGCTAACAATGTTAGGTATACACTACACTACACATACATAAACATCGTAATTGCAGGCAAGCGTGAGAAAGTACCTGTTCGTCTGATTAACTTCTGATATTACGGGGGTCCACCCACTGAGCGCATTGAATCTGTGGTACTGGCTGGCATACTTTTTTGCTACCAATTAGGATTACATTCAAGCTGGCAGCCATTTTGTTTTTTATTTTTTATATGATGTTTCATACATCGCATCTTTGTAACGGTGTGCCAACCGGTATATCTGTTTACAATTGTAATGTTCCATAGCATATTAGGCATTGGCAGTAGTAAGGCTATACGGAGTGTTGAACCATACCATTCAGTGTAATAATTTACATGTTGTACACTTCATATCCATTCACCTTGTGCCTTTCGTGGGGTGGAAGCTAAATAATGCTTAACAGATTTTTGTTTGATTACAACTGCGGTGTTCTCTTTTTAAAATCCGCTAACTTTTATTTAATTCAGTGAGAACAAGGACGGGCTGAAAATCAGCGCTGTGATGATGCATGCACTCACAGCACCTAGCTGAGCCCTATCCTTTTTATCACAATTATTGTCACTATTTTTCCATAGTATTCATGTGTTCTCTAATCTGTGTGTGATAAATAAACATTTTTCAATTTCAATTTCAAACAAATCTGATACGGTCCTTCAGATTTCGTTATCACTTTTTAAAATTCTCAATATTATTGGCAGTGGCACTTTCTACAATCAGAAACCCACAAACGGGAGCCTACGATACAGAATTTAAGTTGTGCGGGGCCAACCAAACAATGTATATTGTTTGGTGGGCCCTGCCCCGTGAGCTGCCAATCACATTTTCCAAAGTAAATATTTTTTACTTGTACATACTTTACTTTTGTTTCATTCATAGTTACTTACTCCGCTGGGTCAGCGACTCGAAGTGGGTTTTGGCCGACATTGACACTGACAACCGAGTTCAGAATGCCCTCCGATGTAGTGCTGCTCTTCACAAGGTGCTGGTGGTAAGATTCTGAGAAGAAAACTAAGACCCGAATTTATGAGACCGTATTCAGGCCGATCAGATACACGGCTATACTCACCCTCAAGGAGGAGGAAAAGTTACTGGTTGCTGAGAGGAGGATCGTGAGGAACATTCTGGATCGAGGAGGGAAGATGGTATTATAAGAGTTCAACAATTCATAATTTAAAATTAGTGCATATCTATTGGAATTACTAAGTTTAATTGCGGCAGGCAGGTATTGTAATCCACATCGTAGCTTATCGCGAGAGTACAGTCGACAGAAATCAACCTTATGCATGCTACTCAGTTAGTTTACAGGCGACTTTGCAATAAAGGTCGATGCTCGGTTGTACTTGGTTTAGCTCAGTGCCAGCGCGAGATCTGTAGCAAATTCTATCAATGGGCCCTTGCTTAGCTTTAGATTATCAAGTTTATGGCAATAAATAATTATAGGTACTACAATTATCTACTGCTACAGGTATTTTTATACTTACCGTAGATGCCGTCAACGAAGCTAAAGATTTAGTGGATAACGAAATAGAATTTTGTATTTGTAATGTAAATAAAACAAAACTGACAAATAAACTTTTATTAATAAAATAGCTGACCCAGCGAACTTTGTACCACCTAACAGTAGATTATTTTTTTTTTCATATTTCTCTCCGTAAAAACCATCCGCGCACTTCAAGGAACATTCTAAAAAAAGAATTAGCGAAATCGGTTCAGCTGCTGTCGAGATTTGCGCTTACCAACACATTCAGCGATTCATTTTTATATTATAGGAGATATCGACTTCTTTGCGCAAGTCTTATTAAACATTCATGAAAGTGAGGTGAATAGCATTAAAAAGTTAAAAATTACTTTGTTGAATTCCGCCAAAAATCCCACAAGCACCATGCGGTTAGCTAATGCACCGCCCTCCCTCCCACTTTATCAAGCAGAAGCAAGACACGAATACACCACCACCAACACCAATACTTGTGTGAGACAACACGCGACGCGTTTCGCCTCTAACACGGGGCATCCTCAGGCTCCCAAATGCAAGTGACCATCTCCGTCGAGGTGAATAATGTTTTTTTCTCATCATATTTCTCAAAACATTTTTGACACTTTATTAATATTCAAAAGGAGCGCTAACCACCGCAGAGTAGTGGTCATGACAGAAACAGGTCTAATCGCGATTATTTATTAGATAAAGCGTAATTACCTTAATTCGCAATTAGACCCGTTCAATACTATATAACTATAAATAAATGAGCATCGTGAGTGTTTAAGAGATACTATCGCTTTAAAAACCTATTTAGAGGCTAAAAATTCCACCCATGCACGGATAGCCAGAGGTCGCGGGTTCGAATCCCGGCATGGGTGGATTTTTTGCCTCTAATTAGATTTTTAAAATTGTCCTTAGCACGGGTTAGTGCATTAGAAATAATATATAAATACTATCGTATTATACCTCTAATTATGTTTTTAAAACTGTCCTTAGCACGGGTTAGTGCATTAGAAATAAGTAATATATAAATACTATCGTATTATACCCTTATTGCCCAATGGGACTCCGTTCATTATTACAACGATCAAATATTTTATAATGGCTTCTACAGCGTAGTAAATAAATTAAGTCATTCTGTTGCATTCCGTGATTGAATGCGATTTTTTTATTCCATAGTTAGTTAAAACCGAGTCACGCAATGCCATGACAGTGTTTATGGGAAACGATTGGAATTGATTATGTGAACAAAAGCTGAATTAATGACTTCATAGGTATTTTAATGCGGTTCGTACGAAACAGTGCGAATACGCCTACATGAAGTTGAAATTAAACTTTTTTGTTAAAAGTATTTCCAGCCATTAATTACATGTATCATAATAATATTGGCCTTTTGCTTCTACTTAATGAGATGATTTATACAGCGTCCAGTGGTATCTTCACTCACACTAGATGGGCGAAGGGACCACTCCGACGCTGTAGTGCCTGGACATGGTTTAAAGATGGTGTAGGCTTGCCCAGCACCTATACCATCCTGACAGCTTAGTCGGCCTAGCCCACAGGAAAGACTATTCAATACGTGTGGAGCCAACCAAGCCCCGGGTTTCCGCACGATGTTTTCCTTCACCGTTAGCGTGTGGTATTGCGACTACAAATTCGCAAATGTACGTAACTTTGAAATTAAACAGTCATTGGTACATGCCCGCACTCGGGATCGAACCTGGGGCTCTCGCTTGCCATCAGTCCATGGTTCTACCCACTGAGCTACCACAGCTTAATCAGATGAATCATAAAGGATGGACAAAACATTGTATGTTGTCAGCATTTGCGAGTTAATCGACTGTTTATTGTTGCTAATTAAAAGTGATATTAATCAGGTTTAACTTATTAATCAAAGGTCAAAATCAACTAAATAAGAATGACATTGGATAACGAGAAGGGTGATATTTCAAAATGATGTTTGACCAATAATTATTTTAATCATAAAATGTTTATGCTAAAATTGTAATAAATAATAATTGGCCTTTTTGCATCTACTTAATGAGATGATTTATACAGCGTCCAGTGGCATCCTCACCCACACCAGATGGGTGAAGGGACCACTCCGACGCTGTAGTGCCTGGGACATGGTGCTAAAATTGTATGTCCACTTAAAAAATGGAAGTAACTAACCATTACGGAAATACAGGCAGAAGAGCTATAGCTTCGTCCTTAAGGGGCAAGCCGGAGGTACTAGTATGATTTATTTCTATGAAAGGCGCTAGTTAGCTCCACTAGCTCCATAATAAATAGGACAAAAAACGTCTCTTCATTTGTAATACATAGTTATATAAACCCACGCCTATATCCCGGAAGAGTAGGCTGATAGAGTTGTAGATAGATAGAATATTATTTATGGTTTGTACACCAAGAATTGCATTATATACTTAAACAATAATATTACAAACAGTAGAGAACAATTGGCGGTCTTTTTTACTAAAAAATATTTGTTCCAGACACCTGTTGTATGTTAATTAATTTCTTGAACTTAAAAGAATTCTAAAATTAAAATCTACAGTAATTTCAGTAAAAAATGTATTGTGCTCAATCAAAGATAGTAAACGGTCTTATTTTTCGATAATACCACTATAAAGTTTCACTTATGGTTTCTTGAATTTTGGACCAACTGTGACGTGGCTCTACTTTATTCGAGTTCAACAGCAAAAAGGTTTCGATCCAAAGAGTTTTTACTCCATTCATAAAAAAACTTTTTTAATGAAAAATCCAGCGTTTTACCAGTCTGGTGGGCACTAATAAAGCCGTTCTGGCCACAATGGCGCACTTGTTAACGACAGACGCAAAGTAATTTGTCGACACTGCATCAATGCAGCGTATTCAACCTTTGTGTCCATTTTATCGATTGTCGTGACAATTCGACATACTGTGGGAAACGATTTAGAATTTTTTTTGAGTGTAAACTCTATCAATAAATCAGTTTATATTCAAACTAGCAAGGTTCGCGAGGTTTGAAATTTCACTGATGCCGGTGAGTCGCCCATTAACTCAATTGGAAAGAGCGCTGGCACGGATAGCCAGAGGTCGCGGGTTCAAGTCCCGGCATGGGTGGAATTTTTAGCCTCTAAATAGGTTTTTAAGTATGTACCATTGTTCTCTATGCACTTTTGGGATTTTATAGGTAGTTCATTGACACCCTCTATAAAAAAACCATTTGGTCGGGAATCAATAAAATTTTAGAAGGCGGTTTGGACTGCCTCACTGCAGTCGAATATTTTCCTTTGCAAGAAGTTATCCAAATTTGTGTTCTGTTGGGGCAAGGTCCGCAGAGTGCGGTGGATGTCGTAGACATTCTAATTGAATTTGAGCTCAAATTTGGTAGCCATGTTGTGCAATGTGTGGTCTAGCGTATGTGGTATTGTGTATAATGTGTGGTTTTAAATTATTAATAAATAACATAACATAACATTTACATACAGGCACATTGCTTCTGGTCCCACACTAGGATACCC
This sequence comes from Yponomeuta sedellus, assembly GCA_934045075.1. NCBI lineage: Eukaryota > Metazoa > Arthropoda > Insecta > Lepidoptera > Yponomeutidae > Yponomeuta > Yponomeuta sedellus. The sequence goes on along the minus strand of OW203739.1, from coordinate 6,112,823 downwards.
TGTGACAAGGGAACCAGAAACAACGACATCACAAACTTGTAAACATCCAAGACCTGGGGTTTTTTTTCCAGCCGGGGATCGAGCCCGGGACCTCTTTCATAGTAGGCAGATGCGCTACCGCTGCGCCACAAAGGTCGTCAAATCACAGGAAAGAAAGGGCTTACCACTCATAGTTACATACATACAAGGAAACAAAAACCATTCACATACATACAAGATACGTTTCTCTACGAACTTCAAGTCACGCCTGTACCCCGGAGAGGTAGGCAGAGGGAGGGGGGAGGAGGTAGCTTGTCCCAGTAAGGCAATTTTTAAGAGGCCGACACTTAAATAATAATTTCCACACATCACAATCACTGATCAATCAATCATTCGCTTTTTTTTTATAAAACGCGGTTAGGACTGTCTCACGTCAGCTTGATTGTTACCCTATGTAGGTAGTCTGTTAGCGTTTAGAAGATAGATAGATAGAGATAGAGAACACTTTATTGTACATAAAAATGGAAATTACACAGATATTTCTTAACCTAACAGTACAGACGGCGGTTCTTATCACTAAAAGTGATCTCTTCCAGACAACCTTTCCTTACAATATACCTCGGGCTCTAGAGTAGGCTTCGGTGTTCACCAATTTTCACCGGTTTTCTTACTGATGATCGAGTTCTGATTTCGAAATTATGTGTCAAATTTGTTCCGATATTTCTATTACACGAATATATCCGATAGTAGCCGAGATATATTCTAGCAGCTAAGAGACTATATAGTCTGTTAGCTTTTAGAATATACCTCGGGCTTTGGAGTACCTACGCTTAGGTATTCGCCGAAAGTACACGAGTGTAATACTACTTCCTGCTCTGTATAAAACTTTTCTTCACTATTTTGAAAAGTTATGTAAAGTTATAAATAACAATACAAAATAAACCTTACCTTTTTGCAATATATTCGGTTTTTGATTGCTCAGCCGAGGCATGTTCTAAAAGCTAACAGATTAATTTAAAATACACTATAAACTCGCGTGTCCGTAGATAGGTAGTGTACGCTGGTTATTATTGTTTATCATAATGATGAATTGATGAATTACGAGATGCTTGCTCGCCGGGTCAAGGCTCTGTTTGTCAAAGCAATTGACACGGAGTTTACTTGCAGTGTTTGCGAACACCTTTTTTGTAAAACAAGCCTTTTGCAGAGAAGATGGCTTTACAGTAGTCAGTGTTAACTGTCGGGCTTGTTTAAAAAACACGATTGCTTATCACACTCGAAAACGCTGTTTATGCTGGTCTGTGGCGGAGATTTTACAAGAAAAGAGCCTAACCACAGATTAAATAAATCGCTTCTGGATTGTTTGAGTGTAATCGTGTTTTTATAAATTAGAACGTTATTACTTTCAAAACATGTTTTAACTTAATCAACACTTTCTCTTAACCAGCTGATGTCTCCCATAAGTTTAATTACAGCACAGATTAGACTGTCAAATAAAAACAGTGTTATTCTTTACATGTCAAAGGAACTTCAAGGTAGTCACTTATTTTCACTTATTTAATCTGTAAATGTGTGAATGTATTTACCAGCGTAGCCAAAACCTTTTAGAGAATCTTTCCCATAAAGATAACGTTGTGAACACATAACTATATTTTTTTAAACATTCAGCGATAGTCGTGTCTCCGTGATGGTAGCTTTTAATGCTGGTGAATTAGTGTAATATTTGATCAAAATAAGAAGGCGGTGGCGTCCTAGTGTACTTTTGCAACTCTGAAGCATCTTTTGTTGACCTAAAGAGGCTGTTTGTCCACTTGGGAAAACCGGCCCTTAAACCGGCACACATATTTTTGAAAGGTTTAAACGCAGCGTGTTATTATTGAATTTAAGAAACACTTGAAAACTGTCTCTTCAGTATCGATTACACCACATCATCACCATCATCTGGCTATGCTAGTCCACTGCTGGAAAAGAGCCCTCAACTAATGGGGGCTATAGCGCCCTGTCTTCAGCTTGCCGCATCCACACCTTTAAACCACATCCTACATGCAAAAATATCCCAATTTGTTTTTTAACCTTTCATTCGTTTCAACAATAATATTACACAACGACAGTTGCATGAAATTATAACACGTTGTAATAATAAGCAATTAAATAGATACTCCCAAGAAATACAACCTAAAATTGGCTTACGGCATTTCTTCTTCTTCTTCTCCAGGCTATATTAGTCCACTGCTGGACATAGCCCTCCCCTAATGAGCATTACGGCATTTACGTTAAGTAATTTTTAGGTCAAGCAAGCTGAGTGGTTACTTCACCTATGTATCGTAAGAAGGAGCTGCCATAGGAGTGTGAAAACCTTAAATAGTGGTTAATTCCGGAAAGTCGGTGATTAATACCTTTTCCTAAAAACGAATAATGGCTACTGACATTTAGAATATGACTCTACGTAGCTACTGTACTGATGGTCTAATAAAAACCGGTCATAAAAATTACGCGATATTACTACTTTTGAGTAGCCCGGATTTTTTGTAATAAGTCCGCACATTGTACCTACTATATTTTGAATATATATTAGTTAATATAAGTAACGGTATGTAATTGGCCATGCTACTTTTTTATATACGTTTTTTATAAATAATTTCGAAAATATGGACCGTTTCAAGAAACTAATTTCGTTAGTTTTGAATTTTATTCATTATTTCTATTTTTAATGTTTTTCTAAAATTTTGTGGTGTGTGACGTCATAAGAGAATGTTTGAAGAGAAAGTATTTCCCTACCTACTACAACTTAAAATAAAACGAATGTCATTAACGTCAGTTGATTTCACAGAACAATTAAACGTTGATTTGGTCGGCTCACAGAACAATGGTCGGCTAACCGTGTATTCTTTGGTTTAACAAACAATACAGTCAGTAACAATAATAAACAAATAATCCACAGACTACATAAATATTCCATCCAAAGGTTGTCTGGAAGAGATCGCTCTTAGCGATAAGACCGCCGATTGTATAACATTACTTAGATTTAAGAATCATGGTTGTAATATTTTTCTGGTTGTGCAATAAAGTGTTCTCTATCTATCTATAATCGCACGTTGACATTTTGTTTTTCATTTTGTAAGGCAAAGGATTAATACTCAAACTGCCTTTGCTGACGCCATACAAAAGTCATTTAAGGTCAAAGCTTTTTATTGAATATCTTAAAAAATATAAACTTATTTACAAATCTGATAAATAGGAATTGTATGGAAAGCAAAATTCTCGAAATGGTTTTGAGATTTCCGTTCATATTAAAAAATCTAGCATGGCCAATTGTATTATTATTAAGTATAAGTATGTATCAATATTCAAATTTGCACTGGCTACCCGTCTTTCTAATTTCTTTCAGCAACTTTCCATCGAAAGGTTGTCTGGAAGAAACTGCTTTTAGCAATAAGGCCGCCAATTGTACTATATATATTTGCAATTGTTTTGTATTTGTTGTTTTTCCAGTGTACAATAAAGAATATTCTTATCTTATCTTAAATTTCTGTTACTGTGATTTCTGTGAACAATAAATTATCTATCTTTTTTTATCTTTACATGAAGGAAAAACTATAATCTCATGTAAGGCATGTTCTCACATATTAAGATTACAATAACAATGTTTTCACTCGCGCGCGCGCATATTTAACGCGAAATGTAGTAACTGAGTAAAGTAATCAAATGAACCCAGTGTTGCCCAACGAGAAACATCCATTCATGTCTATTGTATCTACCTGCACGGTGTGGAAAAGCGACGGGCTGCCTTCAAGGCTCAAGCTCAAAGGATGATGAAAGTCACAGAAGTCACACTCCGTTCGGCAAATAAACGATAAAGAACGGACTCGTGAAATACGTGATAGATTTTTTGCTGTTTCAGAGTGGTCTTATAATAAAAAAAAAATGTGCGGATAGCCCACTGAAGTTTTACCGGCCTATTTTGATTTACATTGTTTTAAGGGAGTAGTCTGGCATTGATGTACAAACGCACGTTGCGTGCCGGATCGCTGTAACATTACTAATAAATATTGGTGAATAAACCCGTGAAAAGAAGACAAGAGAAGAAATCAAAAGAGAAGGGAGTAACGTGGTTAGAGTTACCCTCCCTTGGCCATTGATATTAATCCTTTTTAGACCTCATTGCTGGGGCACGGGTGTCTTCCTGCATCGCACCGCGGCCATATTCCACCGCGGGGGCCAAGTCCGAGTTGGTGGAGGATTGTAAGACAGCGGTGGGCCTTACTGTCTCCTTTGGCAATGAACAGAGATAAATAGAAAGTCCCCTCCACGGAGAAGTAAAGTGACCAAAGAAGAAACCCGTTATAATGTACATAATTATTATAAAGATATGTGCTATAAAGAATTAGGGATATGTATGATAGGTATTTAAATTTAAATAATTTAGAATTTTAAAGTTTCCAATTAAACAAACGTATTAAAAACCTATTGAGAGGCTAAAAATTTCACCCATGCCGGGATTCGAACCCGCAACCTCTGTCAGTCAGATGTCGCTGCCTGTACGTAATACAGAGAATAGTGTAAAGAGGTTCGAAATTTCACTGATGCCGTGAGTCGCCCATTGGCTCAATTTGTAGAGCGCTGGCACGGATAGCCAGAGGTTGCGGGTTCGAATCCCGGCATGGGTGAAATTTTTAGCCTCTAAATAGGTTTTTAAAATTTGTTCCTTAGCACGGGTTAGTGCATTAAAAATAAAAAAAAAGTATAACAAACGTATTAGTTAAATATGAAACACAATATAATTATATAAAATCTAAGCAATAAGGCCGCCAATTGTACTGTATCTTTGTAATTATTTTATGTTTGTTTTTTCCCTGGTGTACAATGAATATTCTTATGTTATCTTATATATACTTACCACTAATAAAGTTGATAGATGATATTAAATAACATTCGTTACTAATAATTTCAAAATTTAAAATTACAAAATATGTGTCGTCACAACAAGAGAGGCAACTGTGGCCATTTATAACAAAGAACTCCAACGATCTTGAAATTAGTGTGACATAATCTATAGATGGGGATGATGATGAATCTATAGATAAGGATAAAACGAGATACACTCTCTAATTATGTACTTCTGTTCGAATTATACTCTGTGACAGTCATTTCAACTTTAAGAAAATTGTGACATAAAATGTGCCAAGAATACAAAAGCATAACCATTCTTTGATTAACTGTTGAGTTGGACGGATTGCACTGTTTATGCGTGGGATGATTAATTAATTAATGTATCTTTAGTGAGCTACTGTGTCTAAGTTATGGTTGCCATGGTGACGTGTGTGTTGGTACTATTCGTGCTGTGTGGGATGGCACGGGAGAGCCTACAGTTATTACCTTTACGTAAGTTACTGGATCCTTTTTATCTAACCTTAAAAGCAAGAAACGTAAAATAGTTACGTTTACACACAGTCAACAGAGCATCAACCTTTACATGCGTGCACTCTAATCAATTGCGTTAAGAGCTATTATCAAACAAAAATGTAATGATTTGCAACCGAATTAATTTACTTGATCAATAATGTCAAAAGCACTACGAAAGTTTTAGTTCAAAAATTTAATGGTTAACCTGCTGTCTAGTAGATATGTGGACAGGACCGAGTTTCAAAAGCTACAATTCGTAGTTTATTCAACAATTCGATGTACATTGCGTAGGAGTCTTCTTGCTTGTTAATCTGCAATTTAATCGACTTTGCAATCGAATTGTCATTGTAAAGCATGAATTGTAGTTCAATGAATCAGGTCCTAGGGCGCACGGGCTGGCCGCTGTGATACAACAAGGATTGGATTTTTCATATTTAAAGGTCTGTATTATCGTAACACTGAGGTTCAAATATGAAAGATGTAAATTCCTTAAACACACACAAAAAAATAACATCACGTTATTTTTATGAAGCTATATCGCCTTTCATAACTGTGGCCTAATTAATAAGATTATGTTACCACAAAAAAAAGGAATACACGCGTCGAATTTTCCCTTTTTTGAAGTCGGTTAAAAGGGCAAAACAATGCATGAAAGTTTATTGAACAAAATATGTAAGTATGTACAGCTCCAACGCTCCATGCGTTTTGGTGTCACAGCGCCCCGGACGCTAACTGCTTGCTAAATCAAGCCTCTAACAATCGTGAACTCTATTCAATGGCGTTACGGGCGAGTTTGCTACGAAAATGTAAAGGTCAGCTGTTGACCGCACACGAAACACGAAACGATTTATTAAATGCATTCATGAACAATTACGAAAAGATACGTAAAAGTTAATTAACTAGTTGAACTTGAACCCTGAATGTGTACCTACACGTAGCACATTAACGTGGCGTATACAATTTCTCCTTATATGTGTTAACCTTAACATTGATCACCAAAAATGAACACCTCATTCATAGACACATACATGCATACATACATACATACATACATACATACATACATACATACATACATACATACATACATACATACATACATACATACATACATACATACATACATACATACATACATACATACATACATACATACATACATACATACATACATACATACATACATACATACATACATACATACATACATACATACATACATACATACATACATACATACATACATACATACATACATACATAAAACATATACTTTTTTAGTGCTGTCGTAATCGGTTGAAAATTGCCTTGTTGGGACAAGCTACCTCCTCCCTCCATTCTCCATCTGCCTACCTCTCCGGGTACAGGCGTGAGTTGCAGTACGTAGAGAAACGTATCTTGTATGTATGTGAATGGTTTTTGTTTTCCTTGTATGTGTATCTATGAGTGGTAAGCCCTTTCTTTTCTGTGAAGTTGATTCCTGTGATTTGACGACCACCGTGGCGTAGCGGTAGCGCATCTGCCTACCATGCAAGAGAGTTCCCGGGTTCAAATCTCGGCCGGGGACAAAAAAAACCCCAGGTCTTGGATGTTCACATATTTGTGATGTCGTTGTTTCTGGTTCCCACGACACAGGGTATCCTAGTGTGGGGCCAGAAGCAATGTATGAACCTGTATGTAAATGTTATGTTATGTTTAATGTTAAAAATTTATGTTATGGGTTAATTTGTTCCAATAAATGTCTTTCTTTCTTGCTAAATGTTTCAGGTTTTGCGTTAATCCTATTACTTTATTTCCATGTCACCATCAGCGGACTACATCCATCCCTGCAACGAGGTCACGGACGCGTGCTATACAAAAGCCGTAATGGACGCCATACCGGGCATCGTCAAGGGGATCCCGGAGGCCGGAGTGCCGCCCTTGGACCCTCTGAAATTGGAGAGGAACATCAGCATGAACCTGCCGGGGAATGTCAAGATGACTTTCCATAATGGGAAACTGTTGGGCTTGAAGAGCTGCGTGCCCAATAAAGTTCAGTAAGTTGAAGCGCTCGCGGCCTAGTGGAACCGAATGATTGGAATCAATCACTCGGGTCAAACAACAACAGATACTGAATGGGTGACCGTCCCGTGACTACCGCTAGTGGCATTTTTCCGAGCGCTTCCGTGCTTCGCAAGCCACTTTAAGCCGTTGGTGCGGGCTGTCATGTAATGGCCGTCGTTAAGCCATGTCAGAGGCCTTATGGGTGGCTTCTAACTTCTGACCGTAAAACCCGCCACTGTTTTAAAATCGTCCACCAACCCGGACTTGGCCCTCGTGGTGGAGTATGGCCTAACCTTCCTGCGATGCAGGAAAAGACCCGTGCCCCAGCAGTGGGGACATAAAAGGATTGATTTCGAAGTGACCGTATAAGTAATGAAACAATTGCGAACTAAGGAGATTGACATAGCTCCTAAGATTAGCAAGAATAAGTGCTGGTCTAGAATTATGTATATTATATAACCGATGAGCTAGAAGTGTACAAGGCAAACTCAGCGTGTGATGCTGGGCTGTCAATCAGAAATAGATTGACAGCCCAGCTCAATCTATTTCTGATTGACAGCCCAGTCAATCAGAAATAGATTCTCAATTCAGAAACTGGCGATACGTCTAGTATTGCTGGGTCCCCTTCGTACGCTTTTGACCTTGACAGAGGTGGTCCTCATTAAGATGTGGTCTGAAAGCGTGCCTCATGCATGACCCACCATTACTGTCGGTCAGATGCTCTTCTGGTGCATTTATGAGGTACGTCCACTCGGAACACAGAAACGGATCACAGTCGCAACGGATCACATCAAACCAAGCAAAATATTTCACTCGGATCATGTGATCCGGATTGGTTTGATGTTACCCGTTGGAACTGTGATTTGTTTCTGTGATACGAGTGGACGTACCCCATTTAAATGCAGTGGCCGGCCCACAGTCAACATGGCTTAGGTCCATCGCATTGGTGCTCTACCGCGAGCTCAGTCTTTGTATGACCACATGACGTAATTTTACAGTGTATAGGGTTGAGCATTTAGACGACTGTAAAGAGTCAAAGCATGTATGCATTTGACAGTTCGCAGTAGGTTAGTCAGTCAGTAAACTCCATACAGTGATACACTATGTGGTCGCTTACCTGATGTCTCTACCCTTGGATTCCGCCTCTACCTTTCTGTGTACGATGATATGCTCGATAGAGTTGATCGAATAATGAATGTGGCTACCGATGAATGAAGTGACAACAGTTCTAAATAGTTTTCCTTGGTAAACGAGGGTCACATTCCCTTGATACCAGTTAAGGGTTTGATAAATAGCAATTAGTTGTTGTTATTTGCCATATTCTAAAGCGGATGACCTCTTGAATTGCATAATTTACTACGGTAGCAAGACTCAGATATCCTTTTTTGTTCAATATAAGTATCCTATGTCTGTAATAATATCAGTACCACTGTGTAACAAAGTACCCTATCTCAGAGAGTACGGGCTTAATCCCAACTCACTGCGGAATGGCGATTTGAAGCACTGTGTTATGTTATTAAATAAACGTTATTCCGTTCCGTTCCGTTCGATTCCGTTCCGTTCCGTTCCGTTCCGTTCCGTTCTGTTCTGTTCTGTTCTGTTCTGTTCTGTTCTGTTCTGTTCTGTTCTGTTCTGTTCTGTTCTGTTCTGTTCTGTTCTAAGTGACCAGAAGCAGAGCCGATCAAGTTTTGTCCACTGTTAGAATCAAATCAACAGATTGATTGATTCAGCAACCTGTTTGTCACATGCAGATCCCTCCGAGAGATTCGAACTTTTGTCTTCGACATCACGTGCAACCTGACTATCAAGGGCAAATACAGCATCAACGGACGACTGCTGCTGTTTAACCTGGACACAGATGGGCAAGCCAAGATCAGGATTTGTAAGTAATTCGACTTCTTTGGTTTTGCTATTTCACCAGCCAAATTAATCGAAATGTCCCTAAGGCCGCGTTTTCACGATCTTAGTAGGCCCGGACACAGTGGCTCATCTTAGTTACTAAAAACTGTAAGGCCGGCTGTACAGACTCGCCTTAGAATTTAGCTTACATTGCAAGTTTCACAGGACGATCCCATAGTGCCGATCGTGTAAAACCCGCAACGAATGATAAATTCACGGACTGTGCGGCGAGCGTGTACTGCCACCATATGTTACTAAGATGGATGATGTACACATATCTTAGAGAATTCAGATTTTTGTAACAGCCAGCCCTGGGGTCCCTAGTCGTGTCAATGATATCTCATCACATAATTTACTTGGAACTAAAATTCTATGGCGTAGGTTATTATTCGAGCACATAATGTGCACGTAGTGCAGTCGCCATTAATCAATCTGAAATCCCCCTTTATACCCCTTCGACGCCCTTTGCCCCTACTGAGCGAGCAAGAGGCACATACTTTTCGATTATGTGGGTACTTCTTATCCTACTAATATTATAAACACGAAAGTTTAGTCTAGAAAAGCCTCGGCCACTTATATTCAAAGGTGTGCGGGACAAAACATTAGATTAATAATAAAAGGTTTCTAAAGGTAGATTGTGTCTAGTGTTTAACACATTCGTGAATAATATTTTTTAAGTTGAAAAATCTTTTAATTATGTTTGTTTAATTAACAGAGTTTTTTTAAAGAATAAACATGGAGTTCCTTTGTTAACTTATTCTCCACATAATTTATTTATTTATTTATTTGTTTGTTTGTTTGTTTGTTTGTTTGTTTGTTTGTTTGTTTGTTTGTTTGTTTGTTTGTTTGTTTGTTTGTTTGTTTGTTTGTTTGTTTGTTTGTTTGTTTGTTTGTTTGTTTACTTACTTACTTACTTACTTACTTACTTACTTACTTACTTACTTACTTACTTACTTACTTACTTACTTACTTACTTACTTACTTACTTACTTACTTACTTACTTACTTACTTACTTACTTACTTACTTACTTACTTACTTACTTACTTACTTACTTACTTACTTACTTACTTACTTACTTACTTACTTACTTACTTACTTACTTACTTACTTACTTACTTACTTACTTACTTACTTACTTACTTACTTACTTACTTACTTACCTACCTACCTACCTACCTACCTACCTACCTACCTACCTACCTACCTACCTACCTACCTACCTACCTACCTACCTACCTACCTACCTACCTACCTACCTACCTACCTACCTACCTACCTACCTACCTACCTACCTACCTACCTACCTACCTACCTACCTACCTACCTACCTACCTACCTACCTACCTACCTACCTACCTACCTACCTACCTACCTACCTACCTACCTACCTACCTACCTACCTACCTACCTACCTACCTACCTACCTACCTACCTACCTACCTACCTACCTACCTACCTACCTACCTACCTACCTACCTACCTACCTACCTACCTACCTACCTACCTACCTACCTACCTACCTACCTACCTACCTACCTACCTACCTACCTACCTACCTACCTACCTACCTACCTACCTACCTACCTACCTACCTACCTACCTACCTACCTACCTACCTACCTACCTACCTACCTACCTACCTACCTACCTACCTACCTACCTACCTACCTACCTACCTACCTACCTACCTACCTACCTACCTACCTACCTACCTACCTACCTACCTATCTATCTATCTATCTATCTATCTATCTATCTATCTATCTATCTATCTATCTATCTATCTATCTATCTATCTATCTATCTATCTATCTATCTATCTATCTATCTATCTATCTATCTATCTATCTATCTATTTATTTATTTATTTACACAGTTCTTGTAACATTACAGTCAACACCAAATCGTTACAGAACTAAAGACAACCTCTCACAACGATCTCTCTAGCATTATCTTACATTCATCCATCAAAACTTTTATCCCATCCACAAACAAATCACAGTGAGGGGCTGCTTCTAGCAGGGAGCTCAGCAGCCGCAGCGCGCGCTACGGGCGAGAACTGAAGCAGGTTAATGTATTAATTGTGAAAATAACAATTCTGACATGCATTAAGTAAACATTTTGTTTCTTCAATGAATAAAATTAATAACGATTCGATCTGATACCTCGAAGATTTGACAAAAAGGTACCCACTCGTATTAATCGGAATTGTTCCCTTTGTTTTATTATGTGTCGTTAGCACACGATTGAACAAAGCGTGATAAAATAGCGCAATGGAAATGTCGCCACACTGTGCTTTATGAGAAAATGCGAGAGCTAATAGTTTAGGGCATATACATAGTCTGTATATGCCCTAAACTATTAGCTCTCGCGAAGCGCTCGTGGCCTAGGCGAACCGAGTGATTGGAATCAATCACTTGGTTAAGCAACAACAGGCGCGGTCAGGTACGGGATGGGTGAGCGTTCCGTGACTACCGCTAGTGGCATTTTTCCGAGCGCTTCCGTGCTTCGCAAGGCACGCTAAGCCGTTGGTGCCGGCTGTCATGTAATGGTAGTCGTTAAGCCATGTCGGAGGCCTTATGGGCGGCTTGATAACTTCTGACAGTAAGGCCCGCCACTGTCTTACAATCCTCCACCAACCCGGACTTGGCCCCCGTGGTGGAGTATGGCCTAACCTTCCTGCGGGGTAGGAAGAGACCCGTGCCCCAGCAGTGGGGACATACAAGGGTTGATAACGATAACATAGTCTGTTGATTTATACATAGTTAGGTAAATTTTATTAATACAGGGTGACATCGAATTCGATAGACTTTTATGGGGATATTCTAACCATGACTTAGAAACGTAGTATGGCGCTAGATTTAGAATAACTGAGCTGTATTAAGAGCTTTTTTTAGTTACCAGGAATTGCTTTTAAAAAGCACAAGACAAACAACAGAAACGCTACATAAATCTAATAAAAAACTAGGAGTCGAGCGTCTCAAAGTTGGCATAGGCCAAGTCAATTGTTCTTTTAACTATTACGGCATACCGCAAAACAGACCCTTATACATTTAACATATATTATTATCATAAAATGGATGTGATACACCAAACAAATAAAATTGAAATATAAGAAAAAGATCACCAACTTTCATTCTCTATATTGTCCTTATTTAAAAAATCCGTTATGGTCTTTTCTATATCCAACTGCACTTATCTATCTAGAGTATCTAGACAAATAAAATTCAGAGTCCTGACTAACTGCCTAAGCCGTTGGACCTAGGAAGCTGAAATTTTGCACAGAGGGTCTATATATAATGTAGACAAGGAATAAATCCGGATTTTTTAAAATTTAACCCCTAAGGGTTGCCAAAACTTGTATGGTAGGTATAAAGGATGTTGACAAATTTTCTTGAAACCTAAAATAAATACTATATAACACAATTGATTGAACACGTATTTCGCCATTTTTTTAAATTTAACCCTTAAGGGAGTGAACGGAGTTGCGAAAAAACTAAAGTCCACGCAGACGGAGTCACAGGCAAAAACTAGTTCACAATAAAGTTACTAAAGCGTAATTCCACAGAATGCCATAAAAGTAGATATTCATAAGAATTATGGAACCATTTAATTATATTCTAACTCTATTAAGGTCAATGTAGACTTGCACATTTCACTTGCGCAACATCATAAAAAACACGTTTGAAACTGTATTTTCGTGATGATCCGACGTGTAGTCGGTCACTCAAATTACTTGCGAATCCTTGAAACACATCAAAGGCAATTTTTGCGATAATTACATGATTATATTACGGAGAAGTACGATGATAGAATTATTATAATGACAATAGATCCCACAGCACGCTCTAGGTATTATAGGCATACTTAAAACAATATTGCTGAACAATAATTCATTAATCCACCACGATTGTTAGCTAGAGTTCGCAAGAATGTGACTTTCTCGGTAAGTTTACTTGGTTACACCATTGAATTTGAAGTAAGGATAGAAGATCATTCAATAGCTTTTTTCGGATCCTGGCGCTGACGTCGCTTGTCGGTAAAATTTGTGACTAACTTATTACATTTTCTGTATAATAACGAAATTGAACCACATTTCCCTAATAGTTTATTTTTTTATAAATTAATATTAAAAAATCCAATGATTTAATCAATAAGTTATTAAGATCGAGATAACTTAATTATTTTAATCAATCTTTCGTAACCCAGTCAGCTACCGTACTTGATAATGAGTTGCTTGTGCCCAATCTCACTAGTCTATGCTACTCCACGTTAGATGGCGCTAATAGAAATAATTGGGCCACACAGAAGGGACTGGGGCGCGCGTAGACATCACTGATTAAACCGTTCGCAGATAGTAAATGTCACGGATATCCGTGGTAAATGTTTAGAAATTTTCTAAAACGATACACGAAAATATACCTCATGGATGGTTCACAGATATTTCACATTTTGCAAAATAGGTAGAAGAAATATTTTTTTTTTAAGGTTTCTAGTACAGATCGATTAAGCTATGTTGGTACATCTTTTAATTTTTATGTGATTTATTGACAAATAAGTTGCTTAAAACTTTACTAAAAACGGTACCGATTATTATGGCAGCTTCCTATAAGAACTCGTGGTCGCAGTTTGTACCCCCTAGTTTTTGAATTCGCAACTTGCTGTTGAGGAACAGTCGACAGCATATCACCTTTACATTTTATAATGTCTTGGAATAATTAACTACATAAACAATAATTAACTATAGCCCTAAAACATAGATTTTAGGGTTCCGTACCAGAGGGTAAAAACGGGACCCAATTGCTAAGATGGTATGTCCGTCTATCGGTCTGTCCCCAAGCTGAACGTAAACTCTCATGAACCGTGTAGCTACAGTTGATATTTTTATAGATGATGTACATATTTATTTAATGAAAGTCATTTCCATTTTAACCGACTTCAAAAGAGGTTATCACATCGACGCGTATGTTAATTATTTTTCACTATGTTTTCGCATTATCTTCGTCAAATCTTAACCTATTTCGATATTTTTTTTTGTTCTACTAGGTATAGCGTCCCATTGGTCCCATTTTAATTTGGTGAAGATGTCATGAAGACTTTGAGAGATGGAGAAAAGAACTTTTCAATGAACAGCAGCAAATAAGGCCTAATGAGGCCCATTCATAAATAATATGCATATGTTTCATAAAATATAATATAAAAGCTGTCCCAGGGTAATTTGGTGATGTTCTGATGAAGACTTTCAGAGATGGGAATTTAGAACTTCAAATTTAAGTAAAAAAAATCACTTTGTTCATCAAATACTTTCATTAAGTAGCACATTATCTGGTGGACATTGTTACGAAGTTCATCAGCTCAAATGTAGTTCTTGAGAGGTTTTAAGTTTCTAATCTAGATAAAAATATGCCGTTTTCAGTTAACCAGTATTTAAGTCAAAATATACAATTTTACTGTCGTGGTTATTAGTTCCTTAGTCAAAAATATACTATAGGCATGCGTAGTTATAAAAGTCACAATATCTATTTAGTTTCATACGAGTTTCACAAGTCAGTCAGTGATTAAAACGGTATAAACGAAAATATGTTTACGCAGAGGACAAATACAGCGCTGGTGCACAAAAGTGTATTTTGCATGGGCCCTGTAATTTATAATAAGCTGTCTAGTGCATTAAGAGAACTGGACTTAGGCTTGTTCAAGCACAAATAAAAAAATATATTATTTAAAAACTGCTATCATACAATAATCGAATTTCTGACTGATAATTATATTGATTAAAATAAGTATAACAATGATATACTATTTGATATTATCCCCGTGACCTCTCTTGTTTGACATTTTTACTTATTATCGCATGGAATGTTATTTTTTTTATGTTCTTGACATTTTAAATTCTTGATGTTAATATAATAGGTCAATCAAATTAAAAAAAATCCAGGAATTAATTTCCAGAAAGCTGGATATCATTTTATACCATCATTTGATCTTAAATGCGTGTAATGCGAATTCGCACGGTCCCAGGAGGTGAGCTCAACTTTTGGGGGCCAAAAAACCGCGAACTTCTCACACTTTCTTTCAGTTTTGTGCTTCTAGCTCGGAAACGGTACTTTGGACTGGAATCTTCGTTATTGCAATATTAAAGAGAGTTAAATTTTGCGTTGTATGATTGTCTTCTTCTTCAGGCTATATTATGGAGTCCACGGCTGGACATAGCCCTCCCCTAGTGATGACCAGAGCGGCCTGTCTTATACCATCATTGGGGGTTAATGCCCATAATCCCCACGCTGGGCATGCGGGTTGAGGATCGCAGATTGGTGGCATTGTACTGCAGGGGGCGCTGCTGCCCACCCCCCAGTTTGTGTCCCTTAGTCACCTTTTACGACACCCGCGGGAAGAATTTGGGTTGGTGCTATTCTTTAAGCCGAAACCACACAGCATGATTGTCTAAAACTTTAAATTCGATTTATTGGTATAGCCGAAATCAAAAGTTGTGAACCGGAACTTATTTACGTGCAAATTTACATTTTGCGAATTTTCAAGACCATATTTCTTTGAAACTGATACTCTTACTTCTATTGAAATACCCATAAGACAAACATTGTAGAGAATAAAATTTCACATTATACCTAAAAACTATTTTTATTTAATCTTTTCAGAGCACTCTCCACCAGCCTCTATACCACGTATCATGCGTCTGAACCAATTTTCAAAACATTTATTCCAGTCCTCCGCAGACACCTCTTCCACGGCCTTCTCAAACGCTGCTAGCGCGTCTTCCGGCGATGAAAACTGTATCCCTTTGAGCAGATTTTTTATTTTAGGCAGTAAAAAGAAGTCACACGGAACCTAATCAGGACTGTAGGGAGGGTCTCCTAAGACTCTGATCTGTGTGGAGTCCAGGAAGTCCCTCGTTTTGATCGCAGTGTGCGCGGGCGCGTTGTCGTGGTGAAGAAGGACCCCGCGGAGCCCGTTGTTCAATCGCTTGTTGCTCAATTCAGAAAAAAACTTCTGGCAGGCATTTTGTGTTATACCATTCAGCGTTTAATGACTTTGTTTAATTTCAAAGTTACGTACATTTGAGAATTTGTAGTTGCAATACCACTCGCTAACGGTGAAGGAAAACATCGTGAGGAAACCCGCGGCCTGGTTGGCTCCGCACGTATTGACTAGTCTTTCCTGTGGGCTAGGCCGACTAAGCTGTCAGGATGGTATAGGTGCTGGGCAAGCCTACACCATCTATAAAACCATGTCCCAGGCACTACAGCGTCGGAGTGGGCCCTTCACCCATCTAGTGTGAGTGAAGATACCACTGGACGCTGTATAAATCATCTCATTAAGTAGATGCAAAAAGGCCAATATTATTATTATTCAGCGTTGATGCTGCTTTGGTCTCAAAGTGGAATTGAAGTTAGGTACCCCGTCAAAGTGAAGAAACTATAAAAAAAATCCTGCGCTCCTCGATCGCTTCACTTTCATAGGCGTTGGTTCATTTTGAAACAACCAAACTGTCGACTGATGCTTTGTTTCTGGATCATATTGAGAAATCCAGGATTCGTCACCTGTCACAGTGTCGTAAACGCGCCGTGACGAGCCAGCATCAAATTTTTGTAACAAATCACGGCACCAATCCACACGGGCCTGCTTCTGAGCTTCGGTGAGGTTGTGCGGCACCCAGCGAAAAATTATTCTCCTTACGGGAAGGTGCTTGTGCAAAATCTTGTGAACACTTCCTGAACCAATCTGCAGTGTATGCTGAATCTTTTCGTACTTAATTCGTCTGTTTTCTTGAATTATTTTTTTTACTGCCAGCAAACTTTCTTCGGTGACAGCCGTGATAGGACGACCACTCCTTTGTTCATTCCCTCAAAGTAAGATGACCGCGTTTGAACTCGCTATACCAGCGGTAGATGGTTGTTTTTGAAGGTCCTTCATTCACAAAAGCAATTCGAAGTCGATCACATGACTCATCAGGTCTTAAGCCACATTTGAAATAGTATAAAATCATAGCACGAAAATGTTCTGAATGCCGATCCATTTTGGCTCTCAAAAAATGCGGAGGGAAATTTGAAAATCGAACAGTAGTATTTTTACTTTTAAATAAATGACGTTTTCATAACAACTACTAGTGGCCAATGTCTTATACATAAAAACTATTTTTCAAAACTTTCTGAGTGGCCTGGTATAGACAACTCAACTTTCAAATTCAGTTATTATCTAAGACTATATTTGCATGAATTCAAAATTATACTTTTTTCATTTTGCGGATTTTCCGTTAGTATGAGGTGTGAAGTCTACATTTAAGGCAATTTGAGGGTAAGGAACATTTCAATGCAACATTTTAAGGACGCGGTCAGAAAACTAGAGATTCGAAGTAGGTATTGTGAATGAAAAACAATTTTACGCAAGTGATCTTTAATTAGTACCTTAGGAAGCCATAGAAACATTAAAAATGAATGTGACATTGATAAAATATATAGATATGCAGCACAGCATTCAAGTTCCCATTTTCTTAGTTGTTGAAATTACCCGGTTCACAACTTTTGATTTCAGATATACCACTAAGCCTAATTACTTGTAAATTTCTATATTACTTGTTACTATAAATTCTTCTTAGTCTGTACCTACGCTCTACTGAGCAGTCGTGGTCTTCAAAAAAAAGGCTTCATTATAGGCTAATGTTGCGTGTCTCACGATGTCTCGCCGACGTTTACAATATTTACAGAATATTTCGTTGTATTCACTTCAAAAATAAATAATTTAATTAATAATAGTACCTACGGAACCCTTCGTGCGCAAGTCAGACTCGGACTTGGCCAGTTGATTTTTTTACTTACTATGCTTGCTTGCTAGATACCGATTTGGTACCTAATCCATAATTATACAAATTAGACATATTCATGCCTGCTCACACACTTTGTTCATTCATCGCATGGGTGCTATAAAACTATTATAACGAAGAACTAATTATTTTAGATCTTCTACAAATGTAGTTTGTTGTAGATTCAACACTAGTAATTTGTATCTTTTTACATTTACATCAGCTCTTCTAAATAGGTAGATCAGATTTCTGTTGGTAGAAAGTTAAAACAAACGCAATCATTTTTCGTCCAACGAACGATTGCGCTCGGGGTGCCAGGCGACGTTGCCAAGTAGTGCGGGGTGAGTACCTAGGCGACGCGTCGTTGCCAAGTTGCCCTAGCAACATCTCTGCATCCATCGCCGTGTGTGGGAGCGTGTTTTACTTTTGAGAGTAGGTATGTTCTGCGTAAGATTGTAAACGTAGGTAGTGGTTATATACTCTGATTGTAAGCACGTGATATGTGAGTAAGCTACCTATGCTCTGGGTATCTGCCTTAGTTAAAATTAATATAGATAGTAAATAATCTAGGAGCCCGCGCGACACATTAGCACACTAGCTAAAACGGCGAGGGCTATTGTCTGTCTTTGTGTTGTCTCACCGGCCCGGCACCGGCTCGCGACTCCGGGGCCGGTCGGCGCCGCACGGTGGGCTGAGAATCACGTTTCAAAGACATATGAACTTGAGTTTTCAAGTGTCACTTTTTTCTCTCGAAATAGGTTTTATTACTCATTATCATTACTATACTAAACAATGTGATGAGAGACTATTTAGAGAGCAAACGGATGTGTAAGAATTTTTCGAAGAAAAATTTTTATCGAGCTGACATGAAAAGTAATATCCTTGGAGATGTAAAAAGTGCTATTTATTTGTGATTTTTCGGCATACTTTTTATAGCAGGGCCCTTTGCGATTTTTTTAAAATTAATAATGTGTATTTTATACTTAAATGACTAGTTAGACCAACTTTAGATATACCCTATACCATATGCCCTAGCCTATGAAATTAAAATTAGGCGTGTTATATATAATGTACATATTATCCCTTTATTTTGTAAAGGGATAATATGTACATTAGACGACATTCACCAAAGTAAGAAAGGTTTTAATAAAATACCAATTTTTCAAAATATATTTTTACTAATTGCACATTCACTGACCACGAACTGGCAGACGCCAAGTAGGACACCTACCAGTTCGCTCGACCGATGATCCCAAAAATATCGCTGGTGGTGGCTGGGTGAGGATTGCTGAGGATAGAGTAATGTGGCTTGCCCTGGGAGAGGCCTATATGCAGCAGTGGACAAATACAGGCTGATTGATTGCACATTAAATATAAAGACCGTTTCTTTATCATGAATTCCCAAAAACGTTAATATCACTTTAATAATTCGTAAAACAAGTCTTATTAATTAAACACATAATGTATATGCTCAGTTTTAATTTCATAGACTAGGGTACAGGAATATCTAACTACGCATAATCAGGACACAAAAGCATTAGAACTACTCATTTTAGTACAAAGTACACATTATAATTATATTTTTAAAAATCGCAAAAGGTACCGCTATAAAAAGTATGCTGAAAAATCACAAATAAGTAGCACTACATCTGCAAGGATATTACGGCCAAACTTGCGATTCTAGAGTTATAGCCACTTTTCATGTCAGCTTCATACAGATTTTTCTTCGAAAAATTCTTACGCGTCCGTTTGCTCTATAAATTGTCTCTCATCACATTGTTTAGTGTAGTAATGAGTAATAAAACCTATTTCGAGAGAAAAAAGTGACACTTGAAAACTCAAGTTCCTAGAGTCCCGCCGGTGCCGTCACCGGGGGTAGCAAGCAATATTTTTTCAAGTTATTTAAGCGTCTATCTTCATATTTTCACAATTAATATTAACAATAACATCATGTATGATGACTAAATCACCGAATTAGTTAATAACACCTGAGGTATACTAGGAATTGGAGTTTGATTACCATTAGGGGTATTGTAGTTGCGTATAAATGGAAGGTAAAATATTTTATGTGCTCATTGACATTTTGTCCTGCAAAAAAACATACTTACCCAAATCATAAAGAGAAAAATATGGAATCGCAAGTCTGACAACTAAACTTGACTTGTTCGTGGTTTTGAAGCAGTGTGGAAAGCTAAGCAACTACTCTACTTTGTTGGAAAAAGTTGTATCGCTATTGAACCTTCATCATCTGTCCGATGAAGATCTTGATATACTTCGAGAATTCTGTCGAAGATTCAGTCAACAAGTTACCAAGAGATGGAAGACAGCAAATAGAAACCAGGATATTTTCAGAAAAAAATATGAAAACTGGCTCGTAATGAGTATTGACTGGCCATGTTGTGTTGTTTCACATATTATACCAGATGGAACAGCTTCGGTATGCCAAGAAGGCATAAGTTCTTGCACTGAAGTACCATTTGGATCTTTGGGAGCAAAACAAAGGAAAAGGAGGCTACAACATGAAAGTCATGAAGACACCGATGAATCAATCTGTGTTACAATAGAAAATTTGAAGAAAGAAGGAAACGAATCTTTAGGCAAAGTAATTTAAGAAGAATCCTGAAGAAGCAGTAAAAATCTATAACGATATAGAAATGAAGAAATTAAAGAAAACTACAGTTACGCCAGAAAAAGCGCTAGGCCTTTTATTTTCTCTGGGATTATCAAAGTGGAAATATATTACACTGAGAGAGATGACAATGCGTGAGGGCTTAACAGACTTTCACCCATCGTATTAAAAGATTCAGCAAGCCAAGTCAAGCTGTTATCCTCCCGATCAGGCTTTCATTATAAATGACACCATGGCGAAACTAGATCTGCAAGCTCTGTTGAATATAACCATACAACAAATTTTGAAAACCTTACCAGAACTGTCTGCTTACATGGGTAAAACACTGGTTTTGTTATCCAAGTGGGGTTTCGACGGTTCATCAAACCAAAGCAGATAATCAAAGCATTGAAGGAGGTGAAACAGATGAATCTCTGTTTATGACAACACTTGTTCCGCTGCAGTTATCTAACGGGACTGAAGTTATATGGAAAAACCCGAAGCCATGCTCAGTTTTCTACTGTAGACCTGTACAGTTTCTTTTCGCAAAAGAAAGCGAGTCTCTCGTAAAAGAAGAAATGAAGAAAATGGAAGAGGAAATAGCTGCATTGGTGCCCTCAGAATGCAGAAATATAAAAATAAATCATGATCTAGTCATGACTATGATCGACGGAAAAGTTTGCAGTTATTTATCCGAAGCTCTTTCCAGTGCAGTTTGCTATTTATGTCTAGCAAAACCGAGCGAGATGAACAATATTGATGCAGTAATACGAAAAGAAGTAGCCAACAACATGTTAAAATTCGGCTTATCTCCGTTACATGCCCAAATTAACTGCATGGAATGTTTGCTACATATAGCATACAGACTGGAGTTGAAGACTTGGGCAGTAAGAGGAGATAAAGATAAGGCTGTCATGCTGACCAAAAAGCAGTTGCTGCAAGAACGATTCCAACAGAAGCTTGGTCTTCTTGTGGACGTGGTCAAACAGAGCTCTGGAATAACGAACGATGGAAATAACGCACGAAAATTCTTCGATGACCCAAAACAGACAGCCGAGATAACAGGAGTGGATGAAGAATTGATTAGAAGATTTGCAGTCATACTTCAAGCCATTACATCTGGTGAAGAAATAAGCGTCGACAAGTACAAAGAATATGGCCGAAGTACTGCAGAAAGGTACCTGGACCAATACAGCTGGTACTATATGCCAGCTACAGTGCACAAGTTGCTAATCCATGGTGCTGAAATTATAAGGAACTCCTTGGTTCCTACTGGGATCTTATCTGAAGAAGCATCCAAAGCTCGCAACAAAGATTTTCGATGTTAACGAGAATTTCACTCGCGAAAGAACACCAGGAAGAATTCAAACGAAGATGTCATCAAAAGGATGCTTCTCACTTCTGGTCCTTTTATTTCTTCAATGCGACCAGTTATGAGGATAGCTTTAAAGAAAAAAATGAGTCAAGAAGCAGTGGATCTTTAGGTATTACAACGACATCATATTGAGTTCTGTAACGTCGAAAATATTGAAAGTGACACAGATTCCGAGAAAGAAACTGATTTATATGAATAATTTATATGATTTTTGTTTGCAATATGTTATTGTAATTCTTTTATTTATATTTTTTATACATTGGTTTCTTTACTTGTCTTTTATGTACCTATTTTAATGTAAAGGATTCATAGCTAGTATTTTATTCATGTAGTTTTAAAGGCTTATTTTTTATGTTTACATGATTTAACATTTTTAAAATGTATGTGTGTTTTAAAATGTAACTTGGACTTATTTCATGTATCTTTGTAAATATTTTATGCTTGTGTTTTTCCTCGTGTACAATAAAGAATATTCATATCTTATTTGATTTTCATGTGTATAATTTGTTCGCATATGACAATGTTTTAGAACAGTATTTAAGTAGTTATACTGTATGATTCTTTAAAATTATAAAGAATCCTTAATTAAGGAAGGTACATAATTTGACAAACACAAAATATACGCTTAAATACCTTAAAAAAATATTTTAAATGCATTTAATTTTTTTTCGACCAAAGTCGCACGAGTGCGCCCATAGTGCAGTATGTCAAAAAATCCATAAAAATTCAGGCAATAATCGTGCTGAAGGAAATAACGGGCAAGTGTGCGATAGTCAAGTTATGGCCAATTTTATAGTAACTTCTATACATTTTTTTTAACCAAGTGGAAAAAAAGTACTTGCACAAAGGTAAACATACTGCACTTCAAATATGTTGAAAGATTAGCCTTCCTAAGTGGATTCCTGTGAAAAAAAAATAACAATTCAAAATTCGATCTCTAAGTCTATGGGGAGCGATTTTCAGCCCACCGTGCGGAGGGTGAGACTCGTATTTCGTATCGGCGTCGTAGGTGTAAAAGATATAACAAATATAGTCGACGGCTTGGACGATACCATTGTTATATCTACGCGTTTTACTTTACGTGTCGTCGTGTTGAAGTCCGTGTCAGCACTGTACCACTCACCGGGCGTAACCCGGCATCGACACCGGCACAATGGAAAAACGAAACCCGGCACCGGTGCCTGATGCCTGTGCAACGGCCATGCCGGTGTGCCGTGCCGGTCCGGGCCGATGAGTCGAAACACGCCCAATGCCGATGCCGGCGTGACGACGACGACGACGGCTCCCGGCGCGGCTCGAGCAGCAGGTCGCTAGCTGCTGCACTATAACGTCTAAGGCAGGCGGCTACCTCGTTCTTCATCAAATTTTAAAGAAAGTCTATGGTGTAATTATCTCAATTTCTGCTCAGCGTAAATCGTTTCGTAATCTTACTTTAAACAATTTAATAACTTTACTACATCGAGGGTAGCATAAATGAAAAATCAGTAAGTTTTATGGGGAATATAATTACAGGGAAAGTACACATTACCTAAACTTAAAACATAAAGTGTGTTGAACTTATGGGTAGTATCAATCAGGGAATGTGTCAACCGGATATTCTGAGCTTCACTTACAACAATTAATAAAATAGAAAATCTCATATTCAATAACTTATAAGTTTATAAATAACCCATACCATAATATTAACCTCACACCTGCATTCCAATGGGGTAGACAGGCACCAAGGACTGCCACTTGCCACGATCCTGACAGATTACCTTCGCTTCATCAACATTCATTAGTCGTTACATGCACTCACGTCAGTTCCGGTTACTTTTTATCTTCCATTTGCTAATACATTCCTTATCTGGTCGAAGTATGTGGGACGTCCCTTACCGGCCCTTCCACCCACATTCGCCATGTATATTTGTTTCATCAATATTTCTTCCTTCATCCTCTCCACATATATCACAGTACAATGAAGGTGTAGCTGATGCGTGCGTTTGCTTCTATGCAGAGTTAGCTGGCAACGGCGCATATTAAAATCATGGGCCATAATCACAGCAGAAATTGGTAAAAATATCAGCCAGCTCCCATATGGATGGACAGATATGATTTTTAATGGAATACTAAATTGATTGGAATAGTTTGTAGCAGTACCTACCTACCTCTCGATAGGATACTGGTCTTAGGCCCTATTTCACAATGTTCAAATAAAGATAAAGATATTTATTGGGTCACAGACATCGGTATACATGTAAAGTTAGGCTAGTTTACAGGCAAGTTCCAGATAAGCTATCCGCAACCAGGGCTGCCGTTTATTCTAAATTTAAATATTTTTTTCTATATTGTGTGTGTTCGTTTATGGCTTAGAACAAACAGCAGCCCTGGTTGCGGATAGCATATCCGGAACTTTATCTGCAGATTGTGAAACAGACCCTTACCCTACCCGAAAATAACTTAAACAAAATCTCGCAGCGTTGGGAAGTGTTTGCGATGGACTAGTAAAGGTTTTTCAATAACATAACATTTACATACAGGCACATACATTGCTTCTGGCCCCACACTAGGATACCCTGTGTCGTGGGAACCAGAAACATCGACATCACAAACATGTAAACATCCAAGACCTGGGGTTTTTTTTTGTTCCCAGCCGGGATTCGAACCCGGGACCTCCTGCATGGCAGGTAGATGCACTACCGTTACGCCACAGAGGTCGTCTAATTATTATTAATAATTGTTTAAACCAGCGTTTCTTACTCTTTTTTGTACAAGCATCTCTTATGGTTTTTGCCACCAAGCACAATTTTAAGGACCTCCTTAATAATAGAAGCAGCAATATATTTCGAAACATTTATTGTAGTACAGTCAAAAAATATACTTTTTTCATAATAAAATAGGTAAATGTGAAGGTTCGTGCTTGTGGGGTAGGCGGCGGCGTGTGTAGCAATTACGAAACTTTTGGTGGCATTTATTTATGATTGTTAAATGGTCTATTGATAAGACTTCGGTAGAAGTTCGACCATTTTGTTGCGAAGTCGCCCATAATAATACTGAGGAGAGTGCGAACATGCAAAGTTGATGTGCTGTCGACTGCACTGTGCAGGTAGGTCGGTGTGTGTGGTACCCAAATGGACTAAGGTACCTTTGAGGGAGTTGTCTAAGTATTGGCTTGATAAGATCACAATCAGCGACCACAGGGCAGGTCTATACACGGAGGATGACGAAGTCTGGGTTACTGTTGCATGTTGAAAGCACTGATATCATTCACTAGAAGTTGTTGGTGGGTAAAGGTGGGTTACATTTCTTGCTGCTTGCTTTAAAATTCTGTTTTATAGACCCAATGCACTAATTCCGCAATATACTTTTTCCACAGATTTGAAATGTGTGATTTTTTCACATAGGTATTGTATTTTCTGAATTATCTCTCAAACAAACAATGTTTTTCCTATATTTATCCCATCCGTGGGTTGTCAATTATATGGCAGATTAGATTTTCCCTAAGGACTTACAAGAACACAGAACAATTAAACCATACAAGAACCAAACGTAGGTACTCTGTGTCTAGAATTGAACTGTCAATTCTCTGCTCGCTACTGGCTACTAGAGTACACTGCTAAAATGTTTTACGTTTTGCTAGTCACCGCTAGATGTCAATAGTAAACTCGTGAAAACTATTAACAATGCCATCTAGCGGTTTTAGACAAAGCGCTCTACACGTATTTTTCGGCTTTGCGCGCATTTTCAGTGGCGGCCTCTGGGCCCGGCGCGGTTTTTTGGGATCCGATTTGCTTGTATGGGAATGGGTTTCTATGCTTACTTCAAATTCAATGGTTACACTTATGCTATTTTCATTTTTAATGCACTAACCCGTGCTAAGGAACAAATTTAAAAACCTATTTAGAGGCTAAAAATTTTTTCACCCATGCCGGGATTCGAACCCGCAACCTATGGCTATCCGTGCCAGCGCTCTACCAATTGAGCCAATGGGCGACTCACGGCATCAGTGAAATTTCGAACCTCTTTACACTATTCTCTGTATTACGTACAGGCAGCGACATCTGACTTAAGCAAATTGCATTACTTACAGCCCCGACTACCTACTTTGCAGTTAGGTTTAACATCGGAACGATATCACTGTACCCACATGATTATACTATTTTTATTTTTAATGCACTAACCCGTGCTAAGGAACAAATTTAAAAACCTATTTAGAGGCTAAACATTTTTTTTCACCCATGCCGGGATTCGAACCCGCAACCTCTGGCTATCCGTGCCAGCGCTCTACCAATTGAGCCAATGGGCGACTCACGGCATCAGTGAAATTTCGAACCTCTTTACACTATTCTCTGTATTACGTACAGGCAGCGACATCTGATTTAAGCAAATTGCATTACTTACAGCCCCGACTACCTACTTTGCAGTTAGGTTTAACATCGGAACGATATCACTGTACCCACATGATCATACTATTTTAATTTTTAATGCACTAACCCGTGCTAAGGAACAAATTTAAAAACCTATTTAGAGGCTAAAAATTTCACTCATGCCGGGATTCGAACCCGCAACCTCTGGCTATCCGTGCCAGCGCTCTACCAATTGCGCCAATGGGCGACTCACGGCATCAGTGAAATTTCGAACCTCTTTACACTATTCTCTGTATTACGTACAGGCAGCGACATCTGACTTAAGCAAATTGCATTACTTACAGCCCCGACTACCTACTTTGCAGTTAGGTTTAAGATCGGAACGATATCACTGTACCCACATGATTATTCTATTTTTATTGGCTCAATTGGTAGATCGCTGGCACGGATAGCCTGAGGTTGCGGGTTCGAATCCCGGCATGGGTGAAATTTTTAGCCTCTAAATAGGTTTTTAAATTTGTTCCTTAGCACGGGTTAGTGCATTAAAAATAAAAATAGTATAATCATGTGGGTACAGTGATATCGTTCCGAATCAAATGAAATCAATCAATTTAATTTCAAACTAAAAAATGTACATTCTGTTTGCTGAATTTCAATGTACAATATAAAATGAAAGCCGCTATGACAACAAATATTAAAAACCGACCCGGCTCCCATCAAAAAATGTGGTTTCTTTACCGTTTTTTGCCCATATTAATAACGAGAACAGGTATACCTACCTGTCTCTACCTGTTCGCTTGAGATATTAAAATAAGGTATTGATAATGGTACGGAACTCTTCGTGGGCGAGGCCGGCTCGCACTTGGCCGGTGTCTTAGTATCATTTCCCTCATTCTCTCAACAGGGAACCAGCATATCCGTTTGGAAGTCATCGAGAAGGTCGTGGTGAACAAGAAAGGCGAGGGACACTACAAGATCAACTCCTACAAATACAAGGCTGACTACGGCTCTGATTTACACCTCAACTTGACCAATCTGTTCCGGAACAATCCTGTCATCAGTAAGTCACCTTAGTATTATGTAATAACCTGTCTTTTTGTAGTCATTTTGGGAAAAAAAAATATACTTAGTTAATTAAGCCTCATTTACTTTTGCTTTATTTTCATGCTTTTTAAGCAGGCTTTACAAGGAGGTAGAATAGTGAAGATTCCAAAAGCGTTGGACTGTAAGGGCAGCAATTTTTTTAGGGTTATCTATCATACGGATAAAATAAAGGACTGTGCCTTGGCTCCGAGAGAGAGAGTGAGAGAGTGGTTTTAATACCACTCGCCCCCGATATCGATTTCGATAATAACCCATGTTTGTCCCCACTGCTGGGGCACGGGTCTCTTCCTGCATCGGAGGAAGGTTAGGCCATACTCCACCACGAGGGCCAAGTCCAGGTTGGTGGAGGATTGTAAGGCAGTGGCAGGCCTTACTGTGAGAAGTTATCAAGCCACCCATAAGGCTCTGACATGGCTTAACGACTGTCATTACATGAAAGCCCGCACCAATGGCCTAACGTGCCTTGCGAAACACGAGAGCGCTCGGAAAAATGCCACTAGCGGTGTCACGGGACGGTCACCCACCCTGCACCTGACCGCGCCTGTTGTTGCTTAACTCAACTGATTGATTTCAATCACTCGTAGCAATAAAACCACTCTCTCTTTCAGTAAATTATTTATTTCCAAAACGACAAATTAACGTTGGTTATAGATAGACAGTGGAGGGTTTTACAAAACGGGTTTTACGTTTACTGCCAGTCCCCAAACTAGGCTACAAATACCTACCTAAAGAGCGCTGGCACGAATAGCCAGAGGTCGCGGGTTCGAATCCCGGCATGGGTGGAATTTTTAGCCTCTAAATAGGTTTTTAAAATTGTCCTTAGCACGGGTTAGAGCATTAAAAAAAAAGAATATAATTAAAATTACATTACACTTGACTTAATCGTCCACGTCAACATTATTTTAATACCAGACATCTTTGTCTTTCAAATAATCCTTAAGGTTATAGTAAGCTTTTTTGCACAGAGTATGCTAAACGTACTTAACTATATACCAAGTAGAAATCATAATTTATTGAGACGAAGTCGGTAGCAAAGGCCAACTCCCGACCTCGAATAAGAATAACCCTGCGTGAATAGTTTTTTTACCAGTAAGTAAAAATAAACTATTCATGCAGTAGTTAAAGTGGTTTGTTAGAATCGTATAAGCAATCATTTTCATCATCATCACCATCAACTACTATCAAGGATTTAATGTTACGTTATTACTTAACTGGTATAGACTTTTAGTACGGATTTACTTACGGGTGTTGGTATATCGGAAGAGTCCGACCAGGTTTCGCTCCGATTCGCGGAGCTTAATCATGGTGAGCAGAGACGGAGCTCGCGTCGTCGGTTGCTCGTCTCATCCGGACTAAAAGTCTACAATGTGTTGTGCTTACGAAAGTTTTAGTTCAAAAACTTAACTGTTACTCCATTGTTTTCCTTCATCTAAGTGTATGGTAATATTTTTGGCATCCCCAACAAATAATTAGATATAGCAACATTTGTGTTTGCTATCTCTCTCTCCTTTCTATCACCTCGACGCCATTAAACGCGTACCTTGTGCTCCGCAATTAAATATTAGGTATCATATTCTACGCAACAAGCGGTTTTACTGAGGATTAGCGCGGCTACCACGTCCACTATAAGGTCAAGCATCAACCCCTACAATATTACTTTTAACAAAATAGTTGCGTTCGAGAAAATACTAAATTTAATTCCTAGTGGAATTTTTAAAATTATTTTATACACCACAAAAAAATCTTTCTCAAATTTCATTCCAAACTTGCATTTATAATTCTGTTCAGAATGATACAAAAACTGGATGAATTAGATGGATAGTTATATATTAAACGGGTCAAATCGCGATTATTTATTGGGTAAATTTATTTATTTACTGACCCGAGACCACGGCAACTGTAACGCTGCCGAAACGTCGGGAAATAAGGTAGGTACCTAATTACGTTTTACCTAATAAATAATCCCGATTTGACCCGTTTTATATAAGACTATGTATGAGTATCGCGAATTATTAGATGGAGTCGTAGAAGTACGAAAAGGTTAATGAGGATAAGTTTATCTTGCTAAGTTTTTAGGAATATTCGTTATCTGGTTACCATATCACAAGGTATCCTAGTTTTAAGCGAGCATAAGCAATTGTGTTTTAAAGACGTTATTTATTTATTTATTTAACTTTGTTTTCCTCCAAACGCTTCAAGACTAGGGCGTTAAAAATATTTAGCCGGTTTCAAACCCGGAGAGGTGACAGCCCTACCCACACTCACCTATCGATATCAACCTTTTTATATCTCCACAGCTGTTGGACGGGTCTCTTCCCTAATCGCAGAAAGTTTAGGCAATTCTGTACCACGGGGCCAAGTCCGGGTTGGTGGAGGATTGTAAGACAGTGGCGGGCCTACCTGTCAGCTTTCTTACCCACCTGATTGATGATTGTACTCTACTTCCAGGTGCCAACATCTTGGACGTCCTCAACGCAAACTCCAAACAGGTGGCCGGGGAGATGGGAGGCCCCATCCTGGACTACGCCATTAGTTACGCAATGAACGTGACACAGAAGTTCTTCGACGCTTACACCTACGACCAGATAAGCCACGTGCCTATCACCGACGAGTTTTTCGTGAAGGAGACACCTGTGGAGAAGAGCTAGGCTTAGTTAGACGTCACTTTTCGTTTGGGTATTAAACAATAACCACATATTTAGCATAAATTTTTTCCCATTAATTTATTGTGTGAAACACGATTTTTTAATATTCCTAAATCGTGTTTTTGCTCTTCACTTCTCTTTTTAAATACAGATTGAATAATCCGTGTTAAAGGGACAGACTTTGTGTTGAAGGGCCCGTTTCTGAGTCGAGAATTTCACTAAAATAATATACTGATACGGGCTAGGGTCCTGGATTTGGATGTAAAACGCCAATGACAACTTCTTAGGATTTATTGACGCAGGGTCTGATCTGCAGGTCTTCCCGACACGAAGTCCACACGTAGATTCCAATCGAAGTCCAATAGTATCGCTGTGGTCGTAGGTTATAACTCGTATCGCAGGTATGTTCACTCGAAGTTCACTCTTCGCTATTCCAAACGGAACTGACAGCGCGTCGCGGCGGCCGCTATATCCGCTATATCCGCCGGCAAGGGTTATAGAACATTCCCGTACCTACGTACGTACACTCGGTACGCGCGGCAACGTCGCTCGAACAGTTTCATTTCAAAGAGTTTTAAACCTTATGCTAATGGACATACGAGTTATTATTGCTTGCAGCGTTTATTTTTTGCTAAAACGCAGCATGCGGCGACTATTCAATAGGCCTCTAGAAGGCTCTATTCTAGATGGTTCGGGATAGGACCGCAACAATACTTATTCATTGAGTACTTAAGTAACGTTCTGTCACGCTTTGCTGAGAAATTTTAGATTAGATTAGAAAATTCTTCATTGCACAATAAGCATAATTGTACAAAGGCGAGTAGCAGCACTACAGTTAACTATTCGGTATTCTCAATTCCGAAACTGACTCTTCGCCGCTATTTTACGATTTCAAAAAAATCTGTGTGTATGTACCTACAGTAAATGCGTAAAGTTAAAATTTGAGCGAAGACAAACGAAACAAAATTATTGATTTCAATCAACTTAGATATTACCAAACGCTGCCCAACAAAGTGACTTATTTTTCCTTTCCTTTAAAGACTGTCTTTTGTACCTATTTCTGTAAATATAAGTAACAACATCACGTTGAAATAAATCACAGTTTTATTACGAACAATCCCATAAACTAAGTAAGATCTACCTATTCCAACAAATATTGGAAGACACAGAAAGTCAGCTCAATGTATAATAGGTACCCAGCACAAGGGCTGACCGGCATTTTCTGAATAAGTCAATACGGGCTTACATTTTTTATAGCCTACTTATATTACCCACTCTAGAGATCCCTCAGAGATCGAGAAAGTATGGGCTTAAATACCACGCGTGCCCACAGTGGATATCAAATTTAAAGAGATGTAGTGTATGAGCACCTCTGACACAGAGGTTTCCTCACGATTTTAGGTTTCCTTTACAGTTGAGAGAGTGGTTTCATAATATAGCCTGTCAAAAAGTCAATATATTCACATCAATATAGGTACAAAAACGCACCATACAAATCGGTCTCAAGCTATGACGTCACAACTCTCACGTAACGTCGTATAATGTTCGAAGCGTTTGACAATATTATGTCACGCTCTGTGCATAATCATCATCATCATCAACCTATTAGGTCCCCACCGAGGGGCACGGATCTCTTCCCTGAGGAAGGTATAGGCCATACTCCACTAAGGGGGCCAAGTCCGGATTGGTGGAGGCTTGCAAGACTAGTGGCTGGTTTGTCTGAATTTTTCAAGTCGCCCTAAGGTCTCTGTCATGGCTTAACGCACCATGATAGCCGGCACCAACGGCTTATCGTGCCTTGCAAAGCACGTAAGCACTCGGAAAAAATGCCACTAGCGTTATTCATAGACGGTTTACCCATCCATGCACTGGGTTGCTTAACCTTCGTGATCGTTTAAGATCACTCAGGCAGCCGGGGCTATGAGCGATTAATTGTGCATAATATTGTCATAAAAACATTATTTTTTGAGTTATCTCATGAAATAATGTTTGTATGCATACATACTCTTAAAAGAAAACGTAATAATAAGTGTTTATATTATCATATTTTCATAATATGACTACAAAAACAACAAAAAAATTGTTTAATTTTTGTAAGTTTTTATGTCTTCTATCGGTTAAAAGTGATGCCACTCCGAAGTAAGTCAGACACAAGTTCCTCCTAGTGTAGATAGTTGGGGAAATTAGCATTGAGAGTGCAAATCAAATCAAAGTATTTTATTCACACCTACACAGAACCGGTTAACGTCAAAATTTAAGTTATGTGTCCATTTCAAGTACTAGCGGGGACTATACCGAACTGGACCTTCTACTCTGTCCTAGTTTACCCCATCCATTTTGTGCAAGTTGCATGTCAATATCTCATAAACAATATGGAAATTGATACAGCTACAATTGGGGGGACCCGTTGAAAGTACTAGGTCGGTAAATCAGGTCGCGATGCTTGCCCGCGCTTGGCAGAGACTGGAATCAGCTTATGATAACGTTATTGATAGACTTTTGAGCTCTATTTATGTTATTGGTAGTATGGTAGTAAACGCAATTAGCATTAAGTCCTCCTTTTGTCTTCTTCTTTTTCGTCGTATCCTCATGGCTGAGGGACGTGACTATGGGGCAGCTTCCGCCACCAGCTCTCTCCATTGGTTCCGATTATGCGCCAAAGGTGTGGCTGCTAGTAGGGTCCCTCCCGAAGCTTTTGTTATGGTGTCTGCCCAGTGTCCAACGCGTTGATGCTCGTCCTCTGCTTCGTTTTCTCCTTTTGTACATTATCTTTTAAGCAAGACGGTTTTGTCTCGCACGTATTGACTTGTCCAGTCTGTGGGCTGAGCCGAATTCTGTCAGGATGGTATAGGTGCTGGGCATGCTTTCTTTATCTACAAAAACAATGTCCCGGCACTGGAGCGCCCGAGTTGTTCCTTCACCCATCTAGTGTGAGCGCTTGTGTCACTGGTAGACGCTGTATAAATAACAAAAAGACATTTCATCTCATTATAGGCGGCCTTATTGCTATTAGCAATAAGGCCGCCAATTGTATTTTATCTTTTGTGTCTGCTGTAACTATTTTTCCGGTGTAGAATAAAGAACATTCTTATCTTATTTCATCTCATTTTCCCCTTCTGCAATCTTTCCGATTTAAGGTCGCCTGGAAGAAATTGCTATCAGCAATAAGCCAATTGTACCCCCTCTTTTGTAACTGATGTCTCTGTAATTATTTTCTGGTGTGAACAATAAAAAATGTTCTTATCGTATCTCATTACGTAGATGCAAAGGCCAAAATAGAGAGAGGATCGTAGGCATATCTATGTTGATAGGTGTTGCAGAATCTTCTTCTTCATGTGCCGTGTCCTATAGGAGGTTGGCAACCGATTCGGCTATCTTGCTTGTCGAGGCTGCCAATATGAACAAGGGACCGGGTACGGTAAGTGCATGCCCTATCTGCATGCTCTACATTATTATATTCTTTTTAATGCACTTACCCGTGCTGAGGGCAATTTTAAAAACCTATTTCTTCTACTTCTTCTACAGGCTATAGTAGTCCACTGCTGGACATAGTCCTGCCCTAATGAGTGCCATAGCGCAAGGTTGTACCATCATTGGGGGATAATGCCCATAATCCCCACGCTGGGCATGCGGGTTGGGGATCGCAGTTTGGTGGAATTGTACTGCAGGGGGCGCTGCTGCCCACCCCCCGGTTTGTGTCCCTTAGTCACCTTTTACGACACCCGCGGGAAGAATTTGGGTTGGTGCTATTCTGTAGACCGACACCACACAGTCAAACAGCCACACACAAAAACCTATTTAGAGGCCGGGACTCGGACCCGCGACCTCTGGCTAACCGTACCAGCGCTCTCCCAACTGTAAATTACGTTTTATTTTGGATCGATCGATATCAACCCTTGTATGTCCTTACCGACAGCAAGACCCGCCACTGTAATACAATCCTCTACCAACCCACACTTTGCCCCCATGGTGGAGTATGGCCTAACCTCCCTGCGATGCAGGAAGAGATCCGGCCCCCGTGGCAGAGTATAAACCATACTGTACCATAGGGGCCAAGTCCGGATTGGCGGAGGCTTGTTAGGAGGATTATTTTGAATATTTCCCGTAGAATGTAAACTATTTACATCGAAGAATTAATGGCCCTGGAAATACGAACTAAATCTTCAAAGATTGAGTGAAGAGAGGAATAACTCCACATGAACGCCATATGAAAAAGTGTTCGTAACTACTTACCATAAATACAAGTACTTATCGACACTTTTTCATTTGCCTTCGTATCATTCGTCCCTCAAATCGCTATCTATCCGCACTCCATTGTTCGCCGTCTAGACGGTACATGGTGTTATTATATTGCGAAACCAAACCTTGCATCAGATGCAATTACCTAACGAGCTGGGAACACGCTGTATAGAGCGCTAAGCACAAGAAACGCTACAGAAAGACGGAAATGTTGGGTTGGTTGCAGTGCTGAAAACTTCAGCAAACTTCCGGGGTTTTTTTAGATTGGTGAAATCCCGGTAAGTAAACAGCGGGAGTTTTTAAAACCCGTTCTTATTTCACACGATATAATAATCTATAATATAAAAATGAATCGCTGAATGTGTTGGTAAGCGCAAATTGGTAAGAGCAGCTGAACCGATTTCGCTAATTCTTTTTTAGAATATTCCTTGAAGTACAAGGATGGTTCTTACGGAGAGAAAAATAAAAATTAAAGAATCGACTGTTAGGCGGTACGAAGTTCGCTGGGTCAGCTAGTCTAATATATAAAAATCTCGTGTCACATTATTACCGTACTCCTCCGAAACGGGTTCACCGATTTTAATGATTTTTTTGGTATAACTTAGTAGGTCTGAGAATAGGTCGAAGGCTAATTAATATGGTTAAACAACGTTTGCGTGATCAGTGATCACCTAGTAACAAATAGAAAAAGAAAAGAAGGTCTTTCAGGAGAAAGACCTGTTAAAACCGCGGAGGAGCTGTTCAGAATTGCATGAAGTAGGGACGACTGCAAAATGCTGACTACCTACCTCCAGTGATGGAAAGGTACTTAAGGAAGAAAAAGAAATAAATAGCAGTCCATATTTTTTTAATAACTTCCACACAACACCGTTACTTGTATTGGCCATACTAGGATACTGTAAACTACTTGTATAGTTCTCGCACCAGATCTTGGACAATAAATAGTTACAGTGTGCAATAAATACTTCTAATCTATTATAAATTCACTTTTCTATTGCATATATAGGACAGTAAAAATAAGTAGGTAAGATTATACTATTTTTATTTTTAATGCACTAACCCGTGATAAAGACAAATTTAAAAACCTATTTAGAGGCTAAAAATTTCACCCATGCCGGGATTCGAACCCGCAACCTCTGGCTATCCGTGCCAGCGCTCTACCAATTGAGCCAATGTACGACTCACCGGCATCAGTGAAATTTCGAACCTCTTTACACTATTCTCTGTATTACGTACAGGCAGCGACATCTGGCTTAAGCAAATTGCATCACTTACAGCCCCGACTACCTACTTTGCAGTTAGGTTTTACATCGGAACGACATCACTGTACCACATGATTATACTATTTTTATTTTTAATGCACTAACCCGTGCTAAGGACCCGGCATGGGTGAAATTTTTAGCCTCTAAATAGGTTTTTAAGTAGGTAAGATGTTTAAATGGGCAGTCCATATATGCAATATACAAGACCAACGACGGATGGATGATGTAAAAGTGCTAGTCTGGAGACCAAGGGACGCGTGCGGAAGTGTAGGCAGGCAACCAATAAGATGGACTGACGACCTGGTCTAAGTGGCAGGAAAAGTGTGGATTTGGAAAGCTCAAGACCGAAATAATGAGACCGAACCGTGAACGAGAGCTGTTCGTGTGTCTGGCCGCAGCACTTATGTTTTCCCTACTTTTGTACGAGTTAGACAATCGACTGATGTTTTGGCATTTTTGTTATTGATAGCAATCATGGAATCTTATCATACGTATGGGCAGCGTATAGCACTGATGTATTAGTTTCAAGATGACTTGAGAAAAGTTGGTCACAGTGGATTTTTTCGCGCTGCCTTTTCCTCCACTAAACTACCACCCGAAGGTAGCAACTTACATTGACATTCAGCGAAAAGAATGTAAATTCCTTGCGTTGAAATCTATCTATATCTATAATTAGCCCATATAAACCCACTGCTGGGCATAGGCCTCCTTTTTATTGCGCCATTCCTCACGGTCCTGTGCTAATCTGATCCATCTCTGACCCGCAACCCCCACTATGTCGTCTGACCATCGTGTCGGCTGCCTACCAACCTCCTTCCCTCCCTTGGCCACCACTCCGTTCGCCCTGATCCACCGGCCGTCTTCCCTTCTAGCCTTATTACGTTGAAATAAAAAAGTTATTTGATTTGATTGGAAATGAGAAAAGAACAGAAGAGACTTAGCATTTGGTGACTATAGGTTGAAGAAGAGAGTGCCGTATTATTAGAAGGCCGTTCTTCTGTCACAGAACTTACCTATTTGCAGATTCTATGGCGCGGAGCTCACCATGGGACATAGACCAGGGATTTATTGCGCTATAGATATGACACCGTGATGCAAGTCCCTAAGTATTGTTTCTGCACGTTTGTAATAGATTCCTATAGTTCCTTTGCCAATAAGATGCCTTTACTATTGTATTTACTAACTTTATAGTGTAACTCGCAATAGAATATCTGTATCACCTAGTAGACAGTGGACATTAGACGCAAATAAATATCTTGTATGTTGTATCTAAGGTACTTGAACTCCTCTGACACGTAACTCTCATGTTATTTTATTTTTATGGTAAGTATTCACTCGGGTCGGATGCCTCCTTTGTCTAGCTTTTAACACGCTTGACTACCAAACAGAGTTCGTACGTCGGTTCAATTTCGTCTGGAAGCCACACTACTTGATTACACTAATTTGCCGAACTTGTTTTGTACCAATGGCCTCAATCTGGGTATACGTAGGTCACACTATAAGTTTTGCGTAACTTAAAAAAACAACATGTTATAACAAAAATATTATGTTTATTAAAATATATTATGTTTATTAAAAATATTATGTTACTTAATATTGGTTAAGCAACAACAGCCGCGGTCAGCTACAGGATGGGTGAGCATCCCGTGACTACCGCTAGTGGCATTTTTCCGAGCGCTTCCGTGCTTTGCAAGGCACGTTAAGCCGTTGGTGCCGGCTGTCATTTAATAGCAGTCGTTAAGCCATGTCAGAGGCCTTAGGGCGGCTTGATAACTTCTGACAGTAAGGCTCGCCACTGTCTTACAATCCTCCACCAACCCGGACGTGGTGGAGTATGGCCTAAGCTTCCTGCAATGCAGGAAGATACCCGTGCCCCAGCAGTGGGGACATACAAGGGTTGATAACGAAATTAGGTTTATTGCTTTTCAAAAGACTCTCCTTTACATTTTAAACATTTTTTCATGCGATCGAACAATTTTTCAAAGAGGAGGACCACAGATCTAAAGGCATGTTTTCTACGTGCTGATTGAACGCTATCACTGCCTCTTCGGAGTTAGTAAAAGTGAAACCTATCATCAAATCTTTGATTTTGGGGAAAATGCAGAAATCACAGGGTGCTAGGTCGGGGCTATGGGCAGGATGGGTGACGAGTTGTACTTTTTCGGAAGCTAAAAATGACTTTGTTTTGTTGGCCGTGTGTGAAGAAGGGTTGTCATGATGTAGGAGAATGCGGCTTTTTGGTCGTCTTTCGCGAACTTTTTCTAACACCCTG
Organism: Yponomeuta sedellus; assembly: GCA_934045075.1. NCBI lineage: Eukaryota > Metazoa > Arthropoda > Insecta > Lepidoptera > Yponomeutidae > Yponomeuta > Yponomeuta sedellus. Next base: position 6,074,831 of record OW203739.1, on the reverse strand, counting down.
GGTAAACAAATGGTAGAATACCACTCGGCCATCTGGGTGTTATTCTACCAAATAGTAGAATAACACCCAGATGTTACTAGATTGGGTTATTGTGTTTAAACTTTATGATTTTTTTATATGATTCTAAATAAACATCAAATAACACGGGAAAATTATTTAAAAAAATCTATTCATCGTGGAAACTCGGAAAAGCGGTGTCGTTTATAAGCGACGCTAGCATAATGTACTACTATGAATGTGTGTGTTATAAAGAAAACTGATTTTACTGAAATTATTTACTTTATTGGATTTAAAAAAAAATAGACAAATGAGGTGTAAATCATATGGTTGAACAGGAATAGTATGATACATCTCGAAACAATTTTTTGGATGAAGAGTAATATTGCATTTTTTACAAAAGAAATTGGCATGTTTATGGCAAAACGAGCAGCGTAATTGTCCTTCTCTGTATTTCACAATGTGCTCTATACCATCATACCGTGAAGACTCATGTAGTGCCCCCGATTTACGACCAGGCTTTCGTTGGTAATTCTTGTTAGTTTCTAAGATGGCTGTGGCTACACTCCTGCGGAATTTCAAATGATCATATTCACCTTTATTGGTTTTATACAGTTGCCAAGCATTGTGTAGAGCCATGTCCAGGCAGTGAGCAATTAGCGAAAAATACCATTTCTTGCCTCTAATTGATGTTCTATACAAGCCAATATTCTGATCGGACCTGTCCACACCCCCCATGTTCTCGTTGTAAATTTTTATAAGAGCCGGTTGATCTACTTGAATATGTTTTTTTTCCTTCTGCGAAAATCTTTTTATTTTATTGGTTGGATTCACTGTTATAGCGTTTGATGCCACTGTGACAACACTGTTGTCGTGCCATTTACAGACAATGATTTCTTCAGCTCTCGTTGATTTGTATTGAAACGAACCTCGTTTTGTATTTGTCATTTCTTTGTTGCTTGGTAAAGGACACTTGGATAAGCGATTTTCTCTTATGGTGCCAGTAGCTTTGAAATTTCTTCGTGTGAAAAAAGTGAGAAAATGAAAAGAAGTGAAAAAATTATCGAAAAACAAGTGAAAGAGTGCTTGAGCGTTAATTTTACGCAAAACGTCAGCATATTGCAGGATTACACTGGCTCGTAATCCAAGCTTTCGGTATTGACTCAAGTCTTCTCCAGACTGTCCTTGATAGGGTTCGAACCAGATAACATAGCCCAAACGAGTAGCACCTACCCAAAATTTATAGCCCCATCGAAAAGGCTTTCCACGTATAAACTGTTTGCATGGATGACCACCATAGTAAGGCACCATAGCTTCATCTATGCTATGATTTTCTTCGAAGGGAGCTGAATTCAAGAAGTTTGCGTTCAATGCATCTAAAAGCGGTCGTATCTTTGCAAATTTATCATTGGGTGGTAAATTAGAGTTGTCACAACAATGCAAGTTAGACATAATAAAAGTAAAGCGATCTCTGGACATGGCTTTGAAGACTATGGGCATCCCATAGTCGGAAGCATTTTCCCAATACATGTGACTTCTGGGTAAAACCACATAGCCGCTGAATAACAGGATTCCAAAGAAACACTTCATCTCTTCATCACTGACATTTCCTGGTTTGTTTTTCTGAGTAGCGTACATGTTGGTGAACTTTACAAAAAGGCTTATGATTGTTTTGTCAAACAGACATTCAAAATAGTACAAAGGCGTCTGATTCAACACCGCACCGTGCTCATCTTGCCACTTTTCCTGTGTGGGACGTATATCTCGTGATAACCAAGTATAAGTTTTATATTTTGGGACAGTGAATGTTTGGCTTGTAGGCAGTGTTGAAGTAGAGGGTACCTGTTGTAGACTAGTCGACTGTTGCTGCGTGGCACTGTTACTTTCATCGTCAATCCGCTGACGTTTTGCTAAGTGATGCAGTGGTAGGTTATCCTCCTCGCTTTCTGAAGTATCATAGTAAATTTGTGCTTGAGCTCGTAATTGCGAACCAGGTAGATTTTGCACCAACACTTGATTTTCATCCCCGGAATCTTCATCTGTAACATCAGCATTGCAGTTTTCTGGTGGAAATATAATCAGAGAATCTGGTACGGGAAACTCGTCGTCCTTTTCCAACTCCTCCACAATTTCATGCAGCCTCAGACCCCGATATTGTGTCCTAAAATGATAAAAATATATTAATGCTTAGGCGTAACGACAAAGTAGTATATTGTGCTACTGGCGTTTATAAACAACGTCTGTTTCTTCATGTTGTAACACCAATACAAGAGGCTCCGACCAAATAAAATTATACTGTATTGCGGTATGTATGATACTAACTATATGATTACCTTAGGTAATCTCAATAATATATGTAACTTAGTATAAATACTTACTTTGAAAAACTCATCGTTGAAAAGGGCAGGATAAAATGGTCAACAACACAGGGAAAATAATTAACTGGCGCGATTCACCATACAGACTAAGGTTCAAAAAGCATTCACATATCGAGTGCCACAAATAAAAAAAATCAAAACTACCTACACCTTCCACAATAATTTAATTTCTTACGCGTTGTTTTAAAACGACGATAGCATCAAGTGGGCACTCTTTTGATCATACTATTATTATTTATTTTTAATGCACTAACCCGTGCTAAGGAACAAATTTAAAAACCTATTTAGAGGCTAAAAATTTCACCCATGCCGGGATTCGAACCCACAACCTCTGGCTATCCGTGCCAGCGCTCTACCAATTGAGCCAATGGGCGACTCACGGCATCAGTGAAATTTCGAACCTCTTTACACTATTCTCTGTATTACGTACAGGCAGCGACATCTGACTTAAGCAAATTGCATTACTTTAGCCCCGACTACCTACTTTGCAGTTAGGTTTAACATCGGAACGATATCACTGTTACATGATTAGTACTAATCATGTTACAGTGACATCGTTCCGTTTTTAATTTTTAACTAAGCTATCAAACTTTTTCTTAATAAATAATTTAAAATAAAAATATTTAAAATTATTTATTAAAAAAAAGTTATTCATTGACTACCTCTTATTTAATTGATTGAAATAAAGTACTGTCCCGTTTTGAGTTAAAAAATAAATGGTCACGTTAAGTATGCCCCAAGTATTTCCATGTTTGTGATGTGTCTGGTTAGCATGGCACGGGGTATCATCCTGTGTGTTAGTTATTTATTATACTGACTAAGTTAAAATTTTTAATGCTGTTTATATCACATAATGATACTAATAAATAGAAATATGGACTTATTACGCGACGTGCTTAAAACGGTAGTAGAGGGGCGGTAGAACAGCGGGTTCTCAATCGCGAGGCTATGGGCTCGAATCTTGTCGTGTACAAATGAATTTATTATCTAAGTTATGTGCAACAACCCCCCTACCACCTGCTACTCCAGGAACTGCAGCGTGCGAGTAACCCCTTCACCCATCTAGTGTGAGTAAAGGTGCCACTGGACGCTGAATAAATCATCTCATAACCTAGATGCAAAGGCTAAAGTCTTGTTAAGTTTACTGTTTAGCACTAATTTGTTTTGTAACTTCTACGTCCTGACGCACAGATTATCCAACTTCGACAGCTGCAAGGCTTAAGATGGTTCTTACGATGAATAATAATAAAACTTCTACTTTAACTACTTCGGAAACACAGTTTTAAAACTGTAAATTGAAACTGATTTTGTTCCAAGGGTAGATTAGTAGTGGGCCTAAATCCAATATATTGAAATTCTGTGTGACAGCATTTCTTTATAAAGATATCTATATAAATAAAATTCAAAATTCTGACTGACTGACTAACCCCTGGTTTCTCGTACACTAACAGTCTGTTAATCTACTGTTAACAGTTGTCAGTTGTTTTTTTTTTGTATGCACTTTGCCCAACTGACAGCTGTTAACAGTAGATTAACAACTTGTTAGTGTACGAGTAACTGGCGGTAAGTCACTCATCAACGCCCAGCCCAAGCCGTTGGACCTAGAAAGCTGAAATTTTCCACAGAAGGTCTAAATACAATGTAGGCAAGGAATAAGACCGGATTATTTTGAAATTCAACCCGTAAGGGGGCGAAAAGGGTAGCCAAAATTTGTATGGGGGTATAAAGAATGTTGTCGAATTTTCTTGACACTTAAAATTCATACTCTTCAAAAATGTTGATTGAACCCTTGTTTCGCAGTTTTTTTTTTTTTATTCAAGGGGGTTGCAAAATAATAAAGTCCACGCAGACGGAGTCGCGGGCAAAAGCTATAAAAGTAATAAATAATTAGTAAATTACTCTAAAATACTAGTTATAGGGCATCGCACATCTAAATACACTGCGCTTCTAATCTTATCTTAATTCTGCTTATAGAGCTATCGCAAATCTAAACGCACTCTGCTTCTTATCTGATCTATATTCTGGTTATTATAAAGCAAACATTTTTAACGTACTTACTCAAGCTGTACTATTCACTAAACAAATTGTATTTTTATTTAGAACTGACGATGATGATTGATGATAATCCCACAAACGATTCCGTCGACCGGAGCACCCGGACAACGACTTATTTCAGACTCGAGTATGCTGTCGTATGTGTGATGCAATACGGAAAACACGGTTGCCGCGAAACAGTACAGTTATTAATGGCAATCATGGAATCTTATGCGTATAGGTGGTATCTAATTTATTAGATTTAAGAGGACTTGAGAAACGATGGTCAGAGTGGAGTTTTTTTTTCCTGCTGCCTTTTTCTCCACTACACTACGGCCCGAAGGCAGCGGCTTTCACTTTCATGTTACATTGTACTTTGACATTCAGCAAACAGAATGTAAATTCTTTACGTTGAAATAAATTGAATTAAACAATTGATCGCTAGAACTACAGGTACTCGTATGTGCAATTGTTAGGACAAGTCTTCCGAAACTGACCTGGTACCTCAAGGCTTTGGTACCTGAGTTAAAAGCTTTCCACCATTCAAGTTTTTGCTGCTCAGTTCCAACCATACTACTTTGGTACTTAGCTATCCTATTAATGTTATAAACAATGAAAAAGTTTGTGAAGATGTTTGTTACTTAATCACCCAATCACGGCTGAGCAAGGTTACATGAAACTTTTCATACAGATAGACAAATATCAGAAATAAGATGTAGGATAATTGATATCCCGATAATGCGTTCCTGTGGGTGCGTTTTATTGTAATTATAACTTTCTTCCAAGCTAAGATATTTATTGCATTGTGTTAACAATCGCATTTTTATGTAAAGTCCAAAATACTTTGTTTATGTTAAAAAATTAAATCTGAAGGAATAAATATCCGCATACAACTCTGTGTTCAAAAATAAAAAAGGTAATATGTACGTTACTCTGTGAAGAAATGTCATGTGTGGTTTTGGCGTTGTAAGGAAGGAGGCATTATTGGTGATATTGTATCTGAAAAGCAATAAATAGTGACTACGAACGGCTCTTGTTTGATTTGAGGAAGGATTTTAACAATTGTCATGGTATCGAGAATCGTATAAAGTGATCCTATGGCGTATGAAGTTCGCCGGGATAGGTATCTACAATAAGTGTCGCGTGTTTATCTTCGAAAACTTGTGGTAGACTCTCGAAGCAAACCTCATTCACTCTCTCTCGAAATACTTCACCACTTATGTGTTGTAAACAGCAAACAAGCTTTGTATTGGGAGGTCGGTCTTCCACCCACTCGAGACACGAGCCAATAACTAGGCAAAATGCTTAGATGATCTAGGTAGACCGTACTCCACTACGGGGGCTAAGTACGTTGGTAGAGGATTGTAAGACAGTGGCTTACCTTTCTGTCAGAAGTTATCAAGCCGCCCATAAGGCCCCTGACATTGCTCAACGACTGTAATTACATGACGGCAGCAGCGGGTTAACGTTCCTTGCGAAGCAGAGGCAGCGGAAAAATTCGCCAGCGCCACTAGCGGTAGTCACGGGACGGACACAAATCCTGCACCTGACCGCGCCTCATCATCATCATCATCGGTTCATCATCATCATCGGCCTACGGTTGTCCGCAGCTGGACATAGGCCTCTCCCATTGCACGCCACTGAGCACGGTCCTCGGTTACTCTCATCCAGCTCTTGCCAGCCGCCCTGCGAAGATCATCGCTCCACCGAGTCTGAGGACGTCCTACACTACGTTTACCGATACGCGGTCTCCACTCAAGAACTCCGCGCCAAGACCGCGCCTGTTGTTGCTTAACTCAAGTGATTGATTCCAATCGCTCAATTCGACTAGGCCACGAGCCCTCCACTAGGCCCCGAGCGCTCCTAAAAGTTGGAATCCCTTCAGATGAAAACTTTTCAATTTTGGACCCATGTTTTTCCCTATTATTGTAAGACATTTGACTAATGCTTTGACATTTAGGGTTGTTAATGGCAATCATGAAATCTTATTAGGTTTACATATGGCATTATGGTATTTGGTTTTAAGATGATGATGATGATGATGATAATAAGATGATTTGAGAAAAGATGGTCAGAGTAGAGTTTTTTTTTTCCGCTGCCCTTTCTCCACTACAATGCGGCCCGAAGGCGGCGGCTTACATTGTACATTGACATTCAGCAAACAGAATGTAAATTCTTTACGTTAAATTGATTTGAATTTAGAATTGAATTGCAGGAAAAATGGGTCCTCTGTCAACAGAGGGTCTTTCTGCCCTTGCTTGGAGTACCCCGAGCACTCGCTTTCTCTCGTGCATCGGCGAATGGACTGATTATGAAAGTTTGACTCGATCGAGGATCGACGACGCCCACGTTGCTTTGCTTCGGAATTCGCTACGTTCTCACCCAATTGCAGAGGTAAGGCTCAGATTGAACGTAAGTGTACGAAGGAATTAGTTTGTCACGAAGGAGAAGCAGTTTTCTAGCTGAAACGATCCCTATTTGCGTCAACGCTTGTCTATAATTCCTTTAGAAAGTGTGTTAATTTTTATCCAGAAGATTGTTAGTTCTTCATTTCTATTATTAAGTTACGTTATTCAATTAAGTTAGGGCAGTACGTAGGAGCGCGGACTAGATAGTATAGTGCCAAAAATTGTCGCTTTTAGCGGAAAATTAATGGTTAGTTGTAGGCAATAAGAATATATTTTTACATTATTGACAGGGACTGCTTATTATTTAATGTACACCGAAAAAAACAACAAATCCAAAATGTAAGATCAGATTTAGCTATTCCTACATTTTAATTACTCTAATCGCGATTATTGTAACGTAAACTTGATTAACAATCGCGATTAGACCCATAGAATTATTTAGAAGTCAGTATAAAATACTATTTCTGTCACTGTAATTTCTGTGTAATTGAAAGAATATTATATCTATATATCTATCTATTTAGAGAATTATAAGCCACATTTCGCGTTAAACGATTATGCAAATGGAAACTACTTTCAAATGGAATAATAATTTTCTTTTGGTAACGCGACTAAACTTATTAATCCTACAAGTGCACTCTAATAAGCCTTAGCACGAGTGACTTTGCAACAAGTCCTAGGCTTAGTTGCTGCAGATTGTACTACGCTTGCTTAGTGCTATTTTAATCCCCAAACTTACAATGCGATTCTCGCTGAATAAATTACAAGTGCGGCTAGTGCCTGGGACGGGCCATTAGCCAGACTCCGGCTATCGATCCATAGGCCTAGCACGCGCCTGGTACTCAGGGATCAACCGGGAATGAAAAAAATACATTGTTTACAATTTACATATCTATACCCAAAAGCTAGTGGCACGCTAACAAAACGCTAGTGGCATTTTTCCGAGCGGTACCGTGCTTCGCAGTGTACTTAAAGCAGTAGGTGCCGGCTGCCATTGATAGATGGCAGTCGTTAAGTCAAGTCAGAGGCCTTAGGGCGGGCGGCTTGAAAACTTCCGACAGTAAAACCAGTCGCTAGTCTTCCAATCCTCCACCAATCCGGACTTGGCCCCCGTGGTGGTGTACGGCCTATACCTTCCTCAGGGAAGAGACCCGTGCCCCTCGGGTGGGGACATCATGAGTTGAAGATGATACCCAAAAGCTAGAGTGTAATCAATAGCTTAAGTCTATAAGTCGTGTAGGTATATAATCAATTTCAATAATAAAATAACATTTACATACAGGCAGATACATTGCTTCTGGCCCCACGCTAGGTTTTCCTGTGTCGTGAAAACCAGAAACAACTACATCACAAACATGTAAACATCCAAGACCTGTTTTTTTTTGTTCCCAGCCGGGATTCGAACCCGGGACCGATGCGCTACCGCTAGGCCACAGAGGTCGTCAATCGTAATGTTAGCAACTTTTACATTGAGACAACTCAGAAAGCTATAGAAACTAGATCAGCTTTTCCACACGTTTGTATTGATTATTATCGCGATTAGACCCGAAAATTCGTCATGACAGTTTACCTAATAATTAATAAGCGTGATTAGTAGCGTTTAATATATAACTATGCATGTTTTATTTTCCATTATCACACTAGATTCTGGACGCGGTCAATTTAAGTAAAAAAATAAGATAAATGCCAAATATACCTATTTAATATGAACATAAAAAAAAACATTTAAACTTAATAATAATTTTAAACTTCATCGTCAACCCATTATGTCCCCACCGAGGGGCACGGATATCTTCCCTGAGGAAGGTATAGGCCATACTGCACCATGGGGACCAAGTCCGGATTCGTGGAGGCAAGCCTAGTGGCTGGTCTTACTGTCAGAAGTTTTCAAGCCGCCCTAAGCCCTCTGACTTGGCTTAACGACTGCCATCTAACGACGACAGCTGGAACCAACTGCTTAATGTGCCTTGCGAAGCACGGAATTGCTCGGAAAAATGCCACTAGCGTTAGTCATAGACTGTTTACCCATCCATGCACTGAACGCGCCCTGTGATGCTTAACCTTCGTGATCGTTTAAGATCACTCCGACAGCCGGGACTACGAGCGTTAAGCTTATTGGTGGTTTAATCCGAGCGGTTATATTTTTAAGTTAAAGAGTTCATGCTAGGCACGCTGGTTAAATTTACATCGTTGCTGCCGCTTGCAGTTACAGCCCTGCTGCTAATGGGAAATCTATACCATAGTGCGGAAAATGACTTATGAAATTACTTCGTTGTGAAAAAATTGTGATCTTGAAAGTTAAATGGTTTGTACCATAATTTTACTGATAGCAAGTAATTACAATTAAAACCTCTTAGATTATTTGAAATGTTCTCCAACATTTAGTTTTAGTTTCGTGCTAATTAATTAATTAATTGCTATTAGCAATAAGGCCGCCAGTTGTATTTTACCTTTAGTATCTGCTGTTTCTGTAATATTTTTTCCGGTATACAATAAAGAATATTCTTAACTTCGTGAGCTCTATACATTATTGATTCGTAATTACCTCCGACAAAAGTGAAATAAGTTGATCAGGTTACAATTCAATAAAAAAAATTGTATACTGATTTTAATATATAATTGGGGATCGAACCCAGTTCTCCTTTTTATTTTTATGTAGCCTCCATAATATTTATGTCCCACTGCAAGGCAAAGCCCCTCCCCCCAATTTGACCAAGATTTAGGTCATTAGCCAGATTCTCCTTATTTTTTAGAATCTTGACACAATTCCTCTAAGCTATCAAGACAACACATGTAAATCAAGGTGTTTTATGTTACTAAAATACATGAAAATACATTATAATACTTTAGTAAAATTAAGCAACACTTTAAGGCTAAAGTGGCAACTACTCTTCGTCTTGCTAAAATTTATAAAACCCGTTCAGCCTCCTAAATCCTGAACTTGAAAATAACAATCGAAAAAACCGTTGTTATTTTGAAGGTCAGGATGGATGCGATGAGCGGTATTATTTAAAAAACCCTATTCCTCTAAAACAGCCTTCAGAGACAATTTAAATAGTCTGTGGTTCGGCTTTGCCTTTAACTTGGACTATTTAAACTGTCTCTTAGAACTGTATAAAGAAATCGTGTTTTTTACAAATATAAGACCGTAATGCTTTTTATCCGACTACGCTGAAGCCCAAAAGGAGGTCCCGACTACCGCGGTTCCCAAACTACCTTCGTTTGGGAACCGCCGTAGTTGGGACCTCCTTATAGATCGTATGTATATACGTGGGGCACTCAAAAAGTTTTGAGAAACCAAAAAACTAACTTCTATGAAATTTTTTTTTTTATAGAATTTAGTTTTCAAAGAACTCTCCACCAGCCTCTATACAAAGTTTCAGGTGTCTGAACCAATTTTCAAAACATTTTTTTCAGTCCTCCGCAGACTCTTTCACGGCCTTCTGAAACGCTGCTAGCGCGTCTTCCGGCGATGAAAACTGTATCCCTTTGAGCTGATTTTTAATTTTAGGTAATAAAAAGAAGTCACACGGAGCCAAATCAGGACTGTAAGGAGGGTGTCCCAAGACTCTGACCGGTGTGGAGTCCAAGAAGTCCCTCATTTTGATCGCAGAGTGCGCGTGCGCGTTGTCGTGCTGAAGAAGGACCCCGCGGAGCCCGGTGTTGAGTCGCTTGTTGCTCAATTCAGAAAAAACTTCTGGCAGGCATTTTGTGCTATACCAATCAGCGTTGATGCTGCTTTGGTCTCAAATTGAAATTAGGTATGCCTTCAAAGTGAAGAAACTAGCAATCAAATTTTTTCCTGCGCTCCTCGATCGCTTAACTTTCGTAGACGTTGGTTCATTTTTAAACTGCCAAACTGTCGACTGACGCTTTGTTTCTGGATCATATTGATAAATCCAGGATTAACGAGCCAGCATCAATTTTTTGTAACATATCACGGCTCCAATCCACACGGGCCTGCTTCTGAGCTTCGGTGAGGTTGTGCGGCACCCAGCGGGAAACTATTTACGCGAAGGTGCTCATGCAAAATCTTGTGAACACTTCCTGAACCAATCTGCAGTGTATGCTGAATCTCTTCGTACGTAATTCGTCTGTTTTCTTGAATAATTTTTTTTACTGCCAGCACACTTTCTTCGGTGACAGGCGTCGTAGGACGACCACTCCTTTGTTCATCCCCCAAAGTAAGACGACCGCGTTTGAACTCGCTATACCAGCGGTAGATGGTTGCTTTTAAAGGTCTTTCGTCCATAAAAGCAATTCGAAGTCGATCAAATGACTCAACAGGTTTTAAGCCACATTTGAAATCGTAAAAAATCATAGCACGAAAAGGTTCTCGATGCAGATCCATATTTTTATCAGACAAGAAAATTTGAATTGGCTCTCAAAAAAATGCGGAGGGAAAGACAATCGAACAGTAGTATTTTCACTTTTAAATAATCCACGTTTTTAAAACAATTACATGTGGCCAGTGTCTTATACATAAAAACTTTTTTAAGAAAAACTTTCTGAGTGGCCTGGTTTGCCTTTCCGATTCTACATCCCTTCATAACTCCTTAGCCAATAGTCAGATTTTGAGAAATAATATCTATAATCGATCCGATGTACTCGAGCGAGTGCCATTTTTTATTTTTTTGTTTTATTTAGCCTGATTTCATGTAGCCTGTGAGTCTCAGGCTGCGACACTCGCACTATTGACTAAGGAGTTACGAAGGAATATAGAATCGAACATACTTACATACGAGCTAACATCCCTCCTTTTGGGCACCGCCGCAGTCGGGACCTCTTTAAGGACCCCTTCTCCTTTTGGGTTCCAGGGTAGTTGGGTTTTTTTACTTCATTGTTTTAGAAATATTGCTCTTATTTTATATCTCATGCCCGGTCCAGCCGTGTCAAACATTTCATACAACAAGTATACTTACTATAGATGTTTGAACGTGTCCCGGCCCGGTCGCTACACGGTGTACCGGTATTCCACCGGTAGTTATAGCCATTCCACAAAGAAAAAAACCCTCTTCTCTAACAAAAAACTCACGAGTGAGTCAAATATCTCCGAGGGAGGTCTCCCACCAGCCCTCTGTCACACAGGCGTGCTAAAAATCTTAATTAGTCGTGTTAAGCGACGCCGGAGACGGCTAACCGTAAAATTGTCGTGTGATACACCGTGTTTATAACAAAAAGAAAACGCCTTTCTTCAGTATTCATAATAAGTTCGTCGTCGTCGTTGTCAGGCTATACTAGCCCACTGCTGGACATAGCCCTCCCCTAAAGAGCGCCACGTTGTGCTATCACAGAGGGTAATGCCCATAATCCCCACGCTGGGCATACGGGTTGGTGATCGCAGTTCCGTGGAATTGTACTGCTAGGGGCGCTGCTGCCCACCCCCCGGTTTGTGTCCCTTAGTCGCCTTTTACGACACCCGCGGGAAGAATTGGATTGGTGCTATTCTCTAGGCAGACACCACACAGCAAATATAACAGCAAATATGGCAAAATATAACTTCACCACAACACAATCACTTGACCTGGGGGGTGAGTGAATTGTAGTTAACTATCGTGTTGTCTCTTCGAATTTCCCAGAAAAGAGCGAGACAGAGCGTTACTGAAGTATTTATTTAGTGAGATTCTCAATTCAGAAATCGGCCCTTATTCAATCACCTAGCTTGCTTTTGCTGTCGGTACTGCATCGCCGGCCTCGCCATTGCCTCGATATCAACCTTGTATATCGCCGTTGGTGCCGGCTGTCACATAATGGCAGTCGTTAAGTCATGTCAGAGGCCTTATGGGCGGCTTGATAACTTCTGAAAGTAAGGCCCGCCACTGTCTTACAATCCTCCACCAACCCGGACTCGGCCTTCGTGGTGGAGTATGGCCTAACCTTACTGCGATGCAGGAAGAGACCCGTGCCCCAGCAGTGGGGACATACAAGGGTTGATAACGATATCGCCACTGCTGGGGCACGGGTCTCTTCCTGCATCTTAGAAAGGTTAGGCCATACTCCACCACGGGGACCAAGTCCGGGTTGGTTGGTTGGTCTCGGCCTTGCCTAACCCTGTACAAAAACCAAATCTTTTCAACAGTTCAATGAAAGTTGCGTGACAAAACTACTGCCCCGCGGTGTTACCCGCGGCTTATCGATTTTTTTATAAGAATAAGTTTCCCGCAGTAAACCGTAGGCTATGTGTTAATCCAGGGTATTTTTTTTAAATTAAAATCGCTCCAGCCGTTTAGACGTGAACAAGTAACGAACACATACACTCACAAACTTTTGCTTTTATAATACACTCCTGGACACATCTATTGGCCCACCTTAGAGTTTAGGGTTCGATGGCCCCTACCTGAATACGATTGTTAGATTGAACAAAAATTAGTGATGCAGTTTTAAACCTGATACATTCAAAGACTATTTTTATTTTACAAAAATTAAAGGTAAAGATATGGGTCCTGATTTGCCTCTTAAAGCTCATACATGTCATTTCTTCCCTAACTCTAACCCAGCGTGTTCATGTACATATTGCTCTTTCTATCAGATCTAGAATAATAAAATACCTGGGCGTTACTGTTGACGAACGCTTTACCTGGAAACCACATATTGAGGCCCTTACTTGTCGGGTAAGAAAGTTGATCTACATCTTCAAAAAATTGTGGCACCCAAGGATTTACTTCGAACCGTCTACTTTGCCTTAGCACAATCTGTGATAACTTATTTATGTTATCACAGACAGACAAATACCATAGTTATCACAATCTGTGATAACTATGGTATTTGGGGAGGTTCATGTAAGACCTATATGATCACACTGGAGAGAGCTCAGCGATCACTACTTAAAGTTATGACATTTAGACCTTTCAGATTCTCATCAAAGCTCCTTTATGAAGATACTCAGGTATTAACCGTACGACAATTATACATCCTTAAATTAATACTACGCACACATTTACATACCATTTGATGAGAAATTGTATAACGCTAAGCGTCGAAAAGATATTGTATGCAATCTAGCAAAATTTAACTCCGCTTACGCTCGACAACGTTCATCAACGTTCATAAGTCGTTGCTCGCACGCCGGTTCCGGGTACTTTTTATCTTTCCCTTTGCTAATACATCCCCCTGCCTGGTTCAAAACTGCATAAAAACTGTTTCGTCGATTTAATATAAATTTCTAGCTATGACTAAATGAAATGAAAAGGTTTTATTCAAAGTAACACAGAAACTGCCAAAACACGAATAAACGCGAGTGCGAGTTGTACTGTGACAGCGTTTTGCCAATTCGAACGGTTAAATTACTCATACTCACTACTCAATGCTCGATTAACACGGTAGTGAAGTTATTCGATTGGATCTGTCAAACTCGCACTAAGCACTCTGCTTAGGAACCTGATAGTGTCTAAGTTCAATGCTCGTGATTAATTAATTACCTCTAGTTATCATGCAAACGACATCGTAGTGGCGCCTGCAGCAACGAAACATGTGATGAATGTGTTAAAGTGGTACAAGTATACGAATATCGGTAAAATTACAACGAATGTGGGAATTATTTTGTATCTAGCTGTGCCCCGCGGTGTTACCCGCGGTTTATCGATTTTCCCATGGGAATACGATATTTTCCCGCAGTAAAAAGTAGCCTATGAGTTAATTCAATGTGTCAGCTAACTCCATACCAAATTATAACATAGCAAAACATTTAAATTCAAGCACATGCATTGCTTCTGGCCCCACACTAGGATACCCTGTGTCGTGAACCAGAAACAACGATCACAAACATGTAAACATCCAAGGCCTGGGCTTTTTTTGTCCCCAGCCGGGATTCGAACCCGGGACCTCTTATTACAATCGCTCCAGCCGTTTAGACGTGAAGAAGTAACATACTTACACACTCACAAACTTTCGCCTTTATAATATTAGTGTGAAGTGTGATAGTGTGATTATGTGATTTTTTTTAATGCACTAACCCGTGCTAAGGAAAATTTTAGAAACCTATTTAGAGGCTAAAAATTCCACCCATGCCGGGATTCGAATCCGCGACCTCTGGCTCTCCGTGATAATGTGACTAAAAGTTTCGTAAGCAATACTCTTGCCAAATTGGCAAGACTAACGTAGCCAGTTGCTAGTGTTAAACATTAGTAACTATGTCTATGATTTGTACATTTTTGACCAGTCAATCTTACCACTCGCGACTCGGCAAACGTAGTGTAGGACGCCCTCCGACCAGGTGGGATGACGATCTGCGAAAAACTGCCGGCAGATGCTGGATGCGGCAAGCTGAAGACAGGGCGCTACGGCGCTCTTTAGGGGAGGGCTATGTCCAGCAGTGGACTAATATAGCGTGAAGAAAAAGAAGAATAAATAAAATTTCAATTGCTTAAGTATGCCGGCTTAAATCTAGGATACCTTGTGATATGGTAACCACAATAGTAGTCCCACAATTGGTGCATTTAAGAAGCAGTTGAAAGAGCACTATTTAGCTATATCATAACTTCGAGCTGTATATTAACTTATTTTGTATTTTATTGATTTATATTTACAGGTATTTCAGCTCGCTAATTCTCTGAGCTCTTGTAATGATATCAATTATAATGAAATATAGTGAA
Organism: Yponomeuta sedellus; assembly: GCA_934045075.1. NCBI lineage: Eukaryota > Metazoa > Arthropoda > Insecta > Lepidoptera > Yponomeutidae > Yponomeuta > Yponomeuta sedellus. The sequence goes on along the minus strand of OW203739.1, from coordinate 6,059,423 downwards.
TAGATATATTTTAATGACTATAATTGATTGTTATTTATGTAGGATTATTTATTATTTATTTAAGATGTTCAATGATCGGAGCTTTAAGATCACTTAATTTATAATTTAATTGGATATTTTAAAGTTATGTTAAATTGAAATTGATTATAAGAAACACATTCGAAATGTAATGCTTTGTCACCTTATAGTAGTAGAATAAAGGCTTTTTTATTTTTATTTTATTTATTTTATAATTCTCTGAGCTATGTCGATAACATTGTTACCTATGTCCACATGTAATACCGGCCTGGCTAACACAGATGATGCTGCTGAAAGCGGGCGGAATACAAATGAGTGAGCAGACGCGATGACCTGATTAGCACTTCGCTAGCGCGCCTCGGCGGCACCGGCAGACCTAGCACGACGGGCGGCCTAGCATAGGACCTGACTTTCTTTATTTCCACCCTTTATAACAGACTCCAGAAGAAGGAGCCAGCTCTCAGTTCATTTTAATACATAAAAATTATAAAAACATACACAAACTTATAATCAAATTATATTCGTCCAACACTAAAGTAGATGGTCTGTCATGTTTCGATAGGTCAGTGGTATAGTGTCAAGATCTTGATACGAAGTATTGGAGTTCAATCCCCAACTATTAACAAAGTAACAGAACATTTTTTTTATGTTACTTATTATTCTTTATACTTATCCTTTAGGATGTCTTTTTTGTACTTAGTATGCGTCATATTTTTTTATGTAATTGAAATGAAATTTTTATTTGGCAGAAGAAGAAACATTTTACATTGCTTTTTTGTGGTTTTTCTATAGTTTAAAATATTTATGTAGATGTGATGTCGTTGAGGTTTCTGAATTAAAGTTACAGGTGATATCTTAGCTAGACCGGGTCTGTAATATCAGCTTCCGTCAATAATACGGTCGGTGGCCATATTTATTTTAAAGTTGAACAAGATTGTGTGAAGTTATAGTAGCACTACCAATTGCCAACCGTGAAGGGAAACATCGTGAGGAAAGCTGACTGTCTCAGGTGTTCAAATACCTCAAATTGAAATTGCCAATCGGCGGTGGACAAACGTGGTAATTAAACCCAGAGTGGGTTCTCTCTCTCTCACTCTCTCTCCCTTTCTCTGACAGAAAGCCTGTAGATATTTAAACGTTTTAAATCTTTTCTTATGTAGCCTTTAAACGTCCCACTGCAGGGACATTTAAAGGCTACAAAAACAGAAATGTAACAAAATTTGGTAATGTAGAATTACCCCCTCCCTTCTGCAACACTACGTACAGTACTACACATCATAAAAGTCCCTTCGGGAATCTTCGTTCGCGCAGACTAGGAAGAAGTGTAACGAAAGTACCCGAAGCTAGAGCTAAGCGAAGCTACTAAGTACATTCAACATGATCTTTAACCGATACGGTTAAGGTGCAGAATTTATTGCCGTAGTAACGCTACCTATTTCGCTAACGCTAATATTGCCAAACTAATAGTTACCTGCATCGATGACGTTGAATCAACCAATAGCAACAAAGGCGCGCGGCCGGCTATAAAATGAAACTATCTGATTGGTCGATCAACTTGGCGCACATCCAAAATTTGGTCATCTGCGCAGGTACATCCGCGAGACTTATTTCTTGTGTAGCACTGTACCTACTTACAAAGCCGATGTAAGGTCTGGTCACGTCTACTGGATTACTTGAACGGTCATTATCACTAAACACAAGTCGTCCGTACAAATTAAGTAGGTATTAGAAAGACTGATGTCTAGACGATTCCTCATTGATAGGTGTTTTTAAGAGTTCCGGATTTTGAGGATGTAACATAACCTCTCTGTATTTTTTTTAAGAAATAACTATTGGGGGTTGTAGACCTTTCGGATAGATATTAATAGAGGGACTGTAAAATAGGTAGATGGACGCTGAAATAAAGCTTCAAATTATTAAGGCAAAAGAGCCTACGAAACTGCAACAAAACGGCATTAAAATTCGTGAAGGAAATTACTAGCTATAGATAAAATAATTACCTAATAAAGTTTCACAATATTGTATAGTCTGTTAGCTTTTAGAATATACCTCCGGCTCTAGAATAGGTTTCGGTTTTCGCCGAAAGCACACGAGTGTAATACTACTTCCTGCCCTGTATAAAACTTTTCTTCACTATTTTTAAGTTATGTGAAATTAAGTGCCATATTAGTTCCGATATTTCTATAACACGAATATATCTGATTCTATCCGATAGCAGCAGAGGTATTATATTCTAAAAGCTAACAAACTGTACTTCCATTTTCAATTACAGAACACAACAGAGGTTTTTCTCTGCCAAAAAAAATAACTGAGCAATGAGTTGGGTTGTGCAGACACATAGGTATAGAGTTTGTTTATACAAATACCTAGCTATTTCTTTTGTGCACAGAAAGGCAAGCGGGTTTTCTGTTCCAAAATTGTTTACTGTTTCTTGGCCATGGTAATGAAAAGTGGTCCCGATTAACGAGGCTGTCTATAGTCAAACAGACCGAATAAGGATACCCAAACAGACATGTAGAGTAACATTAGTGACAAAGACATAAGTAATGGCCTCATAATTTCGTAAAACTAATAAGAAATCCTAAACAGAATTGTCCCAAAATAGACATCTTGTAGGCTTTCTTTACACACACACACACACACTCATACACCCACACACACACACACACACACACACACACACACACACACCCTCACACACACACACACAAACACACACACACACACCAACTTACATGCTCTTTGTTTTTCTCATATTACTTAGTTTTAACTTAAATAAGTATATTTTTTTCTATAAAAATAAGTATAATTTAGAGTAGTATTGAAGTCTGTTGACCGAAATACATTTTACTTAATAATGTAAAATGTATTTCGGAGGAGCACTGCTTATCCTAAACCACAGGTTTTAGCCTTTTTTAGGGTGCAGGGAACCACTGCCTTGGAGATAAGGTCATTTTAAAGTGTTTTCTAAATAAATTATCTTTTATCTTTATCTACATCTACGTAATGAGATGATTGACTATACAGCGTCCAGTGGCATCTTCACTCACACTAGATGGGTGAAGGGACCACTCAGACGCGGTGGTAGCCCAGTGGGTAGAATAATGGACAAAGACCTAATTATTTATTAATAAGCATTTTATATTGCTGTGTGGTGTCGGCCTAGAGAATAGCACCAACCCAATTCTTTGCGCGGGTGTCATAAAAGGCGACAGGGACACAAACCGGGGGGTGGGCAGCAGCACCCCTGCAGTACAATTCCACCGAACTGCGATCCCCAACCCGCATGCCCAGCGTGGGGATTATGGGCACTACCCCCTATGATAGCACAACGTGGCGCTCTTTAGGGGAGGGCTATGTCCAGCAGTGGACTAGTATAGCCTGACGACGAAGCATTTTATATTAAACATTTCTGGTTACTTCAAATTTTACACTATTTTTATTTTTAATATTAAGAATAAGAATAAAGAAATTTTATTTACTGCAAAGTGTTACATTTGTGTCCTGGCTCCCAAACTAGGATTCCCTGTGCTATGGGTAGCCAGGCTACTTCCGAATGGTTAAATCTTAATTATTGTACTGTAGGCACTTATACATAAACTTACAAAACATTGCAAGACGTATTTATTACTCAGACCGGATTTTTCAATAGTCAGACAACACCCTGTCACTGTCTTATCGTATGATTTAGACAGTGACAGCATGCAATTCACTCCCCAGGCAATCTTCATCCGACGACTGAAAAGCCGGCCCCTAGTTATAAGCTCAACAATCGCTCAGTACATTTCTGTATGATTTCTTCCACTTTTTGAGATAAGCTCGCCTTTGTACATGTTATTTCTTATGTAATGTTCTGTTAAATGTTTCGTGTGCAATAAAGTATATAATTTAATTTGAATTTTGTGGGTAATGAAATGAAATGAAATGAAATGAAATGAAATGAAAAGGTTTTATTCAAAGTAGCGCAGATACTGCGGCTTAATGAACGTTACAAGTTAAACTAGGTGTCCATTTCAAAATCTGGATCATTTTGGAGAAAAAATGGACAAAAAAACTCCAAACTTAGTCTTTTCAAATTCCTTAATTAACAGAATTTACACAGATACTACAAAACTCGTGAATTTTACATGCTTGAATTCCAGACATCATTGTCATCTAAATAATCCTTAATATTATAGTAGCTCTTTTGGCACAAAGTGTACTTTACACATTTTTTGAACCGCGCTTCAGTCAAACTTAATATATCTTCAGGGATTTTATTGTAGAAGCGTATACAATGCCCCATGAAGGATGTATTAACTTTTGCCAGCCTAAATCTTGGGATCAAAAGTTTATGTTTATTTCTAGTATTTACATTATGTTGGCTACCTGCAGTTTTAAAGTTGCTAATATTTTTCCTGACATACATAATATTTTCATAGATATACTGACTGGCAACTGTCAGGATGTTTGTTTCTTTAAAGAATTCTCTTAACGAGTCTCTACTGCCTAGCTTATAGATGAATCTGATCGCTCTTTTCTGCAAGACGAAGATGGTCTCAATGTCCGCTGCCCGTCCCCACAGTAGTATGCCGTAGGACATGATACTATGGAAGTAACTAAAATAAACGAGCCTGGCAGTTGCGACGTCAGTTAGTTCCCTAATTCTTTTAACAGCATATGCTGCAGAGCTAAGCCTATTTGCCAATTTTTCTATATGAGGACCCCATTGAAGCTTTGCATCAATTGTGATACCTAAAAATACAGTTTCTTCGACAAGGTCTAGTTTGTCCCTTCCCAATATAACTTTGCTGTCAACTACTTTGACATTTGGTAGAGTGAACTTTATACATTTTGTCTTTTTTGAATTTAACAATAAGTTATTAGACGTAAACCAGTTTAGTACCTGAGAGAGAGCAGCATTAGTATTGTCAAGGTCATCTTCTTGTCTCTTAATTTTGAAAATAAGTGACGTGTCATCTGCAAATAGTACTATCTCTGACATATTTTGAACCATGAACGGCAAATCATTTACATATACGAGGAAGAGGAACGGCCCCAAAATCGATCCCTGTGGTACTCCTATCCTGACCTCTGACCCTGAAGATTTAGTTCTATTTATATCAGCTCTTTGAATTCTTCCTTCTAAATATGATGTCATAAGTTTTAGGCTATTCCCGTTTATACCATAGTGCTTTAATTTTAAAAGAAGTGTTTTATGGTCAACGCAATCAAATGCTTTTGACAAGTCACAGAATACGCCTATAGCATCCTTGCGATCTTCCCATGCACTAAATATATGTTTAACTAACATGACGCCGGCGTCCGTTGTAGAGCGCCCTTGCGTAAAGCCGAATTGCTGACCATGGAGAAGTTGATAGTCATTGAAGTGTGTAAGCAGTTGACCTAGAACTATCTTCTCGAATATTTTACTCAAAACGGGTAGAACCGAGACTGGTCTGAAATTTGAAGGATCTTGCTTATCACCACTTTTAAATAAAGGAACGAGCCTACTATATTTCATTAGATCTGGGAATATACCCTCATCTAGACATTTGTTAAAGATTCTGGCTAAATAGGGTGCTAGGGTGTCGATTACTGAGCTAACTACTGTTACTGACATACCCCACAAATCTTCAGTTTTTTTAAGCTTTAGCTTTTTAAACGATTTAATCACGGTATGAGCTTCAATATAATCAAACGAAAAATCGTGATCGCATAGGGGGACATTGTCTTTCAAAATAGTTTCTGCAAGAGCTGGAGAAGAGTCTAAAGGAGCTGTCGTTATAATTGGAACATTTGTAAAGAACTGTTCAAAAGCCGCAGCAATGTCTTCATTTGAGGTTATTAATTTATTATTTATTTTAAGTGCAAATTCGCGATCTCCCAATTTGGATTTACCAGTTTCCTTATTTATAATAGCCCAAATTGTTTTAGATTTATTAGAAGATTGAAGGATTTTTGATTTTATATACTCGCATTTTGCTTTGTGGCAGACGGCCTTAAATAATTTTGAATATAGTTTTACATACTGTATAAAACTGGGGTTGTATGTATATGTTTTTTTCTCATACAGTGAATAAAGTGTGTCCCTACTTTTTCGGATGCCGGCAGTGGCCCATTCACTAAATTGTAATTTATTTTGTTTGCAGGATATCTGTTTTAATTTAAAAACTTTTTCAAAACTATCTGAAACAGCCTTGAAGAAATCTCGATAGAGAACATTAGCATCTTGAGTTTTATTTTTTTGAATAGGTAATCTTTTTTTTAAGTCAAGTTTAAACAATTCTAGTTTTTTATTTGTTATCACCCTGCAGAGTACATCTTGCTCTATTTTTTTTAAATCTGCTTTAAAATGTACAATTTGACCACTGTGGTCTGATTTAAGACAATTCACTGTAGAATAATGGGAAAATTCACAGTCACAGTATACGTTGTCAAGGCAGGTGGCGGTGGTTTCGGTAATCCTGGTGGGCTCTAAGAAAATATTCATCAAATTAAAAGACTTAAAAATAAGTTTTAATTTAGCACTCGAAGGGGAATCTACAAGCAGGTTTACATTAAAATCACCACAGACTATAACCTTCTTATTATTACTGCAGGCTACTTTTAATACATCCTCTAATACAGATTCGAATACACTGTAATCACTGGTGGGGGGCCTGTATACGCTTACTACAATGTGTGACGATAATTCAACACAAGATAGTTCAATTATTTTTTCAACAGAAAGCCTGCAAATATCTTTCCTTTCTTTAAATTTTAAACCATCCTTTACTAGTATTAAAGATCCCCCATGCAATGCTAACTTTCTATTGTAGCAACTGGCTAACTGATAATTATGTACAGAAAAATTCATATGAGATTCTAATAGCCAGTGCTCCGTAACACAAAGTATGTCAATCTCATGTTGCTCTAAGAACAATTCTAACTCTAGTAGCTTTCCAGAAAAACCACCCTGTATGTTCTGATTAGCTAAAGTGATTTTTTTTAAGAGGGGCTTTTCTGTGGTCTGCGCTGACAGTTTAAATCAGCAGTCAAGCTTAACTTATTTATGTTAGGTTTTTTTAAAGCCTCTGAGTACAGAGGTTTACTAGTAGAACTTTTTCTACAGTTTTTATTTACTAATGGTACCTGTTTTATTGTCGTAACAATAATAGGGTCATAAATATTGAATGCCAACAATTTGGCAATCTGTCGTTTTGAACGAAGGGGCACATACATTGTGTCCCTAGTCAATATAAAATTTCGAATAAAGTTATTCGTATCAAAATAAAAAACTTGATCTCTATGACCAAATGTCATGTTATATAACAGACGGTTAAGTTTACCTATCCGTGCATTCTGTGTCTCTGACAATGTTTTTGAATAGGGAAAAGCACAGATAATGATTTTCCTTACATTTAAAGCTATTATGGACTCATAGTAATTTATCAATTCACTTTCTTGAATCCCTGTGCTGTTCCCCATTAATAATACAATAGTAGTATTTCTATCATACTGTTTGCTGAGCAGAGCGTTGATTAATTGCATGTAAGAGGCATTTGGCATACATATGTTTTCTACATGCTGTTTTAAATGGATCTGCAGCCTGGTTCCTAGACCTACACCTATTTTGTCTGAGAAAATTATTGTCTTGTAAGGGGCACCATTGAATGGAACTGAACTGCTCGTTGGCCTGGTTGTCGGTTGTCTGTCCAGTACTGCATTCCGGGTCGATGGCGCACTGGTCTCCGCTATCGCATTTGATGGTGCAGGCTGTCTGTTTGGCTCGCCTTCATGCTGTTGTGCCCGATCCAGCGGTAAAGGGGCTGGTGTGTTGGGCAAGCTGCACGGCGGTGACAAGCATGGCTTCTGACTGCCTGTTGAGTTCAGCTGTGGAAGGGCTGGGTCTTCAAGCACATTATTCGGTGGCTGCAGGGGTAACCAGCTTGGTTTGTCTTCTGAGTCTTCTGATTCATGGATGAAGGTGGACTCAACACGTTCCAGGTTGCTTTTGCCAAGAGAAATCAACCCATTCACAGTTGAAATGCAGTCATTGTACTGAGTTTGCATAGCCGAGTACTTGCAGGTGATGTCTAGTAATTGAAACTGCAAATCTTCCACTTGTAATTGCAGTTCAGCCATCGCTAGCTCATGGTCCACATTACTAGCAAATAATTCTTTCTGGCATTCGGCCATTTCCGTTTCTAACTGTAGTTTTTGACGAAGAATTGGTACACTTTCTATACTTTTTCTGTTTCGTTTTATCAATTTCTGTACCTTCTGAATGTATTTATTTGTTTTAATATACTTCTTTATGGTTTTCACGCTGTTCATTTTGATACTACTGGTATTCCCCATAGCGCAGGACTTATCGCTGGCTGTGGTTAGGTCGACTGTTAGTATTCCGGCTTCACTCATCACTTCACTATACAAATCCATGGTTCTAGCGCTATCTTTTTGTTGTTCTTGTTCACTGATTTGCTGAAGCTCCTGGTGCGCCTCAGCAAGCTGGTGTTCAAGCGAGCGTATTCGTTGCAGTGCTACACCATGGACATCATGGCACTGGTTGAACGAGTTGACTTGCTGTTGCAGCTCATCCCGTTGGGCACTTAGATCTTGGCATTGTATGTCCAATTCACTGAGCTCTGCTTTAAGCGCTGAGTTGGTTTTATTCTGTTTATGAATCTCCTCTTCACTTTCCTCTCGTTCTTGTAGAAGTGTGTCGCACAACTCTTTGGTCTTTTTGAGCTCAAGCAGCGTGGCTTTCAGTTTCAGCTCCATGTCTCGCACAGTCACCTTGCTTCGGGTGAACATACTGGTGTCACCTGGAAAATAACCGGGAATCGGTGTCAGTGTGTGACCACTTAAAATGTTATTGGCTGATAAAGAGTTGGTGGTACGTTATAGATGTTGAGTGAGCGTGTTATGTTGACTGAGGCTAGTTGTTTTGTCTCAACTTTGCTTCCACTACGCGTCAAGTAAAGAGAGCCAGAACTGAGCCGGAATGTTTGTATGGGACGTGTCTCATGTACATGAGATTATGTACAGTTTGTTTATGTAGGAAAACTGTAGGATGAAGCGAAAATTACAGGATTAAAACAATACTTCCCCGGATAAGTCGTTGCAATTTGAACCGTTTGACAGTTCGGCCGCCCGTTGTAATTTTTCAGTACAATAATTTGTATTTGTTTGATTTTTCACCAGTAACTTTTATTTGCATGTCACTACTATGTATTGTTTAATGAATTTACGTTTAATTTGACTCGAAATACACTAATAACACTAATTAATTAAACAAAATCTACTGAGCCGCTTTTGAAAGCAGCTGTTCGGTCTGGAGTTGCCAGCCGAAAAAAAAGTAAGTAAAAAAAAGGTATATAAAGAAAATAGACAAGCACTAACCAATGCACTAACCCGTGCTATGGAACAAATTTAAAAACCTATTTAGAGGCTAAAAATTTCACCCATGCCGGGATTCGAACCCGCAACCTCTGGCTATCCGTACCAGCGCTCTACCAATTGAGCGAATCCCGGCATGGGTGAAATTTTTAGCCTCTAAATAGGTTTTTATACTTCAAATTTTATCAAAATATTTTTTTAACTTTTTTGGAAGTCGCGTTTTAAGGCTGTGTTATTTTATTTTGGACACACGCGATGCTTGTAAGCATCGAGTTCGAAAATTAAATGTCACCGCTTTTCCCGGACTAGTTATAATTCTGTAAAAAAAACAATTTTTGCCGGCTGTCACGAGTCTGGTCCGGTCTGGAAACTTTGTCCACGTTTTTTGCAGAATCGAAGCATTCGAAATAAAGCTTGGCAAATAAAGAAAACATTAATATGCTTATACTATTTTTAATGCACTAACCCGTGCTAAGGACAAATTTAAAAACCTATTTAGAGGCTAAAAATTTAACCCATGCCGGGATTCGAACCCGCAACCTCTGGCTATCCGTGCCAGCAATGCTACTACTATGCTACTTTATACTCGTTTTTCTATTCCTACAATTTTGTGCACCTACTTGAAGCATAAAAAATCACAAGCCAATTATTTAATAGGTATTATGCTTCACCAATCCGGACTTGGCCCCTGTGGAGGAGTATGGCCTATACCTTCCTCAGGAAAGAGACCCGTGCCCCTCGGTGGGGACATAATGGGTTGATGATGATGATGATAAAGTATTTCCAAAGGCACCTAAAGGGACTGAATATATTTATTTTATTCCGCCTTTATTTATAAGTAAAAAAATCGTTGATAGACTATAATACAAAATCCAATGATTAACGTCTACCAACTTGTTGGGTGGTCTTAAGTAGTTTATTAATCTCACTAGTACATGAAATATGAAATAATGAAATATGAATCCGTTAATATTGGCTTTAAAAGCCATACAAGAGGCGAATGAAATTAATTCCACCTCAAAATAATACCCTCTCTTGTCGAGCTGTAAGAGAATCTATTTTGAGCAAGAATTGCAAAAATCACCAGGAAGCTCCCTCGGAATGTCATCAGGGCGGTATGTGATGATGTATGACTAGAAAAAATCAACACATTCACCACTTTGTAGCTGTCATCGCGTGATAAATGCTTGCAGGGGACCAGAGGTGGAAAATTGTATCATTGATTTGTTCTAACGAGGCCGGATTTGGACGTCGAAGATCTCTGTAGCAACTACATAAAAACATCTCAGAATAAATGGTTTGGGAATTTCAAGACCCAAGGTATGTCAACACCGCTAGACAGTCAGATTTCCTCATGATGTTTTGAAATGAAGGACCTAGGAGTAATAAATAACTTGTACTGGTAGACAAGGTGATTATAAAGTACCGTAGACTTTATAATTTTTCTGATTCCATTTTCCTCAATCCTTTAGCAATTTGTAATATTGTAACAATTTTTGATCTAAAACTTTCGTAAGCACAACACATTGTAGACTTTTAGTCCGGATCTACTTACGGGTGTTGTTATATCGGAAGAGTCCGACCAGGTTTCGCTCCGATTCGCTGAGCTAATCATGGTGAGCATAGACGGAGCTCGCGTCGTCGGTTTGAGACGAGCAACCGAGAAGTAGATCCGGACCAAAAGTCTACAATATTGTAACAATGTGTAACAGACGAATTCAGCCTAACACAGGATTTTTGGAGTTTCAAGTTGTTCGTTCGTTCAAAGAATTACAGATTGTCAAAAAATTCAAGAAACCGGAAACTAGTGGTGCTATCGAAAATTAAGACCATTTAAGTACTACCTTTGATTCATCTTGTTATTAAAATTACTAAATTCTTATTAGTTTTAAGTGCAATAAATTAACTAATACAGACAAAAGTCGGAGCAAAACCTTACTGTTTAATTTTTACACTTTTTGGATAAAGTATAGGTATATGAACGCAAGACAACCCCCAACTCTATGTAGGTATTTAATATCAAACTCTATTATAAATTTTAGGACTACACCAAAGTGTTTAATAAAAAAATACACTCAACGAAATGCCGAATGAAATAAAATTAAAATACCTGTAATGTATCATAAAGTCAATTTTCAACATAAATCACCTACAATGGTGTACATACCTAGGCAACTCCGATAACAATATTAAAGTATTTTAAATTATTCTTGAAATTGCCAATCCGCGGTGGGCACGCGTGATAATTAAGCCCATACTCTCTCTCTCACTAAGAGAAAGGCCTGTGCCCTGCAGTAGAACGTTTATACGCAACATAAAAAGAACTATATTCTAAGTTTACAACATTTTACATACGAAGGCCTAGGGCATTTAACAAAACAATCACAGATAACAAAAATCCCACTTACTTCCTTTCACTTTTTAATCTTAATCGGAAATGGCACATTATGTTTTTTCAAAGGGCGAAATCAACAGCCAATACCGCAAGAACTCTCATCCCGAGTTAAGCCTCTGGCTTCTGGGGTCTCTGAAAACTGGAAGGGTAAACAAGTAGGGTAGGAAGGTATCCGAGGGGTGTATACGATCGCTGTGAGTGTAGAATGACTGATGTCTTTACAAGAAAGCCGGCCTGTCATCTGCGCAGCGTTTCTCAAACTTGTTATTAATGACTCAAAAATGAGGCATTAGAAGTCCTTTGGTCTTTTGTTCCTATACCCCGAATACAAATTTTGTCTGGACGATAGAATTTAAACTACGAATGAGGTGATTAAAAAAAAATTACATTTCTTATACTCGGAAAGTAGAGTGTTTTGATCTGATTATTGGGTGGAAAATGCTGCTTCTCTCCATAGAGAGGGAAAATATTACTAAAATTACGAAAATAATAACTTCCCACCTAAGGGCCGGAATAAACTTAGAAATATCTTAACGTAAGACATGTGGGAAAGAGGGAGTCCGAATATACGCAAACATATTTTTCCCTCCATATGGAGGGAAAAACCTCATTCAAATTACTTCCCACAGGGCCGGATTGAACTTAGAAAAAGAACTACTGTCAGGTGTGAGGATTTTTATGTAATAAATCGTCGGTATAAAGATAAAACTCATTAACTGCTTTTCCATTTTTTTATTTATAAACTGATAATTATCTTTGCCCCAAAAATAACACTATCTAGTTTACTCATTAAAAAAAGAACGATGGGAGAGCGCTTTTATTTCTGTGCTAAATATTACATTTAGTATCTCAAATTCACATTAGCGCAGTTTCTACGATTAGGCTCATTCGCAGTGTTACTGAATTTTGCCTTTATACCGACGAAATTGGCTTTTTTTAAAAAAACCTATTTAAAAAAAAATGCTGCGGCCATGTCAGTTTCTAAACAGCCAGTGTGAACTTAGTACCCTTACTACATAGTCAAGCATTCTTTCAATATGAATATGAAAATTAGGTTGATAATTGAAAACAATTTGATTGAAAAACATTGAAAGAATGCTTGACTATGCGATTTACCGCCACTATTGGCGACAGTAAACCGGAATAATGGTACCAGATAGTAAAGAAACGAGGTGGGTGCGAGCCCGAGCGGACGAGGCTGATGAGGTAAAGCTGTTTATTAACATAGACCAATTTTGGTATATGATATTAATCAAGTTTAAATGAAATGCGGCCAAACTTTGAGCACCACTGACCACTGAGGTAAGCGCTAACATATCGTTCGCGCGAAAGATAAGTCTCTTCCCGCCCTCGAAACTTTTTACCGCCAAAATTAAAACGATACTCGCGGCAAAAAATGGCGTCTCAAATGTCACCCCACCGATGACTTGACGAGTAATACGGCACGATGTTTTTACTAAAAATACAACTCGCAAACCAAAAACGTGTGTTTCGTTAAGTGCGTGACGATTTTGTTATTGTCGGTATAAATCCTGGAGCATTCCTAGAGATATTAAAACGGAGAGGTAAGTTATAGAACGTTTGCTTTGCTCTACATTTTATGAGCCGTGACTGTAAATGAAATGACTTTTTAGGTAGGTACTTACAGGTACTTACGCTTTAAAAGCATTAAAAAGTTAAAATTACTTTGGTAAATTCTGCCAAAAATCCCACAAGCACCATGCGGTTAGTTAATGCACCGCCCTCCCTCACACTTTTTCAAGCAGAAGCAAGACACGAACACACCACCACCGACACCAATACTTGTGTGAGAAAACACGCGACGCGTTTCGCCTCTAACACGAGGTATCCTCAGGCTCCCAAATGCAAGTCTACTTGCATTTAGTAAAGTAATTTTAACTTTTTACTGCTATTATGGATTTCCGCAAAGTAACGCCTGATTCTATACAACATCAGGTACTTACGATGATCCAAAAATGTCTTAAAATATTATACTTGCTGGGTTACTATTATAACTAGAATGCGCAAATTCTAAAACAAGTCGTATAGAGTTTGACATTTACATAAGTTCTACTACGACTTTCGTTCAATAATCAATTCAAAGATAAACTGCTTTTTTGAGTCACTCTTTGAAACTTTATGCTTAAAACCTTTGGATTTACAGAGAATATACATTCTTGTATGTAGGACAATGATTTACTGAAGGTTGCGATATTGGCACAGCGCATAAAGAAAAATCGTCCCTAGGTAGGTAGGTTATCTGAGAGAAAAAAACTCATATTAACAAAAGTTGTTAGACTGATTGTCGTGTTTCAGGAACTGCCTTGTTATGTGAAACTGAAACTGATGAACGTACAGGTACTTCAACGCTTTTTGTTGTAAAAGGTTACAGTTGAATTGAAAGTGTTGCTGTCGTATCTACAGAATAAAATGATGACTTATTTCATGAAACTACAGTTCTTCGTCGAATTCATAGTCGATTAAAACCAATATTAAATAAACAATATAATAACTTCCACACCATATAATCACCGCCGATTGTACTCGTATATTATTAAAACTAGATAGTATTCGTATTTCTGCAAATTACCTACTAGTACATACATCGACCAAATAGGGGTTTTATTAACAATGGTGAAGATAAAAAGTACCCAGAACCGGCGTGCGTGCATGCAACGACTTATGAGCGTTGATGAAGCGAAGATCTATCAGGATCGTGGCAAGTGGCAGTCCCTGGTCTCTACATACCCCTCTGGGATACAAGCGTGAGGTTATGTATGTATGTATGTATGTATGTATGTATGTGTGTGTGTATGTATGTGTGTATGTATGTATGTATGTATGTATGTATGTATGTATGTATGTATGTATGTATGTATGTATGTATGTATGTATGTATGTATGTATGTATGTATGTATGTATGTATGTATGTATGTATGTATGTATGTATGTATGTATGTATGTATGTATGTATGTATGTATGTATGTATGTATGTATGTATGTGCAATGAAGACTTTTATATTTATTTATCTATCACTTGCCCCACTACCCTATGCTGTGGTAACCAGGCTAGGACATCACAAACCTGGACATATACGGAGAGTGAAGTCATTTGTACAAATCCAATACGGTAATACGGTGACCTTGCCTATCAACAAATCGAACTGTCATAAAATGACACTAACGCGGCCGTTTTGTCTTAGTGGCAATTCTGGGTTACGGTAGTCAGGGCACGGTACCTCCAGTAGGTACAGTCTGGTAGCTTTTAGAATATACCTCGGGCTCTAGACTAGGCTTCGGTTTTCGGTTCGAGTCCCGGCATGGGTGGAATTTTTAGCTTCTAAATAGGTATTTAAAATTGTCCTTAGCACGGGTTAGTGCATTAAAAAGAATAATATGTTAATCAATCAATCTGTTTATTGCTTTAAGTGGTACAATAGTTGTTAAATAATAAATAAGGTAGATCCATAACATGAGCCCTGCAAAGGCACTGCAATTTTACAACGAGAAACTTAAAAATAATATTAACTTAAAAATCTTAAATCCACAAAGTTTTGAACAAAAAACATTAGTTTCTTTTTATTTTTTATAAAATATATAATTATATACATATACATACAAAAGTTATGTAATGTCATATTAGTTCCGATATTTCTATTACACGAATATATCCGATTCTATCCGATAGGAGCCGAGGTATATTCTAAAAGCTAACAGACTGTACATAGCCTAGATTGGGACCGAGGCAGACAGTAAATGGGTCAATGCATATACTATGTAGGTACCTGCCACACCCAACAAAGAAAGCTATAGGAGACACACAGCTGTAAAGACAACATGGCTTCAGCAATCAACTTCGAAATCAGGCCAGAGAATATTGTCCACTTCGTTGTTACGCACTGGCGTAAGTGTCTCTTGAAACGCGATGGCAACTCACCAAATCACAAAGCTTACATAATCTGTTAGGTACGTAATAATTTTGTTAGGCTTAGCCACATTTCTACGCCAATGGTCATAATATAAGAGCTTACCTATACATCTAGTGGTGTCTCAGAAACGTTCCCGTAGAAGTTAACGGGATCCATTTAACAATTTACCCTATGTTTGTCCCACTATAAGGCACAGGCCTTCTCCCAGAGAGAGAGAGAGAGAAAGAGATAGAGAGTGAGAATGGGAATAATCCCCTCGAGTGCGCAGGTATGTATATAGTTTAATTTTAGAAAGAAAATTACAATAAAGTATCACCTCACTGTTTGACACTACCCCTACCTTCTCCATGTGACTTGTTGGTTGGCTAGAATAAAATACTATTTAGTATTAAGCCCGCCAATTGTACAATCTTTACTGGTACTTATAAATGTGAACACCTCAGACACTCAGGTTTTCCGATGTTTTCCTAAATTGTTTGCAAGTTGTATTGCTATTACAAATTCACAAAACATCGTATATCACTCGTGGCCTAGAAGAACCCAGCGATTGAAATCAATCACTTGAGTGACCGTCCAGTGACTATCGCTAGTGGCATTTTACCGAGCGCTTCCGTGCTTCGCAAGGTACGTTAAGCCATTGGTGCCTGCTGCATGTAATGGCAGTCGTTAAGCTATGTCAGAGGCCTTATGGGTGGCTTGATAACTTCTGACAGTAAGGCCCGCCAATGTCTTACAATACTCCACCAACCCGGACTTGGCGTCCGTGGTCGAGTATGGCCTAACCATCCTGCGATGCAGGAAGAGACCTGTGCCAGTGGGTACATATAAAGGATTGGTATCATATGATCATAGTGAATAAAAGCGGAGTTAATTGAATAGATAATCTATAATTTTGTATTGCAGAACATTTTGAATTAACAAAAAAACTATTTTTGCGGGCGAGTGGCGACTCGCCCGCAGTCAGCCATTGCGGGCGAGTGACAAAAAATCGTTTTATTTTTAGTTTATTAAAACACAAGGGTGGTTTTGGTCACGTTGAAGGATTTTTTATCGCATCTAATTTCGTTGCTAGTGATGGAAATATCCGTAAAATGCTTTCAAAGTGCCAAGTTTTTTCCCTAAATTAGGTGCGAAAGTGTGTTGCTGATGCGGTGATGATAAGTTGTATGGCTGCTTCCTTCCTCCTTAGAATTAAAAACAGTTTTAGATCTCCTTTCGCGGGATTGCCCAAACTTATAACGAAGATAATTTTATGAGTTTTAGTCGAATTTCTGAATCCAAAAAGTACACTTAGCTTAGGTATATAATCACACGTATAATGATGTTAAAAAATGTAAGGCTCTAAAATTAAAACGATACTTAATTAAAGTTAGTTAGACCTGAGATTTCCGCACTTAGCCTCACAGTTGGGCCATTGTACGTAGCAGGCGCTGAGGTACGTTAACACTTCAGACAATAGGGTTTCCTTACGCTGTTTTCCTTCACCGTCGGCGAGTGGTATTGCTACTATAATTTCACAAATGTACATAACTTAGAAAACAAAGTCATTGGTACATGCCGGGGTTTGAACCCACGACCTCCCGATTGAGAGGCCGGTGTTCTACACCGCTCCGCTACCACCGCCCTACTTAATTGAAATTGAAACAGATATTTTTTTTTAATGTAATATGTAATGTAAATTTTTAAAAACCTATTTAGAGGCTATGTCCTTCGCACGGTTTAGTACATTAAAAATTATATAATAATCTACAGATAGTTTTGTAAAGATTTGATTTAGTGAAATCAATATTTTTTTCTCAATCCCACAATTGGGTGTAGTTTGCCAATAAGTATTTTAAAGGCCTGTAGGGCCCAGTAACGTTAAAGGGAAGACTAGTAACGATTTAGTAGGCTCGGTCACTTAGAAATAATGGGAGAGAATCAGGCGGTGCAGAAGGCATACCTTTCGCTTCGAAGGGGCCATAGACCGGCTGGCCACCCCAGATATAACTATATCTGGGGTAGCCAAACTGACCAACCGGTCTATGGCCAACGGGAAGGACGAGGTGGCTAAGGTCCTGCGTCAGCTCCAAGCGGGCGACCAGCAAGAGACCGCGCAGGGGGTGAGTCTCTAAAATGCATAGTTGTTCAATAGAGTCATATTAGTCCGGTAATGATCGTTTCATCCACACAATTTGTAGTCTAGTAACCAATCGTATTGCAATGGTATCCTCTCGCGATTCGATCTTCTTCGCGAGAGACGCCTATTTAATTTGCGCGGCGTATACCTATTCCTGGCATGACATTGTACTGCTACCTATTGCTTTGTAGTCTACCAAATGGAGGCAAATATCAATCATTATACTATTTTAATTTTTAATGCACTAACCCGTGCTAAACCTATTTAGAGGCAAAAAAATCCACCCATGCCGGGATTCGAACCCGCGACCTCTGGCTATCCGTGCCAGCGCTCTTTCCAACTGAGCTAATGGGCGACTCACCGGAACCAGTGAAATTTCGAACCTCTACCCTATTCTCTGTATTACGTACAGGCAGCGACATCTGGCTGAAGTAGATTGCATCACTTACAGCCCCGACTACCTACTTTGCAGTTAGCGCTGGCACGGATAGCCAGAGGTCGCGGGTTCGAATCCCGGCATGGGTGGAATTTTTAGCCTCTAAATAGGTTTTTAAAAAATCAATCATAGTCGTGCTTATTTCATTCTATTGAAAAACTATGTAGGTACGTATTAGACTCTAGGGCCGACAGAGACAAGCGGTGACTTTTGGTGTCGGAGGCCATGACCCACTTCGGATGGCTGAGCCAGCGAAGTAAGTACCTATCAATATAGCTTTTGTTCCCTTATATTTCACACTTAAAACTTTAGGAAGGTTTTAACTGCATATTATGTTTAATCCCCCACAAGTCCACATCAATCAATTCAAATTTCCGAATTCCGTACGCGTAACTCGACTCGACTTTGCATTCTGGACTCACGTTTTTTTATAACCCTAAACAGTCTCGTAAGCTCATAAATCCACGAAAACAACTCCCAAAACCCGCAGCGAAGTCATCAAAATGTTCATTGCACATGCACGAAGCTCCACCTAAAGCAGTAGGTATAGAGAAGGAACAGAAAGTTTGTTTTGTTAAGGGGCCAGTTTCTGAATTGAGCATTAGACTAAGTCAATACTTAAGTAACGTTCTGTCACGCTCTTTTGTGGGAAATTCCAAGGGACAGCACTACAGTTAAATATATAGGTACTTAGCGAAACTCTCAATTCCGAAACCGCCCCAATGAGCCGGTTTCTGAATGAGAATTGAACTATAAGTAAATACTTAAGTAACGTTCTGTCACGCTTTGATGAGATATTCGAAGAGACAGTACTAAATACTTAACTGCAGTGCGGTCTCTTCGAATTTCTCAGCAAAGAGCGTGACAGAATGTTACTTAAGCAGGTAGTACTTAGTGAAATTCTCAATTCAGAAACCGCCCATGAATCCTCTTCTCAGGAACAGGGAAGTTAGTCACTAATTAATTTTTAGTGGCTTTTCATCACCCCGTAAACGTTGTTTTGCTATTGTTTATTTTTAGCCTACGACCTATTCTCAGACCTTCCAAATGTGCACAAAATCATTAATATCGGTGGAGCCGTTTCGGAGGAGTTCGACAACATTGATACGAGATTTTTTTATATATTAGATCAGCGTTTAACCTTTTTTGTCCACGGACCCCTTAGGAAATCAAGCAGAATTCTTAAAATTCCTTTTAAAAAAGCAGCAATATACCTATTTCCGATTATTTATTTTGGTATAATACAAATTACAATATATACTTTTTTCAATTAAAATAGATTAATGCGAAGGTTGGGTCTGCTTTTTTGCAACTATATTATTAACAAAACATAACCTCACGCCTGTATGCTCGAGACCAGGGCCTGCCACTTGCCACGATCCTGACAGATCACCTTCGCTTCATCAACGTTCATAAGTCGTTGCATGCACGCACGCCGGTTCCGGGTACTTTTTATCATCCCCTTTGCTAATACATCCCATATTTGGTCGACTAAATTAATAATGTTTGGGTTATACTAAGTATCGAGTTGTGGTCTCGCCTGCTGTCTGACGGCATTCGTAGCGATTACGAGACTTGGTGATATTTATTTATTATTTTTAAAACCTATTTAGAGGCTAAAAAATATTATTTATTTATTATTGTTAAATGATCTGATAGAGATGATATTAAATGTAATGAAAAGAACTTTCTCTAAATCGAATCCGATTGTTTTATTTTGTGTGAAGACGAAATGGTTCTTCTGTAACTTCGTGTCTATATTCTTCTTGGTGCACGAACGACCCTCACGACTTTATTCCGTATGCGTTGTGAGTAAATTAATTGCTAAGCGATTCAATTGGATACTCAGGTAGGTACTTACTGTTACTCGAAGTGAATTGATTGGCAGTATTTTTACAAATGTGGGAGATATAATACCGCTAATTGCGAAGGAAAACATCGAGGAGAAACCAGAATTCACGTATTTAATATTGACACAAATTTAAAATTGTAAATTGCATAATTAAAAACCTATTTAAGGCTAAAAATTCCACCCATGTCGGGATTCAAACCCGCGACCTCTGGCTAATGGACGATTCACCGGCATCAGTGAAATTTCGAACCTCTTTACAATATTCCCTGTATTAATTACAGGCAGCGACATCTGGCTCAAGTAATTTGCATCACTTGCAGCCCCAAGTACCTCCTTTGCAGTTAGGTTTTACATCGGAATGATATCGCTGTACCCACATGATTATATTATTTTTAATGCACTAACTCGTGCTAAGTATCATTCCGATGTAAAACCTAATTGCAAAGTAGGTACTCGGGGCTGCAAGTGATGAAGTTCGGAAAAGGTACCTAAAAAAAAGCTCGAGTACGTAATATCCCACATCCAAAACGCTATGCCTACGTCCCTGCAATACGCTACTTTTTGAGCAACTTTATTAAAGTTTTATCCTGCTATCGTCTAGCGGCATCTCGTTTTACGCGGTGAAATAAATCAAGATGGCGCTAGCCGATACCTAATAGGAGAAATCTTTTATGGTGACGTCGTGAACTCCCCTAGCAGCGCTTGTAATTGCCAATCGACGCCCATTGTCTCTCTCGAGAGAGAAAATGGGGTTATTTTTTTATCTACATTGTGGCCTTACCTTCTTGTGATGCAGGAGACCCGTGCACCAGCAGTGGTGGGACATACTAAGGGTAGATAGATACCATATACTTTATATGATGCAATTATCTTTCAAAAAGTAGCCTGATTTGTATGACTCACGTCATGCCAATGAGGAATATGCAAATCAGGCATAAACTTTGACGGGACACGGCGGTCGTATGAAGCGTTTTTCTTGACGGCCTCGGTGGCGCAGCGGTTTGGCACGCTGACTGTAAAACCGAAGGTCTCGGGTTCGATCCCCGGGCAGGTCAAACTAGGAAACGAACTTTTCTAGTTTGTCTCGGGTCTTGGATGTTATCCGCATGTTATCTATGTATTTATTGTATTAAATTTATCGTAGAGTTAGCACCTATAACACGTCATTAAGTTGTACTTAGTATAGGGCTAACGAGATCTGTGTAATATGTCCATGAATATTTATATCGTATCGCTTTGAGTCTACAACACCTTTTTTTTTTTTTGCATCTACTTAATGAGATGATTTATACAGCGTCCAGTGGTATCTTCACTCACACTAGATGGGTGAAGGGACCACTCCGACACTGTAGTGCCTGGGTCATGGTTTTATAGATGGTGTAGGCTTGCCCAGCACCTATACCATCCTGACAGCTTAGTCGGCCTAGCCCACAGGAAAGACTAGTCAATACGTGCGGAGCCAACCAAGCCGCGGGTTTCCTCACGATGTTTTCCTTCACCGTTAGCGTGTGGTATTGCGACTGCAAATTCGCAATATCTTTTGATATTACGTAATTTAATTACGTAATTTGAGTCTACAACACCATAAACATGTAAATCCATGAATGACCCCGGCTGGGGATAAAAAAGCCCAGGTCCTGGATGTTTACATGGTTGTGATGTGTTTCTGGTTTCCACGACACAGGGTATCCTAGTGTGGGGCCGGAAGCAATGTATGTGCCTGTGTTTAAATGTTAATGCTATGAAAAAATTATATTTAATGTTGTGTTTATAAAGAGTATCTCGGCCTTGTATGGCATAAAACAATGCCACTCCAATCCAAGTTCCCCGCACAGCTTTAAAATAAGTCCATTATTTGGTTAGACACTGATGCACCTTATACTTATAACCAAGAATTTTTCGATGTGTTAAGAGGTTGAAGAGTTTTAAAACTAAACCCAAAATGAAAGCCAATATTTTAAGAGAATCTGTATTTCCTTTTTACACAGCTGTAAACCTAGACCTCACTCGGGCCATACCATTATACTTAAAATATAATACGAATCTGACTTTTTCACTAAGTTATATTACTTTTTAATAATTCTATCTGAGAGAATATGTATTTACCATTACAATATTCCGATAAGAAAATTAATTCTCCTACAAAAAAACGTGCGTTTTTTTATTTAAAAACATGGAATTTTACCGTCTTACGTGCTACTTTACGAATCACGAACGCAATTTTAGACATAATCTAAGCACGCCTTACAGGAGGAACGTTATGAAACAAAAACTTAATTCTCATGTCACCCAATACACATTGTCACATTGAATATTTATTTATATACACGATTTTTGAATTAAAAATGCCTAATTTATTGATGTACGGCGTTCTTGCATTGCCAAATATCGGAAACACGTCAATACCACTTTTAAAACAGCTTCGATATAATGATCCAATCACTGACACTTAATATCTGTGCAAATATGTATGTATGTTCGTATTTACATAAGCATCCTCAACAGAGACTTATGCCTAAAACGTCATCATTGCGACCTTCATAAAAAAATTCATAATATCTATGCGCGTTTTTTAAAAATTATAAGTCCATCCGCTCACACTGTCGACAGATATACAAAGTAGAAAAAATATACACTGCCTATACTTAATATGTGTTAACTTTACACCGATCGGGAGTCCGCTAAGGAACACAAGGGATAGTCTAACTGCTACATAGAAGTGTAAATGAATGGTTAAGAAGCGATTCTTAGATGCAAGTATTAACGTTCGCGTCGGCCGATGGCGGCTCCTCACGAATGCACCGTCGGAGCAATCTGTGGACAATGTTACTATTTGTATCTAAAAATTTAGTAAAAGTGTTAGTTAGTTAGACCTGAGATTTCCGCACTTAGCCTCATAGTTGGGCCATTGTACGTAGCAAGCGCTGAGGTACGCTAACACCTCAAACACTAGGGTTTCCTTACGATGTTTTCCTTCACCGTTAGCGAGTTGTATTGCTACTATAATTTCACAAATGTACATAACTTAGTAAACAAAGTCATTGGTACATGCCGGGGTTCGAACCCTTCCGATTGAGAAGCCGGAGTTCTACACCGCTCCGCTACCACCGCTCTGTAGTAAAAGTGTGTTCAGGACTAAAAATTGAATTAGAGCGGGCTAAACGGGCGATACTAAACGGGCGATTGGAGCAAACAGTGACTTATGGCGAGAGAGTGAATGAATTAATTAGTGAGTAAGGTTCGAAGTGGCGAGTAAGCAAACCACTCAAACACTCACTCACTCAATGGTGAGTGAGCTTGAGTGAGAATGTTGACCATCTTGACGCGATGCAGATAGATAAATAGAGAACACTTTATTGTGCATAAAAAAAAGAAATGACACAGGAAGTGAATGAATGCGTGAGCAGCGTGTATGTTTGATTAAGTCGATGGGTGAGTGAATACGTGGCAGTGAGTTCGAGTGAATGGGACACCAGAATGCACTATTTGTGGAAAGACTGGTGCCTAAACTAGATCAAAAGATCTGTATCTTAGGTTTCCAGGCCTCCCGGTCTTCAAAAGAACGGTATCATATTCGACGCGTAATCAGAATAAGGTGTACGGTACTAAACGTTTGTATAAAAAAATGACAGATGTTTGTAAAACTTATATAAAATAAAAGAAAGTAAGATGTGTGTGTGTGTGTGTGTGTGTTTCTGGTCAACAATGGAGTGAATGAGTGACTAAATTTGAGCAGGAGGGTGGGCGAATTTGTGTGAGTAGGCGAGTGAGTGATTAACTGAGTGAATGCGTGAGTTAGTTTGAGTCAGTAAGATAGAGAGAGAAATACCTTAGCTGGTGAGCAGCGCAATGTTGATCTCCTTGACCATTTTGACACGATGCAGCATCTTGGCCAGTGCTTCTCGGGAGAGGGGCTGCGTGGAGTACCAAACGGGCGAGTCGGGAACGCAGGAGCGCTCCGGCTGCAGGTAGAATACGTCGTTGCGCGTACGCACCGACTCTGGACTGCGGGAAAAAATGTTTTACTATACTAACAATTTCTTTTACTACATCGATCCATGCTGTTATTTTTATGTAGCCTATGGCTGTATATAGGCGGTAGGGCAAAGTCCTTCTATCAGAGAAAGTATGTGCTTAATCACCAAGCGCATCCAGAAGCAATCACCAGCGCTGGGGTTTACTCACGACGTTTTCCTTCACCGTCAGAGAGCATAGCTTTACCAATACTATAGTAAAAGTAGATGTTGAACCTGTTTGATTTGACTGCAACTAATAGTTCACCACAAATTTATGCTTTCCCGTATACCATACAATTATGAGTCGCAATTGGTCACTTTACCATAGAACAGCTGATATATTTTGTTGGATGGGTATCCAATCATGTTACGGTAACTTACCATTTTGAGATATAGAACTCGTAGAGCTTGACAGGACAGCGTAATGGGTTTTCTTCGTTTTCTTGTTGCTCATAGACTTTCTTTTTCCTTGAGTTGGCATCTGAAACGACAACAGGTAATTTAGAATCGTACTAAAACTTACAAGTGATGTCCTGGGCTGCAGGATGGGATCATGTATCAGCCCACACTCGTTCACTGCTGTAGATGGGCCTCGCCCGAGGCACGCTACTTCATTCTATCCTCGGCCATTTACATTAGGCCATTATGTCAGAAATGAGACAATACGCTAAAGAACTAAGATCACTAACGTGGCACTAGGCCGGTTACATATGCCAAAAAAAAACTGGTCGATGGTGTGCGAAAGTTTTTTAGTAGAGACTAGGAATTTTTAGACTCACTAGACCGACGTTCTGAAGCAGATGAGTGGACACCTATGTACAGCAGTGGACGAATAAGGGATGATTTCCGAAAGTATAAGGACGTAAGGGATTGGCTCACCAAGCGCGGACTGCGGCGGGTAGAACCGTAGTAGCACATTCCGGGAGCCGGGGATTTTGGCCTGCCCCGGCTGATTGGGGTTGCGTTTCCAATGCTTCATGATGTGCGAGAAGGATAACTGCATGTGCTCGTCCACTGTCTGGAAAGAGACTGCTGATTAGTGGCTGCGCGGACGCCGGGTAGACTTGACATTGTTAAGACTAGTGCTGTTACTTCTGGCATGCCGTCAAGCTTGCATGATCTAAGGTTTTTATTAAATGTATCTATAAAGCAACTGACCATATCTATATTGCATAACCTAATAATTAAAATTGTTAGATTGTTAGATTATGGAGCCTTAAGTCAGGTTCAGTCCATCGTTCATACTTCAACAGTCTGGGGCATATTAGAGTAGAGTATGTCTGTTAAGAACATAAGCGTTTTGGGGTTCTTTAGCTTGAAAGTCATAAATTCACGCCGGTGTAGGATACTCTCAACCAAGGTGCTGTCTCAACCATGTGACACAACCAAATATCGTCACAACCAAGTTTTGTATAGAAAAACATCAGACATTCTTTGGCAAAACATCAGCCATGAAAAACATCAGACATTCTCAACCTAACTTAACTTTGTCATAAGTTCGAACCCATGTAAAATACTCACGAACAAACTTCAAGTGGCGTGTTCTTTGTCACAAGTTCGCCCCAAAGTAGGATACACACGCGACCAAGTTTGAAGTGTTTCGTGTTCTTTGTGACGAGTTTGACCTAATGTAGGATACTCACGAACAAGTTGAAGTGTTTTGTGTTCTTTGCCACAAGTGCGACCCAATTTAGGATACTCACGACCATGTCGAAACCAAGTCGATGTGTTCTGTGATCTTTGCCATAAGTTCGACCCAATGTAGAATACTCACGACCAAGTTGAAGTGTTTCGTGTTGAAAAACATAAGCGTAGACAGCAGCACGTGCGGTGAGTGCGCGCCAAGCTGCTTGCTTTCCCATAAGTGCTCCTCTTCCACTCGCGTCACTATGTACTCTGCAATAGAAGGCATTATTGAACGTGATGCTCGGAAGTACACTTTTTGAGTTATATTGTAGAGAAACGGAATTCCCGCAACGACTTCGGAGGCAATACTTTGTGCCGGATTCGTAATTGCGTTTTTTTGTAACTAAATATATTTAAGTATTTCTTCGTTTGATTTCTCGAAGAGGATCCAGGAAGGAAAGTAGATATTCTCAGTTCACGAACCGGCTTTACGGCTTTAACGGCCTTATTTATAAAAACACGATTCTTTTAAAGCACTTCTCAGAGTCTTTTCATTTTACATGTTGTTACGTCTTTTCCTTGTAAAATCTCCACCACAGACTATTTTTGTCAGCGTTTTTCGAGTGCTTTAAACATACATATGTATTGTTATAAGGCCATAAGTCCGTATCGCAGAGACCTGATTAACATTAGTTTAACTTCATCATCAACCCATTAAGTCCCTACCGCATAGTTACGGATCCCTTCCCTGAGGAAGGTATAGGCCATACTCCACCACGGGAACCGGATTAGTGGAGGCTTGCAAGACTAGTGGCCGGACTTACTGTCAGAAGTTTTCAAGCCGCCCCCTAAGGCCTCGGACTTGGCTTAACGACTACCATCTATCGACGGCAGCGGGCATTAACTACTTAACGTGCCTTGCGAAGTACGGAGCAGCTCGGAAAAATGCCACTAGCGTTAGTCATAGACGGTCGCCCATCCATGCACCGAACGCGCCCTATGTTGCTTAACCTTCGTGATCGTTTAAGACCGCACTGGCAGCAGAGGCTACGAGTGATACTTCAACTTACGTGAGTCATTATATAGCACTGAGAACTTCCTGGCGACTTCGTCCAAGCAGTCGGTGAATTTCTCGTAATAGGGATCCGTGAAAATGTTGTCTATTCTTCCGTTCTCGAACAGGTATTGCTGTATGCCTGCGAAATACGTGTAAATTAAGTTTGATAGTGACAATTAGCCACGGTGAAGCAATGGGACTTACATAGTACACATAGAAATTCAAACAGTAAATAAAATCGAATATATAATAATCTGTGAAAACTGAGAGAGGCATTAGCCCAGTGGATAGAACTGTGGCGAGCACATGTCAACTCTGCGCGCGCACTACAAACAGCAACATTCCTGCATCGCGCAATCAAAGTGTTTCAATGACATACCATAAATATAACATCCGACTAACAATAGTTGGACCGGCCGTCCCCAGGCATACGATCTGCCTGGCGGGAAATTTCCCTTTACAGTGGAAGAGCACGATCACCCGCTCTTCCCTAAAGAACAATGGACTCGAAAGCGGGAGACCCAGCTTTGATTCCCAGTGCGGGCATGTACCAATGACTTTGTTGTCTAAGTTATGTACATTTGTGCAGTTATTGCTGAAAATTTGAGCCAGATCGCTGTCGGGCGGTAGTGTACCGAGATGGCTGGCGGCATAGCCTCGCTGTACGGCGAGGCTTAACCTTTGGCCAAAGTAGGCACCAACTGTCGGGTCTCCTAAAGCGCCGACCAGGCGAAATCTCCTTAAAGAGGAGTCACGCCACCGGACCCTATGCCCTCTACCAATTCTCTATTCTCTCTCTCTCTCTCTCTCTATCTCTCAATGCTTTCTCAAATGGAAATTATGGAAATACAACTAATTCTTGAATTTCGGTTTAATTTAATAAATTCCAGATGTAAAATTTAAAAATATGTGACGTCACAATAGGGACCGGGCAGTCACACAAATGTAACCAACTGTAACAAAAAAGATGGCGGGGCCTAATTATTATCATAAATTAAAATCACCAACATACTTTATCTACTGTAGTATACAACTGTAATGCTACGTCTGAGATTTAACATGTATGTTGGATTATATTCTTTTTAATGCACTAACCCTTGCTAAGAACAATTTTAAAAACCTATTTAGAGGCTAAAAATTCCACCCGTGCCGGGACTCGAACCCGCGTCCTCTGGCTAACCGTGCCAGCGCTCTCCCAACTGAGTTAAAGGGCGAATTACCGGCCTCAGTGAAATTTCGAATCTCTTTACAATACTCTCTGTATTACAGCAGAAATCTCTGGCTGAAGTAATTTGCAATACTCTGATTTTTATTTGCTTTATTTTCATGCTTTTTAAACATGCTTTATATAGAGGTAGAATAGAATAGAGACGCCAAAAGCGTAAGGAAAGCATTTTTTTGAAGTCTACGCGGTGGGCGCTCTTGATAATAAAGTCCATTCTCTATCTCTGAAAGAAGGCCTTTATTTGTATGGTACCCCAAAAAATTTGCTAGCCCTTAGAAGTATACACTTTTGACACCTCTATTCTACTCTACCTCTATGTAGAGCATGCTTAAAAAGAAAATAAAGCAAATGTAAATCAGGCTTATGTTGGAACAAAGAAAACTGTGGAGACCCGTTCGCAACTCACCTAAGACCAGGTAGTATATAGTGTCGGGTGCGTACTCGCTGCCGTTCGGTTTCCGCACCTCCTTCACGAACAGACAGAGCGAGTAGTTCAGCTCGTCGGCCGTCAGCTGGAGGATCTCCGACTTGAACGGCTTCCGCCGTATGGAGCTCTTCTCGATCTCCGCGTTCTTGGTCATCACCCATTGCTTCCACGCGTTCACGCCGAACGTGTACTGCGGGGGTAGGAAAACGAGGGTAAATTGGTGAGACAAAGGTTCTTCGGAGCCCTCGCTTTTAGACACATTTTTTAGACCCCTTTTAGATACGGTTTTACCGGCTCCCTAGAGTCGGCCTGATGTCACTAGAGCCTCGGTTCTAGACCTGGGCGCTAGAATGCCAATAGAGACTGTTGGCCTACGGCGTAAGAATGTGATTGTTCAGAAAATTCACAAGAAATTCACCAGAAGCGTCAGTCTGTTGCGCTTGAGTGTCACAAGAGACTAACCCTCAGACTGACTCTGTGCTGCGCCTGCGTTTTTAACCGGGCCGGACGGACACGTGGCACTATGTATCTTTGAGCCGTGTTCAAACGTATGAACTAGATGCAAGCGTACCTTGGGACATGTTGGCGTCGGGCGTCTTTGCAGGCTCGCAAGGCGCCGCTAGAATTTCCGTAGAGGGAGAAGGTCTGCGGCGCTAGAAAGCGATTAGAATGTGACGCTACAATGTCACATAGAGAGCATATGCTGCTCTAATATCACAAAAAGACTCTGTCTCTGACTCTGACCACGAGACAAATATTAGCGTTGGGTTTCTCCGCGGGCTTGTGGGGATGTCCCTGAGTGTATTTGAGCGGTGTCCATCTGAACTAAAGTGCAGGAACCAGCTGCGAGCGTACCTTGAGACACATGTTGGCGTCGGGCTTTTCCGCGGGCTCCCGCGGCGGCTCGGGCTGCGGCGGCGCGGGCTCGGCGCGGCGGCCGCGCTTGGAGCCGGCGCGGGCTTTGTGGGGCTGTTCCTAAGTGTATTTGAGCGGTGTTCATCCGAACTAAAGTAGGAACTAAGGAACCAGCTGCGAGCGTACCTTGAGACACATGTTTGCGTCGGGCAGAGACAGACTGCGGCGCCAGAATGACCAACCTTGAGACACATGTTGGTGTCGGGCAGAGACAGAGTGCGGCGCCAGAATGACCAACCTTGAGACACATGTTGGCGTCGGGCAGAGACAGAGTGCGGCGCCAGAATGACCAACCTTGAGATACATGTTGGCGTCGGGCAGAGAGACTGCGGCGCCAGAATGACCAACCTTGAGACACATGTTGGCGTCGGGCAGAGAGACTGCGGCGCCAGAATGACCAACCTTGAGACACATGTTGGCGTCGGGCAGAGAGACTGCGGCGCCAGAATGACCAACCTTGAGACACATGTTGGCGTCGGGCAGAGAGACTGCGGCGCCAGAATGACCAACCTTGAGACACATGTTGGCGTCGGGCTTCTCCGCGGGCTCGCGCGGCGGCTCGGGCTGCGGCGGCGCGGGCTCTGCGCGGCGGCCGCGCTTGGAGCCGGCGCGAGCTTTGTGGGGCTGTTCCTAAGTGTATTTGAGCGGTGTTCATCCGAACTAAAGTAGGAACTAAGGAACCAGCTACGAGCGTACCTTGAGACACATGTTGGCGTCGGGCTTCTCCGCGAGCTCGGCGCGGCGGCCGAGGACCTGCGTGAGTGAGCTTACCTGTTGAAGTAGCTGTGAGCGCATCTTGAAATACTCAAGTCCAACGCAGAGAGAACGACTGCAACGAGCTGACCTTGAGTGTATTTGAGTGGTGTCCATCTGAACTAAAGTGCAGGAACCAGCTGCGAGCGTACCTTGAGACACATGGTAGCCTCGGGCTTCTCCGCGGGCTCGCGCTTGGAGCCGGCGCGGGCTTTGTGGGGCTGTTCCTAAGTGTATTTGAGCGGTGTTCATCCGAACTCAAGTAGGAACTAAGGAACCAGCTGCGAGCGTACCTTGAGACACATGTTTGCGTCGGGCAGAGACAGACTGCGGCGCCAGAATGACCAACCTTGAGACACATGTTGGCGTCGGGCAGAGACAGACTGCGGCGCCAGAATGACCAACCTTGAGACACATGTTGGCGTTGGGTAGAGACAGACTGCGGCGCCTTAATGACCAACCTTGAGACACATGTTGGCGTCGGGCTTCTCCGCGGGCTCCCGCGGCGGCTCGGGCTGCGGCGGCGCGGGCTCGGCGCGGCGGCCGCGCTTGGAGCCGGCGCGCGCGGGCCGCGCGGCGGCGGCGGCGGGCGCGGCGGGCGCCCTCTTCCTGGGCGCCGCGGAGGACGCCCGCAGCGCGGCGACGGCGCGCTGCTGCTCTAGCACCATCATGTGGTGGTGGTGCATGCCCTCGCCCTCGAGCCCTGCCGGGGGGGGAGGTGTGTTTAGGGACAATCAATTCTTATTTTATGGCTACAGTGCGTTCACATTAACTTGACGCGTGAGAGAACTGGTAGCACTGAGATGTTTACTGTTACCATGTTAAATAAGAAATCATTCCCATTACTTGGGGAAAATAAAAGGATTGAGGGCTTGTTTTACCATCTTCCGATTAGGTCCAAAAGCTAATTCACATGGTATGTCCTTGTTACCAATTCTCTCACGCGTCAAGTTAATGTGAACGCACTGTACCCTAGGATTCTGCCAATGTCGAGTTTTGGAGATGGCATCTTTCTTTAAAAGAACGTTTATGGCTTTACTAATAATAAGTTATACACTCTGAATAACTATTTGACGTGTTATATCTATTTAAACTGGTTTAATCGCATTCAGCGTACAAATAACCAGTTTGTCAGACCTCGCATAACGGCTATATGCACAGCTCATAACCTTTATTAGTAAGGCCGTTAGAGTTTACAACAAAAAAGTAACTTGACATGAAATAACATATTTGAAACTTTCGCAACTTGAACACATAGAATGATGACTGTAAAGTCGTCGAAACGTCGTGGTAAAATAGCAATAAATTACAACGCGATTAAGCCCCGAAAATATTATAACTATGACATGCAATGAAATTTATTTATTCGCTTGTTCAACATTAACATGGTACAAAGATAAGCCGTAACTATTATAGTTTCATGCAAGAAAAGGTCCACCACCCTTCGTAACTGTATTACTGCAGGCTAGGTAGTTGTGTTATTGTGCCTGTTTGGCAAATTCTTTCCCTCACTGCAATCCTTTTCTTAGCTTGTCGATGGCAAGCCATCATGGTGAAAGGAGTATCTGAATGAAGAGCCTTCGAGGCCTGAGAGAGGGCGGCACATTGAGAAACTTAAAAGCAAAAGAGTGACTAGTTGTGAGGTCCTATCTTTAAAATGTTTTTCTTCTTGCAAAGTGCGTGCATACGTGCAGCGATTGATGAAAAGGGGTATGTCAAGAATATTCCTATATTCTTTGAAAGAAATGTGTCAGTTACTTATATTAAGCACGTACTTACAAAATATATTTATTAATGCAAGTTTTCTTGTTACAATATTGCCTCTTACTAAAATCGCGACGCGGCGCGAAATAGTTTATCTAAGTTCATCAGGTAGTGGTCATATTACTACAGTGCCTGGACGCAAAAATTTCACTAGTTTTTGTTTACGCGCTAAAATGTCACTACAAAGTGCCTGCACGGCTAGACTGACGTCAGACATTCTAGCGTCATTAAAGAAACTATCACTAAAAATTTTGCCTAGGCTCTCATATTACAGTAACCTGCGGGGCTATGTAGAATACCACAAGATACATCCAGAAAGTGAATCGGCCCTATCATTCGTAAAAGTAATTAAATCTTTTTAAATTATTCCTTCTACTCCAGTCTACTTTACCTGGCATCCCCGGGTGGGAGCTGGGCGTAATAGTGTTGGCCGTCATAGCCGACTCCAAGTCTACGGGCTGCTCCTCGTACTCGGTGGCCATTTTTAGTGCCATCTGGAGCATATCTTCGCCGAAAGCGTGGTTGCCGTCCATCCCGGCCACAGGACTGAAGCCGCCAGCGTTGTCCGCTACGGAGAAAAAATATATTTTAGTGGACTGTCTGTACTAACACGTAGTTCATTGAAAACAAATCGATAACATTACTGCCTCGTCATCAGGATCATGATTTTTAAAGTGTTTGCTTAAGAAGCGCATTAAGACCATAACAATAGAGAAGAGAATTCTAGTCACAGCAAATAAATACATAATGTAAATGGCAAGGCAGGTAAAAAACATTGTTTTAAACCAGTCCTCGAATAACATTGTTAGAAAATGGTCTTAAAAATCAATAAACATTCAGCATTTAAATGATTTTAAGAACAATTCTGGAAGTGAAATACATTCACAACAGAATGATATTTCTTGTGTAACTCAAATGAAAGTAACATAAAAATAATAATAAAAGAATCGTGCAAACATAAGTGCTATAGACCAAACAGGCTACAGCTCAGCAAAACGCTAGTCTGAGGTAACCAGAGCTGGTTTCTGCTGCACCTGATTTGCTAAGATCATACTGCAAGTAAATAAATCACAGGTTGCCCTGGGCGAGTTGAAGGAATTGTGGGAGGGGTAGCACCACCAAAGTTCATAATTGTCCTAAGTATACTCTGTTAAAAGGTCATACTGGTATTTAAAAGTTATGTCTAACAAATCACTCACCAGCTTCTTCATCTGTGTCCGAATCACTCTGATCCTTCTTCTTATCACCGGCCACCATCTCTGCCATCATCAGCAGCTCGGCCTCAAACGGATCAGTCGGCATCTTGTCGTGGATCTTATTAATCTCCTTCATTATCCCTTTGGCCGAGTTCCGCGTAGTTGGTATGAATACAGGAGTAGGGATGGGAATGGGTATCGGTACGGGCACAGGAAACGGTATAGACCACATGGCACACGGGACCGGAACGTAAATGGGAACAGGAACCGGAATCAAAATCCTCCGTTCCAAACTGGGATCCGTCTGGCACTCCTTAGTGCACGGGTGCGGACGGCAAGAGACACCTTTGGAGACCATCATCGGCTTAGTCATGGTGGCTTTGTTTGCCACTTCGATCGGGGGCAGCGTCTTCACAAGGACGTGGTTGTAGATTTTGGGCGGAGGCGGAGGCGGAGGGGTGACGGGTTTGGGGGGCGGCGGGGGGGTGGGTTCCCGCGGGGGTTCCGGCGGGGGCGGAGGGGGCGGTTGCTGGGCTAGGCGCTTGGACTTGCCGCGCAGGACGGGGGGGGGAGGGCGCGAGGGGCGGCGGGGCGGCGAGGGATTGCACGTTGGATATGACGGGGAGGCTGCCGGCACGCTGCTGGGCCTTCATTTGGGGCGACGCGGCTGCTGCGAAGAGATTTTTTTTTTAAATTGAAATTGATTTATTTCAGAGAAGTATAACAATTTACTTATCCTATTTTAGCATTGTTAATGAAAATGTAATTGTATTTAACTGATGATAAGATTAGAACGATGTTGTCTGTACTAGTTAAAAAACTGCATGACAGACAGCAACACCTTTCTGGAAAATTTAACTTATTTTATTACATTGCTGCTTGAGTATTTACTTATAGATGCTACTTACAGGCTTAAAACAAATTACAGTGTGTGTTTGTGTGTGTGTGTGTGTGTGTGTGTGTGTGTGTGTATGTTATAGGAAAAGAGTACGACAGTTGATGGAAAGTATTAGATATTTTATATAAATATAATTATATGTTTTTATTTTATTTGTATAAAATAAAAACATATAATTTTAAATATAATTTGAGCCGTTTTTGAGTTTTAAATACACTAGGTTGACATTCGTTGTCGTCTAGGTCAGCTGAGGCAGCTGTGGAGACATTGTCATGAGTACAGAGGCAGTTTGGCCATTTATATTGGTTTTGCCAAACTGCCGTGATCAGTTTCGTTTCTTCGCCCATTTGGGTGGTTTCTTAGACTGTTGATTTATAGTAACGACAATTTTACAATGTCGTTAACTAAACTCACCATTGTTCTTATGCGTGGCAGCGGAGTAGGTGCGTCGCGGCGCGCCGGTGGGGACCGCCTTGGGCTGGTCGATGGACTCGCCCGGCATCAGTGGCGGCCCGTGCTTCGAGTATTGACCCTGGAGGTAGATGAAGATGACATTTCAATAGAAATAAGCTCGCCTATATACCTTATAGTACCTTATGTCTATACCCTATTTATTGAAGCTTGAGACAAAAGGTAAACACAGAAATAGTGACTCTCAAACTTTTATCCGAAGAAACAGCACGCTCGCGTCAACAAGTTGGGAGAATGAAAATGGCGGTTATAACCCGAACGAAAATAAAATAGCTACTTTCAAATTAGAACGTTTGCATTACATTACATCTTTAATGAGCAGTGTTATAATACGTTCAAAATTTGTGAAGCGCTGACTTTTTGGGTTATTTATAGTGCCACAATTCTATTACCTACCTAAATTCTATTATACGACCTCTGTGACGTAGCGGTAGCACATCCACCTACCATGCAAGAGGTCCCGGGTTCGAACCCGGCTGGGAACAAAAAAAAACCCCAGGTCTTGGATGTTTACATGTTTGTGATGCCGTTGATTCTGGTTCCCACGACACAGGGTATCTTAGTGTGGGGCCAGGTGCAATGTATGTGCCTGTATGTAAATGTTATGTCATGTTATGTTAATGTTCTATAATTCAATTCAATTTATTTCAACGTAAAGAATTTACATTCTATTTGTTGAATGTCAAAGTACAAAGTACAATGTAACATGAAAGTGAAAGCCGCTGCCGTAGTGTAGTGGAGAAAAAGGCAGTGGGGAAAACCATGAAAATTCAATAGTTTTAGATTGTTTTTTAACCCTAAATCGGACATAAGTAGTATGATTTTTTCATTGGTTTTATATTAAGTTATTACTGCATATCCCGCTTCCAATTTTGCAAACTTCTATGTTTACATACTTTGGACTGCAGTCCATAATACAAACAGTTTATTTTTAAGTTGAATTTGTAACGACTGTATTCTGTTTTGTAAACTTAATAAAATAAAAAATAAGAACGCCGGCTTCTCAGGATACGCAACGCAAGCAAGAACAGATCGCAGAGTAGATTTTTTTCCTACTTACTTGACACTTATCGTCTTATTTTCGACAATTCACACAATATCTTGTTAAATAGTATCCTATGTGTTATTCTGATGTATCGGCTACTAGCTGACCCAGCGAACTTCGTACCGCCTAACAGTCGATTCTTTATTTTTTTTATTTTTTTCTCTTCATAAGAACCATCCTCGCACTTCAAGGAATATTCTAAAAAAAGAATTTGCGAAATCGGTTCACCTGCTCTCGAGATTTTCGCTTACCAACACATTCATCGATTCATTTTTATATTATAGAAGATATAATTGTAATGTTTAATTAAACTCCATTCGGTAGTTTTTACGTGAAAGAGTAACAAACATCCATGCATACTGACAAATAAAAAATATTCAATAAAGTATTCTGTGTACAATAAAGAATATTATATCTATGTATCTATGTATCTATCTATCTAGTCGCGTTTATAATAGTAGGAAGTACGACAATTACCTGGAATGACATGACACACTGGTAGGTGCAGAAGTTGCGGACGGTCGCGTCCGACATCGTTAAGTGGTACTGAGCGAGCGACGTGCGCTTGCACATGTCGCACTTTATCCTGCGGGGCAGAGAGAGATGGTTAGACTGACGGACTTGCGTCTAGAAGCTGGAAGGAAGGAGGGTCGCAGTTTGGGTGTATATCAACACACATATATAGGCGCAGGTACATATGTTTATCAAAACATATGTACCTGCGCCTTGATTTTATAACTTTCTACATATACATAAGTGTGCAAAAACGAAATATCTACTGGACTTTGTCGTACAATTATATGGCTTAATTAACATAATCACTTATCCACTGAAATGTGTAGTGTTGAGCGGCGGTAGTCCAATAGGTAAAACAATGGACTCGAAAGCGCGAGACCAGCCACATATATTTTTAAACAGAAACCGTCGCCCACAGAACAGGCTATGCCTAGTGTGTATCTAGGTCCCTTAGTATCCCTTCGCAAGGCACGTTAAGCCGTTGGTGCCGTCTGTCATATAATGGCAGTCGTTAAGCCATGTCAGAGGCCTTATGGGTGGCTTGATAACTTCTGACAGTAAGGCCCGCCATTGTCTTACAATCCTCCACCAACCCGGACTTGGCCCCCGTGGTGGAGTATGGCCTAACCTTCTTGCGAGGCAGGAACCCGTGCCCCAGCAGTGGGGACATACAAGGGTTGATAACTCTACCCAGGTTCGATTCCCAGTGCGGGCATGCACCAATGACTTAGTTTTCTAAGTTACGTACATTGATGAAGTTATAGTCGACTGGAGTGACTGAAATTCACCTGTAGAAAAGTAAATTTCAGTTGAGAGAACACTTTACTGACCTCCGCGACGAGACGGCATTCACAGAGACCTGGTAGAGATTGAGACAGTTCAACGAGCACATCATGACGTTGCTCTGGTTCCGTTTGATCATGTCGAAATTGTACTTCTTCACTTTGCACCAGTTGCACGGCACGATATGACGCGAGTTACTGATGTACACGTTGATGCAGGCCTTGGAGCAGAAGCAGAAGGGATTGGTTCCGTCGTATATTGTGAAAGATTTGTCCAGAGTGCGCTCGAAGTACTTTTTGCACCAGCGGCATTGGTCTGAAACGGTTTGGGCGTTTTATTGGAAATTTGAGATTGAAATATATTATGTGATTGAAATATATTTTTAAGCTAAATGCTATGGGCCTATTTATAAAATCAGGATTCCTTAAAGCACTCCAAATACGCATACATACATACATACATACATACATACATACATACATACATACATACATACATACATACATACATACATACATACATACATACATACATACACACACACTCACATACATACATAACCTAACCTCACGCCTGTATCCCAGAGGGGTAGGCAGAGACCAGGGACTGTCACTTGCCACGTTCCTGACAGATCAAATATGCTTACTAAATAAAATAGTCTATGGTGGAAATTTCAAGAGGAAACAAAGTAACCACAGGTTAAATTAAACGCCTCTCTGAGCAGGCGTATTTAAGTTTTTATAAATAGGGCCGCTAGTTTTTTAATAAAGTCCAGTATGGGGCAAATCAATTCAATCTTATGTCAACGTAAAAAAATTACATTTGTTTGCTCAATGTCAATATAAAATGAAAATGTAAGCCGCTGCCTTTGGGCCGTAGTATAGTGGAGAAAAAGGCAGCAGGAAAAAAACTCCACTCTGAGTGTCTTTTCTCAAGTTATCTTAAACCTAAGACATCAGTTGCCACCCATACGTATGATACTGATAAGATTCTATGATTGACATAAATAAGCAAAATTGGTATACAAGCTAGAATACCGAATTCTCCGGGTGACCTAGGGTTCTTGCCAAAAAGTGAATAAGTCTAAAGTAATTAGAACAAAAATATGATACAAAAGCGGTCATGTTTATAGAAATACATATGGTCGGCCCTAAGAATAACGGTCTGTATTGAATAGATATTATTAACATTTTTACACTTACCGGGCGTAAAATTGTTGACGAACTTGAACGCCGCAAAGCAGGGATCAGAGCAGAGCCTCTGCGATGCCGTCTCCGTCACTTCCACCTCAATAGTCGTCGCCTTCTCTATCGAGCACACGGCGCATTTAGCCCAGATCGGCTGAGGCACCGGATTCTTACTCATCTGGTCAAACTTCTCCATACAAACTTGAGTGCAGAAGTCCTTGAACTGGCCCTTGTCACCTACAGGTGCGAGGAAGCCTTGGTGCCCCGAGGAGATGTCCCTCTGACAGTAGCAACAGATCTTCAACCCTTTCTTGAACTCCTCGAGGCAACCGGAGTTGCAAAACTGCCGGATGTCGTAACCGAATCGGACGCAGTATTTGCCCAGGGAGGTGTGAGTGACTGGGTTCTTGCAGTTGGCACACCGATGGCCGATTTTGTTCTGATATTTGCCTAGGCAACCCTCGTTGCAGAAGTCCATAGTCTCCCACGTCAAGTTTTTATCGTCGTTCTTTATCATAAGATTGCACTGCATGCAGCATCTGACGAACGAGCGATCGCGCTCTTCCCGCGCCGCTTTGATCATGGCTGGGGTCTTCGCGGGTATTTTGTAAGCCTCGTCGATGTATTTGTCTGTGGCGTTGCTTATCACTTTTAGTTTTAGCAACGGGGTCTTTTGCGCCTGTTTTCGAGGCTGCCTCATCTTTTTCACCGTGTACCGTCCACTCTCCGTGGTGTTCAGCGTCTTGATGCAGGCAATGTCGCAGGCGTGGTGCAGCTCACCGTATTTAGTGTAAACGTAGCTACACTTCTTGTTTTCCTTGCAGACGCTGCACTCTTCGTCGACCGCTTCTATCTCCTGAACGACTGTGTTCCGTCTCTTGAACACATATTTGTCTTTCTCGTCGGCCATCATGCTGTTCAGACATTTCAGGGAGCAATAGTTGGTGTCCTCGCCGTCATAGTTGTAGTAGAAGTAACAGAGTTTCCACTCCTCACATTCGGAGCAAGTCATGTCCCTCGGTGCGATTTCCACGATGAGGTACTTCTTACGTGTGACCGTGTATTTGCCAGGGTGTGCCTCCTCCAATTGTTTGAGGCAGGTCTCCCCACACAGATATTTGTCACCGCCGTCCTGATGGAAGCGGAAGGTAGACGGGCCCTCCTTGGAGCACTGTATGCAGGTGGCATCAGTCGAACTGACCTCCTGTATCGTGTTTGGGACCAAGGGTTCCTCTTCGACGGTTTCCTCGGTTTCCGCGTCGGCTTCTTTGTCTGTGAAGACAAACAATCATTACTTTGGTCTGTTGAGTTTTCAAGCGAGATTTTTTAAGTTTACAATACAATAGCAATGTGTATATGTGTGATATTTCTAGAGTGTATAAATAGATCGATTATGAACTGAACATTCATATAGTGGTCAGACAGGATTAATACAATGGAAAATCTACCGGAAAAAATAGTACTATCCGAAATATCCTCTGCTTCCCAAGTTATTTAAGCTTCGATACAAAGAATGTCGGACATCAAGACGTTCTTTTTTAACCTTTGGCGTGCCGGCGTCATGATATTGCGATAACCAAAATTACCCTTTACATTACCATATCTCCATATGCAGCTTACGACTTCGCGCTAATTTATAGAGTTTAGTAATCCACGCGACAGATTCACGGTGTTTATTTTATAAAACTATATTATTAATATATTTATTTTATAATACTGAGAAAGCTAACTGAGAAAACAGACGAAGAACTGTTGGAGCTCTGCCGCGAAAAACCGATCGGTCATCAGATCAAGCGCCGCAAGTGGATAGATAGATAGAAAATACTTTACATATAAAAGGAAATTACACAGATAAGTCTTAACCTATGAGTACAGACGCCGACCTTATCACTGTGGACGACAGTCCTGCCACTGTCGTCCCCACGGAGGGGAGTCCGGCCAGATATGTGACTGAGCCCCCTTGAGAGGCCTGTAAAGCATATCTAGATAGATCAGCTCTAGAATGGACCACTCAAAGAAAGAGGTCCCAAACTAACCTGGCGGCGCTCAGTGGCCCTAGTTGAAGAGCTCAACCCAAGACATAATGAGATAGGGAAGTATTGCGGATTCCTCAAGTACGTCAGTGGTCCGCGCCGAGTAGCTAGGATGCCGGAACCTCAAAGTTTAAATTGACCATAGACCAGAAGAACTTCTCACCTCCATTCTCCTGTGAAGGATCCTCAGCCACGCCAGGCTCTGCGTGGCCTGCGTCCTCGCTGTTAACCGCCTCTTTGGGCGGGTCATCTTCAGGACGCTCCTTCTTTGGTACCGCCCCGGCTGCCGATGCTGCTTCGGCTTCTGAAGTAATATGAGGGTTTAAGCTACATTTACTACTACCATATGACAAAGGTAGGAACATTAGCATACGTCTCGTACAAGCATACATTCTAACACCTGTCATAGTAGCAAAAGAATACGTATGCATACGTATATGTGCTCTGGTGTACAATAAAGAATATTCTTATCTTATCTTATGCATTGTAAAATGGGGAATCAGAAAACAAAATTACGAGCATTATCAACAATCATGTAAGTAGTTACTTTCTTACGTAGTAAGGTTTTGTTTATGCAGATTGGAGAATTATTAGCTTACAAATGATACTAGTGGAATAAAAATACTTAACTAAGATCTAGTAACCAATACAACCCTTGTTACTTAACTCGGCGCCTCGCCCTATTCGATCGTCATCGCGAGAGATGTCTATTTAACTTGCGTGGGTTATACCCCTGGAATGACATTTTACTCCTATTGCTTTGTAGACTACCAAATTGAGGAAAATAACAACCATTGTCGTGCTTATATCATTCTATTGATAAACCAAAACTGTACGTAATACAGAGAATAGTGTAAAGAGGTTCGAAATTTCACTGATGCCGGTGAGTCGCCCATTAGCTCAGTTGGAAAGAGCGCTGGCACGGATAGCCAGAGGTCGCGGGTTCGAATCCCGGCATGGGTGAAATTTTTAGCGGATGGCGGATAGCGTTTTCGCCGTTACGAATTAAACCAGGAAAAAATTGTTTTACTTTGCAATTTTGCAGCCATCCTGCATACTTAGCAAAATCAATATATTTCGGTTTCTTACGTTAAATACTATAGGAAATATTCATTTATCGCGTCAAATTTCATACGTATCAAATAGCGGATTGTATTATGGTGTTGTTGTAAGAATGATTTTAGATTATATTCTTTTTAATGCACTAACCCGTGCTAAGGACAATTTTAAAAACCATTGAGAGGGTAAAAATTGCACCCATGCCGGGATTCGAACCCGCGACCACCGGCTATCCGTGCCAGCGCTCTTCCAACTGAGCTAACGGGCGACTCACCGGCACCAGTGGAATTTCAAGAAATTTCCCGGCATGGGTGGAATTTTTAGCCTCTAAATAGGTTTCGTAAGCACAACACATTGTAGACTTTTAGGCCAGTATTACAGAAGCGTACTCAAGCGCCGATCTCTACTTAAGACTAGTTTTGAGTATGGATTTAATTTTAGAACGTTACTTGAGTCGAGATTCATCAAGCGCGACTCAACTGAGTAATAGCTAATTCGAGAACGATACTTGGGTAGCAATCTCTACTTAAGTAAAGATCAAATCTGTATTTACTCAAGTGTGGTCGGAACCACGCTTGAGAGTCGATCGGCCAGTTATTATAATTGTCAATTTGGAATGTTTATTGCAAAATTCATATATTCGAAAACCTTGATTACTATGACGAAATAGTTAATGATAGCAGCAGCCCCTTAGGCATTTAAGGGACGCTGAAGACCCCTACTGCATGGATTCTAATAAGTGTTTATGTGCAAAAACAATTACCTACATTAATATTGGGGTGATTTCATTGAAAAAATTTCACGCAACACTACCTGCTATGATAACCAGGCAAGGACATCACAAACATGAAAGTACACCGAGACTGTGGCCACTTGTACAAATATAGGCCCACAGTGGGAATCGAACCCACAAGCTCGGTCTTGGTAACCAAGCGCCTTAGAGGCTAGGCCAACATGACAGTCACAAAAGGAACAAATAAAATAATCAGTAAAACAATCTCAGCTTTTTTATTGCTCATAAAATTGGAAATAATTGAAACATATCCTATAAATCCACTGTGTTGAAGATGACTTTTTATCTTCCTCGAGGAGGATCCTCTCCACTGCGGTGAAGTTGAAGTTTTATGTACAACGAGCAAAGTTCCTCTCCACTGCGGTGAAGTTGAAGTTTTATTTTCAACGAGCAGGTTTCTCTTCACTGTGGTGAAGTTGAAGTTTTATGTTCAACGAGCAGGTTCCTCTTCACTGTGGTGAAGTTGAAGTTTTATGTTCAACGAGCAGGTTGCTCTCCACAGCAGTGAATTTGAAGTTTTATGTTCAACAAGCAGGTTCCTCTCCACTGCGGTGAAGTTGAAGTTTTATGTTCAACAAGCAGGTTCCTCTTCACTGTGGTGAAGTTGAAGTGTTATGTTCAACGACCAGGTTCCTCTCCACTGCGGTGAAGTAGAAGTTTTATGTTCAATAAGCAGGTTCCTCTCCGCTGCGGTGAAGTTGAAGTTTTATGTTCAATGAGCAGGTTCCTCTCCGCTGCGGTGAAGTTGAAGTTTTATGTTCAATGAGCAGGTTCCTCTCCGCTGCGGTGAAGTTGAAGTTTTATGTTCCATGAGCAGGTTCCTCTCCACTGCGGTGAAGTTGAAGTTTTATGTTCCATGAGCAGGTTCCTCTCTACTGAGATGAAGTTGAAGTTTTATGTTCAACGAGCAGGTTCCTTTCCACTGCGGTGAAGTTGAAGTTTTATGTTCCATGAGCAGGTTCCTCTCCACTGCGATGAAGTTGACTTTTTATCTTCTACGAGGAGGACCCTCTCCACTGCAGTGAAGTTGACTTGTTATGTTCCACAAGGAGGATCCTCTCCACTACGGTGAAGTTCCATTTTCTCGCACCTCGTTTCAAAACAGCGATTAATGTTCAAATTATACCAAACCGACTATGTACAGATATTAGTAAATTTAGTAAACAAACGTAAATAAAAAGACAGACGTCAAGAGAATTGTGGAATTATTTTAGAGCAGACATTTGTTACGTTCCGTTCTGTACTCAAAGCGAATAAATGAATTAAGAAGCGTGAACGTTTTGCTTCCTTTAAATATACGGTTCACTACAAACTAATAACAAAATAAAGAAACTTGGAACATTTTTATTTCCGAATAAATAAAAACTATTTTAGTTTCCTCTGTATATTTCACATAATTTACTAAGTTTCATCGTCACGTTTTTGTAACATGCGTAAAACGGAATAAAAATCTACACTAGTATTTTTCTTGTCATGGAAAACAAACTTTGATCATAGACAATCTGATTGCAGTTCTGAATCTCTACTTAAGCAGTGATTGGCTGATCTCTACTCAAGAACTGTTTGAAAATAAAGGGAGTGCTTGAGCATCGATTTAGCGCTCAAGTAATGATTGAGTGATCTGAGATCAATCTGTGCTTGAGCATCGTTCTGTAATACCGGCCTTAGTTCGGATCTTCTTACGGGTGTTGTTATATCGGAAGAGTCCGGAATAAACCGGTTCTACGAAAGTGCAGTGAAAGTGAATATCGAGATCGACACTGCAAGAACGAAGATGTCGTGAGCTGTGTCTGTGCCGTCATGCCTAGCGACATTGACGACGGGAAAGCAGCAGGCGCCGCGGCGCAAGCCAGCAGGAATCCCCCTCAGCCGGTGCCGGCACCCGCCCCACCCATCTCGGCGCGGGCGCGCCGCGCGCTTGGCCGCAGTGTGAAACGA
Organism: Yponomeuta sedellus; assembly: GCA_934045075.1. Lineage (NCBI taxonomy): Eukaryota > Metazoa > Arthropoda > Insecta > Lepidoptera > Yponomeutidae > Yponomeuta > Yponomeuta sedellus. The sequence goes on along the minus strand of OW203739.1, from coordinate 6,015,607 downwards.
GCAACCGATGACGCGAGCTCCGTCTCTGCTTACCATGATTAAGCTCTGCGAATTGGAGCGAAACCTGGTCGGACTTTTCCGATATAACAACACCCGTAAGTAGATCCGGACTAAAAGTCTACAATGATTTTAGATCTCAAATACCTTCAGCCAGCTTCCGTTTCTGGGCGAGGACCTTCTCAGCTTCGGCTTTGTCAGCCTCTGAAATCTCCCGCTCCGTATCCGGCAGCAGACAGACCTCCTCATCAGCACCGGGTTGCTCCTCCAGTGTTTCTGATTCCTCCGTGTCTTCTACTTCAACTGTGAAACAAGAATGTTTGGTAAAGATTCTCTAGTACTGCTGGACATAGCCCTCCCCTAAAGAGCGCTACTTTGTGCTATCATAGGGGGTAATGCCCATCATCCCCATGCTGGGCATGCAGGTTGGGGATCGCAGTTAGGTGGAATTGTACTGCAGGGGCTTAACTTTCATAATTGCATAATTATATACCGACTTTTAATTATATATAAATTAAAAGTCGGTGAACTAAAAAAACCAGTTTATTTAGTACCACTGCACTGATCCATCTTGGCTAATATGATGTGTTAGATAAGACTAACACGCAAGCTTGCAACATCATAAATTTTGCAGCAAGAACATGTGTTGGCTCTTATCTTAAAGTTGTCTAAAACATATTATACAAAATGGAAACTTGTCTGCGCGACGTCAAGATCAACATTTGTAAGACAAAAATGAAGATATAGTGAACTTTTACTTTTTTTAACTTACTGAATCTCGACTACAAAGTCGCACAGTAACCTCACACAACAATCCTCAAATAGGAAACAAGGTGTAACATTACATTGCATCCGTGTTTTTTTTTAAAGTTTGATACTTCTAGAAGAGTTACATTGAAATGACAAAAATGTATTTCTAAACTAAAAAAAAATTATAAATTAGGAATTAATATTTTGTTTACTTAAAGGACCTCTGGGTCTAAATTTGTAAGCACATACTTTTATAGTTTTTCTATGTGACTGTTTGTGTCCTGAAGAAAATAAAATAAATAAAAATTAGGAAGCAATACTAATCAGAAAACCTTAATATTATACATTAAATCATACGCCTTTCTGTACACCCCTGTAGCCCCGGGCTTAGAATAGTATCTCCTGCCTGTCGTAAGAGGCGACTATAAGGAGGCATCAGGGTTGTGGGTGGTGAGAGTGGGTGCTCGAATCACCGAAAATCCCACATAACCCGGCTGGCTCCCCAGCAATTCAGGTATATTTGGAAGATTTCCCGCTCAACAAAAAAAGGCCTTTTTGTATAAATCCTGTAACAATTCTTTGTATTTATTTACCTGCTGGAGTCTCTCTCTCTTCCTCACCGTCATCGGCTGCTGGAGGATCAGCATTGTGGTCATCATCTTCGTCATCCAAATTAACCGAGACATTAATGTCTGAGGATGTATTCATAGGCGTAGGTTCTGGCATGTCTCTAAGTAGGGCATCAAATGGATCCATCGCCTGAAATAAACAAGAAAGTAAGTCACTTTCGTAGCAAGGAACAAGGATGATTTAATAGATTGAATATTCTTTATTGTACACAGAAATTACAGAACAGAAATATAGTACAATTGGCGGCCGTTTTTAAAAGAGTAAGGCCGGTATTACAGAACGATGCTCAAGCACAGATTGATCTCAGATCGCCCAATCATTACTTGAGCGCTGAATCGATGCTCAAGCACTCCCTTTATTTTCAAACAGTTCTTGAGTAGAGATCAGCCAATCACTGCTTAAGTAGAGATTCAGAACTGCAATCAGATTGTCTATGATCAAAGTTTGTTTTATATGACAAGAAAAATACAAGTGTTGATTTTTACTCCGTTTTACGCATGTTACAAAAACGTGACAATAAAACTTAGTAAATTATGTCAAATATACAGAGGAAACTAAAATAATGTTTATGTATTCGTAAATAAAATGTTCAAAGTTTATTTATTTAGTTATTAGTTTGTAATGAACCGTATATTTAAAGAATGCAAAACGTTCACGCTTCTTGTTTATTTATTCGCTTTGAGTACAGAACGGAACGTAACAAATGTCGATAAAATAATTCTCTTGACGTCTGTCTATTTATGTTTATTAAATTACTAATCTCTGTACATAGTCGGTGTGGTTTAGTTTGAACATTAATCGCTGTTTTGAAACAAGATGTGAAAAAATGAGAACAAGGAACTTCACCATAGTGGAAAGAATCCTCCTTGTAGAACATAAAAAGTCAACTTCACTGCAGAGGAGAGGGTCCTCCTCGTAGAAGACAAAAACTCAACCTCATCGCGGTGGAGAGGAACCTGCTCATGGAACATAAAACTTCAACTTCACCGCAGCGGAGAGGAACCTGCTTGTTGAACATAAAACTTCAACTTCACCGCAGTAGAGAGGAACCTGCTCATTGAACATAAAACTTCAACTTCACTGCAGTGAAGAGGAACCTGCTCGTTGAACATAAAACTTCAACTTTACCGCAGTGAAGAGGAACCTGCTTTTTGAACATAAAACTTCAACTTCACCGCAGTGAAGAGGAACCTGCTTGTTGGTCATAAAACTTCAACTTCACCGCAGCGGAGAGGAACCTGCTTGTTGAACATAAAACTTCAACTTCACCTCAGTAGAGAGGAACCTGCTCATTGAACATAAAACTTCAACTTCACTGCAGTGAAGAGGAACCTGCTCGTTGAACATAAAACTTTAACTTCACCGCAGTGGTAAAGAACCTGCTTGTTGAACATAAAACTTCAACCTCACCGCAGTGGAGAGGAACCTGCTCGGTAAACAGAAAACTTCAACCTCATCGCAGTGGAGAAGAACCTGCTCGTTGAACACAAAACTTCAACTTCACCACAGTGGAGAGGATCCTCCTCGAGAAAGATAAAAAGTCAACTTCAACACAGCGGATTTAGAGAATATGTGTCAATTATGTTACAAATTTATGAGCAATAAAAAAGCTGAGATTGTTTTACAGATTATTTTATTTATTCCTCTTTGTGAATGTCTTGTTGGCCTAGCCGCTAAGGCGCTTGGTTACCAAGACCGAGCTTGTGAGTTCGATTCCCACTGTGGGCCTATATATTTGTACAAGTGATCACAGTCTCGGTGTACTTTCATGTTTGTGACGTTCTTGCCTGATTATCAAAGTACAGGATATCCTAGTTTGGGACCAGGTGAAGTGATTGTGTTCGTCATCAACCCTTGTATGTCCCCACTGCTGGGGCACGGGTCTCTTCCTGCATCGCAAAAAGGTTAAGCCATACTCTACTACGGGGGCCAAGTCCGGGTTGGTGGAGGACTGTAATACAGTAGCGGGTCTTACAGTCAGAAGTTATCAAGCCACCGATAAGGCCTTTGACATTGCTTAACGACTGCCATTATATGACAGCCGGCACCAACGGCTTAACGTACCCTGCGAAGCACGGAAGCGCTCGCGAAGTGATTGTGTTGCGTGAAATTTATTCAATGAAACCACCCCAATATTAATGTAATTGTTTTTGCACATAAACACTTATTAGAATCCATGCAGTAGGGGTCTTCAGCGTCCCTTAAATGCCTAAGGGGCTGCTGCTATCATTCACTATTTCGTCATAGTAATCAAGGTTTTCGAATATATTAATTTTGCAATAAACATTCCAAATTGTCAACTTTAATAACTGGCCGATCGACTCTCAAGCGTGGTTCCGACCACACTTGAGTAAATACAGATTTGATCTTTACTTAAGTAGAGATTGCTACCCAAGTATCGTTCTCGAATTAGCTATTACTCAGTTGAGTCGCGCTTGATGAATATCGACTCAAGTAACGTTCTAAAATTAAATCCATACTCAAAACTAGTCTTAAGTAGAGATCGGCGCTTGAGTACGCTTCTGTAATACTGGCCTAAGAGCGCTGGCACGGATAGCCACAGGTCGCGGTTTCGAATCCCGGCATGGGTGGAATTTTTAGCCTCTAAATAGGTTTTTAAAATTGTCCTTAGCACGGGTTAGTGCATTAAAAATAATGTAGTCATGTGGATACAGCGATATAATTCCGATGTAAAAACCTAACTGCAAAGTAGGTAGTCGGGGCTGTAAGTGATGCAATCTCCAGAGAATAGTGTTAAGAGGTTCGAAATTTCACTGATGCCAGTGAGTCGCCCATTAGCTCAGTTGGATAGAGCGCTGGCACGGATAGCCAGAGGTCGCGGGTTCGAATCCCGGCATGGGTGGAATTTTTAGCCTCTAAATAGGTTTTTAAAATTGTCCTTAGCACGGGTTAGTGCATTAAAAATAAAAATAGTATAATCTAAATAGGTTGTTAAAATTCTACTTAGTTCAATTTCGGAAAACTGCCACTACAACCAACTGTACAGTAGCCTTCTTGCTTTGTGAGAGTTGGTAAACCTCAACATTTTATAGATATAATAATTTTCTTTCTTATTTAATATTTTATTGCACACGAAAAACACAAAAAAATCGGTTTCTAAAACAAAAGAATTATTTATATCAAAAGAATTATAAAAAGATTTCATCAAGATCATCTTTTATGTCCATAGCAGTTTTGAGATAAAACAATCTTAATTATTACCTCTGTGTGGTCCTCCTGAGACTCCTCTGTTGAAGCTGGTGCTGTTTCAAACTGAGGTTTTGACACATCGTCATCATCATTCTTTTTCTTGCTTTTAGACTTCTCGTCTGTCGCATCCTGGCTGTTCTCAGACTCACTTTGCTTGCTCGCTTCAGTTACGCTGTACGATTTGGTTTCAGTTTGATCTGTAGTAAAGAATATTAGTTAAATATTGGGTAAGAGAAAGTAAGGACATCAGCAAACATAGTTCCACCTGAGATTTCTGCACTTGAGACTCATGGTTTTGGTCATTGTATGAGTACCTACTACCATAAAGCTACCATGACATTCAGTACAGATGTTACTGACTCTTATCAAGTCAGTATAACCAGCACAGACCATTTGTAAATCCCTTTCTATCACTGAAAATAAGTAAATTACTTGCTGTGCAGTTTACAAGTCTAAAATGTGCAGATTTAATTGTACTAATGCATTCCTATATATTTTATGTAATAAATAACATGTTCCTATGTTTTATTTTACTTATAATTCAGCTGATGGCATGTACGAATGACTGTTGTCTAAGTAATGTACATTTGTATAGTTATAAGTAGCAATATCACTCGCTAATGGTGAAGGAAAACATCATAAGGCAACCACTAAATACGAGTGGCATTACATACTAGGATTCAAACCCCTTCCAGTTCTGGTTTCCCCAACACCTTGCCAAATCCCTATTCCCCAGTAAGGTAAGTAAGGGAGGGGAGAAATAAGTGCAGCATAGGATGCAGGGACATATTTTTCAGGCGATTATGCAGTTATAATGATTCTCTCTCACCTCTTAGTGCACCAAAGGTGAGATACCTCTTAGTGCACCAAAGGTGTGATACCTTTGGTGCACTAAGGACTTCCGAAAATCGACTAGTGCTGTGTTGTTTGATAACATCAACATCCACGACTCTATTTATTTTATTTTGGAAGAGAAACTTATATGGTTACAGCTAGTTAGTTAGACCTGAGATTTCTGCACTTAGCCTCATAGTTGGGCCATTGTACGTAGCAAGCGCTGAGGTACGCTAACACCTCAGACACTAGGGTTTCCTTACGATATTTTCATTCACCATCAGTGAGTATTGCTACTATAATTTCACAAATGTACATAACTTAGAAAACAAAGTCATTGGTACATGCCGATGTTCGAACCCACGACCTCCCGATTGAGAAGCCGGAGTTCTACACCGCTCCACTACCACTGCTCTTCTTTATATGGTTACATGCAAGCTGGCTGTGTTTGTTTCTAAAACTACAATTCTTAGTTTATTATGGCAATTCAATCTTCATTGCGCCGCATAGTCTTGCTATTTGTTAATCGGCTAATAAAATGATATAGTAAAAATATATCAATTAGACTTACCCTTCCAATAAGTGTATAAAAAAGTGTAGTACCTTGTTTAATAATAAAGGTTGCGTTTTTTGGAAACAAGTTGAGATGTGGGATCATAAGTTTTAGCTTAAGATCTACGGGGTAAACGAGAATGGGATCAATAAAAGGTTGTGTTGATGTCCATGTGAAAACATACCCTCATCACCATCAGTTTTGATTTCCTTTGCTAGGCTGTCAATATCTTCTTTCACATCACTACTGTCTTCAACACTGTCAACATGATTCTGTAACTCAGTATCTTCCTCACTTTTTTCAATCACATCACTACCACTTTTCACTGGCTCAGAATCCCCGTCACCTCTGGTGATGCCCTCCGAAGCACCAGGGGTCGGCGCATACGAAGTGCTTCCAGAAACACTTTCTTTCTCATCCATGTTTCCAATCACTTGGAATGTCTCGACTAGTTCAGACAGCCGTACACATCTGAAACACGAAAGCGTTCTTTTTAGCCATTTTTAGGAGGTTTATGTCTAGGGAAAAGGTACCGCAACCGGCGCGAGGATTTTTAGGTTATAATGCTTCGTTGACTGAGGTTTACGTTCTGAAAGCTACTGTTATGTGGGATTTTCGAATTAAAGTCATATTCGAAGTAATGCGTAGTGCATCGTGGTGAGGTCAAGTAATTTGGAGAAGTGTAATTACAACAATTTACGAGTGACGCCAGCCTTTACGACCAAGCCACATATCCCGCGCTTCGTGATAGTTACGGTTTTTGGATCGTCTTATGGAAAAATATTTGAAGATACGCTAGAAACCGGACCAGTGTGCCGATAAAACGTAATTACAAGCTGTGGATTATAGAAATTAGCTGTAATGCACAAATGATGCATGTTTCTTTGTAAAGCTAAAAAACGAAAGGGATATGTGCACTTTCACGGTCACAATAATGGTAATGTTTCGAAACAATGAAACTATATTGAACAGTCACTTTAGCACTAGTCTTTTGAAATTCCGCGTCAAAAAATACTCACTTATTGGCAAAATTATCCAATTTATTTAGGAAAAAGCACAACAAACGGACACCATTTTGGAATCGACTTCTCCGACAGCCGGATGTAGTTAAATCGACATTGCAGTGATTTATTGATAGGCTTAACGATTAGCTAAGTTTTAAACTGAAATGCACACATCTTTACTTATATTTTATTATTACAATTATTTTTTAATTATGATAGTTTGTGATAATGGTAGCAGTATCTTGTAATTAATTACAAGTGGTACAAATGAACATTTATTTTGTCTGAATGTTGGCAACAAGCGACGCCATTTCACAGAACAAATTTACACTTGTGTTGTAAAGAATCGTAAACGTCCGAGATACAAACATGAATGAGCATTCCAGAGAATCGATACCTACTCGATCTCACCCACTCATTCTCATCAGGTCTACGTCATCAGCTGAAGTTTCGATAGGTATCCATATAAAATAATCAACTCGAAAGAATCGACGATCAAGGTGCACAGAGTGCGTCAGGCCAAGTTCTCAGCCGGACCGTACGTGCATAAGCAACTTCAGCACTTTTCAATCCCCCTCAATTTCTGAAGTCGGAATTGACACAAGTTTACCGAATTGGAAGTCTTTTTTATTTCGTGCTTGCAGCTTTTGTAATTTAGAAATTGTGGGGTTCAAAAATACAAAAATCATGTAAAATTACAGTGTGGCCGTGTTACACAGCGTCTCAATTTGAGGGAAATTACCAGTCCTTTGTAGATAAAGAAGAAGATTGTTAAAAAACCTAATTAAAGTTATGTTTATTTGCATTTACCGATTTTGAAATAAATGTCCCCGCAGCAAAAAGTCAAAAAACACTTTACTTCCATAGTGACAACTGATCAGTTCTTAAAAATAAACTTAGTATGACTTCATTACACATGTTAAGACGAATAAAAAATAATAATAACAGTTCAACGTATAAAGGGTGACTAGGTTAACTTCTTCGTTGTTCTTTTACCCTCATGACAGAGATACGTGACTGCATTCGTTCTGATTATGCTACAGATGTATGGCTGCTTGTAGAGTGCCTCCCGAAACTTTTGTTATAGTGTCTGTCCAACACATTGGTGCTCGTCATCTGATTGTTTCCCGTTCGCGCGACCGGTGTTAATAACTAATAATAATACAATGTATTTATTGTCTAACCATAATAGCCATAGTTGATCATCACTACTCTTTGTTAGATGTCAATGTAATTTTCTAACAAAAGTTCATAAATTCCCATCGAAACATAAACTTAAAAGAACAACTGGTCAACTTGCCAAGTCTTCACGGAATTACCACTGAACATTAAAAAAAGAAAAAAATATGCAACATTTAAATCTTTAGACCATATAGATACTTGGCAAGTTATCATTGTTTAACTATTCATTGGCCTCTGCATCTAGGTTTTTTTTTTTTAGCCCTATAAAGGGCACCCTCCGGAGAGCACGGGGGAGGGAGGTGGTGAATGCTCATGCATAACAGCACGGAACCGGCCTTGCTGCCAATGTGGGACTCACAAGAAGTGCGCCTACCCACTAAACACCACCTTGGGACTGGTTTTGGTCCTAAGGACCCCTAAACCCACATCGGGAGCGACCCCGCTCGAGGCCGAGGAGGGCGCACAGCGGAGCTCCCTAGCGGAGCGTCCGCTTAGAAGAGTTTATATTACAAAACTGCTATGAAAGAGCAGTGTCCCCGCTAAAGGGGACACTGGCAGAGGAGGTGGCCGCGTCTGACTGGGACCGAGCCTCTAAGAGGTGGTTCAGATCTGACGACAATTTATCGGGCGGGTCAACGAGTACGTTCCTGGGCCTGCGCACCAGGTAACGTGGGTCCGTCGTGGGCGGAGAGTAAGCCGCTGCTTCGCGGATCAGGGGGTTGGGATGTTCTTCAGCTGTGCTGAAGAACGTCTCTGAGATGGACTTAATGAATTGCCGAATGGTTGGAATTTCCATGTCCCGATGTAGGTCTGCGTTCCTGACGCACCAGTGAGCGTTCAGTGCCCTACGGATAAAAATGTTCTGAACCCTCTGCAGTCCGTACAGGGCTGAGGGGGACGCGTGAGCGAAGACGGGTGCCGCGTAAGTCATCACGGGACGAATGCAAACCTTATAGAGCGTTCGCTTGTTCCTAGCTGACATCCTACTTTGCCGCCCTATCATGGATGATAGGCGGCCTAGGTAAAAGCGGGCGGTCCGGGTCACCTTCCGGATGTGTGGGACGAAAGTCAGGTTCCTATCTAAAATGACACCTAGGTACTTGGCGGATTTTTGCCAGGGGACTGGGGTACCTAACATGCGGATGGGGGGGTCCTCGCCGAGAAACCGACCGCGCTTTTGATCGAAACGCATCGCCGTGCTTTTCTCCGGGTTGACCTCGATACGCCATAGTCTGAACCAGGCTCCTAGCTTATCGACCGCGGGTTGGAGTTTGCGGAGGATTCACGACATCTGCCGACTCTTGCAGTAGAGTGCGGTGTCGTCGGCAAAAAGTGACAATTGGACCCCATCGCCGGGAATGGGAATGTCATTTGTGTACGAAATGTACAGGAGAGGGGAGAGCACGGAGCCTTGCGGGACCCCGGCTCTGAGCAGACGGGGGGACGAGAATAACCCCCCTTTTGTCTAAAACGGAAGGATCGATCCTTCAGGAAGCTATGTATGACGCGGACAAGTCGGTCGGGGAGACCCAGTTCATACAATTTGTACACAAGCCCTGCGTGCCAGACCTTATCAAAGGCCTTGGCGACATCGAAGAAGACGGCTATCGTCTTTTCGCGCCTAGGGAAGAAACCACTCAAGATGTACTCTACTTTGCGGTGGACTTGTGAGCACCTGGCCGGGGAAGTTTTTGAGCGCTAGGTTGGCAATACCGTCCGCTCCTGGGGCCTTTTTACGTTTCAGTCTTTTAATAAAAAGCTGAATTTCGTCAGTGGATACCGCGATAGGGTCGTCGGTTAAGGGGAGGGAGGTCTTTTTACGGACCTCCTCCTCAACCTTACCTATGTGAACTGGGTCGCTATGCTGGACGCTGGGAGAGCATTGAGCCTCAATGCTGTCAGCGAAGCATTCGGCCTTTTCGTCGTCCTCGAAGGCGGAAGTGCCATCGGGACGCGTCAAGGGAGGGGTGTGGGTGATCGCGTCAACCCGAAGGGCCCTGCATCTAGGTACCCAATGATATGTTTTATACAGCGTCCAGTGGCATATTCTCATACAAGATGGGTGAAGGTACCACTCGGATGCTGCAGTGCCCGGGACATGGTGTTTAGATGGTGTAGACTTGCCCAGCTAAAATAGTCAACATCTATAAAAAACTTGCTAAGTTTGATCTATAGACTTAAAAGTTTTTTATTGATTTTTTATATTTAATTTTTAATGCAATGTAATTTTTAGAACCTGAAGTTGGCCTCTTTTTATACTTATTTTGGATGTGATCAAAAAATAAAGTGAACGCATCCGAAAGTCAAATGAATACCCTGTTTTCTTTTATCATTTTGAATATTTTAAGGAGCGGAACTCTCATTGGCTAAATTAGGTAAGACGTATTCTATGATTCGCTGAAGTTTAACTATTTTTTGTCATTGGCCGATAGCTGGTATTTGTTTTCGTTGTTATAATTCTGCAGTTATGGCGGGTTCGTATTTTTTCAGTCTCAAAGACGAAATGAGATTTGTGCGCCGCCCGAGCGACGACGTTGACAGCGATTTGTGGAATATTTTCGTTCGCCATTTTGTGAATGCTATGGATTTTTGCGTTAAGTAATCATAACCGCGAGGTCACCCCGGCGGGAATCAAACTCGACGTAAGTTTTCTTTTCCACTTTTCCGGGGTACGCCGCTCGATTCACGATTCATGTATGATCGTCGCTTACCTCACGCGCTTACGCGCTCGGCGCTGTTGTTTTGTTTCTGTTTCCGCCCAAGAATAGGCCGTTCCGCCACGTGATATTTTGCTCGCTTCACTCACCGGGGTTTCCTTAGTTTTCAGCACCATGGCTGACGCTTTGCCTGGCAAAACAGGGCTGAAAAGGAGCGATGTGGCCAAGCCCATCCACATCCAGCGGTTGGAAGCTGCCCTTGACGTACGCTCCTTCGTGAGTCAAGTGGAAAAAATCCTGCACTCTGATGGAGGAAGCAACAGCGACAATGACTCTGATGCCAAGTCCATCGGAAATGAGATGTCAAAAGGAGACAGGATCATGCATGGGGTGGTCACAACTAAACAAGGTTTGTTTATCATGTACCATGTACTTCATTGTTTACACATAGAAATATTGATGTAAACAGACTGTAAAGTCAGAGCAAACTTTGCAAGAGTGTTAGGTCCAGAGCCACGAAACTTTATCCTACATGTAAAACAGATTTTCATAATAGCCTGGAATCTTTATCCAAGGCACGATAAATAAAAAAAACTAGGTTCCTTTCCATGTTCTTTTTGTCCTTATCTAGTTACCATAATACAAGGTAAGCTATTTTGGTTCCAGGATATACTATTATAGTTAGAAACAAATGTCAATATTGGGCATGCCACAAGTGCAAAATCAGCCTCGGTCATTGGGAAGCTTGCATCCCTTTAGCAATGAGGCTGTGTGGAAATCACTAGTCTAGCAACTAGAGATGCAACTGTCTACTCTAATATTTTTTTTCCAGAACGCCAAGGTGACCGACTCCGTCTATTCAACCTCTCCTCTGTGGGTCAGGAGCGAGAGTGGATTCGTAACATCCTTCTTTCCTCGGGCTCAGAGTCCAGCAGCGACGACGACACACCTGCCTGCAAGGAGCTGAGAATCAAGAGGCTGCTCAAAGAGAGAGCCATTCATAATAAGCATGTGAAGGATTATTATAAAGATCCTGGGGTGAGGAGAACTTTGAGTATGTTCCCATTGCACTAAAAGCTTTTATTACCTCTAAATGACTATCAATGTTGCAATGGGCTGGAAAAGAGTGGGCACAAAAGGGAAACAAACTTTAAATACTTTAATTAGCTTGTGATGTTCCCATATTGTCAGTGCTTACCCACATTCTCTCTCGCTAAGAAGGCCTATGCCGTGCAGTGGGACTATATAAAAATAATTGGCACCTCATCATAATGGGTTTTTTTTATCTTGCACGGTCATCTCCAACTTCATGAGTATTATTTTAGATTGATGATAACCATATTATGATTAGTTCTTACATGAGTGCTACTAGTGCTATAAGTTTTAATTATACTGTTAAGTAATGACCACTAATAAGCTATTTTGTGTCAAGGAAGGTAACGTCTAAATACTATTCTGACCACCCTAGCTCCCAGCTATTATAGACCCCCTTTAATCTCCTCAGACTTCAGAGGAGAGCTGTGCTTTATCTGGCCACCCCACTTCATTCCACCAATTTTTTTAAATATATAAGCAAACATACAAAGTCTATATTAATCTGTGCTTTGCAAGGCATGTTAAGCCGTTGGTACCGGCTGTCATGTAATGGCAGTTGTTAAGCCATGTTAGCAGCTATATGTGCGGCTTGATAACTTCTGACAGTAAGGCCCGCCACTTAGTACTTTATTCTTGTTTCGCTATAGAGTTACTATGAGCTGGTTTCTGAATTGAGAATAAATACTTACATAACATTCTGTCACACTCAGGGTTCGAAATTATCAAGATAATTATGCTGCTTGATAATTATCTCCCGTGTAAGAAATTAATTTGCTATATTGTTTCATAACAAATACATTATAATTTGGCCAATTCTAACAAAAACAATTAAATTTTATGATTTTTATTTAAAATCCAACACAAATTAACATTAATTAAAGTAAAAAGTGTCCATCAGATTCGACCTAAATATATATTAAATTGGATTGACCAAAGATGCCAAAGGAATATCTTCATCTGATGATGATTCTATTTCCATTGACTGTGTTGCTGCTGTAGCTGCAGTAAAACTTATTTGTCGACCTAATCCTAATATCCAACTAAGATCTTGCTGCTTGATTTTGTTTGCTTTGCATAAACGAAATTTTTGTTATTATCAATTGATAATTATCGAGCTATTTTTATCAAGATAATTATCACGGATAATTATCCTTTCGAACCCTGGACCTCAGTGCATAACTATTTAAGGCTTTCCTTACCTTAGCAGCGTCGACGACAGGGACGATAATTATCCGTGATAATTATCAAGATAATTATCACAGATAATTATCCTTTCGAACCCTGGTCACACTCTTTTCTGAGAAAGTCGAAGAGACACCACTAACAGTTAGCTATTTACTTAGCGAAATTCTCAATTCAGAAATTGGTCCTATAACACTTACTAACAGTTTCTGAATTGAGAATTTCACTTAGTACATACTTAAGTAACATTCTGTCACGCTTCTTTCTAGGCAATTAGAAGAACAGTTAACTGTTTACTTAGGGAAATTCTCAATTCTGAAACTGGCCCATACACTGATGAACAGATTGAGTTTATCAATAACACATTCCGCTTCTAGAACACCCGCTACATGTATTACGGAGCGGGCCTCCTGTCAACTGTGGACCGTTACCCGGAGCGGCGGGTCGGTCGCCCGGCGCCCGCGCCGCCGGCCGGCCGCGGCCGCCGCGGGCGCCCCGCCGAGAGGGGCGCCACCCGCGGACTTGGCAAAGGCCGCCGCGGCAGGCCTAAAGACGGGCGCGGCAGATCCGAAGGTGGCGGTGATGTGGTGAGTGACTTATCCACTCGTTAAGGTGAAATAAGACTGTTACCCCCTTATTCATAATGGGCCGCTAACTTAAAACAACTGCTAAAGAGCGTTCTTTTTCATTCTGACTTAGGTCAATAGAAGAAGACAGAGCGAGAATTAAATTTAGCAGACTATTATGCATAAGGGGGTTAGTTTTTTGTTAATTTATCTTTCATTCCGCATCTTTAACTCCGATTGAAACATCGAAACGCTGAAATGGGAGTTCGTTAGAGCCTATGCACTGAAATGAAATGAAATTACAAGGTTATATTCTTTTTAATGCACTAACACGTGCTATTTAGAGGCTAAGAATTCCACCCATCCCAGGATTAGATATTTTTTTAGCCTCTAAATAGGTTTTTAAAATTGTCCTTAGCACGGGTTAGTGCATTAAAAAGAATAACCATGTGGGTACAGCGATATCATTCCGATGTAAAACCTAACTGCAAAGTAGGTACTCGGGGCTGCAAGTGATGCAAATTACTTCAGCCAGATGTCTCTGCCTGTACGTACTACAGAGAGTGTTGTCAAGAGGTTCGAAATTTCACTGATGCCAGTGAGTCGCCCATTAGCTCAGCTGGCACGGATAGCTAGAGGTCGCGGGTTCGAAACCCGGCATGGGTGGAATTTTTAGCCTCTAAATAGGTTTTTGAAATTACAAGGTTTTATTCAAAGTTGCGCAGAAACTGCGGCTTAATGAACGGTACAAGTCAAACTAGGTGTACATTTCGAAATCTTGATCATTTTTGGAGATTTAACATTATTACATTAATGTAGATAACATGCAGTACAATTCCACCGAACTGCGATCCCCAACCCGCACACCCAGCGTGACGATTATGGGCATTACCCACTATGATAGCACAACGCTTTAGGGGAGGCCAGCAGTGGACTAGTATAGCCTGACGACGACGAAGATAACATGTTGAACAATTACTCGCTGGCACAATATGGTTACGTCAATGGTTGTGAATTTAGTTTTCCAATAGCTTCGTTTGCTTGACCAGCTCATAAAAAAAATTTCTAATTTTAGCCAAGTCGTGTGATCGAGAAATGAAACTCACGTGATCATTCATCTAAGTCATCTGATTTCTCTCACGGGGTTTTACGGGAATGCAGAAGATCCTACGACATACCGGAAACTAATAAAACGACAGTATGAAGGAAATTCGTCCAGCCAGCCCAAAAAAGTGAAAAATGTTACTTAATATTCCAAATATCTTATATAAAAACTTTGTATTGTTCTAGCCCGATGGAGTTGATTGGGAAGAACAACTGCATCATTTGAAACAAGAGAATGATACAGGGGAGTACACTGCCTTGGACAAGCCAGGCGTTAGGTATGTAACTTATGTTTCTTCCACTAATTTATTTACTCATTTATTGCACTTAATATTTTCAACCTCAATTACTGATAGAATTAGCCAATCAGGGAGTTCTATATCCTATACTGATATCACCTGTTTTAGCTCCTTATGCTAGCCTCAGAGTCTTGAAATCCAAGAAATGTTATTTGAGTTATATTATAACATTGGTGCTGTAGAAATTCGAACAAATCTTGTTGACAAATCGTGATGGTTGTGATGTCACTAAATAAGTAAAAATTCTAATCGCCGTTAACGCTCCAATTTACGTTTTTATACTCTGTGGCGCCATAGCAGAGGTAAGCTTAGAACATCATGGTTGGCAGAGTTTTCTTCTGTTTATGAAAAGTTTAATTTAAAATTAAAGTCTTGTAGTTTGATATTGTTAACATTTTTGCACAAAGGAATTTCTAACCTTCTGACTCTATGGCCTGCCACTGTTACAATTCTCCACCAACCCGGACTTGACCCCCGTGGTGGAGTATGGTCTAACCTTCCTGCGATGCAGGAACAGACCCGTGCCCAAGCAGTAGGGAAATACAAGAGTTGATATCGAAAAAAAAGGGTTCAACCTGCCGATTCTTCGCAGGGGCCGCAAGAAACTCTCCACGCTCAAAAGCCCAGAGGCGCTGACGGCGCGTCGCCGTCGCCACTGGCAGCTGCTAGCCAAAAAGGAGCTGGGTAAAGTCCAGCGAGCGAGGACCGCTGCGCACAAAGAGCTCATGCTGCAGAGAAAGAGATTGGCTACACTATGCTGCAAGCACTGGCGACATTCCGCTATGCAGGTAAAGCTGCCATATGGAATACTGAATGTATCAAAACTCTCTTACCTTTACATTGGTCATGATAGGCATTATCCTCTGCTGTGGTTATATGATTAGATTCTAAACGGGCTCAATTTTTTATTAATTTATTTTAGTTTTTTATTTTTTATTGTGCGACTTTTTATGACGAAGCTTTCTGCGAATTATTAATAGGACATTATTTTATAAGTACAATTTTTACTTATGTGCAACAAACACATTTTATTGATAATAAAAGTGGTCTGAGTGGTCACTTGTATTACTGAGTGTTACTGCTGTAATTTCTGTGTACAATAAAGAATTTTCTATCTAATCTATCTATCTGACTGGTCCCTTCTAGTATGAGTGCAGGTGCTCATACTAGATGGGCGTAACGTTTGCACGCGTGATAAGCCCATACTCTCTCTTTATTAGAGAAAGCCTGTGCCCTGCTGTGGGACGTACCTATAAAGGCTACATAAAACCAAAAAATTATAATAATAAATTTTGTCCGGCAGTCCCAGAAGAACATGAAGGAGACAGTGTGGCGCTGCAAGCGGCTCAGCCGCGAGATGCAGGCGTACTGGCGGCGGTACGATCGCGCCGAGCGGGAGACGCGCCGCCGCATGGAGAAAGAGGCCGTGGAGCAGAGAAAGGTACGCCTTCTGCAAGGACCCAGCATGGAAATACAGTCCATGCTGGGTCCTTGCCTGGGTTATCACAGCGTACGGTTTCCCAGTTACAGTATCAGCGCTTGATTGTGTATTTTTTCTCGTACACGTCTATGGGCGAAAGCGGAATGGTTGCTTAGCTCTGCCGTTACCTAATGTGTGTCGCACAGAATGGATACAGAATTTTGGTGGATATCTAATGCGTGACAGTGTTATTGAGGCACATAATTGTGCGACAGTCCAGTACAGTCTGTTAGCTTTTAGAATATGCCTCGGCTACTATCGAATAGTATCGGATATATTCGTGTTATAGATATATCGGAACTAATATGACACTTAATCTGTCATAACTTTTTAAATTTGTGAAGAAAAGTTTTATACAGAGCAGGAAGTAGTATTACACTCGTGTGCTTTCGGTGAAAACCGAAGCCTACTCTAGCGCCCGAGGTATATTCTAAAAGCTAACAGACTTTAGATATTTCTTTTTTGCAAGCAGATGTCTACGTGGAAATTTAAATATCAAGGCGCTGGCCAAGTTTTCACAGCCATTGCTCACAAACCTCTCGCCCCGACAGATGGACGTCGAGCTGATGGAAGCCAAACGCCAGAGACGCAAGCTCAACTTCCTCATCACCCAGACGGAGCTGTACGCCCATTTTATGCAGCGCAAGAAGAACTCTGGCGGCGAAGCGGACGGTGACTCGTGCGCCGAGCAAATATTGCGTCAACTGGACGAGGAACCGCACCCGCGGTTGACCGCCATTGATAGTTATGACAGGTTAGTCAGTCACACTTGTCTTGTGAGCCCTGTGCCAAGACCCGCAGGACGCTCCGGACTACGCCTTAACGGCCTAGACATCAAGTTAAATGCCTGATTTAAGCAATCAGCTGTTTCGGCGCTATTGACAGCGTATGATAGGACTATAAAAATCACTTTCGTTTTGTAACGAATAGGAGTGACCATATGATATGGGATTGACTACCAAAATGCGGGATTGTGCATAGAATACGGATTAATAAAACAATGATAAGATAAGGGATCATGCACAAAGTGCATCGTGCTCAAACCCATTTTTCGGCACGAAATATAAGATTGAATTTAACACAAAATATGGGATTGATCACCAAATTATGACATTGTGCATAGAATACGAGGTTAATGAAAAAGAGACAAAACATGCGGTAAAGCACAAAATATGGGATTCAACATAAAATATGGGATTGAACAGAAAATATGCGATTGGCCACAAAGCTACCAACATGTGTAAAATTAAGACTTTCCGCACACCGTCTTCCAAATAAACCCATTCAACTGTCCTCGTCAACAGCGAGGCGATGAAAGCGCGCGCCTCGCGAAACGCTCGCGAGGCTTTGCGCGCGGAGCGGGCCCGCACGCAGCAGTTCGACGCGGCGGCCGGCGCCAACCTGCTGCCGGCGCCGGCCGCCGGGGACTACGAGCAGCCGGCCATGTTCAGGGGCACCCTCAAGGGGTACCAGCTGAAGGGGATGAACTGGCTCGCCAATTTGTACGATCAGGTTTGTGCCTTTTTAGGTTTTGGTTTATTAAAAAAAATGTAGCCTATATACGTTCTCTCAGAGAGAGAGAGTATGGACTTAATTGTCACGCGTACTCACCGCGGATTGGGAGTTTCAAGTGCTGAAGTATGTAAACACCTCACGCATCACTAAGCAGAGGACCGGGGACTACGAGCAACCAGCCTTGTTTAGAGTCACCCTCAAAGGGTACCAGTTGATGGACTGGTGGAAAGGGGATGAACTGACTCGCCAATTTGTACGATCTGGTTTGTGCGTTTTCTTATTCTTTGGTCTTTTTACTCCTCCTTGGAGTCTGGAGCTGCTTGTGTGAGCTCCAGACTCCACGGAGGAGTAAAACGAAAGGCTTTCCATTTATCTCTGTTCATGATTAAGAAGGGAGATGACTAGTAAAGTTACTCCCTTCTTTTTCGTCTTTAAAGTTTTAAAATTGGTTTATTTGTTTGCATAATCATATTAGCAATACCATTTGCTAACTGTGTAGGAAAATATCGTGAGAAACCTGAGTGTCTGAGATGTACATAAACCTCAGCACTTAGCGAAATAGCGTTGTGCCGAGGGTGTTAGCCATCAACCCTTTCAGTCTTGACGATGGCAAGCATCATCGCGGTGAAAGGATTTGCCAATCAGCGTAAGGAACTCACTAATTGTTGCCCAGGGTGCGACATAGGGGCACAGTTAGTAAGACGTTCGGGGAGGCTCCTTTCATGCACCCCACACCCTTTCAGTTAATACCCGCGATAAGCACAGGGGTACAACACATCATCATAATCAGCTGTCAGTCCACTGCTGGACATGCCTCTTCCTCTGCCTCTCCCAACACACGCCGGTGAGCCCGATCTTCGGCTCTCCTCTTCCAGTCACTGCCCTTTTCTTTGCTCTTTGCTCCCCACTCCACTTCTCCACTTAAAGGCCTGCGCAGACGAGGGACTATCCTCCGGGTACTTTTTGTCCATCAATATAGATCTCTTATAAATTTTAGCGAATAACGCACACGAAGGACTGGAAAAAAAGTAAAGGTAGGAAGAAAAAGTACCCCGTACAAAAAGTCCCTCAAGTTACCGAGGACATCAAGAGACCGGACTGGACAAAAGTTCGGTGTTTTATTTTAAAACGCTTTTTTTTTAATTTCATGTAAATTACAACACAACGTAATCTCAGAATATTTGCTTCCATAGCGTGCGTGCGCTTCACTCAATTTCCGGGCAACAAAATGACCACACACCGTAGGCGTAGAGTCCGCGGCAAGTACTCGGAGGACATTTTTTACGATTCAGGGACCTCTTTCCTTTGGGGACAAAAGTACCTCGTCTGCGCAGGGCTTAAATATCATCTCTAAATCCCCTGTTCTTGAACAGGGCATCAGCGGCATCCTAGCGGACGAGATGGGCCTCGGCAAGACGGTCCAGTGCATCGCTTTCTTGTGCCACGTGGCGGAACGGCTTGGCGTATGGGGACCTTTCCTCGTGGTCTCACCAGCCTCCACTCTGCA
This sequence comes from Yponomeuta sedellus, assembly GCA_934045075.1. Lineage (NCBI taxonomy): Eukaryota > Metazoa > Arthropoda > Insecta > Lepidoptera > Yponomeutidae > Yponomeuta > Yponomeuta sedellus. Next base: position 5,996,042 of record OW203739.1, on the reverse strand, counting down.
CAACTGGCAGCAGGAGATGGACCGATTCGTGCCCGACTTTAAAGTGGTGAGTTTAGTAGATAACATTTTGGCAAAAGAATTGGCTTGTGGCGCTACAATTACACTTTAGAGCCATCTCTTACGGCGACTTAAAAACGCAACTATCGCGTGCGGGCGCAGCGCTTCCGTAAAAATGGAGGCAAAACAATGCTGTGTTGCAGCGCGTTTGCATCGCGTCTCAATAATGTCAAAAAAGCGTTTGAAGTGCGTACAAAAGCCGTCGTGGGCGATGGCTCTTAACTTCGTCTTGGCTCATGGCTCTTGACCTTGAAAGTAACAATGGTTTTCTATTGTTACTTTCAAGGTCAGGATGGAGGAGGATAAAGAGCATTGGGCAACCGCACTAGGATGGCACAGGAAAGATGCGGTCTGTGGTGTTGGAATGTCACTGGTGGGAAGTGGTTTGCGGTGCCCAAATGACACTAGAGAAGTGATATGTGGTTTTAGAATGTCACTGTAGAAAGGCTGTCTGTGCTGCTAGAATGTCACTGGAGAGAAATGGTTTTGCTGTAATTTTACGTCTCACTTTGCTATGTTATAGGTGCGTGTTCCTAGCAAAGTCCAATTAAGTCTTGAGAAATCTAAACACTTATTTATTTGTTCACACGAAAACGAACAGTACAATTTGTTAGGTGCGCTTGACCGACCGAGAGGCGCAGTGGGGGAAGACTAACTCTCGGTCCGTCGATACATAGTAATTTGCGTGGGGGATGGTATGTGGTGCTGGAATGTCACTGGAGAGACCTGATCTGTAGTGGTAGGATGTCACTGGAGAGAATTGATCTTTGGTGCTAGAATGTCACTGGAAAGATGTGGTTTGTGGTCCTAGAATGTCACTGGAAAGATGTGGTCCGTGCTGCTAGAATGGCAGGTAATGCTCTATAGCTTCTAGTGGCATTCTAATATCACTGGAGAGAAGTTGTCTTTGGTGTTATAGGTAATGCCAATGACATGTTAAAATGAATAGATGAATCCTAGGTCACATGTGCATTTGTATATTCTTTTCTTCTTCTAAAGACACATTCAACATCGTCATTATCATCATCAACCCATTATGTCCCCACCGAGGGGCACGGGTCTCTTCCCTGTGGAAGGTATAGGCCATACTCAACCACGGTTGCCAAGTCCGGATTGGTGGAGAAAGACGCATAAAAGAAACTAAAGCTGAAACCGAAGCTGAAAGCAAAATCTCACGATAGCTCCAACTGACAGGTACCATACTGGGGCAGTCCATCCGAGCGCAAGATTTTGCGGCAATTCTGGGAGCGTAAAGATTTGCACACACGCCGCGCCGCCTTCCACGTCGTCATCACCTCGTACCAGATTGTGGTCTCGGATCTGAAGTACCTGAATCGGGTGTCGTGGCAACATATGATATTGGACGAGGCGCAGGCGATCAAGTCTTCAGCCAGTATGCGATGGAAACTGCTGCTGGGTTTCAGCTGTAGAAATCGGCTGCTGCTGTCTGGTGAGTGATGCAATACATTTTAGAAGTTTCTCAGACAGTGTGGCAATTTCGAGTTCACTATTTTGAAAATATATTCTGCTATTTTGAGAATCTTTCTAGCAATTGTATGAATCCGATTAGCCAGTTGGATCATTCCCGTAGTTATGAGAATTGATTTTGCTATTTTTGTAAACATCATGTTTTGTTTGGACAGAAAACAAACTGGCGCAGGCCAGCTGTCATATTTATATCTTTGGTAAAAAGTCACTGAATAGTATCAAATATAAAAAAAAAACTGTTTACAAAAATAAAAACGAACAGAAAGAAGTCTTTAACAAGGCCGAGACGATTCTGTTGAATTTTCAACATAAGCATGCATACCAAATTTACTTTTACAGACATTATTTAAGAGGTCTCAATTGAATGTTTTTCAATGTTTTTATTTTTGTGTCCTATCCCATGAAAGTGTGTATTTTTAGCATTCGCGAAACAAGTAAATTGAACGGAACGCTAATACACCTTAATGCCGAAGAAATAGAGGCCAAACTCGCTTGTCCACAGGCACTCCGATCCAGAACAGCATGGCGGAACTGTGGGCACTCCTCCACTTCATAATGCCGACTCTCTTCGACTCCCACGAGGAGTTCAACGAGTGGTTCTCGAAAGATATCGAGAGTCACGCTGAGAACAAGAGCACTATTGATGAAAGTGAGTCTTTTATTATACTTTTTTTATTTTTAATGCACCCGTGCTAAGGACAATTTTAAAAACCTATTTAGAGGCTAAAAATTATTATATAAAATTATAAAAAATAACATATAAAATTCCCAAAGAGTCGCCCATTAGCTCAGTTGGAAAGAGCGCTGACACGGATAGCCAGAGGTCGCGGGTTCGAATCCCGGCATGGGTGGAATTTTTAGCCTCTAAATAGGTTTTTAAAAAGAGTCACACTATTGTGACACTAGCTGTTACCCGTGGTTTGTCGATTTTACCATGGGAATAAGATATTTTCGCGCAGTAAAACGTAGCCTATGTGTCAATTCAGGGTGTCCGCTAACTCCATACCAAATTTTATTAAAACTGCTCCAGCCGTTTAGTCGTGAAGAAGTAACAAACAAACACATTCACAAACTTGTCGTATTTATAGTATTATTGTGAGTGTGAAGTGTGATTTGATAGTGTGATGATGTTAAGTGATGTGACTTCACTTCGATATACAGGGCGTCCCAAAGTTATGGGCCATGAAGGGAAAGTACCTTAAATATCGTAGATAGGGTATTTCGCTGAAAGAAGACTTTATGTTATTTTTAAAAGTTAGTAATTCTGCATTCAAAGATTTTCAAAAAATTACTTGCCTTGTCTGGGAATCAAACCGACTTACATTTAAAAAAAAACCTCTATTTTTATGATGCCAATCGAAAGAATGGCAAAAAACTAATAACTCTTCTTAAGTAACATAGTATTTTAAAAGAAAGGAACAGCGTAAAATAAATCATTTTAATCAAATTAAAAACTTACATGAAACTGCCGTAGTCAATTAAGTTGAAAATTAAAAATGAAAATCAACAGGCATCGGACTCATTAAAAGATTGGCGATTTGCGTAAGACAAGAGGGATCACATTTTCGAGCATTTAATTAATTAATTTACAAAAAAATACCCGCTTCATTGACTACAGCAGCTTCATGCATGTTTTTAATTTGATTAAAATGATTAATTTCACGTTGTTCCTTTCTTTTAAAATACTATGTTACTTAAGAAGAGTTATTGGTTTTTGGCCATTCTTTCGATTGGCATCATAAAAGTAGGGGTGTTTTTTTTTTAAATTTAAGTCGGTTCGATTCCCAGACAAGGCAAGTAATTTTTAGAAAATCTTTGAATGCAGAATTACTATCTTTTAAAAATAACATAAAGTCTTCTTTCAGCAAAATACCCTATCTACGATATTTAAGGTACTTTCCCTTCATGGCCCATAACTTTGGGACGCCCTGTATATTTAATATGTTTGTTAACACACCGGTCACACAGTTATATATTGCACAACTCACTGACTTTACAGACACTATACTACACCTCTACACACACACACATTTTGCACTCGAGTTATTTGGGCACCCATTTTCCAAAGAGGGAGCACCTCTGTGCTTCTACGACACATGCTGAGTTGCGACCATTTTAGTGGCACAATACTTTAAAACTGAGCGTGACAATATAAAAATGTATGTATACATTTGTGATGTTCTGTTTTATTGTTTTTAAGCGTATGTAAATCTAATCAATGTTTGAAACGTGTTCTATTTGTCCTTTTTCTTTTCTTGTATGCATGTAATATTTTTTCCTTTATGTTATATTTGATGTTCATGTATGCCTATGTTATGTTTTAAAGTATTGTGCCGTTAAATAAATGTTCTATAATTATTGTAAATGTAATAATGTTTTGAGCAGTAAATATCAAAGAGAGCATGTGATTGTGTTGTGTGGAAGTTATTCTATCCTATTGTCTTTCGTTTCAGAGCATCTCTCCCGCCTCCACATGATACTGAAACCGTTCATGTTGCGACGTATTAAAAAGGACGTCGAGAACGAACTGTCAGACAAAATCGAGATCATGGTGCATTGTCCACTCACCATTAGACAGAAACTTTTGTATATAGGTAAGTTACAGAAGGGGCTTAGGGCGCCCATTAGCTCGCTGGAACTGGATTGCCATTCCTTTCTATTCCATCCATCGCGCATTATTCAAAAAATGATATTTCTGTGGCGCTTTGTAAAATATATTACTTATTTATTTATCTATTTATCTATCTATCTATTTATCTATCTATTTATCTATCTATCTATCTATCTATCTATCTATCTATCTATCTATCTATCTATCTATCTATATATCTATCCATCCATCCATCCATCCATCCATCCATCCATCCATCCATCCATCCATCCATCCATCCATCCATCCATCCATCCATCCATCCATCCATCCATCCATCCATCCATCCATCCATCCATCCATCCATCCATCCATCCATCCATCCATCCATCCATCCATCCATCCATCCATCCATCCATCCATCCATCCATCCATCCATCCATCCATCCATCCATCCATCCATCCATCCATCCATCCATCCATCCATCCATCCATCCATCCATCCATCCATCCATCCATCCATCCATCCATCCATCCATCCATCCATCCATCCATCCATCCATCCATCCATCCATCCATCCATCCATCCATCCATCCATCCATCCATCCATCCATCCATCCATCCATCCATCCATCCATCCATCCATCCATCCATCCATCCATCCATCCATCCATCCATCCATCCATCCATCCATCCATCCATCCATCCATCCATCCATCCATCCATCCATCCATCCATCCATCCATCCATCCATCCATCCATCCATCCATCCATCCATCCATCCATCTATCTATCTATCTATCTATTTATTTATCTATTTATTTATTTGTCTATTTATCTATATATTTCTTTCTTTCTATTTTGGCAACAGACAGTCACAGTGTTATAAATTGTTACAGTGAAAATATACTTAATGCAAAGACTTAGGCTGACATTCAGAGACGAAAACTAAGCAAAGACTGGTCTTACAAATGTCCAAATCACGTACATTTTGACATTTCTGAGACCGGTCTTAGCTTCAGTTTTCGTCTCTGAATGTCAGCCTTAGAGTGTTAACCGTTTATGGTAACTAGTACACAACATAACTCACGTTTATGATGATAAGTAAAATTTAGCATTCATGCAGATAATAGAGAGAGAAAAAAAAGACAAAGCGGCTAATGTACTCCACTGCAACTCTAATGGGTTACAATCCAGTTGCAATGGATCACCACACATCTTCGTGTTTCTATTTTATATATTATTTATTCAGTTTGGAGAATCATCAGATTAGACGTATAAAACAACAATGTAATTTAATTGGAGCGAAACCTGGTTGGACTCTTCCGATATAACAACACCCGCAAGTAGATCCGGACTAAAAGTCTACAATGTAACTTAATCTCTAAAAGCTAATAATATGTTCTCGCCAGTAGCAACACATTATAAAAACAAAAACTCGACACTCGCGGACCACGGACCCTTGTTAGCCTGTAATGTAGTAATTGTGTGTCTAGACTTTTGTAGGCGATCGCATAGCGCGTGGTGACAATCTAAATCGCACGGGTTATATCTAAGTTGAAAGGGTGATGTAGGTGCTAAACAATCCTATCTCATCTAAAAAAATATGTCGCAGACTACTTTATCACTTATCCAAAAGGCTTATATTGTACCATAGAAGTTCGTTTCGTTAGTAGCCTACAAATAACGTCAATAAACATCTATTGCCGTCCTATTATTGAATTAAATTGATTATATAATTTTCCTTTCAGCGTTGAAAAAGAAGATCAAAATAGAGGAGCTGCTGCACTTCTCAGTCGGCGGCGAGTCGGGACATAGCGTGGACAAGAATTTCACTTCGAATCTTATGAACTTAGTTATGCAATTTAGGAAGGTGCGTATTCATTGCATATTACTGGATTATTCTATCACTCACAGAGCAGTGGTCACAGTGCAACCTTCTCGCACAGAGAGAGAGAGTGTATGTGCTTTGCCAATAACACAACCTTCTAGCTGAGCCTTTTTGTCAAGATTTTAGTGCTTGAACTGATTTTCGCCTCTCATACCTAATATCGTGGCATAGTGGAACCGAGTGATTGGAATCAATCACTTAGTTCAAGCAACAACAGGCGCCGTTAGGGCTGACTATCGCTAGTGGCATATTTTCGGAGCGCTTCCGTGCTTCGCAAGGCACGTTAAGCCGTTGGTGCCGGCTGTCATGTAGAGGCTTTACGGGCAGGGTTATAACTTCGGACAGTAAGGCCCGCCACTGTCTTACAATCCTCCACCAACCCGGACTTGGCCCCCGGTGTGGAGTATGGCCTAACCGTATGGTAGGGACATAAAAAGGGTTGATAATATGCCTAATAGACTCAGTCTTCATCCAGGTGTCAAGTGGTATGCCGTTCGTAACCTACCAAACCTTTTGTTTTATCTCAGACACTGTTGTTCACGCTTACGGGTGCCAGTTGAGGTCTGCACAAACTAAAACTGTAAAATAATTCCCAGGTATGCAATCACCCGGAGCTCTTCGAGAGGCGAGACGTGAAGTCCCCCTTCGCGATGCACTGCGACGATTACCACATACCGAAAATACTAGCCGACGACCTCATTCTACTGCGCTCCATACCGTCCAAGCGGCATTTGCTCTACAACAAACTGTCTGTGCTGAACACAGAGTATGTGCATCGGAACAGCGAGGGAAGTGGCTGCTTTGCCTTCACGAGGTTCATGGATTTGTCGCCGATGGAGTTGTACAGAGTTATGGTGTGCGGGTGGCTTTTTGCGTGAGTATTGGTGGCAAATTTAGAAGTAATGATAAAAAAGAAGTATTTTTTACGCCCCATTTTTTTTAAGTGCCATAATTATGTTTTTATATCATGGTTAGAATGCCTTACACCTGGGTAATGGCAATGGCATAATAGTGCACACATTTAATATGTAACTTTTTCAACTTGAAATAAAGTCCTAAACCAATCAAAAATTCATGCTACTCATGCCCGATTGAGGATTAAAATTTGTCAATCGAATTCGATGTCTAGTTACATATTTAACTGGTCGAGTTTAGTTTTGCTTAATTTTGAGCTTTGGTTTTGGTCAAGTCTTAGTCTCGGGCTGTTCTTGTCACAAACGACACGACGGAAGTGTATATGTGGAACTTACCTGCGACATGTTTCAGTAGTTTTATTCCTGTGGTTTAGAAATGCCCAGTGATTTACGGCCTTTCTGCGCCCTGTGTGAGCTTCTATAACTGCGCCCTTATTTTTTTAGATATTATAGATACCGCTTGAGATACCGAAGAGTAGTGCTTGGGCCTATTTTATTTCATTCAGGTTGATAAAATAAAGCACAAGGAACTTTGTGTTGGTGGACCAATTATCTAATATTTTTAAACAAACACTAAACACAAATACTTTGTTGCGCTGGCAAAAAAATAAGCGCAACGTTTTGTCTAATTTAATAGACGTTTTTTGATAATACCAGTCTGTTAGCTTTTAGAATATACCTCGGGCTCTAGAGTAGGCATCGGTTTTCACCGAAAGCACACGAGTGTAATACCTGCCTGCCTGCCTGATCCTGCTCTGTATAAAACTTTTCTTCACTATTTTTAAAGTTATGTAAAGTTATAAATAACAATACAAGATAAGCCTTACCTTATTGCAATATAATCGGTTGAGCCGATAGTAGCCGAGGAATATTCTAAAATCTAACAGACTATCAGACTATACATATGTGTTGGAATCGAGCGTTAGGGGCCCAGCGGAAACTTATCAGGAGAAAACCGAAAAAATAATAGTCCTGCCTGGTCTAGCCATTCTTGGGCCCCTCCAGACTCTACGCTCTGTGCCTGGGCACCGGTGGCAACGCCCTATTTACGGCACTGGAAATGCCTGATCGATTTCATAAATAAAACGTGAAATACAGCTTTCTGACTGAATAAATCAGCTATGAAACGTAGTTGTAACATCTCTAATCCTTTCAGAATGCAGCACATAACTCAGTGTCTCGACAAGTACGAGAGACTCCGCCACAGACACCTATGGTGGCACAGACCGCCCCACACCGTAGAAATAAAGCAGGAGGATCAAGATCTGACTGGAATACAAGAAAATACCGACAGTTCACATAGCAGCAAAGATATGCTCCTGATATGCCCAGACGGTGAAACTTTGAAACAAAAAAAGCGAGATAGCTTACTATGGAGAGAGTTCTTGTTTACCGATTCGCTGTGGATCGAAGAAGGACCGTTCTACACACATGCAGATCATAGTATATACTATATGCCAGAGACTATAGAGCATCGGGCTATAAGGACGAAGAAGGGGAGTGATCAAGTAAGTGTTGCCTAGGATAGCTGTAAGTGTTTGAGGCTACCGGTTCGAAGATAAGATTAGATTAATACCCGTTATTGCAAACCATACATTAAGTTATGTGAGTGTGTATATTTAGAAAAACAAAATTAACACATCATAAGAACCGAAAAAGCAATTCGACAATTCATAGATACATTTTCTACGATTACGCAATGCGGTTGGACGGAAAGTCATACAAGTGACTTTGTTTTTTAAGTTATGTACATTGTTGAAGTTAAAGTATCAATACCACTACAGTGAAGGAAAACATTGTAAGAAACCTGAGTGTCTGAGGTGTTCAGCACAAATCTGTGCGAAAACCGCTCGCAGTGTCATGGCGTCGAATCTGACGTCACGCCTAGGTAAACAAACATCTTAATCACCAATAGTCTCACTAAAGCACGGGTGAAGTTTAACAATGTTAAACTAAGCGTGACGTCGCGCGGTCTGATGGGTGTTCCAGTCAAAATGGCTAAAAGAAGTATTGTAATATTTTATTTATATCAATTTTTTTTTATAACTAGATCAGTGATTATTTGATACGACGTCACGCCTATTCTCTATGAATACTATCTATGTATATTCCAACCTCGATACGACAACAACAGGCGGTGGTGGCGGAGCGGTGTAGAACGCCGGCCTCTTAATCGGGAGGTCGTTTGTTCAAACCCCGGCATGTACCAATGACTTTGTTTTCTAAGTTATGTACATTTGTGAAATTATGGTAGCAATACCACTCGCCGACGGTGAAGGAAAACATCGTAAGGAAACCCTAGTGTCTGAAGTGTTAACGTCCCAACTATGAATGGCCCAACTATGAGGCTAAGTGCGGAAATCTCAAGTCTAACTAACTATTCCAACCTCGACCTTTCGCCCCGCCAGACGGAAATGCTCAGCGAGATCAAAACCGAAGAGGGCGGCATCATAGCGGTGGACACTTCGATATTGGACGCGGGCGTTTTCCCGCACGTCGAGAGACCGCCGATGGTCAGGAGGATGCAGCCGACGCCGCTGCCGACCTTCCTTAACTGCACTGCGCTTAAAGTAAGTGAAAAACTGTAGGTTACATGATTTTTTGGCTTATTTGCACATGATTTTTTGGCTCAGTGGCCCCACGCTTCGCTGCAAGGAATTAGTGAATGCGCGACGTGAATAATGGAATTTACACGAATTGGACGCGAACTGTGCAATTCGTGAACGCGCGACGCGAATACGCGCACAGTGGAATTTGTGAACGCCCTTCGCGAATACGCGAACGGTGACATTTGTGAACGTGCGAATATGCGAACAGTGGATTTCTCTAAGAATAGGTTTAGATCAAGTGCTTCATTTTCATGCTATTGCTAATCGTGTAACGACCCGACTGTGTCTTCTTTATGTGCCGAATCGGAGGTTGGCAACCAGTGCTCTTCGCGACTGCCGATACAAACAAGGTACTGGTTCGGACCACTGTAGTAAATTGAGAGGCCATGGTAGTTTGATGTCCGCAAACTACCTGGTGGGCCACGGTAGCAAAGGACTTGGAGCAAGCCCAGTTGAGCGAGCGGACAAGCCAGAACAGAAAATCCTGGAGTAAAAGAACGAGGAGAGCCGACCTCAAATAATGGGATGAGGCAAAGACAAAGAAGAAGGAGACAGCAAATCTAGATAAAACCACTTGCTAAGAGACCTCTGTAGCGCAGCGATAGTGCGTCTGCTTACCATGCAAGAGGTCCCGGATTCGTACGCCGGCTGGGGACAAAAAGAACCCCAGGTGTTGGATGTTTACATGTTTGTGATGTCGTTGTTTCTGGTTCCCACGACACAGGGTATCCTAGTGTGGGGCCAGAAACAATGTATATACCTGTATGTAAATGTTACGTTATGTTATGATGATACGAAAATCCATAGGCTAGCAGTCTTACCGATTTCCATAGTAGCCTAAAAGCGGTAAGAATAATAAAAATAATACTGCGTTTAACTTTATTAGTAACAGTTGACTTATTTAATTAAAATAGTGTTACGGACGGCGACGGCCTGCAATGTGTGGTCCTGTATGTAAATGTTAAGAGATCCCCTACCTCTCAGGTGTGCGCGCCAACCCGGCAGCCCTTCGCCGTGTCCCGAAGCTTCGCCTACCACATGAAGCGGCACTCCCACTCTGAGTGCGCAGCCGGCGACAGACTACTGGCGCGACTGGTAGCGGCGGCACGCCCGCCCTACGGCTGGTCCACTCTGCAAGTGCCGGGTATGTATCGTTGTCAACACTTGTATGTCCCCACAGCTGGGGCACGGGTCTCTTCCTGCATCGCAGGAAGGTTAGGCAATACTCCACCACGGGGGCAAGTCCAAGTTGGTGGAGGATTGTAAGACAGTGTATGGTATAGTTTTATTTCTTTATTTCTATTTTGGCAACAGACGGTCACAGTGTTATAAATTGTTACAGTGAAAATATACTTAATGCAAAGACTTAGAGTGCCAACTACGATACAATTTAATAGTTAACCGTTTATGGTAACTACTACACAAGATAACTCACGTTTATGATAAGTAAAGTTGAGCATTTTTAAAAACCTATTTAGAGGCTAAAAATTTCACCCATGCCGGGACTCGAACCCGCAACCTCTAAATAGGTTTTTAAATTTGTTCCTTAGCACGGGTTAGTGCATTAAAAATAAAAATAGTGTAATCATGTGGGTACAGTGATATCGTTCCGATGTTAAACCTAACTGCAAAGTAGGTAGTCGGGGCTGTAAGTAATGCAATTTGCTTAAGTCAGATGTCGCTGCCTGTACGTAATACAGAGAATATTGTAAAGAGGTTCGAAATTTCACTGATGCCGTGAGTCGCCCATTGGCTCAATTGGTAGAGCGCTGGTACGGATAGCCAGAGGTTGCGGGTTCGAATCCCGGCATGGGTGAAATTTTTAGCCTCTAAATCGGTTTTTTAAGAAATATTTAATTCAGGTACCATAAATAACGATACGATATGTAATGTCATATCTGGTATAAATGTTTCTCAGTGCGAAATAAAGTTTTGTTTCCACAGATAAAAATCAGCTGGTCAGCGACGCCGGTAAACTGACTGTGTTGGACTCGTTACTGAAGAAACTGAAGGCGCGTGGTCACAGGGTGCTGATCTACAGTCAGATGACCAAGATGATAGATCTGTTAGAGGTGAGATGGCGTGATAAATGCCTGAAAAAGAGCCCCAGGTCTTGGATGTTTACATGTATGTGATATCGTTGTTTCTGGTTCCCACGACACAGGGAATCCTAGTGTGGCGCCAGAAACAATGTATGTATCTGTGTGTAAATGTTACGTTATGTTATGGTACGAAAATCTATAGGCTAGCAGTCTTACCGATTTCCATAATGGCCTAAAAGCGGTAGGAATAACAAAAATAATACTCGTTTTATTTTATTAGTAACAGTTGACTTATGTAATTAAAATAGTTTTAATGGACAGAGAATCTTTTATGTTTAAGTATTTATTGGGTAACTGTGGTCTTAAATAATAATTACAATTTATTACAACAAATTATGAATTTAAAATAAATGTCAATTTGAGAGTTATAAGCCGTTGGTGCCGGCTGTCATATAATGTCAGTCGTTAAACCATGTCAGAGGCCTTATGGGCGGCTTGATAACTTCTAACAGTAAGGCTCGCCACTGTCTTACAATGCTCCACCAACCCGGACTTGGCCCCCGTGGTGGAGTGTGGCCTAACCTTCCTGCGATGCAGGAAGAGTCCCCTGCTCCAGCAGTGGGGATATACAAGGGTTGATATCGATCGATCGAATATGTAACAGACGTTTTTTTCTCCATTAGGAGTACATGTGGCATCGCAAGCACAAATACATGCGACTGGACGGCTCCAGCAAGATTAGCGCGCGACGCGACATGGTCGCAGACTTCCAGGCAAGGGCCGACATCTTCGTCTTCCTACTGTCCACTCGCGCCGGTGGACTGGGGATCAACCTCACCGCTGCCGATACTGTGAGTTCACTTTCTCTTCACTTTTACATCACTTTGCTAGAGGCCCAAGGTCATTTATACCTACGCAAAGCTCCCAGGGTATCACTCGCATCACCGATTGCCTGAGTGATCTTAAACGATCACAAAGGTTAAGCAACATAGGGCACGTTCAGTTAATGGATTATTGACCGTCTTTGACTAACGCTAGTGGCATTTTTCCGAACGGTTTCGTGTTTCGCAAGGCACGTAAAGCAGTTGGTGCCGGCTGCTGTCGATAGATGGCAGTCGTTAAGCTTAGAACCTTAGAGCGGCTTGAAAACTTCTGACAGTAAGACCAGCCACTTAGTCTTGCAAGCCCCCACAAATCCGGACTTGGCCCCCGTGGTGGATTAAGGCCTATACCTTCCTCAGGGAAGAGACCCGTGCCCGTCGGTGGGGACATAATGGGTTGATGATGAGGATTCAGCTCCATTCGGTTAGCTGCCGCTCTGGTGCGTTCATGCAGATGTCCGCCCACAGTGGACTTAACTTGTTTCTGCTTTATCTGCCCTACCCCGCTATCTCTCTTTGTAACACTCAAAAATTTCTAAGCTGTCTGGAAGAAATTTCTTTAGAAATAAGTCCGCCTTTGCACGTAATTTTTATCACTAACCTGTTAGTAAAGTGTAACAAACTTAGTCGGTCCAGCGCATTGGCGTTCTCCGGTGTCCTCTACCAATCCCTGTTCGCTGTAGTAAAATCTCAAATTTCTTTTAACACAAATTTTCAATCGCTACAATCTCATAAAGAATGTGTGTTCCCTCTGTCCAACAGGTGATATTCTATGACTCGGACTGGAATCCGACCGTGGACCAGCAGGCGATGGACCGCGCTCACAGGCTGGGGCAGACCAAGCAGGTCACGGTCTACCGGCTCATCTGCAAGGGGACCATCGAGGAGAGGATCATGCAACGGGCGAGGGAGAAGAGTGAGGTTAGTGAATGTTAGAGGAATAACATATTTTATTATAATTCAGTGTAGTGTGTCGCAACCCTAATAGTGCTTTGTGATGGCTGATTGAGGGTAGTCTGAAACCTCATCAGTCGACGATGCGAACGGGTACCAGCCTCGTGACCACGATGACTTTAACGTCGTCGAAACGTCGAGGTAAAATAACAATAAATTACTACGCGATTAAGCCCCGAAAATATTCTATGTTAGAGGAATATTGCTACGGGCCAACATGAATAGTTAGAAAAGCTTCGCTTAGGAACAGGTGAACAGATGTACAGGGCTGACTCAGCAGAACGCTGAGTTATGCCACAGGATAAATGTATGTTTTTTTTGTTGTGTATTATATCAAAAGAGGTAGAGGACGTCTACAAAACACCTGGTGGGCCACGGTAGCAAAGGACTTGGAGCGAGCCCAGTTGAGCGAGCAGACAACCCAGGACAGAAAATCCTGGAGCAAAAGAACGAGGAGAGCCGACCCCAAATAATGGGATGAGGCAAAGGAGAGGAGTGCATTTGTTATATTTCTGTTTATGTAACTTTTTTTTTATTAGCCGATTTAGTGTCTCACTGCTGGGTAAAGGCCTCCCCTTTAGCTCTCCACTCCTCCCTGTCAACGGCCATTCCCTGCCTCCGGCAGAAAGTTCGTGAGGTCATACCGCGGTCTCCGCCTATTAATTATCTGTTTAATTTACTTCTGTGTGTGTCTTGTTGCTACAATAAATGTCTTTCTCCCTCCCTCCCTCTCTTTCTTTCTGTCTCTCTCTCTTGATGTAAAAACAGGAAAAACCTTGGTGTTGAGAATGTGTGATTTGTTAGAAGACGAACTTCATTAGGGATTTCATTTGTTTTTTACAGATTCAGAGAATGGTCATAAGCGGTGGTAACTTCAAACCGGACACATTGAAACCCAAGGAAGTGGTTTCGCTATTGTTGGACGACGAGGAAATTGAGCTCAAATGTAAGTTAGAGCATAAGAACAACAACTTCTTATTTTCTAGATACTTTTAAAACAGGTGCCAGTTTTTCACCAAATCAGATGGCAAATCAAATATCACACACACACACTCACGCACGCACGTTTATTAGTTTAAATTATAATGTGCTATATTTAGTTTAAAGTTACTTAAAACAAATGCGTGTTTGTTTATTACAAAGCGTTGTCCTGTTTGTGGATTTCTATCATTGGCCCTGCGAACTGAATGTTAATTATTGTGATAAAATAATTTGTGTTCACTGTTGATGTCCTTAATACGAAGAAAATGAGACAGCCCTGTCATGTATTATTATTTTGCAGACCGTCAGAAATCCGAAGAAAAGAAGATTATAGAAGAGCGGGAGCGCAAACGAAAACACGGCGGCTTGCCTCCAGTAAGTAAAATTTTTACAGTAGTTTATCTATTACTAACTGACCCTGTAAACTGATTCATGTCCACTTGACTCTGACTTGACCAATTTAGGCCAGGTAGTACCGATCGACTTGGCCTCTTGGTCTATAAATCTTTTCCTTGACCCAAGCCCAGCCCTATTTCGGTTGCCCAAGAGATTACACCGGATTAATATCGCCGTTGCCAAAGCCGTTGGTGCCAGCTGTCATGTGATGGCAGTCGTTAAGCCATGTTAGAGGCCTTATAAACGGCTCGATAACTTCTAAGCAAAGCCTGAAGAAGAAGGCTCGCCACTGTCTTACAATCCTCCATTAACCCGTAGGCCCCCGTGGTGGAGGATGGCCTAACCTAACCTAGCAAAGGTTAGTTTTTATGTCATACGGCCTCTTAACTCCGGTACAGATCACTCCAAGTTTACAGAGTTGCCACAAAAAAGCTAATTTCCGCCGCTTTCGTCACAGCAACCAGCCGTGATAGAAGCGAAGCGAGGCCGCGAGTCTGCTTCAGAACCGGGCAGCCCTCTTCAGGTGGACGACGACTGCGATATCATGGGAGACGCATCGCCGCTCCTCCCCGCTTCGCCTATCCGTGAGTATCTCTTTAATGGAGATATTAAAAAATATTTTGATGAACCTGTATAAAAAATGTTTTGTAGTTGGAGAGACCATGCTAGGAGATAAATGATCATCATTATTAATTATAAACGCATTGTGTCTGGTTGTGAGGCCATTGTTAGATGCCGTACGATATGTTCTGTGCATACGATAAATAAATAATGACATTGAAAAAATAATTTTGTGTCTACGACTACTACGGTCGAAGTGTAGTTCTAGTGTCATCGTACTAAAAGACGCCATACAAATCGGACTCAAGATGTTAGGTCACACGGAGCTCCTGAGGCCGTATCAACCGTTTATCAATATTAGAATTATCTCGTCTAAATCATTATTAGAAAAATTCAAAGGTAAAAATTAATGTGAGAAGACTTTTACCTTTACATTGACTTGATTAATCATTATATTATTTTTAATGCACTAACCAGTACTACGGAAAATTTTAAAAACCTATTTAGAGGCTAAAAATTCCACCCATGCCGGAATTCGAACCCGCGACCTCTGGCTATCCGTGCCAGCGCTCTTACCAACTGAGCTAATGGGCGACTCACCAGCATCAGTGAAATTTCGAACCTCTTTACAACATTCTCTGTATTACGTACAGGCAGTGACATAGTTGAATTTTTAGCCTCTAAATAGGTTTTTAAAATTGATTATGTAATCATATGAATATATTTTATAAATAATATGTTCTACAGTCTATTTATTCTTACTTGTCCAATTTAGTAAACAAGATTCTACCCGTAAACTGTAACTTTTTAGTCCAAAACTGCCATATTTCCATAAATGAAGTAACTTGGAACACTCTTTTAGATAACACGCTGCCAATTTTATAAACATAGTTCATGAATTTGCGAGAAAATGTCTAGTTTAGGCATCTAATCTCAATTTTAAGGTTAGAATCTTGTTTACTAAATTGGACAATGAAGAATAAATAGACTGTACGTAGGGCTATCGTTATTCTTTTCAACAACCCAGAATGTCATAATAGACGTTTTCCCACGTAGCGTTCTCGCCGCCGGCCCGCTCTAACTCGTGGGGCGCCAGGCGGTCTGGCCGCGGGGGCGCCCGGCGCGGGCGCCCCCGCGGCTCCCGCCACTCCGCCCGCCCGCGCGCCGCCGAGCCGAATGCCGCCGCCGCCGCCGCCGACGGTAAGCTGTCCATAACCCACTGGTCTAATATTTAAATTCTTTTTATTGCTCTAACCCGTGCTAAGGACAATTTTGAAATTTTTCTACATCAGCGACAGCCAGAGGATTTTAAAAATGGTCCAATATTTATTTATTTAATTATTATTTTTTTGGCTTGACTCATGAGGGAGTTGCAGACAGCGGTATGACCTCCCAAACGCAATTCAATCTTTAGCAATCTGACTAAAGTCTGGCGACTGATAGCAGATGCAATAAGACAAAAAAGTGTTTTTTTTGAAAACTGGGTATATAAAAATGGGTGTAACTATAACCTCAAAACATGTTTCCGCATATGGTAGCTAAGTAACAGACATGTCGAGCGAGTTAATATAAAGTTAATATATTGCAATTGCTGTATTTTACACAATGTCTACTGTGTACTGTAAATAATATGATGTAAGAAAATAAATACGAATGTACTTTAATTTCCAATCGTATGTGTCATAAATATTGTAAAAACTAAGCAGAAGGATATTCTGATTACATTTACAATTAAAGGTTATGTTAACTCTGACATATGTCGAAATTCCGAAACCGAGTCAAATTTAATAAACCAAAAAAGTAAACGGCAAAATCATGACTAAAACTTGTTTTTATTTTTTTTGGAAGCACTGCTATACGCTGTTCAAACTGCAAATGTTGTGCGGGCGATCCGAACCGCCGAGCACTGCCTAGAATCGGTGATTTCTATTTTAAAGTGTACTCGTAAATGGAACTCCGCAGGCGCAGCCCTCCTAGAGTCGGACGGGCCGCTCGACGCGCCAGACCCGACGGCGCCCCCGGCGGAGGGGCCGCGCGTGCGGCGCGGGCCGGGGCGCCCGCGACTGCGCTCCGGCGCCCCCGCGCGCGGCGCCCCCGCTTCTCGGCGCCCCCGCCGGCCCCGCGAGCCGCTCCTTGTGCCGCTCGCGCCACCGCCTTAGCCTCAGGTACAGGAGGATTTTCTATCGAACTCCACCGAAATGATTTTTTTTTTGTATATGAAGTAGGTCTGAGAATTGGTTGGCTTAGGCTATGGCAAAAGCACGTATCATAGGAAATTTAATTCAGCTATTAATTTAGAAGCACTCGTGGCCTAGTCAAACCGTGTGATTGGAATCAATCACTTGAGTTAAACAACAACAGGGGCGGTAAGGTGCAGAATGGGCGGTAAGGTGCAGAATGGGACTGTGACTACCGCTAGTGGCATTTTTCCGAGAGCTTCCGTGCTTTGCAAGGCACGTTAAGCCGTTGGTGCCGGCTGTCTTGTAAAGGCAGTCGTTAAGCCGTGTCAGAAGCCTTATGGGCGGCTTGATAACATCTGACAGTAAGGCTTGCCACTGTCTTACAATCCTCCGCTAACCCGGACTTGGCCCCCGTGGTGGAGTATGGCCTAACCTTCCAGCGATGCAGGAAGAGACTCGTGCCCCAACAGTGGGGACATACAAAGGTTGATATCGAGTCAAATACTTATACGAGATTGCGTCTTATTTACAAAAGATAAATAATATTTTCAGAAGCTCATTAAGCAAAACCCTCTAAGCCCTAAAGAGCCTTAAGTTGTTGAGATGTATTGATAAATAACAGAGGGGTAGGCAAAGACCAGGGACTTGCAACGATCCTCACAGATCACTTTCGCTTTATCAACATTCATTAGTCACTGTACCCACGCTCGCCGGATTCCGGTACTTTTATCTTGCCCTATGCTGATAGATAATTTATTTTTTGTAAATAATACATTAAAGTTCGTTCAAGTGCACTGAGCGTGACTGTTGGAAAAAAGGTGCCATCTCCATAAACCTGACATTGACAGAATCCTAGGGGTGCCAGAAAAAAGAATTGAATTGAATGTACATATAGTTGGCTAGTTATAAGGAATTTCACGGAAAATGCTAGCGCAAACTCATTTTAAAACTTTTTGTTTCAGGTCCTTTTACCGCAAATGGAGTGATCCCACCTAGTGCAATTTATTTAAGCAATTTTTATTAACAAAAAGATAGTGGTATAGTGATACTCTTTTGAGTAGGTATTGTAAAAAGTGTACATATTGAAAATAATTATATTATGGATCGTTTTAGTTAACGGAGTGACTTTATTTTATTTGAAATGTATTTCCCAAAGAGATTACATACAAACTTCGAATAAAATCATTTATAAGTTTGATCTGATTTATCATTCCGTTCTCATGCCGTCTGCCTTCAGGAGATTGAAAAAGTGTTAGTGCAAGATTTGTCCTAGACCTTCTCTTTTAAAATGTTTTGCTAACTATCATAAATCTCAATAATGAAGAGGGCAATTTTTTTAGCACCTGCACTACCAGTCTTATTTATAAAAACCCCAGTGCTTAAATAACTCTCCCAAATGCAATTTTATGTAATAATCTTTGAGGAGTGTTAGTTTTTGAAAAGTGTTTTAGAGGAATCTTGTTTATATATAACGCCGTAAATCCAAAAAACTAGCCAAGGGCGCGTGGAGTCGCGCGGAGTGTGAGATTCCGTGGAGATTCCTCAACTTAATTTCCATGAGGGTTCCGTAACGCCATCTTGCGTCTAGTGGTAGAAGGGTTAAACTTTCAGTGCAGTTAGTGAAGTACCTAATTAAAACGGTTTTTATACGGATTTATGCTCGTTTATTACATTTTTAAAAATTTTTTGTGAAGTGCTTAGTGAGTTCGGGCCTTTCGTTAAGTAAATATGTCACTGTAGTCCTGTCTCTTCGAATTTCTCAGCAAAGAGCGTGGCAGAACGTTACTTAAGTATTTACTTAGTGAAATTCTCAATTCCGAAACTGGCCCTTATCATATCAGAGGAAATAACTTTTGACGTTTCTATAATAGAGTCACATTGTATGGAGACCCAGCATATTTTTTTGTTATTTTTACAGTTTATTATTTGTTAGAGAATCTGCCGTAATAACACTTATTCTATTCAACTGGCTACTTTTTTCCTCTGTGCTCTTTCCTACGGTTTCAAAGAAAGCCCTTTATTGGTCAGACCCTTTTGAGTTATGCATTACTCTTTGAAGCGCTCGTGGCCTAGTCGAACCGAATGATTGCAATCGATCACTCGAGTTGAGCAACAGGTGCGGGATGGGTTGACCGTCCCGTTACTACCGCTAGTGGCATTTTTCCGAGCGCTTCCGTGCTTCGCAAGGCAAATTAAGCCGTGGGTCCCGGCTGTCATGTAGTGGCAGTCTTTAAGCCATGTCAGAGGCCTTATGGGCGACTTGATAACTTCTGACAGTAAGGCCCGCCACTGTCTTACAATCCTCCACCAACCTGGACTTGGCCCCCCGTGGTGGAGTAGGGTCTAACCTTCCAGCAACGCAAGAAGAGACCCGTGCCCCAGCAGTGGGGACATACAGGGTTGAAATCGATTAGACAGCGGACGTAAAGTAATAGGGCTTCGTTTGGCACCTTTTGAGTTCGGAACATACATACATACGCGTCGAATTGAGAACTTACTCCTTTTCTGGAGTTGGTCAAAAACACAGTCCTTCTGAATCTATCTACGCCATCTAGTGTAAGAGAACCGATACTTTTTAATATTATTTTGAACGTACCCAAACACTAAATAAAAAAAACAATTGCGTTTCGGTTCACGCATTGTTCTAGTCATCGCTGTCAAAATAGACAAACTCCCTCAACGCAAACTACGACGCACAATCTTCGTTCATTTTCAATGATAAAAAGTTGCTTGAAAGTGAAACGCAAATTAATTTCGAATCGGTGAAGTGAGTGATCCATTTTTTTGGGTTTTCGTATTTTTACTTCATTGATTTTGCTGCACTTGCTAACAATGTATAAAATTGTAACATAAATAAAAATTAAGTGCCAAAACAAACCAAGCAACCTTTCATTCATCGACTTGTGTGTGAATTAGCTAATCGGATTATTTACTAATCGACGTATTGTGGGTACATTTTTACGATCGCCATTACAACGTGACTGCTGTACTGGGGCACATTTCGCTGAAAAAGACCGAACACTGTGACAAAAAGTTCCTACGATTATTAAGCAAAATCGAGTGCTGGAGGCTGTATAAAAAGAACTCGAGCTTTTTTTATTTTGGCGGGAGAGGCTGGCACATTGCTAAAAGAAGGTTTGCATGAGGAACTGTCATCTGCCTGTGATCTGCGTAGTCTGGCCTCTTTGACGCCGATGCTCATGTTTCAATGGTTTTGCGTGAAAAATTTCTAGTGGTACAGTGAAATACTCCGCCGGACTGCCGACGATGCCCCGCGATTAGCGTCGGCTATGGATAGGAAGGCGTGCCCGAGCTACGAAGCCGGCTTTGACGCGTGTGACCCGCTGGGCTCAGTGCTAGGGTGGTCCGGCGACAGCCGCGCGGCGCGGGTTCTGCGACGGCGCTGCCGCAGTGAGGGTGTAGAGCGCTCGCCATTCGAGGATGCTCTGCGCGCCACGACGCAGTTCGAGCAGGATTACCGGCGGCAGTACCCGAACAAAAGTCACTTCACATTGAACAACGGAGCCTCGCTGCTGGACCGCTTTCGCCACGAGTGCGCGTTGCCGGCGCATAACGGCGACTACTTTATGGCTCACGAGAGCAGAATGCACGGGTGAGTTGTGGCCTTTATTTTAGGTTTACAGTCACTTTCTCAACAAAGTTTTGGCTGGAAATATGATTAAAATTACCAACTACGATGCGACTAGGCTGCAGTGTTTGTCATTTGCTTCAGTCCAAGTATATTGTAGGCAATAATGTATTGTTGTTTTTATACCATAAGTGGCTAGATTGTACCAATATCAATGGATAAAACTAACCTAATTTTCTGTAGTATCTTCACCAGCAAATTTGTCTAATCCCCAACATGTAATTAAATTAGTGGACCATTCATAGATAATCCAATGACATTTGTTTACCTTTTCCGTGACCATGAACCAGTTTCCCAAGCACCTTCAACCCGGCACGGATAAAATCTGCCAAGAGTCCGCCGCGGCCACCCTTAGTATCCTCATTGTCGAATGCAAAACTCGATGACCGACTGCCGAAAGTAGAGGAACTACTTGAAAAAGTTGACCAGGAAATGTTGGAGCTAACAAAGCAACCACTCAAATCAATACTCAATCACCCGCCAATGCAGAAAACATTGCCACAAAGTATTTTGAAGAAACCAAAGTGTCGGCCGCACAGTGAATCTAAGTCCAGTATAGAAGGTAGAAGACGGCAAAGGGCGTCCAGTGAATCTGATAATCATGGCTGTACGTTTTGGCTTAGCTCTCCAATTCCTACTTATGATAAGTGAGTATTTTGCTCTTGTTACCCACACTCACAATTCAATTTCTTTCTTTACTTTTTTAAAGATAATAAAGCTGACTTTTTCAAAATCTAATCCTTTTAATCAATTATTTCAATATTATAATTTAATGGTTAAGTTTTTTAAGAACCTGCAATTGTTAACATTCTTTAGAAAAGAAACATTATAGATTTGTTTATAATTTTATCTTATCCCATTTGAACACTTGATTGTTTTCTGCGCAAAATATTGATAAGATTTGGCCTTCGACAATTCATAAAGTAAACACACATTTGTAGCAACAAAAATGTTAGGAAAGCACATGTTATTTATAAGTGTGCGCTATTTGTGAAATACCACGCATAATATGCTTAGTTGTTATGAACATATACTTGAATAATATCTATGAATATTATCTATCTGATCAATTAAATAATGTACTCTTGAGATTCTTGAATACCGAGTTCTGTGTAAAATAAACTTGACAATTACTTTGACATATGAAAAACGGGTTGGTTCAGTTTGCTTACCTTGGACTATGTTTTTTATGTGCTAAAGTATTAGTGTAAAGTGAAAATGGCATTCAATAAAAAAGATATCCCAGTAACCTATCTACAGCTCTTGGCAATCAGCCCCCAGTCATCATTTAGAATTGAAAAGTAAGGCCATCCCAACATTTATTTTTTTTGGTTAGCCTTTTGTACATGAGCACTGAACTACTTTCAGGGAGGTGCAATTATTGAAATAGTAACTTTAATAATCTATCTATCTATAATCCTAATACTTTAATAATAATAATTTTAATCTTTCTATGTACTTTGTAGTGTGCACTCCAAGAGTCCATGCTCTTGGGCCAAATCTACCACTCAGAGCTATTGTATTGTGTTTTTTTATTAACCTCCACATAACAGAATCGCTTGTGTCCATCCAACAAATCATTAGTATTTTCCTTCCAAAAAGCCTTTCACTTCTCTAATAAGCCCAATAAGTTAATAAGGCTGCCGCGCCGCCTTTACTCATAGGTTAAGAAATATCTGTGTAGTTTCCATATTTTTATGTACAATAAAATGTTCTCTATCTTTCTATCTAATAAATTAATGTTTAAAAACTTATTTTGCTCTTAAAATAAAGCTTGCTTCTCAGTTTTACCTTGACTAACAGACAATCTCTCTTCCAGCCGACTCGGCTACCTCTCAACCAACACAAAACGGGCCAAAGACAACTCTGGTACTGGTTACTCCTATGGGAGTGCCATAGCTTCTCTAAACCCGTCCCCCATGAGAAGCGCTATGGCCTCACCGGTGTGCAAACGCTCAAGGAGCCCTAATGGACGTGCTACGAGGTAAGTTGGCGTGCAACAGGCTGCCGGCCTTATTTATATAAGTATGATTCCAATTAAACACCGTTTTATTCAATCTGTGGTTACTTAAATTATCCACAAATAAAGTTGAGTCTGCATTTTTGGAGTGTTTTATGTAATTGTGTGCTTAATAAGTCCCTGAAAGTTCGAACTTAATAAGGCCTTTAAAGCCAGTTTCTGAATTGAGAATTTCACTAAGTAAATAAAGTAACGTTCGGTCACACTCTTTTCTGTTAGATTCGAAGAGACTCTGCTACAGTTAACTTTTTACTTAGCGTAATTCTCAATTGGCCCTGGCCGTTAGAGTTCGAACTTAATAAGGCCGTTAGAGTTATCTCTGCATGCACTGGCAACATTGTTTTCTAAGTTACATATATTTATGATTTTTTTGTAACGTGAAAGGAAGTACTATAGGCGCGGTCAGGTGGGGGTTGGGTGACCGTCCCGTGAATATCGCTACTAGCATTTTTCCGAGCGCTTCTGTGCTTCGCAAGGCACGTTAAGCCGTTTGTGCCGGTTGTCATGTAATGGCAGTCGTTAAGCCATGTCACAGGCCCTACGGGCGGCATGATAACTTCTGACAATGAGGCTCGCCACTGCCTTACAATCCTCCACCAACCCGGACTTGGCCCCCGTGGTGGCCTAACCTTCCGTTTTTTGTCCGTTTTTTCTCCAAAATGATCTAGATTTTGAAATGGACACCTAGTTTGACTTGTAACGTTCATTAATCCGCAGTATCTGCACTTTCATTACAAGTGCGGAAAAGCTGTCATTGCAAAGAGTTCCGACAAATGTCGACCCGAGCCGAGGCGCAGCCGAAGGCGAGGGTTGACAGTCGGAACAAGTTGCAATGACGGTTCCGCAAGTGTACTGAACGACTATTTTTAATACAGTTGCGAAAAAAATAAGCAATTGAATAAAGAAAAATTTTTTGGGAAATAGCGCCAACCGTAAAAAAATATAAGCAGAGATTTTCATCTTTTTATGTCTACACTTGGCGAGAAAGCGGCTTTTTCCGTTCGTCTCGCAGCGTGCGGAAAAAGCCACTTTATTGCCAGGTGTGGCATAAAAACCTTTTCATTTGATTTCCTTCCTGCGATGCAGAAAGAGGCCTGTGCCCCAGCAGTGGGGACATACAAGGGTTGATATCGATCGATCGAAGAAAGTATTATGAGTTCTAGGCCCCTGAATATTTCTCTCTATTCATTCCAAGGTGCGCGTGTAAGGAGGCGCCTCCCTTGGACGCCAATCAGCAGCACGTATTGCGCACGACGGCCATCAACAACGAGAGCCCTCCCGTCCCTGTCGTCGACGCTGCTAAGGTAAGGAAACCCTTAAATAATTATGCACTAAGGTCCAGGTTTCGAAAGGATCTCGTTTATGCAAAGCAAACAAAATCAAGCAGCAAGATCTTAGTTGGATATCGGGATTAGGTCAACAAATAAGTTCTAGGATTAGGTCAAGAAATAGAATCATCATCGGATGAAGATATTCCTTTGGCATCTTTGGTCAATCCAATTTAATATATATTTAGAATGTCGAATCTGATGGACACTTTTAACTTTAATTAATGTTAATTTGTGTTGTATTTTAAATAAAAATCATAAAATTTATTTGTCTTTGTTAGAATTGGCCAAATTATAATGTATTTGTTACGAAACAATATAGCCAATTAATTTCTTACACGGGTGATAATTATCGAATAATTATCAAACAGCGTAATTATCTTCTTAGTGCACTAAGGTCTTCTTAGTGTATAGTGCTCGAGCAAACTATGCTAGGTATAAAAAATTTTACAAATGGAATCTGGAAAAATTTGAAAAGCACCGGGTGTGACAGATGTTATCAGAAAGGTGAGACAACTTAAGTGGCGATGCACGGGACACTTGAAGAGAGACACTGCAGAAAAATGGACCAAAGACATTGTAGAAATGGTACCCGAGAGGAGAAAAAAGTTTATAGGTAGGCTACATAAAAAAATCTAAACTCTGTTAATTGAGTTTGAAAAGTTTTGAGTTTTTTGTCTATTTGTTTTGTGTGAATATGATCTACATTTTTAAAATGAACCTCCAGTTTGCGAGTAAACAGGTTTAATAATGTTACAATCTATTATACCATTTTCTTTTTGTTTGGTTAGGCCAGGTTAAGCCCAATCCCAAGCGGACCAAGTCGCGGGCACTGCTTAAAACATAACGGTTGTAATATTTTGCGATTTCAAGCACTCGGTATGAGAAAACATCACCTAAGGGACTCAGGTTTCCTTACGATGTTTTCTTCAGCGTCAACAAGTAGTATTGCTCGCTCATGCCCATACTTTCTCTGAGAGGTCTGTGCTCATGAGTAGCAATACCACTCTCTTATTATGAAGGAAAACATCGTGAGGAAACCTAAGTGTCTGTGATCAGCGCTTGACATTTCCAATCCGCGGAGATTAATCCCATACTCTTTCTCTGGCAGAAGGCCTGTGCACAACAACGGGACGTATTTAGACTAAACTTTTTTGTAGGGAGCTCACTAACCTTTTATAGCGATAGAAATGAACGACCAGCAATAAAGTAAAAGGTCACACTGTGGGTGTTATTTTAATACTTTAGCCAGGAGGAAAGTTAATCAGGCTACAAAGGTTACTTGCACTGCACGTGCCCCAACGCACCATTTGCGGACCTTTCAACAGAAATAGAACGGAAAAAGTGTCAAGGTAATTTATGCGAGAATAAACCGATTGGGTGCCAGACCAATTAAACTTTTCTGTTCGATAATTGAATGTGATTCAATTAAATAAGTGTCAGCTAAAATGAGAGATGGCCCTTTCGTCTGTTAATCGTATTCGCTTACAAACATTACAACACCTAAAGTCACGTTTGTATTCACGGAGAAGATAAGATAAGAATATTCTTTATTGTATACCAGAGCACATATTATAAAACAAAGTACAATTGGCGGCCTTATTGCTAAAAGCCATTTCTTCCAGACAACCTTACGACGGAAAGTTGAAAGACTGAGAAATTTCGTGATTGCACCTCCCGGTCGTACTCTTCCGACAAGAAATTATAGCCGCATTGTCTGTTACAGTCTGTTAGCTTTTAAAATATACCTCGGCTACTATCGGATATAATCGGATACATTCGTGTTACAGAAATATCGGAACTAATATGACACTTAATTAAATAAACATAAATCAACTTCATAAGAAAAGTTTTATACAGAGCAGGAAGTAGTTTTACACTCGTGTGCTTACGGCAAAAACCGAAGCCTGCTCCAGAACCCGAGGTGTATACTAAAAGCTAACAGACTGTAGCTTTTAGTATACAGGGTGTCCCAAAGTTATGGGCCATGAAGAGAAAGTACTTTAAATATCGTAGATAGGGTATATTGCTGAAAGAAGACTTTATGTTATTTTTAAAAGTTAGTAATTCTGCATTCAAAGATTTTCTAAAAATTACTTGCCTTGTCTGGGAATCGAACCGACTTAAATTAAAAAAAAAAAACACCCCATTTTTATGATGCCAATCGAAATTATTCCCAAAAACTAATAACTCTTCTTAAGTAACATAGTATTTTAAAAGAAAGGAACATCGTGAAATTAATCATTTTAATCAAATTAAAAACATACATGAAACTGCCGAGTCAATTAAGTTGAAAATGAAAAATGAAAATCAACAGGCAGCGGATTGATTAAAAGATTGGCGATTTGCGTAAGGCAAGAGGGATCACATTTTGAGCATTTAATTAATTAATTTACAAAAAAATACTTACTTAATTGACTACCGGCAGTTTCATGTATGTTTTTAATTTAATTAAAATGATTAATTTCACGCTGTTCCTTTCTTCTAAAATACTATGTTATTTAAGAAGAGTTATTAGTTTTTGGTCATTCTTTCGATTGGCATCATAAAAGTAGGAGTGTTTTTTTTACATTTAAGTCGGTTCGATTCCCGTACAAGGCAAGTAATTTTTAGAAAATCTTTGAATGCAGAATTACTAACTTTTAAAAATAACATAAAGTCTTCTTTCAGCAAAATACCCTATCTACGATATTTAAGGTACTTTCCCTTCATGGCCCATAACTTTGGGACGCCCTGTATACCTCGGCTGAATATGCCACTATCGGATAGAATCGGATAATATTCGTGTAATAGAAATATCGGAGCTAATATGACACATAACTTTTCAAAGTAGTGAAGAAAAGTTCATACAGAGCAGGAAGTAGTATTACACTCGTGTGCTTTCGGCGAAAACCGAAGCCTACTCTAGAGCCCGAGGTATATTCTAAAAGCTAATACATAAGTATTTTTATAGAAACTGTACTCAGCGTAATAATTTCTTTTTGATGACTTTATCTCTAATAAATAATAATAAACGTCCACACAACACAATCACAAGTGAGTCTCTAAAATGCATAGTTATTCAATAGAGTCATATTAGTCCGGTAATGGTCGTTTCATTCACACTATCGGTAGACTAGTAACCAATCGCGTTGCAATGGTATCGCGATGACCCGCGATACCATTGCAACGCGATGGTATCGCGGGATAACCCGTGCTACTTAACTCGGCGCCTCGCGCGAAATAATCTTCTCGTGAGATGCCTTTTTAATTTGCGCGGGTTATACCCCTGGAATGGCATTGTGCTATTGCTTTATAGACTACCAACTTTAGGCAAATATCAACCATTGTCGTGCTTATTTCATTCTATTGAAAAAGTAAGTATGAGACACCAGCCTGTAACCTTTTAGGTCATTTGTAACTTTTTAGTTTGTTACAGTAGGTTTAGGTTACTAATTTAGTTAGGAAAATATAGTTTTAAATATTTGCAAATTTTAATTAGCTTTAGTTTTTAGTTTTAATACTGTTTAGTTTTTAGTCTTAATACTAACACTATAAAATAGCTGTAATAGTATTTAGAATAGTTCTGCTCAGGGTCGTAGCTTATTGGATTTTTTGTCGGACTCTTCCGACAAAAAATCCAATAAGTGAATCCCGAACTAAGTTACGAAATTATAAATGCCATCCATCGAAACTGCACTCAAGGCCATCATTTCTTTTTGATAAGTTTATTTCCAATTCTAAGCAAGATTGATTATACCTTCTCTTGTGTCCTCTAAAAGCATTGACAAGTTTCGTTGCGATCGTTTGTAAATAAAAAACAATTCCTACTTGAGGGGCCGCCTTAATAGGGTACACGCGTGTAAAGGCTCACGCGCTGACCACAACCGACAAACCATTTGCAAGTCCGCAGTACACAATAGGTAGTAGAACACCTCAGACCTCAGGTTTCCTCATGTTGTCTTCCTTCACAGTTACCGAGTGGTGTTGCTACTATAACTTCACAAATGTACATAACCTTTAAAACAAAGTCATTGGATCATGCCCGCTGGGGTAATCGAACCTGGGTCTCTCGCTTCCGAGTCCATTGTTCTACCCCCTGTTCCATTTGGACGGTGTTAAAACTTCTCCATCAAAAATTAACGTTTCGGCCAACCATGAAAAATTACCAACTCTAAACGCGGTAGTACAAATTGGCAAAGGCGATAAATGTTTACATTTGCACGCATAATTAGTTATCTTACTAAAGTATCAACAGGAAATCTTCGTTAAAGAATTTATGCTACGCACATTATTTTTAAACTTTACTAGAGTGACGACTTTATAGCCGCATGACGCGTTAGTTTAGTGATTCGGATGTTATGCGCTAAAGGGCCATGATTATAGGGAACTTGTATCAAAATCAAAGTTTTCTGTTGATTTCTAAACCGCTTAGTAAAACATTGTATCAATAAATGAAGCGACACGTGAGAGCCGATTCTCGCCCATGCAAATTGAAAGCGTAGACGCAAAATATTCGAAGGATTAGAGATTTGTGGCATAAAAATCAATTTCAAGTATTCTCACAAAGCCGTATGCGCAAATTTGCTAATCAATTTCGCTCGCTTTGAGGTGACCAAATGTCGTAATTATAATTGGCTGTCGCTTGGTATTATGTAGAATTCAAGTCATACGCCTTAGATTCGTATACGAATTATTTGCAAATGAAGCTCCCTGGGAGCCAATTCTCAATAGCAAATAATTCGTATACGACTCTTAAGGCTTATTACTTGAATTCTACATAAAAAGTCGAGCGACAGCCAAACATTGAATTCAAATGAGAAAATAAATTTCTAATGACTCTGTCGAGTTATCTTATCTTATTTTTATGCGACAGATGTCTAAGCCTTCGCATATTTTGCGTTTAAAGTGAATCTGCTCCCTGGTCAGACTCCTCTGACAAAAATCAAGTAAGTTAATCCGGGTTTAGGTCAATAATCTGTAGTGCTTACGAAAGTTTTAGCTTGAATACAATTGGTCATACATACTTTACTCGTATGACGGCATTACCTGCTCAGTGTGAAGTCGTTTACGCCTGATTTTTAAGGCATGTTTTTGTACCACGTGAATAGAATTATTTTGGCCGGGTTACATGAAAAGGTTATGACAATTTTTTAGAGCCCCCCCTATGGCTTTTATTTTGCATGTTCCCCATAAATACTGTCTCTAAACAAATGACGATTGAATGAATGGAGAAGGAAGTATATAGGTATTCGGTAAAGCTTTTGTCTATTTTCGTACCATGCCGGTACCGATTGCTTCATTTGTTGGTACCTGTTTCTTTTCAATCCTATTTATAGGCATTTAGGCTAAGTACTTCGTTGAACACCGGTGGCCTCTTTCACTTTGGTTTCATAGCTATTTTGGCTTATGTTTTTTTTAAAGATATGTATGATTGATTACTGTTACAAATACGGGCCGAAGGCAGCGGCTAACATAGTACATTGACATTCAATGATTCAACAAACAGGATGTAAATTCTTTACGTTTTTTTTAATTTATTTAGTTTTACATAATATAGGTACAGATTAAGTGGATTCGAGCCTCCTAAAACCATAACTGGTTTGTCTCGAGGCCCGTGTCTTCATATCTTAAATGATTGATTTCTGATACTACATACATAATTATGTCATAATTTATTATGAACTGACGCCTTTGAGTTGAAAATTCATCTTAAATCGTACTTTTGTCAAGGAAAAACCCTTGACAAGTTTGAAGGAAAGCCGTATATCAAGAATTAATTGATTTATGTAAAAAATAAGTAAAGCAGGTTCGAGAAACAAAACCGCGCTTATTAGATTGGATTTGATGTTTTATCAAAACACTGTTGTAAAGGTTGTAAGAGATTTTTGAAGGAATTAAGTTTTCAAGATAAGGCCCGGTTTTCACGGTCTTCGTACGCTCGGACCGAGTGCGCCATCCGAGTAAACTAATGTTTCGGATTGGACGGTTTTTCGTGACAACACCGAAATAGCCAATCAGAAGCATTAGTTTACTCGGATGGGGCGCACTCAGACCGAGCGCACTAAGACCGTGAAAACCTGGCTTAAGTCTGTTATTTTCTTGGTTCCTTCGCGTGTTTCCCCAACCCATTGTCTATTTAATTCGGTCCTCTCAATTTAATAATGTGGCATCGACTCACGCTTTGGGCTGAAAGCCAACTGTAACAAATGTCAATACGAAGCGATATCTCTCGGTCGCCACAGCCAGTATCCAGTCTGCACGTGCTTTTTGACAAAAAAGCCGTTGCTAGTCTCGCGCTTAAGTTGGCGCCCTTTTTCGCGTCATGCGTGATTTATTTTTTTCTTTTGCGGCGCGGCTTGAGAATCAATTTTTCATCCAGTTGAACTCTTTGGCCTTGACATGATTTGTGAAGTTATATTTGAGACATTTCAGGTGTGTTCCAAGGTGTTAAACTCGGCAGTTTTGTACCGATTGAAACGCGGCGCGGGTGCCAAGTTTTAATTGCGAAACTTTTAGTGGTAATTTGTCCTAAAACGCCGCATAATTAAGGCTGAAGTCGATTTTTGTGTACAAAGTTTGAGACATAAAAAGTTCGGTGAAATACAATTTGAGCGGTTTAATTGCTTAAATTGGTTAAAGTGTTTCGAAATCATGACTAGAATCCTAAACAATGCTCTTGATATCATAAGACGAAAAAATGAAGTGAGATGCCACGTTTTTAAACTAATGTCTATTAGAATAATTTAGTAAATCATTCCACGATCTGTTAGATCAAACCTGTATTGTTTTTAATATTGCTATCATCGTCATAAAAACAGATTTCTTTTTTGTCTCTTCGAAGAGTGGTTTATTAGAATCACCAATAATATACAGGGTTTTTTCTAATATGCTTTTAATTTTTTTTTTTTTGCTTTTCTTCTTTAGGCAGTGATAAAGCGAAGGTGATCTGTCAGCTCTATTTTTGAATCACTCGGCTCGCGTCGAGCGCTCGATTTCTACTGATTTTCGTTCGACATACGAAGTTCCGTATTTTTTAATCACTCGACTGCAACGAATGGTCCTTACCACTCGTCTCGTATGTCGATCGATAGATTAATTGTCAAAATTTGTGTTAATTTGTATTGTGCTGCGCACAGATACCTACCTAGCGATAAATGTGAATTTGCTCCTGATAACTGTTGTAGATTGTAAATATTGTGATCTTCAGTGTAGAAAATAAATTTTGAAGAATATCTAATCCTTTATGGATATTTGGATTCAAAAATAAGGAAAAACGAGATCATGCGACTTAGAAGACGAGTGTGACTTATGTCGCATTCGACGATACAATTCATACGAGTGATTCAAAAATAGATCTCCAGGATCGTGTCAAGTGGCAGTCTCTGGTCTCTGCCTACCCCTCTGGGATACAGGCGTGAGGTTATGTATGTTATACGCAGTACAATGATTTACTTTTAAGGCTGCGATACTGGTAGAGCGGGTAAGCGTAAAGTGAGAATTTCATAAAATTTAATAAACCTTGATAATAAAACTGAGAAAAAACTCTTGAACTGAAGTTGTTGTAATTGATGCCTATAACGCCTCTATGAACACCTTTAAATGTTTTATATTTTCTGGTGTGTACAATAAAGAGTTCTTACCTAATCTAATCTGATTGATGTGTTTCATAAAATTTTATAAAAAAAACACTGAATATATTCAAATAAATTTATTTATTTATTGCAAGAAAAATAATTACATAACAGTTAAAACTATTGCGAAATTAATTGCATTATACATTATTAACATTATACATATTACATTTAAAAATAATAAAGGTCTCCATCGTTACGTTTTTGTGGCAAAATCAAAATCTACAAGTTTAAATTACGTTTCAGTTACGAGATCACAGGTAGCATTTTTTAAGTTACCTTATTCTACTGGTATGTACGTAAACTCGCGCCTGTATAATGGACTGGACCACTATTTGCCTCTTGCTCTCACAGTATCGTGTGAGTGAGAGGCAAATAATTATTTTGCCCGTTTAATTAACCATACTATATCCCGGAGGGGTAGGTTGCTACTTGCCACAGTACTGAGAAACCTTTTTTTCTTCAAAGTACTATTCTTCGTCTTAGCGTGTCGATGGCAAAACATGGTGGTGAAAGGATTTGATTCTAAGTACTATTCATGAAATAATAGGGGAAATTATTTTATTTTAAAGACTTTTTATTTTATTAAGGCACACCAACAGCACAAACACAATATTATACTATTTTGTTAGTTTTTTTTTGCCATATTAATTAGCCTACGACCTATTTTCAGACGAACACACAAAAACTACACAAAACTATTTTAAAAACCTATTTAGAGGCTAAAAATTCCACCCATGCCGGGAATCGAACCCGCGACCTCTGGCTAACCGATACTCTCTCTATTACGTACAGAGGCTCGAAATTTCACTGGTGCCGTTGAGTCGCCCATTAGCTCAGTTGGGAGAGAGCTGGCACGGTTAGCCAGAGGTCGCGGGTTCGAGTCCCGGCGTGGGTGGATTTTTTGACCTCTAAATAGGTTTTAAAAATTGTCCTTAGCACGGGTTCTTTCCTTAGCACATTAAAAACATTATAATACACAAAACTATACAAAAAAAATCATATACTTAAATCGCTGAAGCCGTTTCGGAGAAGTTGTATATATAACAAACACTAGGCCACGAGTTTTTTTATGCAGCCTGTAAACATCCACTGCACGGCACACAGGACATTTCTTAAAGAGAATGTTCGGGCTCAATTACTACGTGTGCCCACCGCGGATTGGCACTTTCAAGCGCTGAGGTATTTGGACATCTCACTCTGGTTTCCCCACCTATAGGATTTTTATACATTACATTTCATCTAGGTTGGAGAATCATTAGAACTAGCTTACTAATCAAGAGTATGTATTAAATGAATTTAAATGAATGAATGAATGAATGCATGAATGAATGAATGAATGAATGAATGAATGAATGAATGAATGAATGAATGAATGAATGAATGAATGAATGAATGAATGAATGTATGAATGAATGAATGAATGAATGAATGAATGAATGAATGAATGAATGAATGAATGAATGAATGAATGAATGAATGAATGAATGAATGAATGAATGAATGAATGAATGAATGAATGAATGAATGAATGAATGAATGAATGAATGAATGAATGAATGAATGAATGAATGAATGAATGAATGAATGAATGAATGAATGAATGAATGAATGAATGAATGAATGAATGAATGAATGAATGAATGAATGACTGAATGAATGAATGAATGAATGAATGAATGAAGGACCGACCGACCGACCGACCGACCGACCGACCGACCGACCGACCGACCGAATGAATGAATGAATGAATGAATGAATGAATAAATATTCATGGACATATTATACAGATCTCGTTAGCCCTATACTAAGAACATCCAAATGACTTGTGTTATAGGTGCTAACTCGACGATATATTTAATACAATAAATACATAGATAACATCCAAAACCCGACACAAACTAGAAAAGTTCGTTTCCTAGTTTGACCCGGTTTGATAATACATTAGTAAATGTCAATGTACCCCATTACAGTCTGGACTCCGGTCACCCGGTCCGCGCTCAGCGCCCGCCCCCCGCGCGCCCGCGCCTGCCTGCCCCCCGCCAGCGCCCGCGCCGCCCCCCGTCTCCCCGCCCGCGCCCAAGAAGAGACCCCCAAAGAAGAGGGGCAAGGGGGCGAAGAGGGCGGACGATGACGCCGATGAGGAAGAGTGAGTCTATAATTGATCATCAACTGTTATGCAGTTTGGCAGAAAGCAACTGCTCTTTTTTTTTGGATTTTTGTTTGAATAAACGTCTTCAATCAATCAATAAATCAAATCCATCAATCAATGAACCAATCAATCAGCGCACCACTACCTACTGCCTCCAAATCTCTCGCGGTCCTTTGCGAGATTGCTTCGCTGGTAACCGTTAAGGCGCTTAGTTAACAAAACAGGTTCCATTCCCACTGGGAGTCGCCGTACATTTGTACAAGAAGAATCCTTGGAACGTTTTTGCGCGCCACAAGTCACGCGACAGACCTGCTTTTGCTGCGAACTTGTCTAAGCAATAACAAGAATCGTTAGTGTATATCCTATAGATATACACATGACAGGTCTAATCGCATTTGTTTATTATGTAAATATAAACTCACCCTTGTATCCCGGAGGGGTAGGTAGAGACCAGATACTGCCAATTGCCATGATCCTGACACATGACCTTTATTATATAAATTACCTTTTCTGCCCATATTTCTGTAACCAAAAATATAGAGCAGTATTCTGTTTCGTACTGGTTCAGCATCTAATGTTGTTTCACATTTAATTAAGTGACAAAGTAAACATAACTTTTTTTAATAACAGCCTTATTCCTCCACTACTGGACATAGGCTTGACCAATGCACGCCACTTCTCTTCTCAGCCATCCATATGCATTCGCTACCAGTAATATCCCTCGACTCACCAAGCTGTTGCATTTGTTACAAAATGTATACCTTGTTCGACCACGGTTGATCTACTCTGTATGGTGATGTATGAAAATGTATCTAATAATAAAACCCTTTTAAGCCGGCTTCTCACTATGGGAAGTAATATAATATTTATTACATCTTGAGATATAATAAGTTGTCGCTCGTCATACATTTTGTGCGAGAACGGTTCAGGTGCTACAATAATATTATAGCTATAAAACTAAATGTATGACGAGCGATAAATTATTATATCTCAATATAATGTATATTATATTACATCCCATAGTGAGAAGCCGGCTTTATAACGAATCTGCTACAACTTTGGTTATACATATTTTCAGGTTATAATTATAGTTTTTCGCAAATTGGCGTGCCTTCTGGCATAGGCCTCCTCGAGCTCTCTCCACTGAATTCTATCCTCTTCTACTCTAGTAAAGTACGGTCCGAATGTTAGGCGACTATCGTCTTCTCATCTTGTTTTCGGACGTCCTTCCTTTTACTGCTTTCTCTTGGATACCATAAGGTCATTTATTTATTTCGTTTATTTCTTTTGCAACGATTATGTCCTGTGCAACCCCATTTTAAATGTTCTATATTAGTAATTATAATATGTATTACATGCTGCAAATGTTGATCTTTTTACCACTGTATAGACCTGCCACAGCCAAGCACAAACATATGTTTACTATGGTAAAGACTATTTTTTCATTTATTTCATTTTCAACTAATTATGTGTATGTCTCCGTGCCGTAAAATAAATGAGTTCCAAATCTCTTTCACATCAGTCTTTTCCAGCTTTATGGTAACCAAGTGACCTTAGATCAAGTCGGTCCCTCTACAGACTGCTCAGCCGGTCGCCCTCGCCGGACTGCGACTGGCAAATGGAGACCGACGCCGTCCTCGCCGAGATAGCCCAGCTGGAGCGGCCGGAGGCGCGGGGGCCGACGCCGACGCCGGCTGGCGTGACGACGCCGGCGCCGGCATCGCACACGCTCGCCGTTACCTCGCCCACTATGCAGCCGCCCAAGCCGCCGGCGGAATTGACTGCGCCGAGTAAAATAGTGTCGAAGTTCGTCAGCGGGCAGAAGAAGAAGGACGGTGAGTAACTTCAAGTAGCTACAGGACTCCTCATGTTGTGTTGAAAGGGTCTGGCAGGCTAAGGGAACAAGATTGGCCCACGTAAGCGATCTGGCTGATTTTTATGGTGGTGCACCGGTTAAAGCCAAGGTTACTGTGTGCCAAAAATCAGCCCTCGATCTTCTTTTGTTTTAGAGGTATTTGACATAATACCAAATCATCAAGGTATTTTTTAAACTAATATTTTAGGTGGATTACCGCAAGCTAATTGTGATGAAATTGAACGGAGCAAACCTCGATTAATAATGTTTTCTTACGTTTCAAGAATAGGGCAACTAAAGTAAGCTTAGAATAGGTTAGGTTATGGTAAAGTAGCTTAGGGAATGACTCAGTCAAGCCGCCCGAACCGCCGGCGGAAGTGATTTTAGTATTTTGTTTAGAGCATTATTCTATAAGAATAAATACAACTTTCGGGGTCTACAGAAATGTCATTAGAGACACAGACCAAGAAAAAAGGAAGAGAGAGTGATTGAGTGAATAACCGAGTTAGTCAGTGTGTGTAAGTGAAACTGAAAGTCAGCCTGCAGCGTTAGAATGTGATTACAGAAAGTTGGTTAGGATAGCTTAGGTTATGTTATGTATGATGCAGTAAATTAGGTTCTGTGGCAGTATAGTAGAAATATCTGTGTAATTTCCATTTTTATGTACAATAAAGTGTTCTCTGTCTATCTATACTTCTTAGGGTTTAAGCACTATATTCGCACCACACGGACAATTCTGAAACGTATTGCGTACTAAATGTTGTCTTTTGTGTCCTTTCCAGACAAAGAAAAGACAAAAGATAGCATATTTTTGACGGCACTGTACACGAATAACCCGTTCAAAACGTACCCGACGCGTAAAGGTTAATAAAACGAATTATCTTTGTAGATTTCTTATTTTTATGTAGTCTTATTCATATTTATTTTATAGATGTTGCAGGATAGTGCTCGGGTGCCGAATAAAACTTGAGTGAATTAACCACTCAACTCATATTAACTATATAATGACTGACTATATACTAAAATCACCGAAAGAATACCAATGACGGTATGTTTTTGATAATATTATGAAATATTATTAGCACTAAAATATTGTTTACATTTATACTGATACAATTAACACATTGTATAATTTTAAAATTTAACGCACGATTTTAAAATTGATTTATTGCACTGCGCAAAATTCCAGAAAATATTACGTTCTATGGAATATGTATATGGACTTTTTCCCTTTGGACCTTTTCAAAAAATATTGATGGGTGTGTGTTTATTTCACAGTTTATATAGGCAGGATAGGTACTTACGATACGTTGACGACGAAAAAACATAGATCTTTTTATTATAAAAGATTGCATACAAAACGAGTTTATAGACTAGTTTTTATACTGTTAGACATTTTATAAATGTTCTTATAAATAAATAATAATAATAAAAGCTTAGTTTATAAGAAAAACTGTAGACGCTTTCTGGTTTTTGAAAATGGGAGGTGCATCACAAGTTAAACGTCAAATGAAACGTCATCGGCGAAGCTAAATAGTTTTGTACTACAGTGGTTAATTCACCCAACTTTTGAGTGATGAAACAAGCCAAATTGTTTCTTTAGGTTCATAGGATATTCGTTTATTGTGTAATTATTTTGTAGTTAAGTACTTTGATGTTGTTGTAGGTAAACCGGTTTCCTGTCCAAAATCGTTACACAAAACAATCCAAAAACACTTTGTTATTTGAACCTAAAATAAAAACAATCCATTGCGCTCTGACATTGAATCGTATGTAGTATTTTTTTGTAATTAAACACAACATGACCTATAAAAGGTTTTCAAAAGTACATAACCTAACACCTGTATCCTAGAGGGTTAGGCAGAGCCCAGGGACTGCCACTTGCCACGATCCGAACAATTATTTTATTGGATTTAATCGGGAATTAAGGTATTTATGTTTACCTAATAACATGGTTAAATTTACGACTGTGGATTGTTTTGTGATAATGATAATGTTTGTTGGAGACGCGGCTCTAGAAATCTTGTCTAATATTTTTAAGATTTTAAAAACTTACGCATGTCTTTTTGTTTAGTTCATAAAGTCTTGTGTTGGGGAAAACTACTTTTTGTCTACAGGTGCTCAGCGTGAACTTAATATCGTACTTCATACAGTGATATACCATCTCGCTTCCATGTAAATGTCAAATCTCCTTATACGACGAGCTTAAAAGGGTTTGATGTCTTTTGAGGTATTTACAAAGTAGTTCAAGGTGCTAGGAGGAATACTTCCCAATATTCTAGAGCAGAAGTGACTGTCGCATGCATTTGAACATTGATCTACATTTTTTTTTGAACATAATTTACACTTATCCGCATTTCCGAAACTGCTATTTTGTATAAGTTATTTTATTAAAATTACGCATTTATCAATCAAACAAATCCTTATTACAGTCTTTTATTTAATACTTTTAAAGCTTCATGTAAAAAGTGACTAAATAGCTGCTCCTTGACGGTGAACGCTCACATTCCGAAGAAATCGGCCGCACCCAAAGAGTGTTCCGTTTTAGATTTCTTTGTCACTAACTTCTTTAACTTCTAACCTAGTTTAACTTGGTCGCAGTTTCTGTACTACTTTGACTAAAATCGTTTTGAATTTAAAAACCTATTTAGGGGCTAAAAATTCCACCTATGCCGGGATTCAAACCCGCGACCTCTGGCTATCCGTGCCAGCGCTCTTTCCAACTGAGCTAAAGGGCGACTCACCGGCATCAGCGAAATTTAATTTTTATTTCATTTCATAACCGCATCGTTCGAATTTAGTATTCGGAATTTGAAAATTTGATAGCCGCCCAACTGCGGTCCATGCATTCGGTATATACACATAGGTACGAGTTCACCTTAAACTAGAGCAAATAGTCCCGCATCCAGTAAACCAGCCTTTCCCCGTCCACAGAATCACCCCTCTGCATACCGGAGTCGGTCACCAACTGTCTGCGAATCTCGCTGTTCCCGCGCGTACCCCCTTACCTCAAATTCGTCAGCCACGACGAGACCGTCCCGCTGAAGATACCCCAGGGCATCCAGAAACACCTCAAGTGGAAGGTGACCACCATCACGCCGATAGTGGTGAAGAAGACGCTCACCAACTCCGGCTTCCGGCTGGTCAAGAGCGAGTGTGACACGGCGGAGTGCCCGCAGGAAGGTATACCTCCAGATATTATCTAAAAAAACACAAGCAATGGTGAAACCACCACGACGTCATCATCATCAATCCATTATGTTCCCACCGAAGGGCACGGGTCTCCCCCTGAGGAACTCCCCCTGTATAGGCCATACTCCACCACAGGGGCCAAGTACGGATTGGTGGAGGCTTCCAAGACTAGTGGCTGGTCTTACTGTCAGAAGTTTTCGAGCCGCCCTAAGGCCTCTGACTTGGCTTCACGACTACCATCTATCGACGGCAGCCGGCACCAACTGCTAAACGTGCCTTGCGAAGCACGGAGTCGCTCGGAAAAATGCCACTAGCGTTAGTCGTAGACGGTTTACCCATCCATGCATTGAAAGCGCCCTGTGTTGCTTAACCTTCGTGATTGTTTAATCACTCAGGCAGCCGGGGCTACGAGCGATTCACCCTCGAAGTAAAGCGGTGTATTTCCATTGACCTTCACCACTGCCTCCACTTCAGTGGCCTGTCTAAGAAGAGGCATTTTTTTTTAAAACCTATTTAGAGGCTAAAAATTCCACCCATGCCGGGATTCGAACGCGCGCCCGCAGGCTATCCGTGCCAGCGCTCTTACCAACTGAGCTAATGGGCGACTCACCTGCATCAGTGAAATTTTGAACCTCTTTACAATATTCTCTGTATTACGTACAGGCAGCGACATCTGGCTGAAGTAATTTGCATCACTTGCAGCCCCGAGTACGTAGTTTGCAGTTAGGTTTTTGACATCGGAATGCTATCGCTGTACCCACATGATTATATTATTTTTAATGCACTATCCTGTGCTAAGGACAATTTTTTTTAACCTCCTGAGACCCTGAGACCTCACACGATGACATAGACTTCTAAAAAAATCATGAACGATCTCATAAACACATATTTGAATTTCGCGGTGTTTGGGGCATGGACGAGATGTTGCCACACCTGAATCAATATTATTTTTTGTGGTTTCTTTATGCAATTCTGTCATGGCGACGGTAAAACTATAGATGAAGGAGCCATCATGCCGCGCGGTGAGTTTCTATATTTTTTATCCAAATATTTCGATAAAATTTTACTTTTTTTTTGTTGTTTTTTGTACAAAACCGTTAGAAGTAATATGTAGGTATATTTGGAAACCAATATTTCATACAAATCATCAATTTTGGCTTTGTGGGGTAGCTTTTCTTTTTTATGTCCTCATATGATCACTTTCGTTCTCAACACAACTCTTGGGATGCTTATACGCGCTCACAGACACTCGTTCTAAAGATTGGTGTTGTTTTTAGGTTTGCAAGATGATATTTTCCATTGCCTGAATGAATCTGATGGTGAAACTTTATCAGACAGCGAAAATGAACTGGTTCTACCTACTCATTCTAGTAGAAATTCCAGTTCGGATGACGAAAAAAATTAAACCGATACTGAAACAATTCAAGAAACACAGATCTTCCAGCAAAAAAGGCAGGGCAAGAGTTTTTTAGAACCAATTAGGTACTAGAATGTAGAATTGCTTAGATAATTTGTTGATCTCAATGTGATTTTCTATTAGAAGTAAGTAATCATACTAAAAAATTCTGATTTTTATGATTATAGCTGTAAGGAAATAAAAGACTTTTGAAAACTAAAGTTTTGGATGTTGATTTCAATAATTATATAAAGTGTTTTATTCTACTCACACCCAAATTTCGAATAACTTTGTATGAACTCTTTACTTCCTCATACGAGAACTGACGCCTAGCGTACTCATATGAGGACATTAGATAAATAGAGAGGGGGAGAGGGGGGATTTTTAAAATTATTTTTCCGGGCATCACACTTTTATAACCTTTCAGAAAATAGTAGTATGTTTTGACATTTTTGAAATTAATTGGCCTAGGACTCAGGAGGTTAAAACCTCTTTAGAGGCCAAAAATTCCACCCATGCCGGGATTCGAACGCGTGACCTCTGGCTATCCGTGCCAGCGCTCTTTCCTACTGAGCTAATGGGCGACTCACCGGCATCAGTGAAATTTCGAACCTCTTTACAATATTCTCTGTATTACGTACAGGCTGCGACATCTGGCTGAAGTAATTTGCATCAATTGCAGCCCCGAGTACGTACTTTGCAGTTAGGTTTTTGACATCAGGATGATATCGCTTTTACCCACATGAGAGGCATATTCAGCAGTGGAAAGACACTGGCTGATTATCATGATGATGACCATGTCCACCACTTTTAACAACTTCTAGAATTTAAGTTTGGAAGTACTAAAATCTTTTGTTTTTAATGGGAGTCCGGATCCTATTATTAGGATTGATAAATGAACTTCACATAGAAAGGAGAAAAATTTATTGATTTGACGAGATTATATTTTACACGGGTAAAATTTATATTATAGGACAACCCATAAAGAAGTTGTACAAATATCATGTATCTAAACTAGTTGTTAAAAAAAATGGTTAGTATTGTTTATACATCACTGAGAAACGTGAGGGATCACGTGTTTGTCTAGTTTTTTTATGCCACAAAAACTTTTATTCCATAAAAGCACCAATTCAGAAGTCTATTGTGTTAGGATTATTATCATTGTGGGTACTGATACTTGGGTTCTTTATTGTA
This sequence comes from Yponomeuta sedellus, assembly GCA_934045075.1. Lineage (NCBI taxonomy): Eukaryota > Metazoa > Arthropoda > Insecta > Lepidoptera > Yponomeutidae > Yponomeuta > Yponomeuta sedellus. Next base: position 5,954,098 of record OW203739.1, on the reverse strand, counting down.
ATTATTATTGTGACTGATATAGATACGGCTTTTCCTTTGTTTTTTATAATATTATTGCTTTTCGAAGTTACGTACATCTGCAAATAGCTGTAGCAATACCACACGCTTACATTGTGAAGGAAAACATCGTGAGGAAATATGCATATAGGTTCGTTACAGACGTATTGACTTGCTTTCCTGTGGGCTAGACCGACTAAGCTGTCAGGATGGTGTGGGCGCTGGGCAAGCCTTCCCAAGTGGTCCCTTCACCCATTTAGTGTGAGTGAAGGTGCGACTGGACCCTGTCAAATCAGTTCACTAAATATGAAATAAGAAGGTTTTATTCAAAGTAGCGCAGAAGCTGCGCCTTAATGAACGTTACAATTCAAACTAGGGTCCATTTCAAAATCTAGATCATTTTGGAGAAAAAATGTACAAAAAAACTCCAAACATAGTCTTTTCAAAGTCCTTAATTAACATAGTTTACATAATTATTATAAAACATAGAACTCATACATTGTACTGGCTCTAATTCCAGACCTCATTGTCATCTAGATAATCCTTTATGTTATAGTAGCCCTTTAGGCACAAAGTGTGCTTAACATATGTTTTGAACCGCGATTCAGGCAAGCTTAGGCGCAAGCATAGACGCAAAGGCCAAAGTTTTTCTTTCATTACAGAAACTGTGGAATGGATCGGCATTTGGGGCAAGCACATGAAGTCTATAATGTTCCGAGCGATAAAGGACGGCCAGAAAATGAATCACTTTCCCGGCACATTCCAAATCGGACGGAAGGATCGTCTATGGCGGAATCTACAGAAACTGACGACCAAGCATGGCTTGAAAGAGTTCGGAATCATGCCCAAAACCTATGTACTACCTCACGATTTAAAACTGTTGAAGCATGACTGGGAGAAGCACGCGGCGAACAATGAGAAGTGGATTATTAAGCCGGTGAGTTTTTTAACATTTAACAATTAACACAGAGGTCGTCAAGCCGGTTGGCCGGTTTCGGTTGTGAAGCCGCTGTAGGAAAACATATTGAAATTTTCATATCTATCTATAATATAAAAATGAATCGTTGAATGTGTTGGTAAGCGCAAATCTCGAGAGCAGCTGAACGGACTTCGCTAATTCTTTTTTTAGAATAATTCTTGAAGTACGAGGATGGTTCTTACGGAGAGAAAAATAAAATAAATAAACAAAGAATCGACTATACTATTTTTTATTTTTAATGCACTAACCCGTGCTAAGGAACAAATTTAAAAAACCTATTTAGAGGCTAAAAATTTCACCCATGCCGGGATTACTACTCTTTATAAATAACACATATTTTCCTACGTGGTCAACAGTCTGTGGAAAAGACTGCGTCAGATAGATAGGCAACCCATTAATGCACACCAGGAATTTACAGAGATAAGGTCTTAAATATCTTAGTTAACCCTTTAACGGGCAGAGTTAGCATATATTTTTCATTGTTTTTTGACCTTCAATTAATTTGATAAGGTTGAATCTGGACGATAACCGTCATGTCACTGCCTGGTAAATTGTGAATAGTATACAGTGTAATCATATCGCTGGGACCCATCTCTTTCAGACAATCTCAATGTTTTCTTTGGGGATTTCTCGGGCCCCGTTGTAGTCAATTTGTGACGCTCTCTCTTCATATTGTTCCCGCAGCCGGCGTCAGCGCGCGGTACCGGTATAAAGGTGGTCTCGCGTTGGACGCAGATCCCCAAGAAGCGCGCGGTGGTGGTCCAGAAGTACGTCTCCAAGCCGTACCTTATCAACGGCAGCAAGTTTGACCTCCGGCTGTATGTTCTCGTGACGTCGGTGCACCCGCTGCGGATATATCTGTACAAGGACGGCTTAGCCCGATTCGCTTCAGGTATGGCCCTTGCAGCTACTTCGCTTTATATGTTTTATATCATTATGCTCCGGTATACAATAATTCCATGACTGTTTATGACTGTCTAAAACTGTCTGTCTGAATAATATACAACAAATATAAAAAAAGTGTAGTTAAGACATTTGAAATATACCAAAACTAGCCTGAACTCTTAAAAAAACTGTCCTGCACTGTCTTAAGCTGTCTCAAACTGTTTAGTACTGCCTAAAGATCTTTAAAATAGTCTAGTATATTCGAAATCTATTTCCTACCAAAATAAATGTTTACGATTGTTTAGAGATGTATTGGATTGCCTAAAAGATGCGTCAGAATTTCGACAAGAATATTCTCTTTGTCCACAGTGAAGTACAACGATGAGATATCGTCGTTGAACGATAGGTATATGCATTTAACAAACTACTCCATCAATAGACTGTCCAAGAATTATACACCAAATGAAGACTTCAGCGCGTGCGAGGGTCATAAATGGTAAGAATCACTTAATAGAAAAACAGATTACCTTCACGATTGGAATTTTGGATTGATTTGCCGTTCATATTGCAAAACGTTCTATGTCAAAAAACACTATTTTCGCTTTTACATCTAAATTTAAGGAAAACTTGATTCTGAATGTAAGTTTAAGACAATATAATGTAAGCCTGAGTAGGTAAGGATTATGATGTGTTGCTATTTTCTTTGTATTTTTTTAATTTTTCATACAACTTTGGTGAAAAAACGTACACATGTTTGTGTTGACATAGAACGTTTTGCAATATGAACGACGACATGCTGATTGATATTTAAAGGAAACTTTTTACAGGTAACTTTAGTAACGAATCGTTATTAACTCTTGTATGTCTCCACTGCTGGAGCACTGGTCTCTTCCTGCATCGCAAGAAGGTTAGGCAGTACTCCAACATGGGGCAAAGTCCGGGTTGATGGAGGATTGTAAGACAGTGGCGAGCCTTACTGTCAGAAGTTATCAAGCCTTATGGGCATAAGGCCTCTGACATGGCTTAACGACTGCCATTATATGACAGCCGGCACCAACGGCTTAACGTGCCTTGCCAAGCACGGAAGAGCTCGGAACAGTGCCACTAGCGGTAGTCACTGGACGGTCACCTATCCTGTACCTGACCGCGCCTGTTGTTGCTTAACTCAAGTGATTGATTCCGATCACTCGGTTCGCCTAGGCCACGAGCGCTTCTCGCTTCTCTTTCCACCATCCGTGGGAAATACTGAGGAATTGGCACAATCCATAGTGACTCTATTATTTTTTATTCTATAACTTTCTTTTTCCTTGAATAGATAAAATAAATTCACATTCCCCCAGGACCTTGCAGAGCTTATTCCACTATCTCAAATCGGAGAAGGGCGTCAACACGCACGAGCTATGGAAATCCATCAAAGACTTAGTCATAAAGACGATAATATCAGGGGAGGCCAGCATCAGTTCACTGACCAAAGCTAACATCACGTCGCGGTACAACTGCTACGAGCTGTTCGGAATTGACGTGCTGTTGGATGAGGATCTGAAGCCCTGGTTGTTAGAAGTAAGTCTGACATGTACTGCATCACTGTTTGAGACTACCCCCACCTGCACCGCGTCACCTGTTGGTTGGCTAGAATAAATACTATTTAGTATTAAGCCCGCCAATTGTACAATATTTACAGGTACAATAAATAAGTTAATAATAATCTGCAATAAGGTTCAATATTGCTTGAAACTAATGAATGAAAGTGAAGTAAAAAAAAATGTTATTGCATAAAAGGGCCGAAAGTTCTTAACATACTTTTAGGCCGAATTAAACCACTTTCATAAATGTGAATCAAGTAGCATTGGCCGTTTAAAATCACTTTTGTATAAAAAAATATATTTTTTTTATAAAAAATTGAATTTTAACGGCCACTAAAGTTACATTTAAAAAGTGGTAGTGGTATACCATCTTGCGGAGAAACTTTCAAACAAAATAACTGGCTACTGCTACTGCTTCTTGGCAATGAAAAAAGAAAATAAAATTCAAGGTAAATTAAAAGTAGATTCTGGGTAGAGGAAGAAAGAAATTTAATTCGCAGGAATTAGTGCTCCATCACTGAACTCATTTGAAAACAGAGTTAATACACAGTAGAAAAAAGTAAAAAAATGATATACAGCACGCTGTTTAATGTTACTCTTCTTATAGTATAAAAATGAATCGCTGAATGTGTTGGTAAGCGCAAATCTCGAGAGCAGCTGAACCGATTTCGTAATTTTTTTTTAATAACATTCCTTGAAGTAAGAGGATGGTTCTTACGTAGAAAAATCTTAGAAAAAAAAAATTAAGAATCGACTGTTAGGCGGTACGAAGTTCGCTGGGTCAGCTAGTTAATAATAATTTAAATACAAGATTTCTGTGCAGGCAACACTAAAAAAATCACGATCCACCGAACATGATCATTGTTGCCAAATGCTCATTGTTGATCAGCATAATTAGCACCCATCATTTAATATTCGGATTCTTGCCACACTTAGGGCTGATTTTTCATTAGTCAAATAACTTTTATCTGAGGAATAAAAATGGCGGTTTGATATAATTTTCATACATAAGCTGTCAAACCGCCATTTTTATTCCTCAGATAAAAGTTATCTGACTATTGAAAAATCAGCCCTCAGTGGAATACTGAGTGTACCCTGTTTTACAAATTGTATATATTTTGTGTGATACGGGGAAGGAAAAAAATACTGCAGGTGAAAAACAAGTGTGAGGTTCGACAAGTGATAGAATAAAAAAAAATCTAAAATGTGCGTATGACTAAATTTTAATTTGCGTTTAAGTAGCTTTACCCCTCTCGATCTCGTACTATCAATCTGTTAATTTGCTGTTAGCTGCTGCCATGATCAAATTTTAACTGTCCATAATCAATGGAACGAACGGGAAATGAAGCAGAGGACGAGCACCAACGCGTTGGACAGACATAATAAATAAAGCTTCGGGAAGGACCCTACAAGCAGCGATAATCTGGCGCGTAGTAGAATCAAATGGAGAGAGCTGGTGGCGGAAGCTGCCCCATATTCACGTCCCTCAGCCATGAGGAAACGACGAAGAAGAAGAATCAATGGAACAGCCATTAATCCAATTCACCTTGTCCAGGTTAACATCTCCCCGAGCTTGCACAGCGCTTCACCTCTGGACATCCACGTGAAGGGCCCACTAGTGAGCACGGTGCTCAACATCGCCCAGTTCCAGGTGCCCATCAAGACCAGCCTCGAGAGCCTCTCCAAGGAGAAGCCCAACAAACTGGTGAGCAATCATGTTGAACATAGACCTTGTGTCATACATACAGAGAGTATGGACTTCAGCACCATGCTTGCCACTTGTGGATTTTCCATTACAAGTGTTGAGGTGTGCAAGTAACAATACTTCTTTATTATAGCTGGCCGGCGAAGCCAGAGTCAGAGTTTGAATTAGTTGAAGAGAATCGTTACATTCTGTTTAGGTGTCAATCGATCCCAAGATCGGCAAGGGAATCGATGAAAAGAGATATTAAAAAAGGTATTATTATAATTAATAATCTGTTTAAAATATCTACAGTACTATTTTGGATACTTACCACCAATGTCTGAAAATAATAATATGTTGCAATAGGGTCTGCACAATAAAAACTCGCCAATGTTGACACTAGTATGTGTAAACTTTTTTACTCTGGAACAAAAACGTAAAAAAACACCCAAGTTTTTGACTTATGTATTTTTTGGTTGAGCAAGTCGCCACGACAAATTGTGTGAAAATTTTGTCTGGCCTTCTATATGGTTCCAGGGAGAAGGTCCTTTAAATGTTAGGTGTGACACACAGACATAGTGACAAAGTAATGCTATTCCTTCAAGTAAGGAATCCTAAAAATCAGAACTGTCACATTTCCACAACGTTTATGCAACTACATTTGTATGTTTGTAAACAATTATTGAGGTTAGATTAGAACTCGTTATTGCACATCATACATATTAAATAAATATTTACATACATATGTATTTTGTACTTATTAATATGACATATTTATCTATAGACACGAGCTGAGCGGTTGCTCAAAAAGAAGAGATTGGTACGTTTAGAGCTAGCTTTGAGTTTGAAAGAGAATGATTTTGGCGTGGATTCATAAATCATGCTTGTTTGAACTCGCGCGCCTTCCATTTTAGGTTATGTTACATTATTAGACTAGAGAACATGCAAGTTTTATTATCGTTTACATTGTTTTTGTACTTTTAGTGGGTAGAATCCTGTGTGAGTTCACGAAAGTTCGAAAAATCCCCTATATTTTAAAGGGTATTCCACAATACCCTTTGAAATCATGCTTACATAATGTTTTGCCTAGAAATAAAGGTAAGACATATTGGAAGAGGTCAATACGGTTTGCAGATTTTTCATTGTTTTAACTGGGCTTTAATAACAAGTTGTATTATACAGTAAGCACACTAGTAGCGGTGTGGTTTCATCCCGGCAGGTACCAATTCAATTCAATTTATTTCAACGTAAAGAATTTAAATTCTGTGTGCTGAATGTCAAAGTACAATGTAACATGAAAGTGAAAGCCGCTGCCTTCGGGCCGTAGTGTAGTGGAGAAAAAGGCAGCGAAAAAAAAAAACTCCACTCTGACCATCGTTTCTCAAGTCCTCTTGTTAGAGACCACCTATACGTTATAGTCACAATCAATGACTTTGTTTTCTAAGTACATTTGTGAAGTTATAGTAGCCGTTAGCGAGTGGTATTACTCGCTAACGGTGAAGGATAACAGCGTGAGGAATCACAGCAACACGCTACGTAAAGCTATGAGACTAAGTATGAAAATCTCAGTTCTAACTAATACAATAAGTTAGTAAACCTCTCCTCTTATTTTTATGCAAAGGACGACGGCTATACGGACTGGGCAAAGACCCCTCCTCTCGATCCCAACGTGATAATCGGGAACTGTGCCCATTCGAGAAGGAAGCCGCCACGTCTCACCAAGGGGGAAAAGTGGCAGGTCAAAGCGCTGAAGTGGCTCTGGACACACCCTGTGAGTCAAATCTTTGACTATTCAGTAGACAGAGAAGATTGGCGGTTGTGTCCAGGGCCTAGAATCAGTGTTTCGAACCTGGTGTTAATTACTCCCCCGGGGGCTATAATATTTTTCACGCGAGTAAATTAGGCTGATGAAATTGGTAAAATGATAGATCAGCGCCAATTGTGAAATCGGCGATCGGCCATCGTGAATTGATCTCTCTTGCATTCAAACTATTACGGTGTTCATTCACTCTAAAGGTGAAGAAAACATCGTGAGGAAACTCGCGGCTTGGTTGGCTCCGTCTTTCCTTCGTCTCTCCGTCTTTAACTTGTCTTTCCTGTGGGCTAGGCCGACAAGCTATCAGAACGGTATAGGTGCTGGGCAAGCCTACTTCATCTAAAAAACTATTTTCTAGGCACTTCAATGGTCCCTTCACTCATCTAATGTGAGTGATGAAGCTGCCAGTGGATGCTGTATAATTCATCTCATTACGCAGATGTAAAGGCCAAAGTTTAATTGGGGATAAAAACAGTTTTACGGCTTTGGTGATTATGGGATCCAAAGGGGTAGGAACCATTGACCTGGACCTTTCTTTACTGGAGTTATATTGGAGCGTCAGTGACTGGTATTTGATACCGTTTGGCAGTCTACATTCTAAATGCTCGGACGACTCGATATTGAATCATCGCGAGAGTGTGCTGTTGTCATTGTAAAATAGTAGAGCTTACTACTAATATATCAAGATGCTTTTTACCCAAAAGCGCTCTGATTGCGCAGATTTTGGGTTATGATTTTTGAGTGTATTTTTGTTGGATATTTTCACGAATGAAAGACGTTGTTAGACTAGTTCTTCCCTTTTCATTAGCTGACACTGATTGCTTTAACTGTAGATGAGCATAGTCATTTCCCGCCATATATCAATGCAACAATATTCAATGTATTTATTATGCTGTTGCTTTTTACTTTTTCAGGCCGGGTTGCCTTACGACTGTAGATTGTACACTGTGTACCTGTCAAAAGAAGAGAGAGACAAGCATATTATTTACACTAATATGGAAGAAAGAGATATGGTAAGTCCACGCATTTGTATCAACCAATCAACCAAACCCGAAATACTCGACAACTTGAAATACTTACTTAAACCTGAATTAACCGTCACTTTCCCGCAGTACCTCCGCGACATCCTCTCGACCCTCACTTCGGACGACGTCCGCCACCTCATCCAAGCCGAGGACGAGCTGACGCAGGCCGGCGACATGGAGCGGATCTTCCCCACGGGCGACACGCACAAGTACCTGGCTTACCTCGCCGGGCCGCGGTACTACAACCGGCTGTTCGACGCATGGGAGACGCGCTACGGATGCCGCCGGGAGCCAGGTTCGTGGGATTGCTTTTGTATGAGGCTGGGAAGATGGGACTTGAGTGTAGGATCTGGGAATTGGATCTTCCCCACGGGCGACACGCACAAGTACCTGGCTTACCTCGCCGGGCCGCGGTACTACAACCGGCTGTTCGACGCCTGGGAGACGCGCTACGGATGCCGCCGGGAGCCAGGTTCGTGGGATTGCTTTTGTATGAGGCTGGGAAGATGGGACTTGAGTGTAGGATCTGGGAATTGGATCTTCCCCACGGGCGACACGCACAAGTACCTGGCTTACCTCGCCGGCCCGCGGTACTACAACCGGCTGTTCGACGCCTGGGAGACGCGCTACGGATGCCGCCGGGAGCCAGGTTCGTGGGATTGCTTTTGTATGGGGGCTGGGAAGATGAGACTTGGGTGCAAACTGGCGCCTACCAAAAGTCAGGGAAAAACAAAGAGACTACGAAAAGTGACTTAAATGTAGGTCTAAAAAGAACGTAATGTGGAATCGGGAAAAACAACGGACATCAGGGAGCACTAGCTTTAACCGGGAGACACAAAGAAAAGCTTAGATGTAAGTTTAGAGAGAACTAACTTCAGTATAGAAATGGGGACACCTATCTTATGAAAGACCAGCATCAACGGGTAATGCAAGTTAGTACGTCCACAAAGTGGATTTTTCCCACGGGCGACACGCACAAGTACCTGGCTTACCTCGCCGGCCCGCGGTACTACAACCGGCTGTTCGACGCCTGGGAGACGCACTACGGATGCCGCCGGGAGCCAGGTTCGTGGGATTGCTTTATATATGGGACTGGGAAGACGTGACTTGGGTGTTGGATCTGGGAATTGAGACACACGGCAAACTAGCGCCTACCAAAAGTCAGGTAAAAACCGAGAGACGACGAAAAGTGACTTAAATGTAGGTCTAGAAAGAACTAGCTTTAATGTAGAAGTGCGGACACCTAGCTTTAATGAAAGACCAGTGTCAGCAGGAAACCCAGGTCAGTACACCTACAGATCGGATCTTCCCCGGTGGCGAGACACACGAGTACCTGGCTTACCTCGCCGGCCCGCGGTACTACAACCGGCTGTTCGACGCCTGGGAGACGCGCTACGGATGCCGCCGGGAGCCAGGTCCATGGGATTGCTTTTGTATGGGGCTGGGAAGGTTGAGACTCTCCTCAACATAAAGCCAAAAATGCTAGATTTGACGTAAGTTACAAGTAACAAGTCTCCGTGGTTCTATAGCTTCAATATAGAACCACGGAGAACTATCTTAAATATAGGTCATGAGATATCTCGCTTCTCTATAGAGCTGGGGACATCTACCTTCAATGAAGGTAGGTCGGTCGGACCCCGGGAATAGATACAACGAATTAGCGTTAGCCAAAAGTCAGGGAGAACTAGCTTTAACCGAGAGATAAAAAAAAACTACCTCCAAAATAAAGTCAGATATGCTAGATTTGGTATAAATTACTAGTTACCAACTTCAATATACAGCCTTGAAGAACTATCCTATATATAAGTCTAGAAAAGAACTAGCTTCAATATATAACTGGGAACACCTAGCTTCAATGACGGACCAGTTTCAACAGGGAACGCAGGTTAGTAAATCCACGGGCGAGACCCACGGCTGCCGCCGGGACACGAGTCAATGAGTTGGCTTTTGTATGAGGCTAGTTAGGTGTGGCTGCGGTTTAGTGAACTCTCCAATGGAGTCTCGGGAAGATATAGCTTCAGCTAAAAGACAGGGTGAACTATCTTCAACCACGAGAGAGGAAAACTAACTGTAAAATAGCGCCAGGAATAGCTCGATCGGACAATCCAGAGCTAGGGAGGAGCTACCTTTGATAGAAAGCCATGGGTAACTACTTCCAAAATTGGGAAAAATTGCTTTAACAAAGATATTTTCACGTAAATATCCGAGACCGGCGTGCATGCATCGACTAATGAATGTCGATGAAGCGAAAGTGATGTAGCAGTATCGTGGCAGTTCCTGGTCTCTGCCTACCCCGTGGGATACAGGCGTAAAGTTATGTTATTTTCACGTAAACATACCTATCTTGTAAGCGGTAAGCCAAAGCGCACACTAATTCTACTCGCCTTAACGTGAACAGAAATCCGCTTCGCGCTCAAACTACTCTTTGACCAATCACCTTGAAATTTATTATAAACTCGCGACACAAATTCGAACACTCCCCGACTGGTTAGTCAACTCTCTCCCGACCATTTTCCAGGGCTGGAGCTGCTACGGAACCTGTGCGACATCGGCTATCATCTGGAGGTCCCGCCCGTCCCACTGAAGGTAACCCTCGATAGCAAGGTCGCAGGGCTCTTTAGACGCCTGCGGGACAACTGGTTCCATTTGCTCTTCGCTTGCGTCTCTATGCTGCTCACTCTTGTTGTGCGGTGACGGGTCGGGGGCGTAAGCACGAATGACGGGTCCTGTAGTTAAAATTGCCATGTTTTTAAAATGCCTTTTGAAGTTAGGCAAGTCAGTTAGTCAGACATGACATTTCGGCATTTAGCCTCAGAAAGATAAAGATAACTTTAAAGATAAAGATAAATGTACATTTATGAAAGAAAGATACATAGTTGGGCCACTGTACGGTCACGTGCACTAACATGTATGCATTTCAGTACCTTGTTTTATAATATGTGCTCTGGTATGTACACCAGAGCACATATTATAAAACATAAAGAATATTCTTACCTTGTCAAAGTCCAAATAGTAAATTTCACACATATCATGCTAGATGAGGTTAATGTAAGAAAGTTCTAGCGTGTTTACATGTTAATGCACGCTACTGTACGTAGCAAGCGCTGAGGTACGTTAGCGAGCGTTATTGCTACTATAACTTCACTAATGTACCTACATAGAAAACAAAAATAATGAGTACTTGCCGGGGTTCGAACGCACGACCTCACAATTGAGAAGCCGGCCTTCTACAACGCTCTGCTACCACTGCTTCTGTGAAGTTAGGCAATGTGAGAAAATAATAATATGGGTCTTTTTGCATCTACTTAATGAGATGATTTATACAGCGTCCAGTGGCTTCTTCACCCACACTAGATGGGTGAAGGGACCACTCCGACGCTGTAGTGCCTGGGAAATTGTTTTATAGATGGTGTATGCTTGCCCAGCACCTATACCATCCTGACAGCTTAGTCGGCCTAGCCCACAGGAAGGACTAGTCAATATGTGCGCAGCCAACCAAGCCGCTAAATATATCAATAAATATTTTAACGGTTATGAAATTTAGTCTAGCATTCGTATGCAGCGTGCTATGCTGCTATGTGCATGCTGAAGTGCAAGAAAATCTGATTGACCGTGATCTTGTTTTAAGTAATAAAAAAACTAAGGAACAAAAATGAGTGCCTATGAAATTCGTTTATTTACACATTTGGAAACAAAATATTAAGAGATAGGAAAAATGTTGATATAGAAATAAAGATACTATTTTTATTTTTAATGCACTAACCCGTGCTAGGGACAATTTTAAAAACCTATTTAGAGGCTAAAAATTCCACCCATGCCGGGATTCGAACCCGCGACCTCTGGCTATCCGTGCCAGCGCTCTTTCCAACTGAGCTAATGGGCGACTCACCGGAACCAGTGAAATTTCGAACCTCTACACTATTCTCTGTATTACGTACAGGCAGCGACATCTGGCTGAAGTAGATTGCATCGCTTACATTACGGTAAGTCGCCCATTAGCTCAGTTGGATAGAGCGCTGGCACGGATAGCCAGAGGTCGCGGGTTCGAATCCCGGCATGGGTGGAATTTTTAGCCTCCAAATAGGTTTATAGAAATAAAGCCTATATAAAAAATTTATAGACATATTTTTTGTTTTGGGGCTAATGTCTATATAAAAGAGGCTTTATTCAGTGAATTTTAATTTAGCACCCTAAAATAAAGTGCTAAAGGACTTGAAAGTAAAAGCAAATTTAAACTCTGGTTCACTAACCAGATCCAATAGTTCTTTAAAAACGGCTTGTCCTAAGTCTAATCCTAATGCAACAGAAGCAATTGGTTGCATTCGTTATTCGTGCTTGGGCCTCTTTGGGTGCCAGATATGTCCTTTCATTCATATTTAGGTGATTGTTTCCTTTTACTTCTCTGTCTCTCTCACGCGAATTCTTACGGCTTTTATTTTGTTAACAAAAGTAACCGGAATTGGTCTATTACACTACAAAAGTGCGGATATTGTAGGAATATTTAGATTTTCATTAACTTACGTATTGTTAGAGAATCGTAGCGTAATAAGTTCCTAATAAATTTGTTTCGCCAATTTTGACTCGCTAACAGTGAAGGAAATCATCGTGAGGTAACCAGAGTGTTTGAGGTATTCAAATACCTTAGCCCTTGAAATTGCCAATCCGCGGTGGGTTCGCGTGATAAATAAGCCTGCAGTGTGACGTTTATAGGCTACATAAAAAGAGTTCTATAACAATAACTAGTTACATGACAACGAAAATATGTCAAAAATGTCCGTGATTTGGTTTTCCGGTGCCAGTAAATAGTACATTTAGGGCCGTTTTATCCATAGAACCAAATCTAGATTACGGCAAGCTAAATCCGGTTTTGGACTCCTAATCGAGATTACAATAACAAATTGGATTTCTCCAACATCGTAAACCAAAGTTTAAACTGAAGTCCCTGAACGGCCGATATTGGACGATTAACTTCTAAAACCAGATTAACAGTCAGACAAATGTCAGATATCAGCTGCCAAAAGACGTCAAAGGTTTTACTTTACCAAATATTGTTTTCACTATTGGTGAATGTTGGATCCCTTTTTCGTTTTAACATCATATTTTATGAAAGCCGTTCAAAATTTATTTCGCAAACCGCGCCAGAAACTAAATTCAAAATTACCAAAAAAGTTTATGAAATTACAAAGAATAACCGGAAATATCACAGAATTCTCGACATTTTAGACAGCTGCGTTTCAAAATAAAAAAATAAACCCTCAAATCTTAGCGTTTTTTGCGTAGATAGATTACTCCCTCTACGGTTTTTTGTCTAATCTGTAACTAGAACTAGATTTCGTGAACTAGATCAAAAAGTTACGGGAGAAATCGGATGGTCATAAATCTATTTTTTTAACTTCGTTCAAGCATGATCCAGATTATGAAATCCAGTTTTGCGCAGCAAATGGAGAAAACGGCCCTTAAGAGTACCACACTGTTTTAGAATAATGGAAATAGTTACATGACAACGAAAATATGTCAAAAATGTCCGTGCTTTGGTTTTCCGGTGCCAGTAAATAGTACATTTAAGAGTGATGAAGAGTACATTTTAGAATAATGAAAAATGTAACAAAGTGCGTGGGAGAGGGATACCAGATGTAGCAGCGGTCTTAAGCTCTGCGGATTAGAGCCTAATTGGTCCAAAGTACCATAGCAGGCGTAGGCTTTATATCCGCGTCTAAGCGAGACTTTAATGCTAAAGTTCCATAGGATAAAAAGCGACAAAAGACTACCTATTTTTTGACAAAAGTCGAGTCTGTGGTTTTAACACTACTAGGCCGTGTTTCATAAGACTACAATTACTAGTTTATTATGACGGTTCGATGTCCGTTGCCTAACCGAGTCTTCCTATGTGCTAATCTGTGGGAAATGTGCGTTGAACTATCACAGTAACAATGAATGGTAGTTCTATGACAGAGGGCCCAAGTCGGACTTACAAAATTACGAGCGTATCCGGAATAACGTTTATAATATGCAGTAATATTGGACAAGAGAAACGATCGCCTAAAGTATGAAATGTCTTATCTGTGTCACCTGCTCATTGGGATTTAATCAATTCTAGTCATGCATTTGGTACAATTTAATTCTTAACACTGGTATTTACCTACATATTTTTATGTCTACTTTATTCATACTTACTTAGGCTTAGAACGCATTAGGAATAATATCGCCGCGATTTTTTTTGTTCCGTCATACATTTTCCTTATGTCACAGATTTTTCCGGAATAATCCGCGCGGTGGATTATCGTAATACGCGCTAAGCTTAAAATATTTTTTTATTTCATTTACATATATTGATTTCAGACTTATTTGTCTTATCATTATGTGTGTAACATGTTGTATTTTGTTATTTTAATATTTGTTCGCAATGTCGCCAATGTACTTAATTTAATGTAGGTACAGTACTACACATCATAAAAATCCCTTCGGGAATCTTCGTTCGCGCAGACTAGGAAGAAGTGTAACGAAAGTACCCGAAGCTATAAGTACATTCAACATGATCTTTAACCGATACGGTTAAGGTGCAGAATTGATTGCCGCAGTAGCGCTACCTATTTCGCTCACGCTATAATTGCCAAGCCAATAGTCACCTGCATCGATGACGTTGAATCAACCAATAGCAACAAAGGCGCGCGGCCTGCCATAAAATGAAACTATCTGATTGGTCGATCAACTTGCCGCACATCCAAAATTTCGTCATCTGCGCAGATACATCCGCGAGACTTATTTCTTGTGTAGCACTGTACTTGAGTTTTATAAGAGGCTGCGTGAGAAGTTAGTTTAGGTTGTCCGTGAGGACTACCGAAGTGTTCGATATTTAAATTTATTAGTCTTAGGGTTAATTATTAAGCCAGGATGTTATGAATTACAGGGCAGGACAGGATATAGTGTGGTGAGATAACCAATTTCGTTTTGCCAGCATGACCTCTTTTTCTTTATTCACTTCTACTCTTTCACAGTTAGTAAATGAACCTAAGAATTTTTGAGTAACATGCAACAAACATACTTCTATGAAATGAATATAAAATATCCAAGGGGCATTATTGTTTCATATGGCGACGTTAATTTATAAAAGGGCCTGAGTACATTTCTGCATCTCGCACACACTAGACGGTATGAGCGAGAGGCAAATAGTCCAGTCCTTCTCTTATGCAGTGTTAATTTACTGACGTCCTGGCCGAAAACGCACGTGTTCTCAGCATCATTATCAACACTTTTTCAAACAGAACCAACCATGCGTGGGAAATCAAAGACTTTGGTGATATTGAGATTAAATTGTGGCATAATTTTGCAGAGATGTAGCTAAAATCATATAGCAAACATTTCTTTCCAATGGTTTCAAGCTTTCTGCAGAAAAGGAATTTAAAATTAGAACGGATTCAAAACATCGTGATAGATAGATAGATAGATAGATAGAATATTCTTTATTGTACACAGAAATTACAGTAACAGAACCTAGATAAAAATATAGTACAAATATAGTAAAATGATCACAGGCGTTGGGCCGGTTAATACTTACGTTCTGTGCTAAGGACGCTGAAAGTCATGGCAACGTTTGTTTTGGTCGGGCGTCAGTTATTAACGCAAGTTAAAGCCACGCGTCAGTTATTGCAAAGCCGATCCGTCGATACATAAGGCAACCAAGGCTAAAATTTGACAGAATTCTTAACTGTCCGGAAAAAAGAGGCTTAAGTATGCATGGATCGTCATGTATAGGGAATTGCCGCAATATAATAAAATCAACCTGTTTTCATCCTGTTTCAACCTGTTTGTCCTGTGTGGTGTCGGCCTAGAGAATAGCACCAACCCAAATTCGCGGGTGTCGTAAAAGGCGACCAAGGGACACAAACCGGGGGTTGGGCTGCAGCGCCCCCTGCAGTACTATTCCACCATACTGCGATCCCCAACCCGCATGCCCAGCGTATGGATTATGGGCATTACCCCCCAATGATGGAACAACCTTTCGCTATGGCGCTCATTAGGGGAGGGCTGTGTCCAGCAGTGGACTAATATAGCCTGAAGAAGAAGAAGAAGGACCTGTTTTCATAATTCCTATTGGCTTTCTCAGTTTTCTTTTCCTTTGGTTAAGTGTACACTAGACGCGCTACCCTTTACGACTCACTTTTTTATGTAGCCTGTTTCAAATTCCACTGCAGGGCACAGGCCTTCTCTCGGAAAGAGAGCCCTCTAGGGCTTTCCACGCACGTGTGCCCACTACGGACTGGCAATGCAAGCGTGGACACCCTACCTCCTCAAA
This sequence comes from Yponomeuta sedellus, assembly GCA_934045075.1. Classification (NCBI taxonomy): domain Eukaryota; kingdom Metazoa; phylum Arthropoda; class Insecta; order Lepidoptera; family Yponomeutidae; genus Yponomeuta; species Yponomeuta sedellus. Next base: position 5,937,836 of record OW203739.1, on the reverse strand, counting down.
ACACCTTAGATAGATAGATAGAATATTCTTTATTGCATGTACACCAAGGATTACATAATACATAGGATTACACCTTAGTTTCCTTACGGTGTTTTTACTTCACCGTTGGCGACTCACAACATTCTGTTTCTATATATTAATATTCTATATATTAATATATGCATTCCGTGCCTCGCAAGGCACGTTAAGCCACTGGTGCCGGCTGTCATGTAATGGCAGTCGTTAAGCCATGTCAGAGGCCTTATGGGCGTTTTGATAACTGCTGATAGTAAGGCCCGCCACTGCCTTACAATCCTCCACCAACCCAGAATTGGCCACCGTGGTGGAGTATGGCCTAACCTTCCTTCGGTGCAGGAAGAGACCCGTGCCCCAACAGTGGGGATATACAAGGGTTGATATCGATCGATCGAATATTCTAGAACGTACATTCATATAATGAGTGACGACTAAAGGGAAGCGCTTTTTTAACATTATTCTAAATTGAATACTCTTTTCTCAAAACTCCTTTCTAGTTTTCTTTTTGGTTCTCAAATATGTATTTATCGTCAGGGCAAAGTGACAAGCGCACTAAGACGCGCGTACTTGGGTTGTAAGCAGGTCGCCCACAGTAAGTTCGTAGCCGAAAACAGCAGTAAAACAAGTAAACAATGTATACGTGGATCGAGTCCGCTTAGAGGGCTCTTCTTGAATGTTCTAGGCGTTGGTATTGGCTATGGGACGAGAAGTAGATGTGTCTAAAGAGTTGAGTTGAACCGTCTGTAGCGTCTGCCTACCCCTTCTGGCGTAGGACGGTGACATGTTATTGGTAGCGAACCCGCTAAGGAAAGTGTTCATATAATCGGTGTAACTAGCTAGCGTAAATATGTGCGTATTGCCAGCTTAGGAAAGTTAAACCTGGAATAAAAGATAGAAGGTATCTATTTCCCTGTTGCTATGTTTTAAGCTAGCTCTAGTTTTCATAAACGTAGATTTTAATTAGATTGTTCGGAATGATGAGAGATGAAATCTTGGTATACAGTTTAAAGAAGGCTGTTAGAGCAACACAACAATTTTTTACATGACTTTCTATATGTTTCGTTTAGATCTATTTATATGTTAGTGTACAAAGTAGTGAAGTGACAAAAAAGTGCCTTTGTTATTTAATTGTCTTCCAATTTGGCCGTAGAAATTGCATCGCAACATTGTTACAAATATTTAATGTAGAAACTTCCAATACTTTAATTGGACAATCCTAAAAAATATGATGTATTAAATTCGGTTAGTTTTTCACGGACTTATTGATAGCAAGTTACTTGATAAACAAGTCGAGTACATATAATATGCTTAGTTCAACAGCTATTAATCTGGTTTTACACTGAAGGCGCTATCCCGTGCAAATGAGCGAAGAATATTTTTTTACACAAATAAGGACGCAATTATTGCTTCTGTACCGCGTGATAGCGCGTGTAGTGTAGAAGTGGCTGGTCATTATGACTACCTTTTAGCGAATATCAACAGGATTTTGTATAAGTATATCTTATTCGTTCATTGTACTAGATGAATTTTTGGAACAATTTTATTCTGTAACAGGACGACTCTAGGAAAAGGAATTTGAACATCCAAAGTTCAACATCGCTAGACTATAGGTAATGTTTTAGGTAGGCTATGCCTTGTTTCACGCTGGAAGGGAACTGTGATATTTATTTCGTTCTAGTAATACAGTTTGTCAATACAAAATAGATGCTAAATGTCTTATTTATACAAACATGATTTCGTAAAACACTCGACAACTCTGATTAAAATAATCTATAGTGATGACTTAAAACGTAACCAAAGATTAAATAAACTGACTCTAAGGAGTGCTTTAGAGGAATCGTGTTTTAAAAATAACACCGTAAATTAATACTGCTTTTCTACAGTTGGAAATATCGACCCTAAAAATCCCAGTATCCTTCCTAGTGGAGCTAGTTTTAACTCGGCTTACTTTGAAATTGATTATTACGGTAGAATTTCATAAATTTTTACATATGCAGTTTTTACATTCTTGTACATTATTATGTAAGTTATAGACTAACTTTTGATAGACTGCCGCTGCCTACCACATTGGGATACGCGTGTAATTTTGTATTGTTGTGATGCTTTCAAATCTAGTTTATTTAGGTACTAAGCATAATCTGAGGATGAAATCAGGTAAAAAACAAACAAAACTGTCAGAGAGAACTTAATAGCTACTGTGTGCCTCGTAAGATTAAATATTTGACGTAGTGATAGATAGCTAATAATTTATAGTAAGTATTTGATTATTATTATTTATTGAATACATTATTTATTTGTCTAGGTATTCATATTATACAGTATAAGTTTGTGCTATTATTCAGTTTAGTAATATTGTAAATTTCACGTCGAATTTTATTATGTAAAATATGCTACACTTTATTTAATTTGTTATATTTTTATAAATTATTTGTGTATGTTATACGATTTAACTAACGACTAACGATTTTCAGCTAATCATGCTTTTGCTATGTAAACAATCTTTTAAAAAAATCTTTGCTCCAAACGCAGCAATTGTAGTTTTTGCATCCAGTCTAGATTTTTCAGATGTTTTTAATAGTCATAATACGGCCAGATCACCATCTGTAAAATTTTAAATTATGTAATATCAACCGCATATCATTTGTTACTCCAGATGTTGGTTCGGCCGAGATAAAGCTTCCAACAAATCTATTAAAACCCCTAAACATTTCTCCTTATTCTAATGTCTTGCCTGCCTGTTCATTGTTATGAGAATCACCTTTGCTTTGTGTGGATACCTTTAACATAGGCACCAGCCATTCGCTCGCGCAAATGCTCAGCTATTCATCCATATACACGCCGCCATCTTGAAATAATTCATTCCCATCCGCCATTTTGAAATTCCGATGTGATGCAAGTAAGAGAATTCATGATATTGATATCCAAACTTCTTTTGTTGTCTCGACAATTAATTCTTATCTTTTTGTCTCCTGCCAATCAAACATTGCATTTTTGCAGTTTGCAATCACGTGGCCAAAGCTCGGAGGGTCCAAATTTGGACTGAAAAACGTTGCGTTCGGAGCAACAGTTGTATTCTTTCAAGTCACTAAAATCATATCTAATGTTGTCAAAGAAATTGTGAGAAGGTATGAAGTTTTGACTTAAATTAAATGCTGAAGTGTAGATTGGATATTGAAACATGAAAAATTTGCTCATTCATGGTGGACTAAAGTCAATAGAGGTCCCATATTCATTGATTTAGTTTCATTAACGATCATTTATTCAGAGCACGAAAAGTAGAATTAATATCAGTTCTTTACTATGATCTAGAGACGATGTTACAAATGTAAGTTTAGTTCATATTGGACTTTTTAAAATATAACGCTTTTTTCATTTTAATCAAGCTTTCGCGACTAAACCATCTTGCTAATCCGTTTTACTCCAAAAGAACGTACTTAATTTACTTTTTATTAAGAATATTTTCTAGTCATTTTAACAGTTTTCTATGTTGTTTAAGTAATTTTTTGTTGGTTCACCATCTAAATATACAGTTGTTTTTACTGAATCTTTCGTTTTCATAAAATGTCTAGATTGTCACATTTTCATCTCACAATCCAGTAGAATTTTGAACACAATTCATCAGAATAGAATTCCATGTATTTGCCTCACTACAAACGTTGTCAACTGTCATAATTGTGGTAACTGAAATCTTTACACAATTATTTATTCTACTTACTTGCTAAAGCCGAAAAGGCACAGATAGGAGCAAATGTAAATTATTGACTAAATATGTCTAATATTTTAATAATAACAAAAGTTTGCATTGTCTTCATAATTTTATAAATCTCTGTGTTTCTTATAAAGGAAAAATCTAAATTCTACAAGTGTCTCCACAGCAATCGATGAAAGAGTTGGTTTTTGTGGTTTCAAAATACAAAAATGTTTTGCGAATAGGTTACACAGAATGACCCAATAAGTATTTGTAGCCTCTTTTGATTGTTTCAATACGGCTTAAATTTGTAATTTTTATCGGAAAACTGAAATTTAAGCGTCCCACCGATGGGCTAAAACTTAAGTAAGTCAGTGGAATAAGTTACCGTGTAAAGCAACGGGGTAGGCAACTGAATAAACGTTTCCATCACCGAAATTAATTTAGTAGCGATTAATAAGGGATATTCAAAATCTGTTAAGACCTGAATATCTCTGTAGTCCAAGTCGATAGATAAAATTAATTGCCGAATCTGCTACTCACATGGACAAAATAGAACCTAAAAGAAATTCACTGGCTTAGTGACAGCGTTTAACTTGCCCGTTCGGTTCTGTAGCTTTTGGTACAACAAACGACAGTGGTAAGCTTCGCGTTGCCAACCCTATTGCCGCCCGCCCGACAGTTGACGAAACGTTTGCCCCGGACGAAGCGCAGAGCGTGTGAGTAACGGTGCCCCCCTCCCTCCCCCGCCCCCCTCCCTCGTCCCTCCCCCCCGCTGTTGTAGCGCGCGACGGTGCCAATCAGCGCTTCGGATCGTTCCAGAATGATGTGGACGCTCCGTCGCCGCCAGCGTCGGAACGGCCGAGCCTTGCGTCTGTGGAGGTCGTCTCTTCGGGCTCAGTGTCCGCCCCCGGCGGGGGCGCCCTCTCAGCCTCCCTCTCGGTCGCCGAGGCGGCCGCGCCGCCCCCGCCGCCGCCCCCCGTCCCCGTCAGGGCCTAGCGACGGCCCTGTCCAATCCATGGACACGAATACGGAGCTGTGATCGTCTTCTACCGTTAGTAAATTGAGAGGTGTGTTGTTTTATTTATTTTTTGGTCGACGAGCTTATTATACCTGTTGAGGGTCTAGGTAAATGTTATTGGACTATTAATAGAGTTTTTCTTTGTCACGGACATGAAATGTGGGGTTTATTGAGACGGCCATCTTGCATTCCCATACAAAGATGTTATTCTCTTATGACGGATTGGTAGAAGGACAGAAAAAAAATTGAAAATGGAATCCACATTGTGTCACCTGAGAAAACACAGAATTATAGTAACTATTATATGAATGTATAAAAACATAAGTGTGAGACTGTTTATAAGGATGTTGTCGCATTGGACCGACAGTTAGTTCTGTGAATACTACTTGAATCTCTGCCTTATTGATTGTAAGCTTGATACGTGACGTGAATGTAATAAAGCAAATAGCTGTGTTACAACAATACACTATATGGTTCAGTCACAAAATGTCAAATCGAAGTCACCAACAAATCCGCATCTTGTGGTCGACAAGACAGTTCAAGTAAAGATACTCAATGTAGCGTATTGAAATTTACTCACAGCTCTGTATTTTCAGCCTGATGTGACAACACCATGAATGTTTTAGCCTTAATAAGAATTAAGCTTCATAAATGTAGCCAAAACACAGATTTAGGTATCTCCACTTAAATGTTAAAAGTGAATGAAAATAATATTCTACGATAGTTAAATTGCGAAAGTGAACATTCTAAATTAAGCTATTGAATGGAAAAATGTGTTCATTGTATACTTATCTAGTGTTGCTAGATTAAAAGGTAACTAGCCCACGCTGACATTAGTGTTGCCAGTGTTGTAAATAAAATATAATTTCAATTTTAAAATCGCTCATCCCAAAATGTAAAAAAAGATAAGGAGACAAATGAAATCACTGGCTACTGATGTAAGTGAAGAAACATTGAAAAACGTGTAAAATTTGGAAACAAAAGGTGTAGATAGTAGTTTCAAAGGAAATAAAACAAGTTTTTTGTCTCGAGAAACTTCGATTGTGAACTTTTAATATGTTTTTGCTAAGTATTTAATTTTGAAATTGACTTTTGAGTTTCTAATGTCCATTTTATTACGAGGAGCTTGTGACATTGTTAAAGCTGTTATTTTCCTCTACTCCCGAACGTAATTTTAATTTGAACAAATGAAGCTGAAGTGAAAAAGCCAAAGAAATGTTTTGTGGACGTCGTCCGGCTTTAAACACTTGCATGATACTTTCTTCGGAACAACTCATCTTTATGTACGTAAATAGAAATGGTAATTTTAATTTTAGTGTTATTTAAAAACGCCTGTTGGTAAGCCAACAAAACCAACATCGAGATCTTAATTAAAATACAAGGAAAAGTACACTGTAACCTTATTTTTTTTATTGCTTCTTTGACCAAAATATCTGTTAGTTTAAACTGTGAATTATGGAGCCAATTCTCACTTCATTAGCAAATAATTCGTATACGACTCTAAGGCTTATGACTTGGAATTCTACATAAAAAGTCGAGCGACAGTGAAAATCTGTATTCTGAACGCCATGCTGGATTGAATTAGAATGAGAAAATAAATGTCTTATGACTCTGTCGAGTTATCTTATATAATTTTTATGCGACAAATGTCTAAGCCTTCGAATACTTTGCCTCTACGCTTTCAATTCGCATGGGCGAGAATCGACCCCCAGGAAGCAGTATGCATCGCTTTTTCCAGTGATAGCTCATTGTTTTAACCATGATTGACACAAACATGTATTGTAACAAATCACAAGAAACCGTGAACGACATGCCTACACAAACCATATGCAACAAATATCTACATAAAAAAACTAAAAATTGGAACAAAGAAGGGGTATAGTCTGTTAGCTTTTAGAATATACCTCGGGCTCTAGAGAAGACTTCGGTTGTCGCAAATTTTCGCCGGTTTTCGTACTGATGATTGAGTTCTGATTTCAAAATTAAATGTCATATCAGTTCCGATATTTCTATTACACGAATATATCCGATCCTATCCAATAGTAGCCGAGGTATATTTTAAAAGCTAACAGACTATACTAGATAGACCTGATATTTCCGTACTCACTCTCATAGTTGGGCCATTCTGCGTAGTATACCCTGGGGTCTTAAACCTTCAGACACTAGGGTTTTCTCACGATGCCTTCACTATTAGTGTTAACTTCAGAAATGTACATAAGTTTGCAAACAAAGTCACTGGATTCGAACCCAAGACCTCCCTATTAAGAAACGGTTCTACCGCTACGCTACCACCGCGCGTCGTGTAAAGCCTTTACATACATGCACTACTTAGTTTAGTGTAAAGAGGTTAGAAATTTCACTGATGGCGGTAAGTCGCCCATTAGCTCAGTTGGGAGAGCGCTGGCACGGTTAGCCGGAGGTAGCTATTCTACCTCTATATAAAAGCATGAAAATAAAGCAAATGAAAATCAGGCTATTGCAAATTACTTCAGCCAGAGGTTTCTGCCTGTACGTAATACAGAGAGTATTGTAAAGAGATTCAAAATTTTACTGAGGCCGGTAAGTCGACCATTAGCTCAGGTGGGAGAGCGCTGGCACGGTTAGCCAGGGTCGAGTCCCGGCAAGGGTGGAATTTTAAGCCCCTAAATAGGTTGTTAAAATTCTACTTAGTTTAATTTCGGAAAACTGCCACTACAACAAACTGTACAGTAGCCTTCTCGCTTTGTGAGAGTAGGTCAACCTCTACGTTTTATAGATATAACAATTTTCTTACTTGGGTATTTTATAATTCCACACGTAAAACACAAAAAAGAAATACAATGCAAGAAAATACATGTACAAAGGCGAACATATCTCTGTAAGAGATTTCTTCCAGCAAACCTTGGGGAGTCTGAGTGGAGATGTGAAACAGGTCTATGCACGTGCAGAACATACACTACATCCTTTAATACATTTACACAGATAACAAAATCCTACCAAGATAGATCTACCCAAATATATAATAATGAAAGAATAAACTACATTTAAACCGCCAAAGAAATATATACATAAACAATACATTGGGATGCGCTGGCACGGTTAGCCAGAGGTCGCGGGTTCGAGTGCTGCCATGGGTGGAATTTTTAGCCTCTAAATAGGTTGTTAAATTGTCCTTAGCACGGGTTAGTGCATTAAAAAGAATATAAGAACTGGAATTGTCAGAATCCTACGAATTGTAGTTTCATGAAATTCGGCCCAAGGTCCTGTTTCATACGACCACAAATCATGGATAATTCGATGTACATACATTGCGTAGCGGTCTTCCTGCTTGTTAACGTTGCGGGTTGAATGATTTTGAAGTAGGGTTGATGAGGATTCCTCATCCTCAAAATGAGGAAATTCCTCACATTTTTGAGGTTCCACGTTCTCTTCCTCAAAATTTATTTTTAAAAATTCCTCTTCCTCATATTTTAAGAGGAATTTAATACGAAGAAAAGTTATAAGTTTTGTTGAAACGAAATATGTGGGGGGGAGAGAGAAACAGAGAAGTCTCCTGAGTGCTTAGTGCGAGTTTGACAGATCCAATCGAATAACTTTACTACCGCGTTAATCGAGCATTGAGTAGTGAGTATGAGTAAAAGCTAACCTGTGTCAAAATAAATTGGGTTACAACTCCAACAAAAAGTACACATTGGAGATGCCGGGGATCGAACCCGGGGCCTTTCACATGCAAAGCGAACGCTCTACCACTGAGCTACATCCCCGCGTGGACGTTTTTGTCCAAAAATCCAATACAAGTGTTCTTACAACTGCCGTTCATGGAGTTATGTACTTTAACTCCGTGAAGTAGAATAGTATTTTACATCAATGCGGCTTATATGGCCTTGGTAGCTCGTACGTCTTTTGTTTTTCCTGTCTACGAGGCTCGTAGGTGTAAATTTACCTTTTTAGGTCGTACGAGGTATGTCGAGAAGAGATTCTGACTAGTTTTTACCCATTTCACACCAGGAGGTCTTTTATCTCAATCTGTGCCATAGCACGTGCCAAATTGGTCCGGTAGCAATCTTTACTGGTCATCGGCTTGCGATAGAAGTGCTTGGAACAGAAGAATAAGGGCCGATTTTTGTACAGTGTGTTCTTGGAAGAACCTTTACCTACCCGAAAAGTTTCTTCAGTCGATGTTTGAAGCACTTTCAATACTTCGCAAATGTTTAAGGATCAGTTTCTGAATTGAGAATGTCGCTATGTAAATAGTTTGACTGCAGTGCTGCCCCTTCAAATTTCCGAAAAAAGAGCGTGACAGAATTTTACTCAAGTACTTATTTACTTAGTTAAATTATAAATTCATAAGCAGGCCCTTAATTTCTCAATTTTAGTTTTTTACGCAAACTGTCCGCGTCAACTTTAAGATTGTAGGAAAAATAAAAATGAGATTTAAATGTTAGGCTACAAGTGAATTAAACGGTTCTAATCCCGATTATAAGTTAAAATTTAACTGGCTAAAAAATTAAATGTTGGAATATGATTAGGCATCGATTCTTCATCATCATCCGCCACTTGACGCCCACTGCAAGACATAGGGCTAGTATCTGAATTGAGAAGTAAATGCTCAACGTAGTGTAGGACGCCCTCCGACTAGGTGGGATGACGATCTGCGAAAAACTGCAGACAGATGCTGGATGCTGGAGGCAAGCTGGAGACAGGGCGCTGTGGCGCTCATTAGGGGAGGGCTATGTCCAGCAGTGGACTAGTATAGCCTGACGACGTAATGCTTAACAGAGTGCTTAGTGCGAGTTTGACAGATCCAATCGAATAACTTTACTACCGCGTTAATCGAGCATTGAGTAGTGAGTATGAGTAAGTTAACCGTTCGAACTGGCAAAACGCTGTCACAGTACAACTCGCACTCGCGTTTATTCGTGTTTTGGCTGGTAAACGTGTTCACTTCTCAACGAAAACCATTACAACTCGCACTCAGCAATTTTAATTTCCATACTTGTCGCTAGTTGGCGCTTCCTGGATGCCATAGAAATATGAGTTTACGTTAACGCGATCGAGTAGTTAAAAAACTCACACTAAGCACTCTGTGGTGCTGTCTCTACGAATTACTCTGCAAAGAGCGCGACAGAACGTTACTTAACTATGTAATTAGTTAAGTTTTCAATTTGGAAGCCGGCCCATACCCATAGGCCTCCTCCTGGTTTTCCAGGCTTCACGGTCTTGTGCCGCCCGCATCCAGCGACTTCCCGCCACTGTAACCAGGTCGTCAGACTATCTAGTGGAAGGCCTGCCCAAGCTGCATCGTTCGGTGAGGTCGCCAGGTCAGAAATTTTCGCTCAAACAACTAACGGCCGGCGATTCAGTAGGTAATCGAAAGTTGTACTGTAAAGAGGTTCGAAATTTCACTGATGCCGGTGAGTCGCCCATTAGCTCAGTTGGAAGAGCGCTGGCACGGATAGCCAGAGGTCGCGGGTTCGAATCCCGACATGGGTGGAATTTTTAGCCTCTAAATAGGTTTTTGAAATCGATAGTTTAAAACTCTCCATTTTATTCAACGGAAATCCACATCAACACAATGAAAATGAAAAATAGGTACCTAATATTTGTACCTGCATACAGCCAATGATGGAGTTTACTATGTAGTTTTGAAAAATATATCGTCGTCTAATCTAAAACTGATTATAATATCTAAGTACATCAATATCATTACGATGTCGATGCCCCACAGTGGACAATCAGGGGCAAATTGATTGAGAAATAAACTTTTTTTTTATGAAGGTTGGCATAATGAAATTAACTGATAAACACAACAAAGCAAAGTAATTCAAGTAATCACGATTGCTACATTAGCTTTGTTTCAACAAGCGAAAGTGTGTGTGTGTGTGTGTAAGGAGTGTGTGCATGAGATACGATCATTGTTGCATAACAGAGATCTTTGCAGTTAAGCAGCCGAAACTAAAACTATTATCTTTTTATTATTTGTACTACAGAACCCTTGGTGCGCGAATCCAGCACCCACCTGGCAAGTTTTTGTTAGTTTCTACAGTCTGTCCTACTGTACATTCCGATTAAGAACCATAGGATTGACAAGAAATTCATTCTTGAAGCGGTCGCCCTGCATTATGCATGTGAGGCGCAGAGCAAGGCGAAATAATGTCAGATTTCATATTCATGCTGAGCTGGCGTCAGTTACTTTGGGTGAGGAGGTTTTTAGGGTTCCGTACAGCAGGGTGCCAGCTGGACCTTAGACCTAAGATTTTCCGCACTTAGCCTCATAGTTGGGACATTGTACGTAGCAAGCGTTGAGATATTATGTTAACACTTCAGACACTAAGGTTTCCTTACGATGTTTTCCTTCACAGTCAGCGAGTGGTATGCTACTATATGTGCACAAATGCAGTTACATAACTTAGAGAACAAAGTAATTGGTATATTCAATTGGATAAGTACCCACGGCCGCCCGATGTAGAAGCCGGGCGTGGTAGCGACCGCCGCTTATAGCTGGATCTTATTTAAGATAATTTGTTTGATTTTCGTTTTGTAAAAAGATTATAATCTTATTTCTTAATGATTCGCGGTACTCATACATAGTTATAGATAGATAGGTAGATAGAGAACACTTTATTGTACATAAATAAGGAAATTACACAGATATTTCTTAACCTAAGGCTCAATTCACACTGGCGCAGAGTCGAAGCGACGCGACGCGTCACGTTTTTCAACTGTTCTAAATTCATCTCTATTTCTCTGTTAATACGGTACGAATTTGTGTTGAGAAATTTTGGAAACGCTTAGCGACGCGCGAATGCGCGCGTCTTTGCCTGCAATTGTCTGCGGCAGTGTGAATTGAGCCTAAGAGTACAGACGGCGGCGACGACGACAACGTTATATATTAAATCGCGATTATTTACCCATGGTCCCGGGTAGTCTACCCGAGACCACGGCAACTGTAACGCTGACGAAACGTCGGGAAATAAGGTAATTACGTTTTACCTAATAAATAATCGCTATTTGACCCGTTTTGTATACAACTATGTATGAGTATCGCAAATCGTTAAGAAATACTAATGAGCAACTATTCATTTAGAGACTCGCCCCCCAGGACTGATGATATACGGAACCCGCGGTGCGCTAGTCCGCGTCGCACTTATTTTATGTTGCTTCTATTTTTTCCTTGATGAATACATTAGCTACGGTTAGGCACTCGTATAATAGTAACATGGCGTTAGAATGTTGACTAGATGCTAATAAAATATGTTGATAATAATCGTAGATGATAGTTAAATATTAAAAAATCTTACAGCATTACATACAGCTTAACTAAAGCGCTATAAATATAATTTTACTTTAACATAACATTGAAACAATAACAAAGAATTTTTTTTAAATATTAAAACGTTTATATTGGGTTGATGCAATAGGCGTTTGGCCACCGCAAATACCTGGGTTTCTAGTAGATAATAAGTATAACCTATTTATTGAAGCTTGAGACAAAAGGTAAACAAACAATAGAAAGGGTAATTTATTATGCCAAGTTTGTTATTAATCAGAAATAAAATTTAAAAAAACGACATTGATTGTTAAAAGTACCTATCGTAAAAATATATAATAAGTTTGAAAAAAATAAAGATCAAATTTAGTTTACATATTTTGGTAAATAATGCATTTTATATAAATTTTATTTTAGTACGTAACTTTTTAATAGAATTGTGGCACTATAAATAACCCAAAAAGTCAGCGCTTCACAAATTTTGAACGTGTTATATAACACTGCTCATTATAGATGTAATGTAATGCAAACGTTCTGAAAGATGCTATTTTATTTTCGTTCGGGTTATAACCGCCATTTTCATTCTCCCAACTTGTTGACGCGAGCGTGCTGTTTCTTCCGATAAAAGTTTGAGAATCACTATTTCTGTGTTTACCTTTTGTCTCAAGCTTCAATAAATAGGGTATAGAATTTCGAATGATTTCCAATAATAGAAGGGCCGATAAGGGACGTCCCAGGCGGACATACTTCGATGAAATAAGGGATGTTAGCAAGATAATAAGTGCCCGAAACGGGCGTGGGTGTATGCAACGACTTCTGAACGTTCTGAAGTAAAGCTGATGTGACAGGATAGTGGCAAGTGGCAGGCCCTGGTCACTGCCTACCACTCTGGGATACAGGCGTAAGTTTATGTTAATGCTACTGAATTTACAAGAATATTATAAAGAGAAAAAGTTCGTATGTATATAAGTTATCATATCAACCCTTGTACGGCCGCGGTCTAAAAATGTTTATCAGTTTTCAGATTAGATTCTTTAGCATACTGTGTGCAGTAAAGTCTAAAATGCTCTAACTAGGTACGTATTACTTTTTAATAGTTGTAGCATCGATTCTAACAAAAAGAGTATTTATGACGATTTGATGATGAAACTTTTTTCTTTATTTCAAAGTTGACACAATTGCATTTTTTACAATGACATTTATCAAAAATACTAGGATTGAAAGAATAGAAATTGATTGTAAAACCATGGCAACCTCGCTTGGGTGAATCTCTATTGCTTCTTCTAGTATGCTCTATGCCTAATCAAATCACTTAGTATCATCGACCATGTGGCATAGATTTGTGCATGCAATTACCAACCTTAAGGTGGTAAACATTTTCAGACCGCGAGTGTATGTCCCCACTGCTGGGGCACGGGACTCTTCCTGCATCGCAGGAAGGTTAGGCTATACTCCAGCACGGGGGCCAGGTTCGGGTTGGTGGAGGATTGTAAGACAGTGGCGGGCCTTACTGTCAGAAGTTACGAGTATCAAGCCGCCCCCATAAGGCCTCTGACATGGCTTAACGACTGCCATTATATGACAGCCGGCACCAACGGCTTAACGTGCCTTGCGAAGCACGGAAGCGCTCGGAAAAATGCCACTAGCGGTAGCTACGGGACGCTCACCCATCCAGTACCTGACCGCTCCTGTTGTTGCTTAACCAAGTCATTGATTCCATTCACCCGGTTCGCCTAGGCCACGAGCGCAAGTATATACCTATGTTTAAATCTAGGGTGTAATCTCCGAAATTAAGTAAGTACCTAACCTCGATATCGACCCTTGTAGGGCCCCACTGATGGGATACGGGTATCTTCCTGCATCGTAGCAGGGTTAGGCCATACTGCACCACGGGGGCCAAGTCCGGGTTGGTTGAGTAGATAATCAGTAGATTTCACTAGATAATCAGAGGTAAATAGTAACGTTTGTTAGATGTGGTAGGTACCTATATAAATGAGTTGTAAATAAATATTGTACTGAGAGTGTAGTAATAGTAACGTAACGGAAGGCCAATGAGACGAGATAAAGAATGTAAACAAAGTTTCAGGGGTTCAAAACATTTTTATTTGAATAAATTATAGTTATAAAAATTTCGGATTCTCTATTCTAATGGCTGTCGTCTGTATTAGTCAAACATGATTCAGGCTGTGATTCCATAATCAAAACCAACAACTAATTACCATAACAGCAAAAATCAACAAGAAAACTAACAGTAACGGATTAATAAACACAATAAACTTAGTAAATACGGAAAGGAAAAAATATATCACTTCGAACGCAATCTAAACAGGAATGAACTATTAAAGTTCACAAAATGGCGGATGACATCAAATGTTGACAACTGCCATACTGAAAATTTTCCTGTACCACGAAATACGCAACGACAGCTGTCGTCGATCAAATGACGCCATTGCCGCATACGTGTGACAAGGACAGAGATAATAATCGCTCACTATCGCAATATAACTCAGTAACGGTCCGTTTGTTTTCATTCTTTATCTCGTCTCATTGGCCTTCCTAGTCGCGGACACTGCTAGTAAATACTAATATTATAAAGAGGAAAAGTTTGTAAGTTAATATATTTGTAAAGCCAGGTTTTCACGGTCTTAGTGCACTCGGTCCGAATGCGCCATCCGAGTAAACTAATGCTTCTGATTGGCTATTTTTGGTGTTGTCACGAAAAGCCGTCCAAGCAGAAACCTTAGTTCTGATATTTACATATTTGGTGCAATGTATAATTTATAATGTTACATAGTAAGTATAATCCAATAACTAAGGTAAATCTGAACCAGGCGCTTCTACCCTCCCTCCCTTCGTCGTTAACCCTTTATCAGCGCAGCATACTACCGCCATCTATGACGTAGTTGGTCCCGGTGATACTCTTCGCTCTGTCGCTCGCCAAGAAGGCAATCAGACCAGCCACCTCGTCGCTCTCCACCTGCTTCTTCAGGGGCATATTTCCAACGACGTTCTTCACGAACATCTCGAGTTGATCCTCTGAAAGGCCGATGTTTTTCAACAGGTTCGTCTTGACAAAACCTGGGTTTATAGAGTTGACCCGCACGCCGTCCTGTGCTAGCTCCAATGCGACGCATTTTGTGAAATGGTCGAGGGCGGCTTTGGAT
Organism: Yponomeuta sedellus; assembly: GCA_934045075.1. Taxonomy (NCBI): domain Eukaryota; kingdom Metazoa; phylum Arthropoda; class Insecta; order Lepidoptera; family Yponomeutidae; genus Yponomeuta; species Yponomeuta sedellus. The sequence continues at coordinate 5,922,699 of OW203739.1, read as the reverse complement.
ATGTTGTAAGCTAACGTTGTAGTGTTCGGCTTGGAACTGGCTATGCACGAGACGTTGACAATGCAACCCTTGGTTTCTATCAAATGTGGGACCGCCAGCGACGTCAAATGATAAACAGCTCGCATATTTGTGTTCATAACTGTGTCATAGTTTTCCAAGTTAAAGTTCTTTATACCGCCCATAGCAATTACTGCAGCATTGTTGATTAAAACGTCGAGTTTTCCACACTGATCTATAGTCTCCTTTATCACCCTTTCATTGTCCAACTCCTCGGTAACATCAGCGGTTATGGTTATCGGCGCGACGCCATTGGATTTCTCACAGTAAAGCGCGATTCTGCGGAGGTTATTCTGGTTTCGGGCGACCAAAACCAGTTTGGCCGAGAGTTTAGACAGGTGTATGGCGGTGGCAGCCCCGATTCCGGAGCTAGCGCCGGTGATTATAACGACTTTGTTGTCGAAATCCATTGTTTGTTATGGCGGCTTTATTTTGTTGTAGCAAGGTTAGGTGATCAGCTGTTTTATATCGCTCTTGTGCCTTGTTATCGCGTCGGCGCGCGGTACGTAACTAACTGTTGGTGTTGCCGTCTACTTACGAGTGAAATTCTACCTACATTACACAAGGCATACATACTAGAGCGGTTCTAAAAACACGATTCCTTGAACACTCCAGAAACGTTGATTAAAATAGTTTGTTGTGATTTTAGAAGGATAAAACGTAACCACAGATAATACCGTAGATGGCAAAAATCTTGTTTTTCATACCCCTATTATCTCAGTGCTCAGATTGGTCAGTTGAAACTGCGACTCTGATGGTGTTATTTATAAAAAAACACAGCTAAGAGGTAGTTTAAATAATCTTTGATAACAAATTTTATTTTACTCCAGACAAACTGAGTCTTGGGAGTGTTTTAAGGAATAGCGTTTTTATAATAAGGCTGCAAATATTTCATAAACTGTCGCAATACAAACCTGACGATGCAATGGGTTTTTCGATAGCGTTAATCTTGTACAATTGTACCTAGGCTTTTAGATTCCGGTACCCCAGAAATTTTGAATTTCGGTTATAACGCAAAGCATGCACGGCTTAAAGCAATGTTGAAAAGGCACAAGAATACAATATTAAATTCCCCGTTTTTTTTTCAAACTATTTAATCTGTGGATAATGGCTGGTGGTACAATTATTTAATACTTTAAATAATTAAGTATTTAAGTTAAAGTGTCATTGTACTACTGTTTGTTTTACTCAATAAATAAAAATCTAAAATAAATGTAATAGTAAAACTTCTTTTACCACCACACAGCAATAGCCACACAATATTTCAGTGCCCGTAATTCACGTGGCACTTATGGGTCATTTACCAATTTGGCCGGCGTGTATAATAACTATTTTACCAATCTCATAATTATGAAACTAATCTAGAATCAACCCAAACTAAAATTGAAGAGTTTAGCTAAAACACAAAAAACTACATTAGATTAAATATCCTTAGGACTTAGTTTCGCACATAAAAATGAAGATAGAAAAAAACAGTATTACGCTGGTTCTTAATTACCCTAATTAATCAGGTATAATTACCCTCAGGTTCATAATTCAAGATCTAGTCGGTAAGATTGGTCTTACGTTGGGTTTATATAACTTGGAAGGGTTTTCTATAAATATTGTAAACAGAAGAGCGAAAACTACCGAAGTACCATTTTTTCTCACGAGCTAGCAACATTGACATCATTTGTTTGTGTGACGGCCAATGCACGTGATTCGTGCCTGCTATTTGATATCTAGAATTCTAGACACTCATGTCATGCATGACTCTGTCTGTATCAAAGAAAAATATTGGCTCTCTAATGGAAAACTTGCGTTAACTTCGATTGGAGTGGCATTGCTTTTACAATAAAAATTGCATAAGGCTCAGCACGCATTATCTACGAATTTTTACCATGCGATTTTTCCCGTTAAAATTAAATTGTATAAAGATGCACGCACTTACGAATAAAATCGCGCGAAAATAGTTTCCCAACCAAATCAGAAAGCGATCTAACATCCGTCAGAAAAAAAGCGCACCGAGTTTATTCCCAATGCGTTCTAAGCATAAAAATAAAACGAACAATTTTCGAGGTTTTCGGGTTCACAAATAATGCTAAAAATTAAGTTGCTCTCATTCATTATATAGGGATCTCTTTAGGTACCTCCACTTACCACCAATCGATATGGCATCGCTGCAGCGATTCCAGGTAGAGTCTCTCTCGATGGGCCTCTGTGCGCTGTAAGCACTGAACATAAAACGGGTAGAAGTGGTGACATGTCCCATTAGTATGAAAACCAGTGTACCAAACTTGCACATATAAACCAAATGCACACTAAGTAGGTTAAACTGCCATTGGTAAAAACAATGCCAAAAAGGTCTATATCATAAACGTTCCAGTTATAAATGAACCTTTAATAGTTAATATGAACCTTTTAGCTATGTAAACAAAGATCAAAATCAATGGACAGCAATGAAATTAAGCTTGATAATAACTTAAAAACCTATTTAGAGGCTAAAAATTTTAACCCATGCCGGGATTCGAACCCGCAACCTCTGGCTATCCGTGCCAGCGCTCTACCAATTGATAATAACTCTTTTTTTTGTAGTACCGCTACTCTACACTACATGAAACTATCACCGCGTCTGATCTTCGAGAAGTTTTATGTGATAGGCCCTAAAGTCGAAAATTTAAAAACAGTTCATCGGTGAGTAGTATTTCATTGTATTTTTAAATTAAATTGGTAATGACATAAGCAAGTAAACCAATCCGACTGAGTAGCAACATATCAGAGACTTGTTTTTCAATTTTCGACTTTATGGCTTATCAGTACAGTATCACATAAAACTTCTCGAAGATCAAACGCGGTGGTAGTTCCATCTAGTGTGGAGTAGCGGTACTAAAAAGAAAGAGTTATTGTCAAACTTAATTCCATTGTTGTCTATTGATTCTGATCTTTGTTTACGTAGCTAAAAGGTTCAAAATTTAACTGGAACTTTTACTATATATACTTTTTTGGCATTGTCTTTATTTACCAATGGCAGTTTGGCATTGATAGTGTGCGTTTGGTTTATATGTGCTAGTTTGGTCACACTGGTTTTCATACTAATGGGACATGTCACTACTTCTACTATTTTTTTATGTTCCACGGAACATAAAAAAGAGTGGCACAGCTGTAGCACACTTGTTTTATGGGACCTCTCACGGTGCTGTAACTGATCTAACTCTTTACCGTAATTTTCTTTGTGGGAATTGTATGTGTCTTGTGGTATCTCGACTCGAAAATCCACCAAAATGTTGGTCTTCATAACTAGAGTCTTCTATTAAAAACTATATCTTAGTTATTTTTAACTGTGAGCAGAATTACTAGGTTTAATTGAATTTTAAGTAAGTAAAAGGTAGAAATATTTATGTATTGTGTTCATTTCCCCTATTTGGTCGAAGTTTGTCCGCCTGGGACCTCCCTTACCGGCCCTTCGACCCACATTCGACCGCGTTTCTCTGGGATACAGAATGACAAGCGTGAGTATATGTTATGCGTTGATTAAGGAGGACTTCTACTTGTCATACTGAAGAACCGTTTTTACCAAAGATGTATGTCGCGAAATATTTTCTCGTTTAGATTTTTCGTGTATAATTTTGTATAGAACAAAATAGTTGTACAGTATGAAGAGAGAAATCACCCCTCTACTGTATTTTTTTGTAATTAAACAACGCGTATATAATGCGAATCTATAAATAAGCCGTTGGTTGAGGCAGAGGCGGTCTTCTATAATTTTCAAGAGATGGCGTTGAGAGTTTTGTACATCGTGATATGATTTTGTCTTAATGGCTAGTATATAAGAATGAACTTTTATTAATTCGGTCCTTACAAACAGCCAAATTTCTAACTTAAATGCATTTTTGGAGGTCGACACAATTTTTGTCGATTCATATTGAACTCGATTGTATGCAATTGGTGGAATAATACTCTAGCCGTAGTATTATTCATTCCGCCGCTATTATTGACGCCGCCTATTATTATTATGGATTTCTGCAAAGTAACGCCTGATTACATACTTAATTTAATCAAAACTTAACTTAATTTTTTGCCTTCATTTGAAGTTCTCAATTTCCACCTCTGAAAGTCTTCATCAGAACTTCACCATATTACCCTGGGACAAATTTTACGCTATAAGTATATTAAAAAACATATGCATATTAATAATGGATAGGCTTCATTAGGTCTTATTTGCTGCTGTCCATTGAAGAGTTCCGTTCTCCAGCTCTGAAAGTCTTCATCAGATTTTTACCAAATTAAAATGGGACCAATGGGACGCCATACCTAATCGAACAAAGAAAAAAATATCGAAATCGGTTAAGATTTGACGAAGTTACGCGAAAACCAATAAAAAAAAAGTAATGTACGCGTCGAATTGATAACCTCCTCCTTTTTTGAAGTCTGTTAAAAGGTTACAAGGGGCCCCCCTCAGATCATAGAAAGTTATACATCATAGCAGCATAGTTTTAGATCATAGAAGCTTATTTTTGTGTTCTGAGGGGCCCCTAGATCCCGCTAAACAGAGTAGGCGATAATTTGAATTTAAAAAATGGTTGTCTGTAAAGTCGGTTTACGGACGATATATTTACGTGATAACGTCATAAGAAAACATTGATGATAAATTGCATACTTTTATGAATTGAGTTAACCTGTCAATTTCTTTTACTAATTCATAATACTTAAATAAATAAAATTATTTTATTGTTTTTTTTATATTATTATATTATATATCACTATTTTGATTTCTCTCTCACCCAAAAGCTGCCTGAAAGAGATTGCTACCACAACAGTAAGGTCGCCTTTTGTACTACTACTACTTGAGTAGATTTAATGAATTTATGTTTTTTTTTGTGCAATAAAGAATATTTAATAATAATATATCATTATAGAAACAGTTTTTTGACATGGCTATTAGTTGAGTAGTACCTAGATAGGCCCCTAAGTAGTTTCAGCCCAGGGCCCCACAAATTCAAGATCCGCCCCTGCTATATGATGTCCACTATGCTTATCTTATATGTATTGCAGTCATGATGCCTACTGTGAGGTTCCTACAATAGCGATTCCCTAACTGAATTAGATGACATTCCAATAAAATATCGCCCTTCCGATTATTTATCGTATAGAATCGAACCGGACGCAACTGTATCGAGTCGTGTATTCGAACACACGACAGCCGCCCAGCACACGACTCTGCTCCGATGATTTACAGAAAACATAAACGATTTATCGTACAGACGTGATCACGTTTGTATAGAAATAGGAATATTGTAGGAAATTGTTTAGTTGTTACGGTCTTGTCGGAAAGGCCGAAATGTTTCGACGTATTGAATAGAGGCAGTGGGTCGTAGCCCCGGCTGCCTGAGCGATCTTAAACGATCACGAAGTTTAAGCAACACGGAGGGCGCGTTCAGTGCATGGATGGGTAATCGTCTATGACTAACGATAGTAGCATTTTTACGAGTGGTTCCGAGCTTCGAAAGGTACTTTAAGCAGTTGGTGCCGGCTGCCGTCCATTAGATGTCATTCCTTAAGCCAAGTCAGAGACCTTAGGGCGACTTGAAATCTTCTGACAGTAAGCCACCCTTGCAAGCCTCCACCCATCCGGACTTGGCCCCCGTGGTGGAGTATGTATGGCCTATACCTTCCTTAGGGAAGAGACCCGTGCTCCTCGGTGGGGACATAATGGGTTAATGATGATGATGATTGAATAGAGGCAGTAGGATTATCTCCTGAGCATTACGATGGCGCTTCTGTGTTAACCAATGAAAAAAAAAACAATTTCATCCAGTAAACGTAGGTACGAGTACAAAGTCCCCACTCTGGAAAGCCAGTGCTGTTTTTTAGTGCCAGTGTTGGTTTTTATTTTTGGCCTCGTACATCCAATTTATATAGTTTTGAGAAATTAATTAATTTTGGTTCTATCTCAAACTTTATATAACCTATTGACTGACATAATTGTAATTACCTTGGTCAATAAATTAGTATTACTATTAAGTTATTATGTAAATAAATCTAATGTAGAGCCATTTTTACAAAGAGCCGTCACGAACGGCTGTAGGTGGGCAAGTAGGTGCGGTATCTCATTTCTACTACGTTTCTAGGCCAGACAATCAGTCTAAGGCCCAAATTTACATATAAAACATTCCGATATATCAATTCGGCCACGAATCCAATTTGTGAATGGGCCACATAAATAACCATTTCCTGTTTGACACATCGCGCGACCCTCCTTGGTTGGCAACACTAGCGGCCATGTTTTTCCAATTTTCCCGCCACTATTTGACAGATGCATTCCGTAGCGTGGAAACCGGAAGGATTTCCCGCGCAAATCAAGCGTGAAATTCAATTGGAGCCCATAAATATTGTCGCTTTGAAGAATGCTTTGAATTTCCCCTGTTTTACATTGTGGCAGTGCTAGTAGATTTGTGTTGTAGGTACAATCTGCAGTAATTTTCCTTTAGGTAGTTTTTGGCGCCCACCCTTGGACAGGGGGGCTTAGAGTATAAAGTGTTAGAGGATAAAGTACTACGTATAAGAGAGGTCCTCCCAAGCAAAATTTGTGTCGCACAATAAAGTACCTAACCAATGTGGCCAACAGTGATATTTAAGCGCACCCCGGTAAAAAGGTTTCATCTCATTTAATATCATCTTGATGGATTTGAAAAAGGTGTACACTTTATTATAGACTATTTCATATAAAAAAAAAACAGAAAATAGAAAAATAGTCTATTTCTTTATAAGACTACCTTACATGTTTTTTGTTACACTGCACAGTTAAAAATCGTTTGCCCTCTATTTCACCTTTTGTCTTTTGTTATATGAAATAGACTATAGTGTTTCCATGTCAAATTAGTCTTTCGAATTCGACGGAGATCGTCAGTTTTTTTTTATTCATTCTGATATTTGTATGCCCCTGACCAAACTCCTTTGGTAACACTGGCTATACTGGTAGAACTGAAAGCAGTTCATAGATCAACGAGTTTTACAGAAGCTACACTCCCTTAAATTCTTTATATGTATAGACTAGCCCTGACTAATATTACTTTAGAATTAAATGCTTTTTTTTCACGTATCTGATATACAGCGTGTAATGAGATAGCTACAAAAAACGTGATTTCCATAAGATGACGACCACCTATATGTGAAGTTTTCACAAGGAAATACGAGAAGAGATCAACAAGATCAGTACGGTATTTTCGGATGTTCTGAATATATTTGATCTATAGGTCAGTACAAAGCCATAAAAAAAATATAATTGTGATTACGCTAAACAGTGTGTAAATAGCTTAATATGAAAAATATCTTAATGTGTGATGTGATGATATGTTGCAGGAGCAACTAAAAAATATAAAAAAAACCGAAGAAATCACGTTTAGTCAAAAAGTTCTGCAAATCTCTTGACAAAACCATAGTTATAAAATATTTTTTCTTATTGCCCTGTCGCGATGGCGGCTAAAATAGCGGTTAATTCATAGATTAATTAAAAACAGAAGTGACAAGATCACTTACCTTTCCAGTGATGATATTAAAATATTATTTAGCGTGTTCATAATTATGACTTTTTATATTTTATGGCTTTTTGCTGACCCAGAGATCAAATATATTCGGAACATCCAAAATACCGTACTGGCATTTACCTTTTATGAATTAATTGAATTCATATAAGGTAAATGCTATCATGAATTAATTATTTTTATAAACAGTGAAAGGAAAGTTAAATCGTGTTGCCGTGAATTCTCATGTCTTATTGCCTTTACCGTAATGATATTATGTACTACTGATATTTTAATATGGTCCTCCTAAAGGTGTTTGTCATATTATATTCGTAATACCAAACAAAATGCGGTTTCCATTGCACGGCAATTTATATCTTTTGTTATATCTCTTATTGAGGCCAAACTGTAGATTAATTACTAAGGACACTCTTTTTCTACCTTTCTGTAAAACTATGTGGGAGAAAATGCCTCAATATATAGAATGCTGAGAACTTATCTATAATTAATTGTATACGAAAATTGCAAAAAAATATTAGTATTAAATTAAATAAAAGACAACAGTGTATTTGGAAAACAGATAAAATGATGTCTATGTGAAACAAAAGAGACGAGTTGTTCTCAATATGGAAAAATGATGAAAGTAATTTAAATAAAAGATTGTTATACAATAAATATAGAAATAAAACCAACAAATGTATTAACTACGTAAAAAATAAGTTTTATCGGAAATAAGTAACTAAAATAAGTACGATCTGAAATAAGTAAGAGTTTTAATAATTCTGAAAAAGTGTGGTAATTTATAAATTCACTAAATCAATAGATGAAATAATTCTAAATGCTTTTAAAATAGACGCGGGCTCTCTAGCAAATAACTTAGCTACAGAATTCCGGAATAATGTAAAAAAATTAGCTCTCAGTGTGACAAACCTCTGTTAAATCCAGAACAATACACGCAGCATAGTAATGTATCAATAAGACTTTCTAAAGCATCCGAAGATGAAGTTTTTTCTATTATAATTATAAGACACATGAACGAAAAAAAAGCTCTGGAAATGACTGCCTACGTATGAAAGACATAAAGCCCATAAACACTTATATACCTAACTCCCTTGATAACACATCTAATTAATTATTGTATAAGCACTTCCATATTTCCGGACAAACTTAAGCTCGGCAACGTAAGGCCCATATGCAAAAATGGATATAAAACAGATATAAACAACTACAGGCCTATCACTATACTAACGTGCCTAGACAAGATTGTTGAAAGGTACTTAGGTAATAGACTCAACACTTTTTTCACTTAACATAAAATAATCAACGAAAATCAATACGGTTTTCAGAAACAAAAAGAGCCTCTCAACTTTTATCAAAATTCACTAACGTAATCAATGGGCACATGAACAATCATGAGCATGTCGTACTTGTTGTTTTAATAGATTTTAGCCTTTGATACCATTATAATACCTACACTATTTTCAAAACTAGAACAAAATGGAATACAAGGTCTTTTTCTACAATTGTTAAAAGCACATCATAGTAATAGATACACTGCTGTCAAGATTGACAGCAAATTTAGTAAATGGTTTTTGACAATAGAGGGCGTGGCCCAAGGTCAATTACCGGTCCCACCGAATATCTTACATAATTATTATGTTAATGACATGTGCAATGTACTCATGGCAGGGTCTGTGTACCAGTTTGCAGATGACACCTGCCTGATCACCGCTGATAATCACTAAAGCTTTAGTTATTATTCTGAGGCCCAGAAACAGATGCAATATAATAACCTATTGTGCATGTGGGCACACTATGTGGGTCTAGTGATAAATGGTCAAAAAACCAAACTGTTACACGTACACTCGCCATACCTAAAATACTCGACCGAACCATCTATAATCTCACATTAGCACCAATGTTTTCACACTGCCTTGGTTTCCAACTGTAAATGCCAAAAACTCGAAATAGTTGCAGAGCATATGTACTTGGGCACTATAATAGACAATAGATTTAACTGGAAGCCTCATATAGACTATGTATGTCGAAAACTCAGGTCGTTATTGTCCGCAAATACTCAAATATAAATTTATGTTATGACTGCCAATACTCAAATATAAATTGCCGTATAAAACACTAAGAATGTTATACCTATCCCTAGGTGACTCAATTATCAGTTACAGTCTAAGCAGCTATGGACGAACCTACAAAACCTACATTGAAAATGTTTAAAACCTACAGCTCAGGCTTCTAAAGACAATTGTAACACTTAAAATTAAAAGTTTATTGCTAATGTGAAGGACTTTTTCAATACTGCAATGTCCAATGTAATGTTCCAATACTACTGTAACAACACATTACATGTGTTATCAATAGAAAACAAAATAAAAATGTCAATTGTTATGGAGGAAGTTAATAACATTATCTTATTAGTAAAACGGTGCAGACCGAGTAATCTACGAAATCGCTCGAACAACGTGTATGGCACGCGAACCTTGGAGTATTTGTTACCTAATATATTAAACCAGTTGCCAGCTGATGTTGCTGACAACCTACTTATAAATCCTAACAAATGTAAGCAGATTCTAAAAAAATTTTACCTACCCGACAGCCTTAGAGTATATACTACTTCGTACAGAGCGGACCTCCCGAACAAAATTTGTGTCGCATTTTTCAATAAGCAGTGTTGCCAACAGTGATATTTAAGCGCACGACATAAAACGCTTCAACTGAATTTGTATCACTTTAGTGGATTCAAAAAATGTATTCACTGTATTAATATTTCCACGCCTAAGTAGAATTTCAAATTATGTTATTGAACTCGACAGAAATCGTCAGATTTTTTATTTTCATAGATATTTGTACCGGTTAACTAATCTCTACATGGTAACACTGACCTTCATAGGTAGCAGTAAATAGACTATGAGTAACTATTATCTAATCTGTGCTATAAGCCAGTGTTACAGAAGCCTCACTCTCTTCAATTCTTTATATACGTTGACAAGCTCTGTCCAATTTTGCCGATAAAATGAAAAGCAAATTTACGTATAGGTTGTAACACAATAGCCAACTATTTAAAAAAGTGCGGTTTTCATAACATGACGCGTACTTTTATGGGGACCACTATTAACTAAACTACATAATTGAATTACGTTGTAGACTTGCAACGAAAATAAGACAAAAGAGTAATCTTGAACACTATTTAATTTTCCTTTCTTTACCTATTTAATATCATTTTAACATATATAAAGGAAATACCTCATAATAATTGCAATCCGTAATTTTTCATAATAATAATTGCAATCCGTACATAAAAAATCAAAACATAAACTCGACTGCTCACAAGACTTAAACAGGTCCATTGAATTGAAAACTTCCGCAGGTGGGAGCTCGCGTTAAGAATATTTTCTGTAAGATATTTGTCAGTCGGTTTTCTTGTTTTATCGTATTTCAAACTTCGCCGTTTTTATTTACTTGATTATGGAGGTAAAAGAGATGGTGTCTGTAATAAAATGCAGGTTATATTTAATATTATAAAGTTTTATTTTGAACTAGAACTTCCGTAAACACTACACATTAGTGATTTCAATCCAAATTAGCTTTATACTTACATGGAAACCTTAAGAACCGAAACCAGAAACCAAAAAAAAACATGTTAATCCGGATTTAAATCGATGATGTTTTATTTGGTTCGGCAATATACTACTATGTTTTTGTAAGTACTCACGTCTGTATTTACGCACTTGAACTCGGTAAATTAGTAAACTAGGTAACCTTTTTTAAGGTGACGAGCTAATTTGTATCAGAATGTATATAGTTTGTATGAAGTGACTAGCGTAAAAAAATAGGCACACGTAAAATGGAACATCTGTCATCGTAAATTATGTACAAATATACACCAATATTAATTCAGATCTGGGTAAACCACTATTCGAATTGAACTGTCCTCATTTCATAGAGACAAATATAATATAATGGAAAGACCACCACATAAATAAAGACACACGCAAATGCCGGTCAGCGAATGGCAGCTGACACTATATTTAGATTGTGAATAACCTAAACCAATATAATAATGTCTTCACTGTATGATGTAAGGTAAGTGCGCTTGAAATTTCGTTTTTCGCTGGCGGGCGACGATGTGAATAGACTTAAGTTTTAGTCAAACTAAGTAGGTAACACTATTTTTAATACTATTTTCAACAACATGTTAGGCTGGTGTATACTAAACCCAATCCACAGATAAACCTTGTCGGTTTCGGAGGATGGGAGGCATTATATTGCTTGTTTTTTTTTCTTACTTTAAATAAATAAATAAAAAAAAATATAATTATGATCTGGACATATTTTAGACATATTCTTTTGGAAGATATAATTATGATCTAGACATATTTTATGATAGCCTGGGGTGTTTTAAATCTAAAATCGATTTCAGCTAGCTTTCACGCTCCCCTAGCAGAGCACATGATATAAAACATGTAAAGATACACAGGGCATTGGTATAAATTATTTTCAAGAAATGGCGTTGGGCATTTTGTACATCGTGGTATGATTTTGTCGGTAAGCTTGGTACATAATATTTGGACATTCTGTTTATTAATTACACCAAAGTATTACACGGGATCCTTCCTGGATATATAATTTTTGATAGTCGACACTGTTGCTGTCGATCACTTAGTATTCTATCTATTACAGATGCGCCAAACAGTACCCTATGAGAACATGCCACATGGCATGGCATTTCGTACCGCGCCATATGGCATTATGGCAGTACGCAGTACGCGGAACATGGCCTACCTGAGATGTCGTGTTATAATATAACTCACGAGGGCCATGTTTAGAGTCATTGTCATTATGCCTACATGACGTAGCCCGTCTTGTAGCGTATCACGTAGATATTATACGTTATACATCAAATACGAGGCGGTGTCAAAGAAATGTAGGCCTTATCAAGAACGTATTGAGTTCAAAACGATGTTCGGGTGTCCGACCGACGGACACCTGAACATCGAAGCAGGATAATAATTTGTGCAAAAAAAGTATCCTATTAACAAAGCAATAAGGTACGCTCGCCGACCGCCGCCGCCGCGCGCTTTGTGCCATGCATGTGCAAATACATAGCAACGATTTGCCGCGGTCGGCCGGCCGCGACGTACTGATCATGCCATAGGTCATGCTATATTTTGCCGCGTACTGGGTACTGATCCAGTACGCGGTGGTGCTATATAACGCGTACTGCATAACACGCAGTACTTACACATGTCTACTATCTATGATGCTGTCGATCTTCCACCGTCTGTGCCCGCGCGGGTATACGCTATCTATTTGCTTTTGCTCTAGTTTTGGCTGGTTAGAGTGCTTTAGTGCGAGTTTTTGATGTTTAAGACTGCTAGAGCACGTGAGATTCGAAATATGGGTACTGTTGACATGCGCAAAACAGTGCCTTATGAGAACATGCCATATGGCATGGCATTTCGTACCGCGCCATATGGCATTATAGCAGTATGCAGTACGCGGAACATGGCCTACCTGAGATCTCGCATTAGGAGTCACGAGGGTCATGTTTAGAGTCATTGTCATTATGCCTACATGACGTAGCCCGTCTGTATTATTCATTATACTTAAAATACGAGGCGGTGTGAAAGAAATCGTATAGAGTTCAAAACGCTTTACCGTCCTGATAAAGACAGCGGAATCTCGTTCGCGACGATGTCATTTCTACTTAGTCGCACAATTACTGGAAGTTTTACGATGCCAAACATCGAAGTAGGATAATAATTTGTGCAAAACAGTACCCTATTAAGAAATAAGGTTCGCGCCGACCGTCGTCGCGCGCTTTGTGCCATGCATGTGCAAGGACATAGCAACGATTTGTCTGTTGTACTGATCATGCCATATGTCATGCTATATTTTGCCGCGTACTGGGTACTGATCCAGTACGCGGTCGTGCTATATAACGCGTACTGCATAACTCGCAGTACTTTTAGCTATTAGCCTTTTCTGCGCTCTTGTTTATTTTGTTGATATTCTATTATAGTTACTCTAGAGAAATGCCATGTATGTATGTATAGGTCTACTTTATTTCATTCAGGGTGATAAAATAAAGCACAAGGAATAAAGGAACTTGATGTTGGTGGACCAATTATCTAATATTTTGGAAGAAACACGAAACACTAATACGCTCTTCCGCTGCCAAATAGTGGAGCAAGATGTTTTATCTAATTTAATAGACGTTTTTCATTATACTGGCATGTAGGTACGTATGTGTTGGAATCGATCATAAGAGGCACAGCGGCACTTATCAGGAGCAAACCAAAAAAATTAGAGTCTGCAGCAGCCCCTCGTCTGGGCACCAATGGCACCGCCCTATTTACGGCACTGTCCATTTTATTCTATCTCTATGTAAAGCATGCTTAAAATGCATGAAAATAAAGCGTATGTAAAGTGGGACGGAGGTCAGAATAAGAAGAAGATGTGGTAGGTCAAGTATTTATTCGACACGCAGTCGCGCAGAGTTTCCACTCTACAAGTGTACTTCGCGTAAATTACATTCAGACTAAAACAATAGCTTATCGTCATATTGCTTTTATTGGCGGTCTCGGTGGCGCAGCGGTTTGGCACGCTGACTGTTAAACCGAAGGACTCGGGTTCGATCCCCGGCCGGTTCAAACTAGGAAACGAACTTTACTAGTTTGGCTCGGGTCTTGGATGTTATCTATGACGTGTATTAAATGTATCGTCGGGTTAGCACCTATAACACAAGTCATTCAGTTGTACTTAGTATAGGGCATATGGCTAACGAGATCTGTGTAATATGTCCATGAATATTTATTTAATCTAAAATCTAGAATTCTAGACCTTTTCGCGTAATGACAATCAAGCATTTCAAACAGGAAACGGATGTTAATTTGTATAAGCTTTCAACTATTATTTTATATAAGCTTCAATAATTTCATCTAATAGGTTTTATTACCAATTAATTATTTGTTTTAAATTAAAATGTAATCTATTTTAATTTTATCTATAGTTTTATATAATTTAAATTAATAAAAGGGAAAAAGGCGAAAAGGGGCGGTCTTTACACTAAATTAATTGAATTCCTTTAATACTCTCGAAATCAATACGATGGATAAATTGTTATCCATCGTATTGATCTTTTCGTGTAGCTACATTGTTTTCTTACAAAATCACACTTAAATATTATGAAAGAGCGGAGTCCATTACTTGCTCAAAAGGTGACTCTAGTCAATAAGTTCTGAAAAATAAGGTAGCTAATGAATAACACCGTGAGGAATGGCGCAGTAAAAAGAACTATGCCCAGCAGTGAGTTAATGTGGGCCTATTATAGATAGATGTAAAAAAAGCTAAATAAAATATCTGGTAAAACTATTGTAAACGAGACTACTCCCACAGTCAAACCAAGTAATTGGTTTTGTGGGGCTTTATTTATAATATGTGATGTGTTCCTTTTATATTAATAAATACATACATACATACAAACACACATACAGATAGACAATGAAAATAGAGATTTTGTATTTTCTACGAGTTCCCATTCCAATTGACAGCCAACATCTTGGCGCCCAAAACTCATAGATCCACGCGGGTAGTTATCATTAAACATTCAGCTTTACGAGACCGCGCGAGGTATGGGCGCATTACCACGATACATGGCCAGCCCTGACTGATCTATCGGCCAATATTACGATTGCTGCTGGAAGAGTGATGGTACCAGCGCCTTGATTATGTAACTCTTCACGTATACGTTTGTGTGTGAAAGCGGAATGTTTATTTAATTCGGCCGTGTAGATATGGGGCGTAATACGTACCTATTACACAGTCCGCATTTCAGTAGATACGTGATATTGAGCCACTAAAATAATTTATACGACAAAGCCCAGTAGACATTTCGTTTTTGACAGATAAATAGGTAGATAAAACATACGCACACACACATACAGAGGTTTAAAACAGACAAAGGGAATAGCACAAGTATAAGACACAAAGCAATATTGTACAGCAGATAAGCACACAGGAGAAGCAGCAGAAATAAGCAGAAGCAAATCAACGGACAATACAAGAGAGCAGTTGGCGGTTGTGGCTGATGCAAAGGGGCCCTGACTCAGCATCTTTGAACATAAACACTTCACACAGTCATCACCTGCTCCCTACAAAGGACATGCACCCAGTTAAGTAAAGACCTGACTCACCCATCAGCCGTTTCCTACTAGGGTTACCCGCCGATGTATATGAACACCTCACTTATTCATCAGATGTTCCCTACTAAGATACCACGCCGAGGTACGTAAACACTTTACTCCCTCATCAGCTTTATCCTACTAAGGCTACGCGCTAAATCTTGTAAACACTTCACTCCCTCTTCAGCTGTATCCTAATAAGGTTACGCGCTAAGTTATGTAAACACTTCACTCCCTCATCAGCTGTATCCTTCTAAGGTTACGCGCTAAGTCATGTAAACACTTCACTCCCTCATCAGCTGTATCCTACTAAGGTTACGCGCTAAGTTATGTAAAGTCTCCACTCCCTCATCAGCTGTATCCTACTAAGGTTACGCGCTAAGTTATGTAAACACTTCACTCCCTCATCAGCTATATCCTACTAAGGTTACGGGCTACGTTATGTAAACACTTCACTCCCTCATCAGCTATATCCTACTAACGTTACGCGCTAAGTTATGTAAACACTTTACTCCCTCATCAGCTATATCCTACTAAGGTTACGCGCTAAGTTATGTAAACACTTCACTCCCTCATCAGCTGTATCCTTCTAAGGTTACGCGCTAAATCTTGTAAACACTTTACTCCCTCATCAGCTGTATCCTACTAAGGTTACGCGCTAAGTTATGTAAACACTTCACTCCCTCATCAGCTGTATCCTTCTAAGGTTACGCGCTAAATCTTGTAAACACTTTACTCCCTCATCAGCTGTATCCTACTAAGGTTACGCGCTAAGTTATGTAAACACTTTACTCCCTCATCAGCTATATCCTACTAAGGTTACGCGCTAAGTTATGTAAACACTTCACTCCCTCATCAGCTGTATCCTACTAAGGTTACGCGCTAAATCTTGTAAACACTTTACTCCCTCATCAGCTGTATCCTACTAAGGTTACGCGCTAAGTTATGTAAACACTTTACTCCCTCATCAGCTATATCCTACTAAGGTTACGCGCTAAGTTATGTAAACACTTCACTCCCTCATCAGCTGTATCCCACTAAGGTTACGCGCTAAGTTATGTAAACACTTTACTCCCTCATCAGCTATATCCTACTAAGGTTACGCGCTAAGTTATGTAAACACTTCACTCCCTCATCAGCTGTATCCTACTAAGGTTACGCGCTAAATCTTGTAAACACTTTACTCCCTCATCAGCTGTATCCTACTAAGGTTACGCGCTAAGTTATGTAAACACTTCACTCCCTCATCAGCTGTATCCTACTAAGGTTACGCGCTAAATCTTGTAAACACTTTACTCCCTCATCAGCTGTATCCTACTAAGGTTACGCGCTAAATCTTGTAAACACTTTACTCCCTCATCAGCTGTATCCTACTAAGGTTACGCGCTAAGTTATGTAAACACTTTACTCCCTCATCAGCTGTATCCTTCTAAGGTTACGCGCTAAATCTTGTAAACACTTTACTCCCTCATCAGCTGTATCCTACTAAGGTTACGCGCTAAGTTATGTAAACACTTTACTCCCTCATCAGCTATATCCTACTAAGGTTACGCGCTAAGTTATGTAAACACTTCACTCCCTCATCAGCTGTATCCTTCTAAGGTTACGCGCTAAATCTTGTAAACACTTTACTCCCTCATCAGCTGTATCCTACTAAGGTTACGCGCTAAGTTATGTAAACACTTCACTCCCTCATCAGCTGTATCCTTCTAAGGTTACGCGCTAAATCTTGTAAACACTTTACTCCCTCATCAGCTGTATCCTACTAAGGTGACGCGCTAAGTTATGTAAACACTTTACTCCCTCATCAGCTATATCCTACTAAGGTTACGCGCTAAGTTATGTAAACACTTCACTCCCTCATCAGCTGTATCCTACTAAGGTTACGCGCTAAATCTTGTAAACACTTTACTCCCTCATCAGCTGTATCCTACTAAGGTTACGCGCTAAGTTATGTAAACACTTTACTCCCTCATCAGCTATATCCTACTAAGGTTACGCGCTAAGTTATGTAAACACTTCACTCCCTCATCAGCTGTATCCTACTAAGGTTACGCGCTAAATCTTGTAAACACTTTACTCCCTCATCAGCTGTATCCTACTAAGGTTACGCGCTAAGTTATGTAAACACTTTACTCCCTCATCAGCTGTATCCTTCTAAGGTTACGCGCTAAATCTTGTAAACACTTTACTCCCTCATCAGCTGTATCCTACTAAGGTTACGCGCTAAGTTATGTAAACACTTTACTCCCTCATCAGCTATATCCTACTAAGGTTACGCGCTAAGTTATGTAAACACTTCACTCCCTCATCAGCTGTATCCTTCTAAGGTTACGCGCTAAATCTTGTAAACACTTTACTCCCTCATCAGCTGTATCCTACTAAGGTTACGCGCTAAGTTATGTAAACACTTCACTCCCTCATCAGCTGTATCCTTCTAAGGTTACGCGCTAAATCTTGTAAACACTTTACTCCCTCATCAGCTGTATCCTACTAAGGTTACGCGCTAAGTTATGTAAACACTTTACTCCCTCATCAGCTATATCCTACTAAGGTTACGCGCTAAGTTATGTAAACACTTCACTCCCTCATCAGCTGTATCCTACTAAGGTTACGCGCTAAATCTTGTAAACACTTTACTCCCTCATCAGCTGTATCCTACTAAGGTTACGCGCTAAGTTATGTAAACACTTTACTCCCTCATCAGCTATATCCTACTAAGGTTACGCGCTAAGTTATGTAAACACTTCACTCCCTCATCAGCTGTATCCTACTAAGGTTACGCGCTAAATCTTGTAAACACTTTACTCCCTCATCAGCTGTATCCTACTAAGGTTACGCGCTATGTTATGTAAACACTTTACTCCCTCATCAGCTATATCCTACTAAGGTTACGCGCTAAGTTATGTAAACACTTCACTCCCTCATCAGCTGTATCCCACTAAGGTTACGCGCTAAGTTATGTAAACACTTCACTTCCTCATTAGCTACATTCAACTAAGGTTACGCGCTAAGTTATGTAAACACTTCACTTCCTAATCAGCTGTATCCTACTAAGTGGTATGTCGGTATACGGAGTAAAACACACGTTCGTATTGACTGACGTATATTGTAAGACTGGTTGTGGCCAGCGCGCGAGCACAAACCTATTCATACATAGTTGTAGCTACATATCACCTCCATACTTATATACTAACACACTTTTTAAACTATGATAACGATAACTAGAACAGTGTTACTTCAGTATAAGACACTTTATGTTTTATATTAAGCACTCGGTACTTTAACATGGTGTAATCATTTCATGATGAATTAGATCCCTTAAGACATAAATCTAACTTTTAATTATCGAAGCCATATCTTTTTACTGGCTAACCCAGCTCGCGGCCGAAGCGTATAAGAAACGCTTCGGCCGCGAGCTGGGTTCAGGATTGGTATTAGGCGTACTAATAGATGGCATTGTGCTGGGAACGCACGAGCTGCTCCCGTTCGCCAATGCTGTGGAATTTGGAATACTTTCTCTACCCGGACTAGTAGATAATTCAGACGGTGGGACGGATAACTCAGAGTTGGCACTTAAAGCTGAAATATTATCTTCCCTGGGTACCATCATCGAACCAGCTTCGCTCTCTTGTGGGCAACTCTCTGTGATTATGATTACTCCTAAATCTGTAGGGGCTAAAAGCGATAACGATCTAGGTCTCAGTTGGTCAATATGACGGTGTATTTCGTTTCCTCTACTGTCCCTTATTCTGTAATTCGTTGCACCTATCTGCCTAAGCACTTCTCCTGTTAACCACTCAACACTAGACTTACCATAGTTCCTGAGATGCACTAAATGACCTGGCTGCAGCTCCCGGTGCGTTCCACCTGCTGCCTCCGCCTGATGTTCCTGGACTCGCTAGGCTCTTGTCAGTCTATCCGGTTTTAGTGCGTCTAATCTGGTTCTGAGTGAGCGACCTAGTAAAATTTTTGCTGGGCTTTCACCAGTAGCTGAATGGTCCGTATTTTTGTACAGCAATAAGTATCTATCTAGTGCTGTGTCTAAGTCTACTTTGTCTGTTAACGCTTTCTTTATTACTGACTTACAAAGCTTTACGGCATTTTCGGCAGCCCCGTTTGACGCAGGATGATAGGGCGCAGTGAGACTTTGCGCTATCCCGTTACTTTTTAAGAAAACCCTGAACTCATCCCTCGTTAATGGTGGACCATTGTCAGAGACTATTTGTTTAGGTAACCCGAATTGTGCGAATAATTTCCTCAATTTTTTTATTACTTCAGAGGCGCTTGTTTTGCTCATTTTATGCGCTTCTATCCACTTTGATGGTGAGTCAACCACTACCATATATTTAGTACCCGCTACTGGACCAAGAAAATCAATGTATGTAATCTTGAAATGAATATGCCCAGCTCAAATAGGCTTAGACAGTTTTGAAGAAAATGTAATAGACTTATTCAAGCATTACATCAGACCGGATATAAAACATGCAGTGTGGATGTCCGATTTCCATCATTTACCAGATTTAACGAAGCTTTTACAAGAGACATTCAAAAGCAACTCATATGATTTGGTGTACTGTAAACTTAAAGTAAAGGACCTGACTGCAAAGGATGAGCAGTTTCGGATAGTGAAAGGCTACCATGAGGGCAAGTCCAATCACAGAGGCATAAAAGAAACGGAAAGAGAAATAAAACGTAACTATTATTGGCCTAATATTCAAAAAACGGTGACTGATTATATTAACAACTGCACTTTTTGTCAAATAAGTAAATACTAGAGGCAGCCCCCAAAGCCTGGACTTCAATTGGTTCCAACACCAACTAAACCCTTTGAAGTAGTACATATTGACACTTTTACCCTTCAATCACAAACATTTCTAACCATAATAGACACATTTTCTAAATACGCTCAAGCGTATCCTCTCGACAGCTTAACTGGAGTAAGCGTTATAAATGCCCTCACAAAATACATGACGCACCATGGCTTACCCCTATCTATAACAGCAGACAGAGGTACGGAATTTAAAAATATGCCCCTCATGGAATTTTCTCAGTTGCATAAGATCAATTTACATTTTATTACAGTAAACAATCCTCAGTCCAACGGCGCTATTGAACGTTTCCACTCCACTATGGGTGCTTCCAGTAATAAAACTCTGGAAGCACCCATAGAGTACAAAGAAGGTGAAGCACTATACACGAAAAATCCTCTCGCTGTGAGACACAAAACACAGCCTAGATACCTTACAAGATCTGCTTGTAGAGATCGAGGTATCCTAGTTACCGATAAAAAGGGAACTACTTTTCACAAAAAAAATGTACGCCGACCCTTAAGTGATCAAAAACCTGTACTATCGTTGTTGCAGGACCCTCCTATGCGGTCATGTACGAGCCAAGGAAGCCAGGTTGATTAAATTAACAAACAATTCCGGTATTTTACCTTTTAAACTCGGTCCTGCCAAAATCCAAAAAACTCGTCACACATACTACGGTCATACATACTACGTTAATCTCGACGACTTTAAGGATCAGATTAAGATAATGTCAGGCCAAATAGAAACTATCACTGAATTGACCAAGAGTCTAAATAACTCTTATAATTATAAGTTTTTTGTCACTGACGACTACTGTAGGAATAAGTTAGAAGTAATTAAAGATAGGTATAACTCTCTACGTAAAACTAGATTTAAACGAGGTCTCATCGATGGGCTTGGATCAATAATCAAAAGTATAACTGGGAATTTGGACCATAACGATGCAATTAAATACGATCAGGCTCTTGCAATTATCCAGAAAAATCAATTTGAAATTACTCAGCATCTAAATTTAGGTGTCAGCCTCAATAAAGTATTTTTGGAAAGTTACAATGAAACGTTGGATAAGTTGACAAAAAACCAAGATGAGATCACTAGAAGGATAAGTGGAATGTTTTCTAGGTTAGACGCTTTTGCTGATTATATTCGTTTGGAAAGTCTCTACAGTATGATTGAAATGAATCTCCAAATAATTTTCCAATTAATTTCCGATATCGAAACTGGAATATCATTATCAAGGTTGAGCATCCCTTACCATAATATAATTTCATATAAAAACATTGCATACATTGCAAAATCAAAATCAATCAAAGG
Organism: Yponomeuta sedellus; assembly: GCA_934045075.1. Taxonomy (NCBI): domain Eukaryota; kingdom Metazoa; phylum Arthropoda; class Insecta; order Lepidoptera; family Yponomeutidae; genus Yponomeuta; species Yponomeuta sedellus. The sequence continues at coordinate 5,900,817 of OW203739.1, read as the reverse complement.
TTCTTCAAAATCAATATAATATTAAACAGTTGCCAACCTCTGACTTACTAGACTTGCGCCTCTACTTTGACTTGATGCAAGTAGGATCTTATTACAGAGATAATACTATTGTGTTTGTAATGGAAATTCCAATCATGTATGAGGATAGTTATATTTTTTACCAACTATATCCTATTCCTACCCAAAATAATACCATACTCGTTCCCCCAAAACCTTATCTGGCTATCACTGATGATGATGCGTACCACTACATTGAGAAAAGCTGCGAAAAAGTACAAGAGAACTACTTTTGTAACGGAGAAGGAATTTTTGAGCATGACCTTCGCCCAGACTGCATACACAATTTGACTACACAGCAAATTTTGACACCCAGCTGCAAATATTACTCTATCAACATTTGCCACGAGATTTTGGAAGAGATGGATTAGCAACACTACATCTTCATTTGTCCTGAAAAGACTAAAATTCGACTTCAGTGTAAACAAGATGAGGTGACATTCGCTCAAGGGACGTACCTGCTGGAGCTACCCAAAAATTGCTCAGCTACCACAAAACATACCTCAGTCATGAATCGTCGGAACTACATCACTGGTACACCAATGAAACTACTTTCCTTCGAACTGGATAATGCCACGATTAGAAATGAAAACCAACCCCTGAAAATAGATAAGATTCCTCTGCTATATATACATAAACTAATTGGACTCATCGAAAGACAAAACAAACCAATAGAGCTACAAGAAACATCATCTCGTACTTACTTGTATTGGACTACGCCTCTATATGTAATTATACTTATGGCAACAAGCTATCTGCTTTATCGAAAACTGAAAACCTTATTGAAGAAAAAACCTAATGCCCAAAACACGGATCGGGCTGCAGAAAGCTCTGAAGAAACAACTCGTCGGATATTTACTTAAGTTTTCTAACTTTTCCTAAATAACCCAATGTTAGGAACATTGAAAAGTTGTTTGGGCATTAATGTAATTCGGGATAAATCCAAGGCTATTCTTAAGTTAAATCAGTATATTAAGAGAATATTAGTGCGCTTTGGTATGTCGGATTGTAAACATGTTTCTACTTCTATGTCTGTAGAAAGTAAGTTATGTAACCTATTGTTGTGTTGAACGATGATGTGTATAACTACAGGCAACTACTGGGTAGTCTTATGTATTTAAGCGTATGTACAAGGCCCGACATCTCGTATGGTTGCAGTCAATTAAGCCAATTTAGTAGTGGGTTTGATTTAAGTCATTGGCAAGCAGCTAAGCTCATCTTGCGTTATCTGGCAGGCACAATTGATTATTCTTTATATGTAATAAAGTCTGATGGATTGAATTTGTCTGCTTACACTGACGCGGACTGGAGAAATGACTCTACCGACAGGAAGTCATACACAGGCTTTGTTGTTAAGCTGGGAAACAACGTTGTGAATTGGGAATCACGCAAACAGCGTTGTGTAGCACTATCTAGTACGGAGGCTGAGTACCTAGCCATTACTGATGTGTGTAAGGATTTGATGTTTATAAAAGGGTTTATTTCAGAGGTTCTGAACTCTACCTTAGATATAACTGTGATGAATTACAATCAAAGCGCACATAAGTTACTAGAGGCTCGTGAATACTGTCACAAGAGGACCAAGCACATCGACATTCGTTATCATTATGTTTTTGATAAGGAATAACTGTATTAACATTGAGTATTTACAGACTGAAATGATGATTGCCGATGTGCTTACTAAACCTTTAAGCTCTTTCAAACATAAAGAGTTTGTAAATAAACTGAATGTGATGTTATGAAACTTGTAATGTTGTATAGTGTAGCATGTTGTGTGTAGTATTTGATACATGTAGAATCAGTTTGATAGAGTCTTGTTATTTTGTTTGCAGTGTTTATTATATGATTAAATATTGCATTTAATGGCATAAGGGGAAGTATTAGAGAGACTTTATTTTGTCTCATGTATGCGCATTTAATGCAATAATATAAACTTGATGTGGCAATCTTTTTTCGGTTTGACGTTTCCGTTTGTTGAGTGTAGCAACACTCTCTCTCTAAAATTTCTCCCCGGGCATGCATTGCTGTCCCTAGTTATTTTTAAGTTAATTCATATTTGACGATGTAATACGTCCATATATTCTGAGTAATATAGTGTGAAGTATCTACAGGATTCCCGTCTTTGTTTTATTGAAGAGCCAGCTCCCATCAACCAGATTTATACCACTTCACGTCTATCAGGTTACCCCACCGCTGCGCTTACAGGCTTAACAGTCAGCGTGCCAAACCGCTGCGCCACCGAGGCCGTCAATAAAAGCAATATGACTATAAGCTATTGTTTTATTCTGAATGTAATTTTCGTGAAGTACACTTGTAGAGTGGAAACTCTGCGCGACTGCATGTCGAATAAATACTTGACCTACCACATCTTCTTCTTATTCTGACCTCCGTCACACTTTGCATACGCTTCATTTTCATGCATTTTAAGCATGCTTTACATAGAGATAGAATAAAATGGACAGTGCCGTAAATAGGGCGGTGCCACCGGTGCCCAGACGAGGGGCTGCTGCAGAGTCTAATTTTTTTGGTTTGCTCCTGATAAGTGCCGCTGTGCCTCTTATGATCGATTCCAACACATACGTACCTACATGCCAGTATAATGAAAAACGTCTATTAAATTAGATAAAACATCTTGATCCATTATTTGGCAGCGGACGAGCGTATTAGTGTTTCGTGTTTCTTCCAAAATATTAGATAATTGGTCCACCAACACCAAGTTCCATTATTCCTTGTGCTTTATTTTATCACCCTGAATGAAATAAAGTACACCTATACATACATACATGGCATTTCTCTAGAGTAACTATAATAGAATATCAACAAAATAAACAAGAGCGCAGAAAAGGCTAATAGCTAAAAGTACTGCGAGTTATGCAGTACGCGTTATATAGCACGACCGCGTACTGGATCAGTACCCAGTACGCGGCAAAATGTAGCATGATCAGTACAACAGACAAATCGTTGCTATGTCCTTGCACATGCATGGCACAAAACGCGCGACGACGGTCGGCGAGGGAACCTTATTTCTTAATAGGGTACTGTTTTGCACAAATTATTATCCTACTTCGATGTTTGGCATCGTAAAACTTCGAGTAATTGTGCGACTAAGTAGAAATGACATCGCCGCGAACGAGATTCCGCTGTCTTTATCAGGACGGTAAAGCGTTTTGAACTCTATACGATTTCTTTCCCACCGCCTCGTATTTTAAGTATAATGAATAATACAGACGGGCTACGTCATGTAGGCATAATAAATAACAATGACTCTAAACATGACCCTCGTGACTCCTAATGCGAGATCTCAGGTAGGCCATGTTCCGCGTACTGCGTACTGCTATAATGCCATATGGCGCGGTACGAAATGCCATGCCATGTGGCATGTTCTCATAAGGCACTGTTTTGCGCATGTCTACTACCCATATTTCGAATCTCACGTGCTCTAGCAGTCTTAAACATCAAAACTCGCACTACTAAAGCACTCTAACCAGCCAAAACTAGAGCAAAAGCAAATTGATAGCGTATACCGCGCGGGCACAGACGGTGGAAGATCGACAGCCTCCATCATAGATAGAATACTATAATATAGTATTCTATCTATGATGGATGCTGTAGTAACTATATGATCGACAACAACAGTATCGACCACCAAAAATATATATACAGGACGGTTCCCGTGTAACAGTTTGGTGTAATTAGTAAACAGAATCTCCAAATATTACATACCAAGCTTACCGACAAAATCATACCACGATGTACAAAATGGCCAACGCCATCTCTTGAAAATAATTTATACCAATGCCCTGTGTATCTTTACATGTTTTATATCATGTGCTCTGCTAGGGGAGCGTGAAAGCTAGCTGAAATCGATTTTAGATTTAAAACACCCCAGGTTATCATAAAATATGTCTAGATCATAATTATATCTTCCAAAAGAATATGTCTAAAATATTTCCAGATCATAATTATATATTTTTTTAATTTATTTAAAGTAAGAAAAAAAAAACAAGCAATATAATGCCTCCCATCCTCCGAAACCGACAAGGTTTATCTGTGGATTGGGTTTAGTAGTCACCAGCTTAACATGTTGTTGAAAATAGTATTAAAAATAGTGTTACTTAGTTTGACTAAAACATAAGTCTATTCACAACGTCGCCCGCCAGCGAAAAACGAAATGAGACCATGCGATGTCAAACGCTTTTTGGTCAAGCCACCTGTCGAGCATTGTAATACTTAAAGGTTAACGCTGTAGTCCGCTATGACTTTGCCCGGACATATGGCTCGATGCCTATAATATAGGCGTATATATTATATACTCAGCTAAATCTTACTTAGCCGATCGGCTTCGCATTTTTGCGAGCTGTCGGGTTGGTAAAATTTTTTTAGAATCTGCTTACATTTTTTGGGATTTATAAGTAGGTTGTCAACAACATCAGCTCGCAACTGGTTTAATATATTAGGTCACAAATACTCCAAGGTTCGCGTGCCACACACGTTGTTCGAGCGATTTCGTAGATTACTCGGTCTGCACCACAGAACATAAAAAAAGAGTAGAAGTAGCGACATGACACATTTGTACGAAAACCAGTGTAACCAAACTGATACTTACAAACCAAACGCACACTACGAATGCCAACCTGCCATTCGTAAATAAAGTCAATGCCGAAAAGGTGTACATCATAAAAGTTTCAATTAAAATATGCACCTTTTAGTAATGTTAACAATGATCAAAATCAAATGACAATGATGAAATTAAGATTGACATTTTGTAGTAACGCTACTCTACACTAGATGGAACTACCGCCGCGTCGGACCGAAAAGAACTTTTACCCAGTAAGACATAAAGTTCAAAATTGAAAAACAAGTGCATTCTCAGTTTGGGATGGGACAATGCGAGTTCTAGTTTATCGATAGGGAGAACCTATCGACAAATTATACTCGTACAAACAGTTTACACATTAACGGCCTAATATGAATGCTGGTACTTAGAAGTATTTTTAGCTATTTCTTTTTTGCTGCGCGTTGACTGGTAGAAAATGCATCTTTTCAACATTATCTTTTGTGCAATATAGTATATTTCATTACAAGTGCGGAAAGGCTGTCATTGCAAAGAGTTCCGACAAGTTGCAATGACGGTTCCGCACGTGTACTGAACGACTATTTTTAATACAGTTGCGAAAAAAATAAGCAATTTAATAAAGAAAAAATATTTAGAAAATGGCGCCAACCGTAAAAAAATATAAGCAGAGATTTTTTTTCTTCACCCATTCTAGAAGGCAAAGGGAACTAAGCCCATACAGCCAAGTCTTCAGAAGATTTTTTTTATTGATATGAAATGAAAATGAAATTTAATGAGATGAAATGAAATGAAACCTAACTTAACTCATTCAATCAAATCATTAAATCTGATATTGAAACAAATTAGTAGCTCATAAAAACTTCTATGATTTTTTTAGTAAAAACTTCATGGCTGGTTTTTCTTTTTACATTATTTTGACAGTTGGGAAAGAAAACGCACGAGTGCGGGAAAGGTAAAAAAAAATCACGAGTGTGTAATAGCCCACATCCCGCATGCTATACGTCCGTGTAATACGCCACTTTTTGAGCAACTGTATTAAAAAAGAATTAACACTAATAGGGTACATAGACGCACAAATAAAACAATGTGGTAGATTTCATATTTTAAAATGTTATCTCTTATTTATAACTAGCTTTAACCCGCTGCTTCGCGGGCGTTAAAAATTACGCCGATATTACACGGGAAATATAACGTATTCTACGACTCAATTCAGATCGTTGTCTATCTGTACGCCATGTTTCATACGCTATACCATTTTTTTTGACGATGGTACTTAATATATTTCATTTATACGCAAGAGTCTAACCTGGGAGTAAGCACATTTTTTCTGGTATTGCTGAATCACATAAGTGCCACCTTCCGCCATTTTTAGTGTTTATGAAGTGTTCATGAAAATGCTTTGAATATATTGTGTTCATCGTCGTTTTGAACCAATTTTGCCTTCCTGTCGCTGCCATCCATTTTAATTTCGTATCCGGTTCCTTAGAAAACTAAACGAAAACTCACTTCCAAATTGTTTTGATTCCGAAAGGGTTGTTGTAACGTTGCCTCGGTTTTCTGTTGTCAAAGGTATGGATGAAAATTACTTCGATAGTTTCTTAGATATTTCAGTCACTGATAAACTGTTGAAGAAAAACTATATCGCGATCTATGTGCTCATGTCACATCTTGTATGAAAAGTAGTAATGTATGAGCTCCAATGACAGTTTTCACATGCACAACGACCAGCCGGCGACCGGAGCTCATACATTACTACTTTACCCGGCCTGGCGACCGGACGGCGACCGGGTGCACGTGAAAAGGCACTTAGGAAGTAGGTATAAAATAACAACAATTATTTTACCTACTTAGACGAATTGGAATTTACAATACCTAAGTACCATTAAGTATGTAGGACTACTAAGTCATAGACAACTAATTATCGATAGATTTTTATCATGTGTGCCCCCATCCGTAATTGAGTAGAATTCAAATTATGTCAGAAATTTCTAGAGAAGGTACACTTTCATCAATGAAAATTTAACTTTACTAGCCAGTAAATAAAGGTGGTTTCACTTTCTCATTTTAGCATTGGTTTCCGTGTTTATGTCATTACAAATTTAATTAAAAATACAATGAAATACGTCTTACCGATGAAATATTACGGCATGATCGGTATATTTTAGTCCCCAGCTTTTATTTTTGCTCTCTAACACAGCACAACAAGGCATTTTAATCAAGTTTTCACCATTTTTTAGGGTTCCGTACCTCAAAAGGAAAAAACGGAACCCTTATAGGATCACTTTGTTGTCCGTCTGTCCGTCCGTCCGTCCGTCTGTCAAGACCCTTTTTCTCAGGAACGCGTGGAGGTATGAAGCTGAAATTTATATCAATTACTCAGGTTTACTGTCCCTTGAAGCTGTGAAAAAATCAAACTTCTAAGCCAACGCAATCAAAAGATACAGCCGTTTATGCCGCATATTTTCGACACTTGCAAGGGAATCAAAACCTACAGGGTGCTTCCCGTGAACTTAGAATCTTGAAATTTGGTACGAAGCAACGTCTTATAGCATAGATAAAGGAAAAATTACGAAAACCATAAATTTTTAGTTACATCACATAATATATATTTTTTTAATAATTTTAAACTTACTACCCATTTCCTCATAAACGCGTAGAGGTATTAAATTGAAATTCATACCAAATACTCAGGTCTATAATACAGGTTTGTACGGAACCCTCGGTGCGCGAGTCTGACTCGCACTTGGCCGGTTTTTCTTTACTAGAAGCGCACGGCAACTGAAGTAAACAAAACTGTCACCGACTACGCATAGGCAATACATTGCTAATGTGAGGCACGCGGGCACCGCCCACTTACGACTTCTACTCTTTTTTATGTTCTGTGGTCTGCACCGTTTTACTAATAAGATGATGTTATTAACTTCCTCCATAACAATTGACATTTTTATTTTGTTTTCTATTGATAACACATGTAATGTGTTGTTACAGTAGTATTGGAAACACATTACAGTATTGGAAAAGTCCTTCTTCACATTAGCAATAAACTTTTAATTTTAAGTGTTACAATTGTCTTTAGAAGCCTGAGCTGTAGGTTTTAAACATTTTCAATGTAGGTTTCGTAGGTTCGTCCATAGCTGCTTAGACTGTAACTGATAATTGAGTTACCTAGGGATAGGTATAACATTCTTAGTGTTTTACGGCACGTGTCATACGGCAATTTATATTTGAGTATTGGCAGTCCTAACATAAATTTATATTTGAGTATTTGCGGACAATAACGACCTGAGTTTTCGACATACATAGTCTATATGAGGCTTCCAGTTAAATCTATTGTCTATTATAGTGCCCAAGTACATATGCTCTGCAACTATTTCGAGTTTTTGGCATTTACAGCTGGAAACAAAGGCAGTGTGAAAACATTGGTGCGAATGTGACATTATAGATGGTTCGGTCGAGTATTTTAGGTACCTATGGCGAGTGTACGTGTAACAGTTTGGTTTTTTGACAATTTATCACTAAACCCACATCGTGTGCCCACATGCACAATAGATTATAGTTATATTGCATCTGTTTCTGGGCCTCAGAACAATAACTTAGGCTTTAGTTATTATTCTGAGTTCTGGGCATTTTCAACGTTTTTATCAGCGGTAGTCGGGGCTGTAAGTAATGCAATTTGCTTAAGTCAGATGTCGCTGCCTGTACGTAATACAGAGAATAATGTAAAGAGGTTCGAAATTTCACTGATGCCGTGAGTCGCCCATTGGCTCAATTGGTAGAGCGCTGGCACGGATAGCCAGAGGTTGCGGGTTCGAATCCCGGCATGGGTGAAATTTTTAGCCTCTAAATAGGTTTTTAAATTTGTTCCTTAGCACGGGTTAGTGCATTAAAAATAAAAATAGTATAATTATGTGGGTACAGTGATATCGTTCCGATGTTAAAACCTAACTGCAAAGTAGGTAGTCGGGGCTGTAAGTAATGCAATTTGCTTAAGTCAGATGTCGCTGCCTGTACGTAATACAGAGAATAGTGTAAAGAGGTTCGAAATTTCACTGATGCCGTGAGTCGCCCATTGGCTCAATTGGTAGAGCGCTGGCACGGATAGCCAGAGGTTGCGGGTTCGAATCCCGGCATGGGTGAAATTTTTAGCCTCTAAATAGGTTTTTAAATTTCTTCCTTAGCACGGGTTAGTGCATTAAAAATAAAAATAGTATAATTATGTGGGTACAGTGATATCGTTCCGATGTTAAAACCTAACTGCAAAGTAGGTAGTCGGGGCTGTAAGTAATGCAATTTGCTTAAGTCAGATGTCGCTGCCTGTACGTAATACAGAGAATAGTGTAAAGAGGTTCGAAATTTCACTGATGCCGTGAGTCGCCCATTGGCTCAATTGGTAGAGCGCTGGCACGGATAGCCAGAAGTTGCGGGTTCGAATCCCGGCATGGGTGAAAATTTTAGCCTCTAAATAGGTTTTTAAATTTGTTCCTTAGCACGGGTTAGTGCATTAAAAATAAAAATAGTATAAAGGTTTATAAGGTAACGATTGCTAATCGTGAATTGCTGTCGCGGACAACTGCCTACAAATTCGTGGTATAGTATGCTAGGCTTACTGCGTCGACTAGACTAGCCAATCAAGCCAAAGGAGCGCTTTCTATTGCTGTAGGTGCGAAAGGTTGTATCGTGCTTTTATTGATTGTTCATTCCTAGTGGCTCTTTAGCTTCTTTTGGCTATATCTTAGTTTATAGCATGAATGACTTGTAATAAATCCGATAAACTATTAAAATTCATACAGAACCTATAAAAAAATCTATCTTTAAAAAACCTATTTAGAGGCTAAAAATCCCACCCATGCCGGGACTCGAACCCACGACCTCTGGCTAACCGTGCCAGCGCTCTCCCAACTGAGCTAATGGGCGACTACCAACATCAGTGAAATTTCGAACGTCTTTACAATACTCTCTGTATTACATTAAGGATCAGCCAGATGTCGCTGCCTGTATATTACGTACAGGCAGCGACATCTGGCTGATCCTTAATGAAAAATCTATCTTAACAAACCACCCCAAAAAACATCAAACGTAGGTACATGAGTTATAGAACAATGACGCATGCATAGCTGGGGCACGTGACGCATTTTATTATAATTACCATTGACGCCTGGAGCGTTTTATACGCGTGCTCGCGTAGAGTTAAAGTGGCAATGAAATGAATTCAGTCGCCGCGTCCGTGCCCTTGTCATTGTAGGTACTACAATGCAATCTAGTGGTGGATAGCGGTGGTAGCTGAGAGGTACCTACGACTTCTGGCTTTTTAATCGTGAGTTCGAATCTAGCATTAAATTGTGTATACTTCTTATAAAAGACAAGCTCAATAGCGAATTATAGATTACCTCAGAAGACAACGTACTGAGTTATTACGTTAAAAAAATAACAAAACCGGATCAACCAGAAACCACTTACATATTTACTTATATAACAACACTGAATTGTGAATCTAAACAACACCATTTCCTCATCTTAAAAGATTATTTGTTTACACTATTTTTATTTTTAATGCACTAACCCGTGCTAAGGAACAAATTTAAAAACCTATTTAGAGGCTAAAAACTTCACCCATGCCGGGATTCGAACCCGCAACCTCTGGCTATCCGTACCAGCGCTCAATTGGTAGAGCGCTGGTACGGATAGCCAGAGGTTGCGGGTTCGAATCCCGGCATGGGTGAAGTTTTTAGCCTCTAAATAGGTTTTTAGATTATTTGTTTGCTGATTATGATGAGCAAATAGATAAACATGTAGATATAATGTTTATATATAAATACATGACATAAATGAGTAGATAAATAAATAATAATATAAGATAAGATAATATATAGATATATATTAATTAATAAAAAGTAACATAAATAAATACACAAAGATAGGTTGTAATTAAGGTCGCAATGAAATTATTGCTCGGCTTCCAGAGTAGGTTCCTTGAGCCAGGCATCAATTTGTCTCTTAAATTTATATTTAGTAAGCAATAAATGGATCTGTTTCTTTAAAAAACTTATTGAGCATGTAGGTACCAATTGACTTTTAAGTTATGTACATTTGTGAAGTAACTGTTAATAGATTGATAGTTAAATGGAAATAGAGAACACTTTATTGCTCAACCAGAAAAAAGAATACAACCATGATTTCCAGTACCACTCAATACCACTCGCTAAATAGATAAATAGATAGATTGTGTATTTGGTACCAAAGAAAATTGAAGGAATACATCGCGAGGAAACCCAAGTGTCTAAAATGTTAACATTCCTCAGCGCTTGCTACGTGCGGCCCAACTATGAGGTTAAGTGCTGTAATCTATTATCTAACTAACTAACTACAATGCAATCTAAGCTCAGGTATTTAAAAAAACCTATTTAGAGGCTAAAAATTCCACCCATGCTGGGATTCGAACCCGCGACCTCTGGCTATCCATGCCAGCGCTCTTTCCAACTGAGCTAATGGGTGACTCACCGGCATCAGTGAAATTTCGAACCTCTTTACAATATTCTCTGTATTACGTACAGGTATTTTTCGCAACTCCCGACAATAAAAAAAATCCGCTATCGGACTGCGTGCACCACAACACCACCCACCCAGATAAGGTACTTTATTATAATCACAACCTACGTTAGGTAAGCTGCCCTTTATGGTAACCATAAACGATCTACTTATAAACGATCTGGCCAAGCCCAGATGTAGAAAATCCAATACTTATTACACATTCAATAGCACCACCTATCCGGGCATAAATCAACCCTACCCAGCATTTAATAGGGTTGAAGCCCTCATTTGGCACGAGCGAGTATTTTTATGGCCTACAAGAATGCCATCAAAGACGGTGAAATGCGACGCAGCGCCCTTCTCGAGGAATTATGATTTAGTGCGATAAGTTAGGGTTTAATTTGTTTGTTAATAAGTTTGATGGGACGGTGATCTGTAGCACACTTACTGCCGATTTCCGATTTGAGGATTGCACGCTAAAAGCTTCTCTAGCGTTAATTAACTATACCTAACTTTAAAGTGTTTTGCGATCTATTTAAAAAAACTAGCAGAATATCTAATTGTAAAATGTGTAAAAAATTGTAAATAAAAAAAATACTCAGTGAATTGTAAAAAAAATAAACTATAACGGTATTTTTGCTTTTGTTTAAAAGCATAACAATCCTAGTCCTTATCCCGATATTTTATTATTTAATGAAAAACTCTTTATTTTAAAACTGTTATTAGAAAAACTAATGATTAGATATAGAATAAACAGGAAAAAGATAATTTACAAGTAAAGAAAGAGTTGTCAAAAGGAGTGTTTCGTCAAAAGGTGAATTAGCAGGGGGCCGATTCTTGCCCATGCGAAATGGAAGCCTAATATAGAAACGCAAAGTAGTCGAAGGCTTAGACATAATTTGTTGAAAAAAAAAATTAGATAAGATAACTCGACAGAGTCATTAGACATTTATTTTCTCATTCGAATTCAATCTAGCATGGCGTTCAGAATACAGATTTTGGCTGTCGCTCGATTTATTACGTAGAATTCCAATAAGACGTTCCTCGAAGTTTTCCTCCACTTCACTCTTACTAAACCGAGGAAAATAGTGTTTTAAAACGTAAATTACTTTTTTTCCAATCGAGCAAGTTTCTCACTCGAGTCCAGGAATCAACTGTCAAAGCTGATGTACCTTGGGACCTACCTTAAAGCCTCCTTGAGAAAGAAAAACTTCTGCCTGTCAAAACTTAGCAATGACATTACCAGTTGCTTGATAGTCATCAAGCATATCCAAATTCTCGAGAATAAACTGAAGCGCCGACTTTCTTTAGTTGGTTGCAAGTTTGCAAACACGCCGTGGTGCAAAGGCTGAAAAAACAATCTAGATTAACTGCAGCCTTGTCTCGCTTACACCTCTGGGGTGAAGCAACACTTAGGCCTGGGGCACACAGGAAGGACATGAGGCTAGTGCGCGGGAAAGGCGCGACACTTCGAATCGAAGCCAGTGAACTAAAGCGATCGACGTAACTCAACGGATTAAACTCCAGGTTTTAAAAATAGATGTCGCAGCTGTTAAAAACACATATTTTAAACCCAATTATAATTTTTATTCCAATTGTGACGGTAGTTAGCATCACAACCCGCTCTTTGACGTAGCACAACCATGACATATTTCTCTTGCCCGGCCTTCTCTTTCTTTCCACCTTGCCTATTAAACTCGGGCAAGTCTTTTCTGTGTGGCCGAGGTCTTACAAGTTGTTTGTAATTAAGAAAGACTGCCGGAATTTTTCTCAATTCCGCCGCAAACCAATAAAGAAATGCAAATGAGGTGCGGCCGAGAATTATTGCACTCTTGGAGTTGATAGGGATGGGGGAAATGGAGACTGACGGATTCGGAACGATATCGATAAGGACTCCACTATATTTTCTACTAGTGAAGTCGTGTCTGTGAAGATTCAGCTCGGGTGGTCCACTAGGATGAATAAAACAATGGAGACTGTCGGAGGCGGAACGCTATTGATATGAACGCTCTACTATATTTTTTGCTAGTGAAGTCGTTTCTGTGAAGATTCAGCTCGGGCGGTCAACTAGGATGAACAAAACAGGTCTTTTGTTAATTTTCTTTTGCCTTCTACTAAGTAGTAGGTAAACAATAGTAGAATATATCAACAATAGTAGAATACTCCCTAACGGCGAATAAAAAGATCGTGAGGCCTGAAGTTTTCAATTTCCTCAGAGCTTGAAATTGCCAGCCGCGGCGGGCACGCGTAGTAATTAAGCCCATACTCTCTCTTTCTGAGAGTAGGCCTGTGTCCTGCAGTGGGCCGTTTACAGGCTACATAAAAAAGTATATAAGATGACTTTTAGTAGTTAAGAAATATATGTGTAATTTCCATTTTTATGTACAACAAAGTGTTCTCTATCTATCTAAACAATTATTTTGGGTGATAGCTAGATAGTAGAGTAAAAAAAACTGGGTATAAGTATTTTAAAAACCTATTTAGAGGCTAAAAATTCCACCCATGCCGGGATTCGAACCCGCGACCTCTGGCTATCCGTGCCAGCGCTCTATCCAACTGAGCTAATGGGCGACTCACCAGATCAGTGAAATTTCGAACCTCTTTACACTATTCTCTGTATTACGTACAAGTATTTCTATAAGTATTTATCATAACACAAAAAAATCATACTATTTTTATTTTTAATGCACTAACCCGTGCAAAGGACAAATTTAAAAACCTATTTAGAGGTTAAAAATTGTACGTAATACAGAGAATAGTGTAAAGAGGTTCGAAATTTCACTGATGCCGGTGAGTCGCCCATTGCTCAATTGGTAGAGCGCTGGCACGGATAGCCAGAGGTTGCGGGTTCGAATCCCGGCATGGGTGAAATTTTTAGCCTCTAAATAGGTTTTTACAATAAAATCAATACGCTTAGGATATTTCATAGGTAAATTACCATATTTACCTTGATTAAGCGGTGCAAATCGGAACGAAACCGGGTCGGACTCTTCTGAAAAAAAAAAGTAAGTGAATCCGGAAATATAAGCGAATTATAGTAGTGCTTACGAAGGTTTTAGTTTGATAGCTTACTAGGCTATATACAATGGTATAGCATTTGAAATAATGACATTTCTGGGTATTTACTAAGGATACAATTATTCAACGTTCACAACAAAAAGGGCTCTTGTCTCGAACTCAAACTCGACTTAATTAACATCACTATACCGCAGTCTGGACTCGCAGGAGTCGCAGGTCCCCTCAGTGCTTCCGTCAGCGCGCCTGCCGATTGTAAAAAAGTTTTTATTGCTAATTCCCGACCTGCAGGCAAGCTCAAAATTATTGTAGTCTGGCAGACGGCTCGCGACAACGTAACTTTGAAGTCGTTAGCAATATTCTTAGGAAATGTTCTTCGAATTCGCTATTTGACTCTCTTTTCAAGTAAGTCTCAAATGGTTAATATCTCTTCCAAAAAATATTTTAGTATATTTTTTGAGGACCTAAAAGCAACAACAAAATATATTTTAAAACTTTGCTTTGCTAAACAGCCAAAAACGCGGCCAGCCATTTTTGTTTGAGGACCTGAAGACTTGTAAACAAAGTTTGACATTCAACATCTGTGAGATCACTCACAGACACAGATGTTGAATGTCAAACTTCGTGAGCATAGTGAAATAACAACAACGCAACCATGATTTCATCGAGTTTACATCCAAAATATAGCAATTATCATTATTGCATTCGAGAATGCAACAATATGTCCAGAAAGATTCCCGGAAAGTTTGGATTCGTGTACTCAGTGAAATAAACATACGAAAAAATTGGACCAAACTTGCCAAAAGAGACAGCGATACTTTATCGACTGAAACTCGGGTGTATGTATGTATATGAAGATCACTTTGATGTAAGTCCTATATCAATGTCCACTGGCTCTGGCTGATAAAAGTTTGTTTACAAACCAAAGATGCTTGCAATATGGTGGATTGCTGAGCATTTTCACCGTTCCGAATTAAAAGCAGAAAATATTTTTTTAATTTGCATTTTTTGCAGCCATCCTACATACTTAGCAAAGTCAGTATATTTATATCATACTTTTTAAAACCTTCATATCTATTTTTCATAGTTGTGGTGAAAATCCAATAATTTTTCTGTGGTAACTATTTCATTATTATTACCAACATGTTAGTCTAAAGGAAAGATTTACTTACTAATGTGCTTTGCACTGGTAACACAGCGTTGAGTCCAAGACTTTTTGAGCGCCGCTTTCACAGGTTAAGCAATCGTTGGCCAGACTATAATTAGGTACATTTTACGAGGTCGTTGGAAACATTGTCAATCTGTTTGTAAATGAAGTTTGGGTATTGTTTTACAGCGGACATCATGTCTATTGCTCTTTGATTACAAACTGCTGCTGCGGTTGAACTTTTTTGATGCAGCAAAAGGATGTGGAAGTTTATTTTTACGGGGCTTTTATTTGAAGAGTTTTGGTCGAGGTTACGAGGAGGTTTTATGAGGCGTTGAATGAGTTTTTCAAACTTCGCGAATGGTCTTTCGAGATCGACTTTTTCTAGTACATGTAAAAACCCGCCTTAAAATAAATAACTTTCCTAACACAAGGACATGTTCTGGTCCCCAACTAAGAGTGCATTTCCTAATCAGGAAAGAATAACACAAAAAAATAAACACATTCAGACGAGGCCCTTTATACAAATTATGTACGACCGCCTCGGGTTATTCCACTAATCCCCATCTACCTACGATCGAATGGAAATCCACCACAAGGACCAAGTCCGGGTTGGCAGAGGATTGCAAGACAGAGTGGCGGACCTTACTGTCAGAAGTTATCAAGCCGCCCATAAGGCCTCTGACATAGCTTGAGGACTGCCATTGCATGACAGCCTGCACCAACCGCTTATTGTGCTTTGCGAAGCACGAAACCGCTTGGAAAGAATGCCTCAATCGGTAGTCACGGGATGGTTACCCATCCAGCACCTGACTGTACCTGTTGTTGCTTAATCCTAGTGATTGATTCTAATCACTCGGTTCATCTAGGCCATGAGCGCTTCGTCGTGTCGTCTATTCACTCCCTATTCCACAGGTTTCGTTCTTAAAACACAAGCCGCTAATAAACTCTTCAGTGAGTAACCATGACGTAGTCAGTATCAGATATTCGGCTCGCTTGCCGATCGCAAACAATCTGGGGATGCCCGCGACAGATGGGACACGCACTTTCTTAGCGTTTTCAACATGTTTCTTATAGAAGGCGCGGTAGTGTGGAGTGGGATTTTTAACGTGAAACGTCGCACACTTCATGGTTACTTGCTAAAACCGTATGAAACGAAAACGAAGTGTCATGTAAAATTCATTAATAGTATTAACAGACAGTCGAACTTAGTTCGGGCGGGACAGCGGATTAGGCGTTCGGTAGACAACTTTCCAGACGAACGGATATGGTATGGAGCTTACCGAATCCGATGTCCGGATCGTACCAAGTTCAATCGTCTATTAATAGTATTATATCTTCTACTTCTTCTACAGGCTAAATTATCTTCTATAGGTCCTCCCCTAATGAGCACCATAGCGCAAGGTTGGTCATTGGGGGGCAATGCCCATAATCCCCACGCTGGGCATCCAATATATGTATTATAGTATTATATTTTATAGAGAACTAAAGCGATCGACGTAAATCAACGGATCAGAAAACTGAAGTGGTAGTGGGCGATTCATATCTGCCGCAGGACCTATAAGGCTGGGCGCGTGCTGCGACGCAGACGACGCACCACAGTGCAGCACAGTTCAGTACAGGGCAGGGCTGTTGAGGCAGACATAAGCCCCTACCGCATGCTGCGACGCAAGTATTCGCTCCAATCCCTGGCAATTCTCACCCATAATAACTCTTTCAATGTCTTTTTTAATAGTCTGGATGATTTGTATCATACAAACAAGGTTCACAGCGAACTATTCCAATTAAATGTTCTGTCATTGCAACAAATTTGTTTGCAAACACGCCTCGACGTGCACGCGTCGCGCAGAAATCTGTGCCGGCACTACACCGAGACGCAGAGCAGGGCAGACACGTGTCTGCGTCGCACGTGTCTGCGCTGCAGCGTACGTAGCTCAATGACGTTCCATGCTTGATAAAATCTGCGTTGCCCTGCGCTGAGCTATGTTGCGTCGCCTGCGTCTCAGCATGCGCCCAGCCTAACTCGCCACGTTCATGCAACCGTCATAGTACCATAGTGGTTGTAATTCTTTTTGTTGTGGCTGTGCAATAAAGTGTTCTCTATCTAAATCCAATATATAAATATCTCGTGTGACAGTGTTATAGAACTCCTCCGAAACATTTTGAAGATTTTTTGTGTATATTTGGAAGGTCTGGGTTGTAGGCTAATTAATTTGGCAAAACAATGTTTGCGGGGTCAGTACTATTATATAACTCTATATTTCAAGGCATTTGACCTTGTATGTTGACCTGAATGTTGACCTGCTATTGACATTACTTTACATTAGGTGTTTAATTCAAATAAAATTAATTTTATTTCAACGAATTTACATTCTGTTTGCTCAATTTTGTTGTACATTGTAAAATATAAGCCACTGCTTTCGGGTCGTAGTGAAGTGGAGAAAAAGGCAGCGGGGGAAAAAACTGCTCAAGTCCTCCTCCACACTATCATACCCCTCTCAAAGCCGAATATGACAATGGCGGGAAGCGACCCCACTCCCGATGGGGAATAATAAACCCGACTCTCATTGATTTATATCTTGCTCTACTAGCGACATATTTGAATTTTTCACATTTTTGCTCTCGATAGGGCCCAATTGTGTTCCGTATTGCCTTTTATTGTTCGATGTTTTCGCAGCAGTGCGCGCCATTTTCTGCCTTATTTCAGGAGTGTTAGGGTGTAAAGTAAGTGAGTGAGTGATTGAGTGTGTGAGTAATTGACTAAATAATTTAGTTCTCAAAAGACAATACCTACAAATTATTGTAGCTTATAAATAGACAACGGATGGTATTAAAAAATATATTTACGTTTACTGACAGTCCCAAAACTAGGCTAGGCCTGTGCTTAAGGGACTACATTGGTGTGCATGTTCTTCTTTTTCCTTCGTACCTGTGTTCAGTTCACAACACTTCTCATGCACCTGTTATTTAAGTTATTTTTCTGTTTCTTAATTTTTGTGCAATAAAGCGTAACAAACAAACATGCACGCGGTAGACCACGACTTTCAGTCGACTGTACAAACGTCAGCTCATTAATATGAGCTGCACGAATTACAACAATTACTTAACATTTACATACCTACAGGGAAATACATTGCTTCTGGCCCCACACTAAAATACCCTGTGTCGTGGGAACCAGAAACAGCGACATCACAAACATGTAAACATCCAAGACCTGGGTTTTTTGTCCACAGCCCGGGGATCGAACCCGGGACCTCTTAAGTGGTAGGCAGATGCGCTATCGCTGCGCCACATAGGTCCGAATAAATCACAAATATTTTTGTTATAGGATTTACAATATTATGTCCCATCATAGTATAGTCTGTCGGTCTTATTTAAAAAATATGATTCCACTAAAACATTCTTAGGCGTTGTATTTATTATTATTACTTTAACACATTGTACGATTGCACCGTAAAATCGTACAATGCGGCAAACTTAATGCCATAAGCACTTTCTCCAGTCAATCACAGGAGGTTACGAAAAAGTTGGCAGGCGTGCAAAAAAAAATCTGTGGTTAAGTCTTTTTCTTGTGAAAGCTATAGAAAATAAGAAAAAAATATTAATTAAGTATCATGTGGTTTATGTTATGACCTAACATAACTAGTAATAGATTGTAAGTAATATTCGTAAGTAATTTAATGAAAATGATAAAGGGTAACGTTGTGCTAGCGCTACCAATAAAAAGTCTTTTTGTACTTCTTTACATGATAGGCACGTTTGGTATTATATAAATTAGTTAACACCCCAAAGCGCCTAAGTAATATAGTGTGTTAGCTTCTAGAACATACTTCAGGCTCTAGAGCAGGCTTCGGTTTTCGGCGAAAGCACACGAGTGTAAAACTACTTCCTGCTCTGTATAAAACTTTTCTTCACTATTTTGAAAAATTAGGTAAAATTAAGTGTCATATTGGAACGTTGTATAACTTTTATAATAATAAATAAAAGTTATACAACTTTCCATTGGCGCCCAACGTGGGGCGCCAATGTAACGTTGGATATCATTTATAAATAATAATTAACTCTGGAACGACTTCAGGTGTTGTTTTATTTGTAAATTAGTAAAACAGAAAACTGGATAAAAACGGAGAAACAGGTAAAAAGTCAGATCTGGTCAAAGGGTAAAGTAGTAATGATGAAAAATGAGGGAAATCGAAGAATTTGTGACGTAATTTCAATATTTGAAAATGATAGATAGAAAAAGAAATAAAAATGGTTTGAAGAGGTTTGCACCGTTACACTTTTTTTTTTGACTTCCTCATAGGTTTGGGTAAGCATGGCTCCAAGGCCAAAGTGAGCCAGAAGTCGTAAAAAAAAGTGGAACGTTGTATAACTTTTATAATAATAAAGAAAAGTTATACTTTCAACGTTCCACTGGCGCCCCACGTTGGGCGCCAATGTAACGTTGGATATCATTTATAAATAATAATAAACTCTGGAACGACTTCATGTGTGGTTTTTTTTTGTAAATTAGTAAAACAGAAAACTGGATAAAAACGGAGAAGCAGTTAAAAAGTCAGATCTGGTCAAAGGGTAAAGTAGTAATGATGAAAAATGAGGGAAATCGAAGAATGTGTGACGTAATTTAAATATTTGAAAATGATAGATAGAAAAAGAAATAAAAATGGGGTGAAGAGGTTTGCACCGTTACAATATTAGTTAGGATATTTCTATTACACGAATATATCCGATTCTATGCGATAGTAGCCGAGGTATATTCTAAAAGCTAAGAGACTGTACGTACTATTTGTTCACGCACACGTTCGCATAACCAAGGAGATCCGACGGCGGCAGCGTGGACTTATCTGTGGTGCATTTTTCTATGAAGATATATATTTGGACATTTCTAGAAGCGTGTACAAATCTCTCGAATAAATACTGAAAACCCCATTAACCGTTTCTAATATATTTACATAGTAGGTATTCAACACTATTGTAGAAATGAATAAGTCAGCATTGCCATGAATATTGTACATCAACGTTCACCCATATTCATCATCATCATCATTTCAGCCTATTGCAGTCCACTGCTTGACATAAGCCTCCCCCAGGGTGCGCCACAAGACCCGTTCTCCCGTTTTCGCCATCCAGTCACCACCAGCCACCTTTTTCAGGTCGTCGGTTATTTTAGTTGTTATTTATTCAGCTGTGATACAAACACGATAGGCTTTGTAGTTTATGTGATTTCGGCATCAGGGGATGTAGCTCAGTGGTAGAGCGTTCGCTTTGCATGTGAAAGGCCCCGGGTTCGATCCCCGGCATCTCCAATCTTTATTATTTATAGTGATATAATTAGCCATACTTGGAGTTTATATCTAAGTGTATTTATAAGTGAATCTACAAGTCACAGTAGTATTAAGGCTGGTATGTCAATTGTCTCTTGTTACTCTGGGTCTTGTCTGTCTTTGGAAGCCAAGGAACAAGTTTACTACTTAGTAGAAGTCCCTCGCGAAGCACGGCAGCGTTCGGAAAAATACCCTTAGCGGTAGCTTAGGGACGGTCACCCATCCAGCACCTGACCGCGTCTGTTGTTGCTTAACTCAAGTGATTGATTGCAATCACTCGGTTCGACTTGGCCACGAGCGCTTATGTGGTTTATGGTATAGAATAATAGAGATGTAGTGAAAAATAGTACTAATACTAAGTTATTTAATGAAAATAATAAGCGGCGACCTGGTGTTACCGTCACTAATGTAAACAAAATCGTTCAAGTGCGAGTCAGACTCGCGCACCGAGGGTTCCGTACAAATTACTATGGTACATATTATACATAGTTTAACAATCAAATCTCGCAGTTTTTTTCCGAGAGAAATCCAAAGGCACAATGCATTATATAGTTTCAGGTTTTTCCTGCATTCTTCTTCTTAGCGCGTCGATGGCATGCCATCGCGGTGAAAGGATTTGCCAGTCAGCGTAAGGGCCTGACTGTTGCTGAAGGTGCGCCAGACGTACGGTTTTAGTGATTACGTCATTCTCTTTTCCTGTATTTGTTGTACAAGACTATGTTATTTGCCATATTTCATAGTTCTAGGTCAACGTGAAGTGCCGTAGGAATTTTGGATTTGGATTATTCCAATAACCATTTAACCTAGAAGGTTAATTTATTTCACAACTTCATGCAAGTTATATATTATTCCCACACTATTTTAAAGTTAATACATAAAATAGATATGATTAGTGAATTTTATATTGTTTAATATTGCACTACCTGCTAATCTTGTCTCCAAAACTTAGGTTAGCTGGAAAATAATGCTAAGTAGCATTAGATAGATAGATGGATAGATAGATAGAATATTCTTTATTGCATGTACACCAAGGATTACATAAGAGACTTATAAAATAACAGTACAGTACAAGTGGCGGCCTTATTACTAAAAGTAATTTCTTCCAGACAACCATTGACGGAAAAGAAGAAACTGAAATACGGGTAGTCGGCGCAACTAAATAATATTAGATAACATATTATTTTATAGTTGATACACATACATAAACGATACATAAATATGAAATTGATACACATACATAAACGGTACATAAATATGAAACAAATAAAAATAAACATACACAAGGAAAAAAAAAACATAGGACATGAACGAAAAATATACCTACATAATACTAGAAAGGGATTTCACAAATACAAATAAAAAACTTACATTAAGGAAAAATAGTGGTTATGCACTCTGTTTTTAAATATTCGCAGGGACGGTGAGAATCTTACGTCCAAGGGAAGATCATTCCACAGGCGGACAGCTGTGATAGTAAAGGATTGGCTGAAGAACCTTGTCGAATAACTTGGTGTCTTCAACAATCGATTGTGACCGGATCGCAAAGTCCGACTGTGCGTATCACTTAAAAACTCAAAGCGAGTTTTGAGATACAGAGGTATGGCTGGATTGAACAGCACCGAATAGAGAGTGGAAAGAATTCGCATTCTTTCCACTTTAGCATTAATCTCGCCTATGTGCAAAATTTTCATGCAATAAAGAATTTTAATAAGCAAAATTAAAACTGTTTTTATACGGATTTATGCTCGTTTATTACATTTTTACAATTTTCCGTCCGAGACCACGGCACCTGAAAAAGTGCCGAAACGTCGGAAAATTGTAAAAATGTAATAGACGAGCATAAATCCGTATGAAAAAAGTTTTAATTATGTCTAGTGCTTGTGTTAAAAAATACTATAATAATAAGCAAGCTTAGACTTGAGTATATTCCCGCGTTCCCGAGAAAAAGAGAGACAGATGGTCAACAAAGTGATAAGGGTTCCATTTTTCCTTTTAAGGTACAGAACCCTAAAAAGCATGAAGTGTAAATCTTTCTGTGTCTCTTTATAACAATATTTAACAACTATTTGTTTACACCTTCACGTTTAATTCAGTTAGATACAGAATATAGATGTAAATTATATGGAAAAACATTCACAAAAAACCTATTTAGAGGCTGAAAATTCCACCCATGCCGGGATTCGAACCAGCGACCTCTGGCTATCCGTGCCAGCGCTCTTTCCAACTGGGCGACTCACCGGCATCAGTGAAATTTCGAACCTCTTTACAATATTTTCTGTATTACGTACAGGCAGCGACATCTGGCTGAAGTAATTTGCATCACTTGCAGCCCCGAGTACCTAATTTGCTGTTAGGTTTCACGTCGTAAAGATATCGCTGTACCCACATGATTATATTATTTTTTTAATCCACCAACCCGTAACAATAATGTAAAAGGACTGATGCCTCTACTTTTCCCTTTAGTCATTATGGCACAAGATAATCGCTTATATGGCATATGTTATGTATGCTGGCTGTAATGTGGAAATAGTTATGTTATTTATTCAGTTGTGTTGTTTCTTGTTAAGTAACACAGACAACAGGTTTTACGGTTTGGAAGTGTTTGTTACTAGGGGATGTAGCTCAGTGGTAGAGCGTTCGCTTTGCATGTGAAAGGCCCCGGGTTCGATCCCCGGCATCTCCAATCTTTAGCAGTTCCTGTGATTTAATTAGCTTAACTATTTTTTTATTGTAACTTTTATAATTTGTGGTGTTTCCGGGAGTCGCATGTCCATATAGCCCAGTACCTACCGAATTGAAGACGCTTACAGTCTGATTTACAAAAAGTCGGTCCTTCTAAAACACTCTTATGGCGGATTTAAAGACGGTTTACGAGAGGAATTTCCGTTATAAATAAGGCTTTGACTCCGACGTAACTAGGGTTGCCAGGTGAGTCGCGAAATAATACCGGAAAACCCCAACCGGTATATGCCAGGTAGCAAGGAAATACGGCCTAGCATATAAGTTGGTACCGGCTTGGACCGCGTTCAAGGTCCAAGAAACTGAAGCTACTAAATACCTACCGAGTTTTCGAACTGGAACCACTTTTCTAAGACAGCTCGTTGATAAGCAATTAGAGCGTGTTTTTTAAACTGCTGAGTTTCTTCATCCGATAGGTACTGTTACTCGAAATACCGGACATTGCTCTGTCCGGTATGACCATTTATTTTTTTCCGGACAGGCCCCAAAAATACCGGACTCTACGCTTAAATACCGGACATCTGGCAACCCAAGACGTAACCTGTTTTACACGATTAGTGCCTATAGGCCCACCCATACGAAGATTTTTTAATTGTTATATGTTAAGGTCAGAATTTAACAGGAATGAAGAGTGTTTTAGAAGAAACAATTAAATACGACTTTGAATCTTTACCTTACACACATTTAATTAGGTTCCCATAAATATTCCCATATTTTTCTACATACTCGAAAGGATTTATAGGAAGATAGTTATAAACGTTTTTATGACTGCTTTGTTGATCTAACGGTAGGTATCACTTCTGAATATTATACTGGAGGACGTGGGTTCGATTACCACTGGGGACCGCCGTCGATTTGTACACATGACCTCAGTTTAGGTGTATTTCCATTCTTGTGATATCTTTGCCTATAGCCTTTGGGTATCTGTGGTGTGATACAAACTAGGGCAACCTAGTTTGGTACGAGGACAATAATTGTGTGGTGTAGAAGTCAATATTATGCGATGTTAATATTGATATAATATTAATATTAAGGGTTGATGCCCTTTGTTTGTCCCCACTGGCTGGGCACGGGTGTCCTCCCGCATCGCAGGATGGTTAGGCCATAATCCACCACGGGGGCCAAGTCCGGGTTGGTAGAGGATTGTAAGACAGCGGCGGGTCTTACTGTTAGAAGTCATCAAGCCGCCCATAAGGCAACTGCCATACATAACACACGGCTTAACGTGCCTTGCGAAGCACGGAAGCGCTTGGAAAAAATGTCACTAGCGATAGTCACGGGACGGTCACCCATTCTGCACCTGTCCGCGCCTGTTTTTGCTTAACTCAAGTGATTGATTCCAATCACTCGGTTTGACTAGGCCACGAGCGCTCCTACTATTAAGTGTTTAAATACTTTGTAGAAATGTACACAGATACTACTTGAAAATGGTATAATACTACTTAAAAACGGTACAGATAAACGAAAACACCGAGCAGCAATAAAGCGGTACAAATTCCGCATTACACCTAAACACCTCAGCTCTGTCTACCCCCCGGGCGCAGCTTGAAGGCGGTCATTTCCGGGTAACTTTTTATTAAGGTTAGGGGGTAGGCTGGGGCAGGGTGGATGCAGGTCACGTTCTCGTACGTGCCGCCCGAGAAGTAGGGGCGACGTGACTGCGGCGGAGAGGGTTGCGTGTCTGTGCGTCTGTGAGTCTGTATTTTGATTTTCAGTTAAGTAATTACGTCAGGATATTCGTCAGAAATACAGAACAAATACATAGACAATCTAAGGCCCGCCACTTAGGCATATGACGGCCACATGACGGCCTCGGTGGCGCAGCGGTTTGGCACGCTGACTGTAAAACCAAAAGGACTCGGGTTCGATCCCCGGCCGGGTCAAACTAGGAAACGAATTTTTCTAGTTTGTCTCGGGTCTTGGATGTTATCTATGTATTTATTGTATTAAATCTATCTTCAAGTTAGCACCTGTAACACATTTAGTTGTACTTAGTATAGGGCTAACGAGATCTGTGTAATATGTCCATGAATGTTTATTTATTATTTATTTACTTGTGGGCGGCTTGATAACTTCTGACAGTAAGGCTCACCACTGTCTTACAATCCTCCACCATCCCGCACTTGGCCCCCGTGGTGCAGCATGGCCTAACCTTCCTGCGATGCAGGAAGAGACCCGTGCCCCAGCAGTGGGGACATAAAGGGTTGATCACACATCACATAGACAATTTTAACATATGTACAAAAAAACATTATTCATCATCATTTACTGATAACACTCATAAAAAGTGAAGTTAAAATATTAAGAATTTATCATATATCGCGTAGATAACTTAAACTTCGTAATAGGAATAAATACAAATTTAATTTAGACTTACATTAAATTTACAAGTGCGACCATTAAAATAGAAAACTTCAGCGCTTGTAATATAGTGGCCCAAAATTGAGGCTAAGTGCTGCTATCTTAGATCTAACTAACTAACAAAGATCTTATAGCGATATTTATTGCGAATTTTACGATTTCTATCAAGCAACAGTTTGTTTACATGAAGGGCAAAGCTGAGTGTAAAGCAAATTTAGGAAGGTATTTATGCTTTATTGCATATAGAAATTCATACAGAAAACACTCAGGTATCATGAGAAAGAAAATGGGGTTTCCTGATTTATTTAAAAGCATATTTTGGAAACAAAACATCAATTTAACAGCACACTCAACAGTGATCTTTAAGTGTAAGAGCACTTACGATTCAAACAATGTTTCCATCATCCGACATGTAGGTAACATGGTAGACGTGGAGTAGAGTAAAGTACTCCACAAGCTGAAGACGTAATGTCCACCTTAGTATGCAGTTGTCGTCGCCAGGTAAAGCGGGGAGCAGGGTGGGACAGTACAGTCGGCGAAACAAGTCGTTGACAGAGAGAATACACGTAGAAATAAAGAATAAAAAACACACTTACTTAACGCCACAAGACATACATACACACGATTCCATGTGTGTGAAAATAATTTATTTTAAAATCTTTTGAATTTGACAAACATACTATGCTACGTATTATATAGTATGTAAACATACTAGCTATCCTTGTATATCAACTTACCCTCAAGTGTGATATTGAATTAACGTAATCCATTTTTTCGGTTTTAATTTTCTGATTTTTTTTTGTACTCATTGACCCGTAAGGGTTCAAAAAAAATTGTGTGGGGATAAAACATTGAGAATTTTGATCGTCTGCTTCTTGCAACTTATTTAAGCTGTCTGTATATACATACATAAAGCTGTCTAAATTCTATGAAAAATGCTCTTCCTTGGTCACAGAATTGCGCGTGGACGGGTGGACCAATTTTTCTAATTATTGTTTTTTGTCTGTTATTATCAAGCCATGATTGTTATGAAGAAAAAACCATTAATTTTTTAAACCGTACACTAATCATGCGAAGCAAGGGGGGGCAAACTTTTTATCTATAGTTATGAAACGGTTTTCAGTTTTTTTTATAACACGCGGGTGACATGAAACTGCACTTGTCGTAGTGGAAAAAGATAATATAAGATAAGAGTATTAATTATGTACAGCGGATAAACAAACATAAAATCAACTTTTGTGCTTTACTGTACAACGTGTTAAATG